>JAKKCY010000004.1:2400000-3000000 GCA_022023595.1 Sungouiella thailandica
CAACTTGTTGAGCGTCTCAACCAACCAGCGTGCATTCTGCGTCGACTCCTCGTACCTCGACGACGAAAACCGGAGCGTTTGTGTGTTGTGGTTGAACTTATTTCCTGCCAAAAGCTTGAACTTGGTTGCCTGGCCGTCGTTGAGCTGCAAATTAGCAATCTTGACTGTGAGCGTCACTTTGCGGTTGTGGGCGTTTTTCTTATCGGAAAAGTCCGTGTTGAACGTCAACTGAATCGGGTTTTTCACAGAAGTTCCCGGCTCGTACGCCTGGCGGAACTTCGCCAACAACGGCATCTCGTATGCACTCACGCGGTGGACCTGACCGATTTTCCGCTGCTCGTGTGGCGTGGCACCTTTGTCAAAGACACGCACGTTGCTCAATTTGGGCGGAAGTCCTCTCAACTTGGAAGGTGTGTTGTTCATGACTCGTTCTTTGAAGTTGTCAAGCTCGTATCCGTAAGTCAAAACAGGCTTGGGTGCACGCAACGCTTCAAAGGTAGCCAAAATGGCCTTTCTTTCTGCATCGTTGGGGACATACTTTTCCGCCAAAACTGTCTTTCTCAACTCGTGCAACTCAAACACTCGGTCGGCCGGAAGTCCCTCCCACTTGTGGGGGTCAAGATAAAGTGCCTGGTTGGAGTTTAAGCGCACATGCTGTATGCAATTTACTTGTCTCTTAGCCACCTGGCGTGCCAACATAGTAGTAGTAGGTGAGAAAATTTCTGCGCGACACACTACCAGTAGTAGGAGGAGGAATCACGGAAAATGGAGAAACGTGAAGGGGTGGAAATAGCGGAAAATGGAGTGTGAAGAAAAAAATGGAATGTTGTGTTGGTTTCAGTTTTCAGTTTTTTTTCTTTCCCCCAATTGTTTTTCCCCCTTGTTTCGTCTTAATTATGCTCCATATTGCTCCATGTTGACTGCTAGGTGATCCCCCAGCCATATAACTGATATAAATGATTTGAAAAAAAAAAGAGAGACTAGAGTCTGGAAAATTCAGCTGAGGCGATTTGAAAATGTTTTCTTTGGCTGTTTCGTCCGTTGAAGGAAGAACTACTGTGCTACTTCCTAGTTTAGAGTGATATGTTCAAATGTGTTTGAAAAAAAAAAAAAAAAAACACATTTGCTGCAATATCTACTATGTGCTCCAATGTCACATCGACATACCAAATCCGTTACAGCGTGTAAGTTTCGGACTGAATGAATCTTCTTCTGTCATCAATGTCTCTCAAGAGAATCAGCTATGATACCTAGCAATTTCTGGTTTTGGAAGTGAAGTCAAGTAGTAACTTGTAGGGCCAACGAGCTCAGAATGGTCAGAAAGAGGTAGAAGTATGTGATGAAAAATAGCCAGTAAATAATGAGAATTAATGAAGAGTAGATAATGGAGAGTATGTGATGAAGACTACATGACCAGAACACAACACTGAAGTGACTTTAGGTCAAATGTTTGATCAGATAAGATGGATAATCTCTGTTTTTCAGACTAGCTGCAATGGGTAATTGTGAATTTGGCGTAGAAACCTGTGGTGACACATCCATTAATTGAGCACCTCTTGAACTGGAGAAAGAAAGAAGCCAATAAGCAGCCCTAATATAAGAACCAGATAGCTGAAATGAATCCTTTCCATATCGTACGCTAATGACCTCAAAAGTTTTTTTTCAAACACATTCTTTTTCCAAAACTCAGAATCATCTGTTCCCATAGTGCCAGTACACTCATTGCCACACACCGACGCTCTGATTACCCTAAATTTCATTAAAGCTTTACTTTTCACTTTCACCTTCACCTTCACTTTCGCTTTCGCTTTCGCTTTCACTCTCAGTGCTCTTCTGGATCATGCTCTCGGACCCTTGGATTCTGGCTCTTTTACGCCCTAGTGTGCGTGGCTGACTCAGTGAAGATGCTCTCCTGAGAGACTTTCTTTGTGATAGGTCCTGATCGGACTTCTCTTCAGAATCCCGTTCTGAATTTTCTTTAAGATGTTCGCTTTTGGGATGTTTCTTCAAGGGTCCTGATCGGTCTGACCTACCACTGGAATTCCGTTTCTGACTGCCACTTAGTCCACCAATAACATCCTCTTCAGATTCATTTTTCACTTTCTGTTCAGCCTCGCTTTTCACTTCCTCTCCAGATTCACCTTTCCCCCCTTTTTCTTTTTCCTTCTTAACTTTCACATGTTCCACCGTTTTCTCTTCCTCCTTCACTCCACCTTCCTCTCCTCTCTCCTCTGTCCTTTTCACCTCGCTCATTCCCTTCTTCGGCAGAAAAAAATGTCCAATCGACCGCTGCACCTTCTTCACTTCCTTAATCGCATCTGGACCTTCAAAGGTAGGGTTGCCAATGGATTTTTCAACCACATAGCTTGAAATTTCGTCGTACGCCTCGTTCGTGTCTGTGTTCAACGCAAGTTCAAAGATTTCATCCAATGGCCGGCCAGGATCCAACCAGGCGAACCACGCGTCCGTATTAGGCTTCAACACAATGGGTTTCCTTGAATGGAGCCACGACATGTCGTTAGGCCCGATTCCGGTAGCTGGGCCTGTCATTATCGCAAACGAAGAGAAATATTCGGCTCCGGCTACCATTTCCGTGTCGTTATAGTGTACATTGTGAGCATAGAGGCCTGCAAAGAATATGAGCGGACTAGACTTCAGAAACACAAAGTAAGGAGTCTTTTCGTTGCTGTCTTTCTTCCATTCGAAGTAGCCCTGCGCAGGAACCACGCACCGGGTCCTTTTCGCCGAGTTCCACATGGATTTGGCCTGTGAAAGCGTCTCTTTTCTGCAGTTGAAGTGTTTGGCCTGATTCTGCTGTACCTCTCTCGAGTAACGCGGCCCAAACCCACTTGCACGCTTGACCGCCAGCGGATCTTGTGGTTTGGCCCAAACAGGAAGCATTCCGAACTTCAGCGGCTCGATAACGTAGTTGTAGTCGCAATCTGGTGATTTTTCAAGGTACACGATCACTCCGCCGCTTGTGGGCGGAATATTGTATGAAACATGATAATCCACGTTGTTGACGAAAACGTGCACTGTTCTCAGTTCTCCATCGACCTCCGTAGTGGTGTTGTAGCTGTTCTGGCCCGATTCCGATAATGACAACTCTGCTGTGTCTGAAGAGTGCGATTGAGGGTTCAAAACTGCTTCATTGAGCATTTTGGGCATATCCTCAATGGGCTGACATTAGTAGGGGCTGGAGAGTTTGCACAGACATACTATTCCCAAGGCGTATCTTCCACACATGGAGTATGATAAGGTGTGCAGGAGGAAGATAGAGAGAGGAAAGAAGGGAAGAAGGGAAGAAGAAGGAAAAGTGAAAAAAAAAGAAGGAAATGAAGGAAAAGTGAAAAAAGGTGAAAAAAGTGATAAAAGGAGTTGAACGGGTAATTTTGAGAAATGAATGAGAAACGAGGGAAGGACGGAATGAGGGCAGGAGATGTATTAGACTTGGACTGAATGGAAGATGGATGTCTTGAAAAAAATGGAAATGAAAAATGGAAAGAAATGAAAAATAAAGGAGTGAGATGAAAATTAAGAATATGATAAAGAAGATATCTAGTGTGGTTCAAGTATTGGAAGTAGATCTGGCTGTTCTGGCTGCAACTAAGAGTGATAGCAACCCAATACATGTGTTTGAAAAAAAAAATTGGCAGGGAAAAGAGGAGGAAAGGAAAAGGAAAAAGAGGAAGAAGTTACAAGAAGATGTGTTGTTTCTGAAATGCCAAAATACATTTTTCAACTTTGAAAACTTTACTGGAACAAGTTACAGTGAGTTTCTGATTGTGCCTGACAAGACACCATAAATGAGGGAAAGGAAAAGAGAAAGTGATGAGAAATTAGAGTTAGACATGGAAGTTTGTATGAAGAGACATGATAAAGTGTTTACATCAATTTATCTAATCTGTTCTCTTCTTTTTTCAATTCAAGCGTGCAATAGATGTATCCTGCTCCATATAGGCAAGGCAAGCCCACAATGACGTAGAGACAGAGAAAACTACAGAACAAAAGAAAATTCAGAAACTATCACAAACACATACTATGAAAAGCGATTTCAAAAAATGTTGGTTTTTTTTGTTTTCAACCAAATTCACTGGAGCAGTCTGAATCACTTGGCTCGCTTTCTTAACGGAAGATACCAATTTGAGCAAAGAGATAGGAACGAAATATATATATATATATATATATAGGAAGGCCATAAAGGAAAAGAGCAGAAACAAATTATTGTTCGTTCTGATATCCAGCAGAGACAAACTCTACTAATAAGCTGGACAAGAGTAAAAACAGGGAAAAGAAAAAAATGAAGGAATGAAAAGAAACAAAGAAAGAAAGAAAGAAAGAAAGAAAGAGATACCATAAGATGATGAAAATGCAAAGATTACGAAAATTGAAAGATAACACGATGAGTGGCTCCAATCATCTCAACCTCTGTGTCTCAAGTGAATCTGTGCTGAATGTTCCCAATCGTGAAATTCTCCAAACTACACCCGCCAGTCTATCGGTCTATTTATCCGTAAATGTGCTGGAAAAAGCCCCGGAAATGGAACTTGGAGCCCTCGTCGTCTATCAACTGCACATCTGCATCGTCCAACAGGAAGTCGTACGCAGCCAACGCCTCACGCTGTCTCTCCGGCTTCGAAGAAGTGGTGATGGGTAAAAGGCCCTTCTGCAAAGTGTACCGCAACAAGATTTGCGAGTCTGTTTTGCCGTACTTTTCAGCCAATTTGGGCAACACCGAAACCAACGGATGGTCTTCTATGGTGGCTCCGTCCTTGACAATGCGGAAAAGCGGAGATAACGGGCCGTACGCCTCGATGAGAATGTTATGCTTCTTTGCAAATTCCCGGATTCCTGGCGTCTGTTCTTGCAAGTATGGGTGGAACTCGATTTGGTTCACCTGAGGGTAGAATTCCGGGCTGCCAGACACCTTGAAAATGCGCTCCAAGTGCGGGATGTCGAAGTTCGAAACGCCGATGTACCGCACCTTGCCAGCTTTCTTCGCCGCCACCAAGTCTCTCCACACATCCTCCAAAGTCTGTCCGTGAGAGTACTCTGGGGTGAAGTTGGGGAAATGGATCAAAAACAAGTCAATGTAGTCCAACCCCAATTCCTGCAACGCGGCATCGACAGATTTGGCGCCAGACTCGTGGAGCGAGTGCTTAATGGCTACACCCGGGTTGTACTTTGTTGTAATGAACAAGTCTTCCCTCGGAACGCCACATTCGGCAATGGCTTTGGCGACTTCCGGATGCGTGGTATAGATCTCTGCTGTGTCGATATGCCTGAACCCGTTTTGCACCGACTCCTTCAACGATTCCACTAACTCATCCACCAAAGTGTGCTGAAGTGAAGCATCACGTGCTTTCTTGATCTTCTGCCATTTAGTACCTGATCCAGTTCCCATGCGAACATCTTTACCAGATTTGGTAGTCAAATGAGTTCCAAAAAGCTCCAAAGGCTTGGTAATTGTCTGAGTCATGAGTAGTTGTGGAGTTTTATTAGACAGAATTGACTGGGCTTATATATCGGTCAGGTGCGGAACAAACTGGGGAACATACCGAGATAAGAGATGCAATTGGGGAGATAGCAGATAGCGGTTTGGAGCTCTGCGCTGCTGTATTTTACACTGTTACATGTCATTTTCGTGACTCACTTGAAGCATGCCTGTTTTGGTGCTTTTGTGAAAACTGTGGCTCTTATCATGGCATATAGACGTATGTAGGGCATACAGCGACAGTTTGACACCTACGCCACAGAAAAAATAAGAAACCTGAAAAGAAAGAAATTAGAAGAGCACGTTTGGGTTATTTTCGGACTTTTGGATGCCGAATACCGAGCGATGGAGGCTTGACCAACTTGATTTTTTGAAAAACGGAAATGTGATGGTACTGCATATAGATGACCTTTTCCGAAAATTTGAATCTGCAATTGCTCTCGTAATTCTCGGTCAGTGTGGCTTAAAATTCTTTTATCTGACAAAAGGTCTCACAAACCCATATCTGCTCTGTTTGAATGAAAATAAACCAGATTTCATGTCTTTAACTCCTCCTATCCTCTGCTAGAACATTCAAAATTTTTAACTAAAAATCGGGTGGTTGGTGTAATGGTTAGCATTTCTGCCTTCCAAGCAGGAGACATGGGTTCGATTCCCGTACCACTCATCATTTTTTGCAACCAACTACACATTATATTGCATATCCCCCCCATTTTTACGCAATCATTCCTCTGTTTTAATTCACCACACATACTAGAGTCTACCTTTACTTCCTACGTTTTCGTGCACTCATTGTCGTGGAACATTGTTACTCATGCTCCCACGCACAAGTGTGCTTACACTCATAAATTCATTATCTGATGCCCGTACTCTCATATAAATCTATCATCCTCCAATCTCAAGTTTTGATCGTGTTTTGAAAAACAAAATCAACTTGAATCCTGACCCACGTTTCATGCTAGCGCTCATGGCTTCTATTTTCACTTCCTTCTCTCCCATGCATTTTGTTTCCGATTAGGTATTTCACTCATCTCTCATTAATTCCCCCATCTGCCTCATCGCTTTCCCCTTTCTTCGATATTTTCTCATGTTTTTCCATTATTGCCCCTTCTCTCACCGATGCTTGCGCAGGTTGCGCCGACGCCTCAAAAACTTCTGCGTCCGCGCGTAACTCCCTCGCTTGATGATGATTTCGACAAGTTCGGGCGACAACATAGGGAAATACACATGCATAAAACGTGTGACACGCGCTATGATGTCTCGGCGCTCCTTCTTGCCAAACCCGCGGCACCAAGTACGCTCGCCCACCCGAAACCCGCACAACTGTTCGAGCATGACGAAAATAGCAGCCTCGATGTGCTTGGTGAGCGAGATTGTGTAGTTCTGGAGCCCTAAAATGATGGTCATTTGTGCCATTGTAAGTCGTGATTCGTACCGCTTGATTGCAACGCCGCTGAACCCACACCCGTTCATCACTTCCACATGACTATCAGTGAGCTCTGAGGTGGCCTGGTACTCGGGAAGTACCAGTAATAACCGAAAAGGAATGAGGTCAGAGAATATTGGAAGCTTATATTCCTGCTCAGGACCGCTAAGTGCCATCACTGCGACGTACTCGCGATGTTGTTGAAATCGCAACACCACCATAAACAGACGACGCTTTGGTGTCTTAACGGTCACCGACATACCGCTTTCCAAATCCGAACAGCTGAGTGACCGAGACACGCGAACAAGCCTTGGGTCTTTGCGAAGAGGATAAAGAGGTTGACTGCGAGGTTCTGCCGCCGTGTCTGAGTTTTCCGAGCACTGGGCAATATAATCTTCAAAGGTAGTGTAGTCAGACGCGAGATGAGGACTATAGACGGTTTGAAGCATGTGGTAAATGGCAAAAAAATCCGACTCCCTCTCAGGAACCTCTTGGAGCAAATATGGCTCCTTTGGTGCAATCAGACGCTGCTGCCTGTGGTGGTATTCTTCTGGATCAGATAAGAGTGCACTTGGCTTGATTGATAAAGGAGAAATCAAACCTGGGGTCAATGAGCCCAGAGTGAGAGAGTCGGGTGTCACCAAACTTGATTCAAACGAGATCGGCATCAGTTCTGGCGTCAATGGGGCGGACATCATTTGAATAGGTGTCAACCGGCCTGGACTGAGTGATAATGGCGAGACAAGACCTGGTGTCAACAGGTCCAGCTCGAATGAGGTCAGGTTGTCTTGCCCAGGCATCATTAATCTTAAAGACTGACTCAGTATGAGAGCATCCAGTGTATCCGAGTCTGGCACTGTAGAGAACAGATTCAATAACTCCAGATTCAATGGTTTCAGCTTCACGTCTGACTGAACTATGCCTAGCACCATTGAATACAGACTCAGTGCCCTCAGGTTGATAGTATCGCCAACTGCATCTGTAAGTGAAACCAGAGTGACTGGATCTGGTGTTTCTTCTTTCGGCAAGTGCTGTGCCGCACTACTTACTTTTTCCGGCCGACTTTCCCCTTTGGGTGAAGCTGACTTATTATGCGCGCAGGGTCCAGATGCGTCTGGCCCGCATGTTGCAACGCGAGTCTGTGCTCGTTTGGGCAATGCATCATGCGTTCTTCCCATTTTAGGTACGTCACCCCTTAACAACCTTTTGGGCGGCTGTTTCGCCACCTTGTTCCTCCTCTCCTTCTTCACCTTCAAAACACCTTTTGTACTTCTTCTTTCTTTAGTCTTCATTCCAGATTTGGTTTGCATTTCTCTTTTTCTTGCTTTTTCCTTTGTTCTTCTTTTGTTTACCAGAACATCTCCTGATGATATCAACAACTCACGCGGTACGAGTGTCAGAGCATACGTACGAGGAGTGTTCAATTCTTGACGCTCCAGCTTTATGTGGTTAAGCTTGAGAATATCTGACGGCCTGATTGCCTCATTGGGAGACTCCATAGCCAGATAAATAGAGAAAGAGATAGTACGAGGAAAAGCAGAAATAAGAAAAAAAGAAGAGTACAAATACACGTGTGAATAGGAGTGTGGGGAGAAGTCCGCCGAGTGCGTTTATTTCTACCCCACCACCATAGACCTGCGCATATCGTGCATAGTTACGACGTGCGTCGAAACGTCGCTTATGCCGCGCCTGCACGCGGCTTATCTGATTCTATTAGAATCAATAATAGGACGCGTTTGTGTGATTGAAGTTGATCATATCGAGTTATTTGATACAATTTGAATCTCCAATTTTACCATGGGAAGAAAAGGATTAAAAAAATTAGTTTCTCTATCTTTCCTTGGCCATAGAGGGTCTACTCCCCACTGATCGGCACCATACAGGGTGCCCCTCAGTAAATCCTATATTAACTGGCCGGAAGTTTGTTGTCAGCAAGCGATCCGCGGCGGCCAATGTTCACACACACATAAATAGGCACTGTGGTCCTGCGTGTCGCCATTTAAGATAACTCCGGTAATTCCACGTGCATGGTCTCGCTTATCTGGAAGCTGCGTTACACTTAACACATACTTTAGGCTATGACGCTCATTGGATGATAGTAATTGGTGTTGATGTTCTGCATTTTATTATGAAGGAGATTTTCTCCAGTTAAAGGCTTTTTGCATTTGACAGGTGTCTTGTGCTATTGAGAAACTCTGATGGTATCACTATTACTCTCACCAGAAAGACACACCCCGCAATATGGCCGCTTGGTGCAAATTTTTCACCGCAGCATGACTAGTTTTTATTTTACTGCCGTGTGCTAATTTAGGCTCTTTCTCAGATTGTCTCGGTTAGTCTGGGTCTTTCTTCCCCTCCCGATTTTTTTTGCTGAGGGGGGATCGTCCAAATAAATTAATCACCCTGACAGTGAAAAATCTGTGCGGGCAAAAGGCTTTCAATTTTCCAAGGTCAACATTGTGGCTTCTCGCGTCATATTTTCCCTCCACTCAATAACAAGCTACTGAGGCTATGCAAGTGGTTGACACATTCTTTCCTAATCGGGAAGTCTAATTGATCGCACGCCAAGGTCTTACTATGGTACGACTATTGTTCTATTACTTTAGTTCACCTAACCATACAGGGAGCACAACCTTCTACACTTTTTCCTGCCGTCTACTTTTTCAATCTTCAGCTTTCTTTTTTTTTCATTGGAGCGCAAATGAGACTCCATTCCAATACTGGATAGAGGAAGTGACACTCATTCCCCGTCCACTTATGTCCAGTCCCAATCAAATTCCCTAATACGGCCAACAGTGATCTTGGCTCTGGGGCCGAGGATCAAGGCGAAATTGAAAATTGGCTGAAAGAGTAAGGGTGGGTGAGTAGTTGGAATGTGTTGAAGCAAATAATGAAATGTGCTTCGAAAAATCGTTGAAACCGATGCGAGAACAGATATAGAAATGGGGCCGTGGAGCGCAATATGTTGAGATGATCTATTATAGTCCTACTGGTATTACTAATTATGATTATGTGGACTATCTTCTAACAGAATAGCACCATGATTACTATTAACATTGGGCAATGAAATTATAGCACTTATCTAGAGGCTATAGTTACTAGTGTTTTCTGATTTCTACATCAAGAATACGTTTTTGGAAGTGATTTCACCTTTGCTTACCTCTCAGAAACTTCGAAAACTTCTGGAACTGAAGACTACCTCGATCAGTCATTCAAAACGATCTCGCCAATTTTCAAAGAAATTGATACTGAAACAAATTTCACTTTCATGTATAATCTGAAGACTATACATCACTCGGTAAGGCCAGAATTCTTTCTGCCTTACAATTCTCAGATATAGAGCTCAAACCAAAAACAGTTGATTCTCCCCTTACGGTATGGAAATCCGATTCTCCTCTTATGAAGTGATGTTGCCTAGTTACAATCTCAGCTCAACAAGCATGTAAGTTATACTTCCAACCCGAGAGAACATTTCATTCCTTAGCAGTCTATTCTATCAAGTATATTCATCAGTCGCCTCTCGACTTTGAAAGGAACTCCGCACACATGACGACATGAATAGACCACCTGCTCCATCTGTTCGCCTACCTAAATTCTGATTTTGAAAAAAGTTGCATTCTTCTACATCACTTCAATTGAAATACTCCAGGCCAGATGGGAAGTCCGTGATGCGGAGCCCTCAAACCTACCGTCTGTCAATACTCAGTGGCATTGCTGAGTAGTGATTCTTCAAAGAGAGAAATTAGGGCTTACCAACATCTCAGCACCAAGAGACATCGATAATCGCCACTCCATTGTCTTCTCAGTTTTCTTCTTGATCTTCTTCTCGTCCACTGAGTTATCTCGCCCAACTGATCTAATCAACTTCCCCCAAAATCTACACCTTCCATACACATTCCCATTCTACCACATACTAAGCAACCTGCGCCTCCAAGATGTTCTCCACCGCCAGGTCGGCGTCCGCCTTGAGGTACTTGCAGTTCATCATCACCTGGATCAACTTCTTGATGCCAATCTCAACGGTGCCATCACCATACAGCAGCAACTGCTGGAGAATGTGCTGTCTATCTTGCGGCGCCATAAACTCCATGGCCTCGAACACAGCCTGGATCTCGTCGAGCTGCTTGATCTTCTTGAGCTCAATGGTTTTAGTGAAGTTCTCTGCCAACGTCATGTGCTTCATCACAGAGTACTGCAGTGTGGTTCCAATGATAAGGAGTCGACGACCTCCTGGAGGTTTCTTGTTGAGATTCACAATGAGCATCTGCAAGATGTCGTTGGAGAACCGCGGTCCGATCGGCACGTAGTTGATCAACGTCTCGATCTTGTCTATGACCAAAACGTTCAACGGCGACTTGTACACATCACGGAAGATGTTGTCGATGGTGTTGATTTTCATGGCCTCAGACATTCCCACCAACGACTCTGCACTGAGCATCTTGATAAAGGGGAATTCCGACCGCAACGCAAGCATGGATGCAGTTGCCGTTTTGCCCACACCTGGTTCACCGTGCAACAACACACTGATGAGGCGCTCTGTGTCGGAGTGCTTGACTTCCTCGACAAAAGAACGCAACTTTTCAAACACGGAGTGCACGCGAGTGTTATACTCGATGATTCCGTAGGGGAAGTTCAACGTCAAGTCCTCTTCGTTGACACCAAACGCAGGCTTGACCTCGGAGAGCGCCAACAAAAAGTCGTTTCGTGTCAACTTCATCTTGGCGATGTTCTGGTCCACTTTGGCGATGTTCTCGCTCTTGGTGTACTGATTGATAGCAAAAGACGACGCAGAGTTGCAAAGACCTTCGATTTCTGCACCGGTGAAGTTCTTGGTGAGGCTTGCCAACTCGTCAAAGTCCACATCCAGCGCCAACAAGTCGTTGTCCTTCATTTTGCGCGTGTGGATCAAGAGAATCTCTTTACGGCCCTTCTCGTCCGGCAACAGGATCTCAATCTGGATCTCAAACCGGCCCGGCCGCAACAACGCCGTATCGATCAAATCCAACCGGTTGGTCATGCCGATAATCAAGATGTTGTTCAACTGGTCCACTCCGTCCATTTTCGCCAAAAGCTGGTTCACCACGTTGTCACCTACACCAGTACCATCACTGCGTGCTCCTCCACGCTGCTTGAACACCGAGTCCAACTCGTCGAAAATGATAATGTGCAACTGTGAGTTTTCACCTTTGGCCTTGTACTCGGCCTCGGCCTCTTTAAACAAGTTCCGGATGTTTTCCTCAGACGATCCAACATACTTGGAGAGCATTTCGGGACCGTTGACGATCTTGGGCTCGCGCACATTCAACATCTTTCCGATCTGGCGAGCAATCAACGTTTTACCTGTGCCGGGAGGTCCGTACAACAACAAACCCTTCACGTGGCGCAAGCCCAACTTGTCCACCAAATCAGGCGAGATGATCCGCGACGCAAACGCACGACGGAAGATCTGCTGGAACTCCGAGTCTAATCCTCCAATTCCCATGTTTTCCAACTTGAAGTCTGGGTTGATGATCGGGTTTGCCCGCGGCTTGTTGATCACCGCAGACGACTTGGAGCCCTTTTTCTTTGCAATCTGCAACTGCGACCCGTCCGCGGGGAAGAAGTTGACGGTGGTGCCGCCTTTCATCAATATACCTTTACATCCCAACTCCTGCGACATCTGGCGGTCTGGACTTCCCACCTGGGCCAAGTTGATCACTTGACACGCGTACACAAAGATGGAGTACACTACGCCTTTGTAGTCCATGACTATGGGCTGTGAAGGCTGCAAGATCTGGTTCTCATAGTTTTGCATGAACACCGCCGTCAACTCCTCTTCGCTGATTTGCATGGTGTGAGCTTTGGACGCCTGCTTGAAATCGATCAAAAGATCAACTTCACCCAAGTAATGAGTATCGTCTCCACGCTCGAAAATGTTGAAAGGCTCCACAATCACTGGTTGGCCCAACGACGCCTTACACCACTGGCGAACCACGCCAAAAAGACCGATGGTGCCTGGTTTCTGCGCAGGATCCTTCGTTATAGCAAACACAAAGTTGCCGTCTATGATAATCGCCGCCCGTTCGGCTGCTTCAGGGAAATCCGCCGGATTCACTCCAACCAAGTTCATAAGCGCAACCAGGTTGGAAGAAACACCTTCCACGCGGAGTTGCTTCTTGAAGTACGGCACAGAGGCCGGCTTCCTCTGGTTGTGCGTGATTGCGGGGTTGCCAGGTGCTGGATTGTTGCTCACTTTGTGGAATCCGAACTTCTCCATGGTGTTGGTGAGTAGTGAGTTTGAGGGAACGTATAGTGGAGGTCACGTGGGGCGGGTCACGTGGTAAGGAAAGAAGCAGCAACTTTGAAGCAGCCTGGGGAGAATTTAATTGAAGGAAAGTACGCGAGATCAGTTCATGGTGGCCTACTCTTGTGATGGAGTTTTCCTCTTCTTTTTTTCTTCAGGATGTGCCTTGGTGTGATGGTTGTATTGGAGGCTTGGGTCACGTGGGCAAGTCACGTGATCTGGTGGCTAATGGCCACCGTGAACAACAGACGTGTTTTCTTCATTTTGCTGCTTCGATGTATTTTGAAGGGAATGCGTAGTGTGATGCCTATCTTTTGTGTTGGGTAAGCCAAAGCTTGTTTGAGTGAGCCAAATAGGCAACACTACACGGAGGCCATTATAGTCTGGATCAGAAACTATACAAATGAGTGGCTGTAACCAAAAAAAAAAAAAAAAAAAAAAAAAAGAAAAGAAAACGAATACAGAAATGGCGATGTTTCTTACTAAGATATTGTTTTTGGTGTGAGTGTTCTTACTTTGGTGAGACGCGTTAACTATTAGTCAGACTCTGGACTCACTCAACTGGAAATGAGAAAGAAAGAATAGCGATTTGAAAGTAACTTCTTTGATGTTTGGCGAAGATATAACCTCAAGAAGTTTTTTCGGTTTTCTACGATCTGACGATACTGTTGAAGCAGGTAGTCCATCTCATCCACGTGGGAAGTCATTGGCTAGGAAGGTATTTCTAGGTGAGCAATTGGGCCGTGTAAAGAGAATGGAAAGTCAGTACTTACCAAATTCAGCTCAATTGAGTCATTGAAGCTCACCTTCAATTCATACGGTGATTCACATAAAGGTTCAATTGTCTCGACTGATGAAATAAAGAACAAGCAAGATATGAAAGAGATAAGTAGCCAGCTTGCAAGGCAGACCATGAAAGTGTTCACAAAGGCATTATGAGATTTGCAAGGAAACTGCTATCAGTCTTTTTTTTTTCAATGAATTTTAATTGTGTGGGTTGTATTCCACCGTAGTCTTATATCACTTGGTGAGGTATGGTTTTGAGATGTCCAAATAGTCAAACTAGGAGGCTGATCTGAATTTTCCAGAGCAGATACATTGTTTTGCTTTTTTCAGTATAAATTGAATCTAAACTTTCTTCGTCGGGAACTACGAGTTGTTGATATTGGTGGCTAGAGCACAGAGGAAACAAAGGAGATACAAACATGTGTTTGAAAAGAAAAAAAAAAACAAGCAGAAGAAAAAAAATTTAATGAAGAAAAACATCTGATAATTGATAGATATAAGAAAAGAATTGGAATATTCTTTCTTCATTCTCTTGCTTAGAAGTTCAATGGAATGCCCACTCCAGCTCTGGATCAAGCAATTGGCACTGCTCAGAATAAAACATTAAAATTGAAAGAAAGCAATAAAACGGAAGATGTAACCATATTTCCTTTCCACTCTCCTCTCCACATTTTTCCTACTTTTTCTTTTCCAATCTTTTCAGAACACTCTCACCACCTGTGCCTACTAATTCAACGCTGTATGTCTCCCATATCTTCCACTCTTCTACTCCATTTTTCACCAATTTTTCAATTCTCCCTTTTCAATCCTTTCATTTTCAATCTCTTTTTTCCCTTTTATTCTTTCCTTCCTTTTCAATCTATCTTCTCCCTTCTCTTCCTTTCTTCCTCTCCTTCCATCGCTTTCCACGGTTTCTTCACGTGATCCGACCCGGAGCGCCTGCACAGGGGCCCGGCCCAGACCAAGGCCCCTAGATTAGCAACTCAGCCAATCTGGAAACTCCGACCTCGGACTGGCAAAATCACGTTCTAGCCCTGTCTCCTTTTTTTCCAATTTTCCCTTTTCAGTTTTCCGCCCCGTGCGGCCATTTATGCCTTCTGGTCTAGTGCGACATCTAGATTGGCCTGGCTTAGTAAAATGCGCGCACTATATAAGGAGGCCGCGCCCGCCTGTGATTTCTCACCCAGAGAATACTCTTGTGAATACACTTTTGAATTCTTAAATTAATTTCAAAAATGGTTGCTACTATCCAGAAGCCTGCCCCAACTTTCAAGAAGACTGCCGTTGTGGACGGAGTTTTCGAAGAAATCTCTTTGGAACAGTACAAGGGTAAGTGGGTGTTGTTGGCGTTCATCCCCTTGGCTTTCACTTTTGTGTGCCCTACCGAGATCATTGCCTACTCGGACGCAGTCAAGAAGTTCGCCGACAAGGACGCCGAGATCTTGTTTGCTTCTACTGACTCCGAGTACTCGTTGTTGGCCTGGACCAACGTGGCCAGAAAGGACGGAGGCTTGGGCCCTGTCAACATCCCATTGTTGGCCGACACCAACCACTCGTTGTCCAGAGACTACGGTGTGTTGATTGAGGAGGAGGGTATCGCGTTGAGAGGTATCTTCTTGATTGACCCTAAGGGAGTCTTGAGACAGATCACCATCAACGACTTGCCTGTGGGCAGATCCGTGGACGAGTCCTTGAGATTGCTCGAGGCGTTCCAGTTCACCGAGAAGTACGGCGAGGTGTGCCCTGCCAACTGGCAGGAGGGCTCTGAGACCATCAAGCCTGATGTTGCCAAGTCCAAGGAGTACTTTGGCAAGGTGAACCAGTAGACATAGAGTAATAGATCACTGCGAACGAGAGTGTAGAGAATGAAAGTAGAAGACAATGAGAGTAGAAGAGAAAAAGAGTTGAATTTGCAGTTGGCAGCTTTTGGTTGAGTAGTCAATAGTGTGGTTCTAAGTAGAGTAAGTCAACAGTGTGGTTCTTGACTGTGGCTGATAAGACTCAATTGGTGAGGTGAGACTGGAAAATTTTGCCATATTCTTGATTTTTCATCTTATTTTGAATTTTTCTTTCCTTTTTCTTTCTGTTCTCTGGCAATTGCTGACTAAGTATGGCTGGTCTGGATGGCTTGATCATGGCCGATGCATACAAATTGTGGCGTCATATGGAGAGCGTAGAGAGGGAGTTTCAAGAAAGAAGTAGGGGTTTCTCTGTTTTTCTGAGTAGCTATTCTTTTCTCTTTTTTTTTTCTCTTCTTATTCTTTTTGCTTTTTTCTTCTTTTTCATTTTTCACACTGTGGCTCAATTGGATAGAGCCTTTCCCTGTCGTCGGCCCGATTCGCGACCACCTGCCTATCTGGGACAAGCATCGGATCGGTCGGCGAGATAGATTGAAAAACGTGGAAGAATTGGAAAAAGCGAAGAGTGGTGAAAACACAAAAGTGTGAAAAAGGGAGAGATCGTGAAAAATGAAAGGAAAGAGAAAATAAATTGGTTTCGTTTTTTTTTCTTTCCGATTTCTTTTCGTGAATTACTTATTGTGCTTTTCCTGGCTATCTATGAGGCTGAGGCGATGAGGCTAAGGAGGGGAGTGGAAGTGAGCGAAAGAACTGAAAGTGAAAAGTGAAAGTGAAAAACGGAAATTGGAAGTGAAATTTGGAAGTGAAAGTTATGGAAAAAAGTGGCAACTTGCTGGAAACGCGTCTCTTCTCTCTTTCTTCTTTCTCTCTTTCTCTCTTTCTCACTCCTCCTGGCCATACTACAATTTCAAGTTCCTAGCCCACCGGTAACTGCTACAAGACGATTCTGCCATTCCCCCATGAATATCAAATTTCACCATCTCACCATTTCACCATTTCACCATTTCACCCTTTTTTCATTCTTTCGTGCTCTTGAATTCTCTCTTAACTGCCTCTTCACATCCACTTCTCACGTCGCAGCAACATCAATAATAGTACTACGAACAAAATCACCAAAGAAACCAAACTCTCAAAGTTCAAGCCAAACTCTCAATGTCCAAGCTGAACTCTCAAAGTTCAAACCGTCAACATCTCCAACACACAAATCCACAACCAGTTCCAGTTCACTCTCTGACCACCTACTCTTGCTCCTATTTACACAGGACCTACACCCTTCTACCATGACCAAGGAAACCACTCTCTTCTACCAGTTCGTCGTGGACTCCCAGGTGTTCTTCAGATCAAAATACACATACGCTCTAGTCAATCTCAAGCCATTGGTCGCCGGCCACGTGCTTGTGGTTCCATTACGAACCAGCGTGGTGAGATTCGGAGATTTGTCCGTGGAAGAGTCTCAGGACTACATGAAGAGCTTGCAACTTCTTCAGGGATTCATTTCGTCTGTTTACAAAGCAGATGCGCTCAACATCGCTATCCAGGATGGGCCTGAATCGGGCCAGTCAGTGCCACATCTCCATACACATTTGATTCCTCGGTACAAGACCGACAAGTACGATGATAGCATCCATACGCAGCTAGAACGGACGGATTTGCAGGCGATTTACGCTGACTTTTTCGCCCGCAAGGAGAGTTTCCAGAAATCCGACGGGTTCAAGTCTGTTCCGGACTCCGAGCGATTTCCCCGGTCAGAGGAGGAGATGGCGAGGGAGGCGGCGTGGTTGAGGGAGGAGTTGGCGAAGTACAGTGCGGAGGCATAGAAAAGGGAAGGGAGAAGACGAGAACATATGGAAAGTGATCTAGAAACAAGAATGCTGGAGGATGAATGAGACTGTGGAAATGTGGGAGAGTGTGAGAATGATATTTATGGACTGTCGAAGAAATGATGGAGCAGTAGAGTAGGTATGGGAACGTAATGCAAAATAGACAGAGCTATTGTAGAGAATTGTGTGGAGGTAATTTGGAAAGATGAGATGGGACTAGAGGAAGCATATAGATATGAAAGTGATTCGAAAGATAGATATGAAAGAGTGGTTTGAAAAGTGGTTTGAAAATTTGATTTGAGAAATCGATTTTTCACGCCTTTTAATGATTGGATCTAGCAAATTGCATGAAATCCTCTATTTGCTTTCTATTCATTGACACTTGGGGCCCGATGGAAGTAATAAGTGGTGGGAAGATCACACGAAACAAGGTGTAAACGAGATAATCTTGAAAATTACTGTTAAATGGGATGTTAAAGAGACTCTGGATCGTCACCAAAATGGGTAATGTTATGCTTCTCTGTTATCTATAGCACTCATAGGCCTCTAAGCTGATGGCTACAACTCAGCACACTGAAGCGCTGTGTATTTTAAAAAGGGTAAAAAAGCAGTTTTTCAAAAGAGAATCGACTATACATGGCAAATTTGTTTTCACAATAAGCAGGAAAGTCACAGTTGTGGGCTTTACTGAGATCCAAGATCCATTGCACTCATGGCCTTCTCAAATAGCACGAAGCAGCATTTCCAATAAATGTGTTGAAAAACTCTAGAAACATATGAAGCAATGGAGTTGAGTTCAATTTTCAAGCTAGAATTCTACTGAAAAATGCCGTTCTCTCGCCTGGTAACTACTTGGATCTGGCCAGTGATCTACTACTCATACTCAACAGCAGAACTCCAATTTCTAGAATCAACCAGGATATTGAAAACCTAGCGAGTTTCCAAAACTTCTTGTTTTTCTTTCTTTTCCTTTCTTTTTCATTTTTCTCTTTTTTTGTCTTTCCTCTCTTTCTTTACTTCCACCTCCAATCTACTAGTTGTGCACGAAACACTTCGCATACTACATCACCAACTACACCAACTACACCCACCTAGATTAATACCCAATTGCCATTCCAACTCCTGAAAATGGCCACAGAACCGTTGGACGAAATCCAGTGGAAGTCGCCCGAGTGGATCCAGCAGTTCGGACTCCACACCGGCAATGTGCTCGACTACTTTGCCGAGTCTCCGTTCTACGACCGAACGTCCAACAACCAGGTGCTCCGCATGCAGTTCCAGTTCCAGCAGATTCCTCCGAATGTGCATCCTCAGCGGTATTTGCAAAGCAAGTTAACTGAGATGGTCGGTGTGGAATTCGTGATAGCGTACGTTCGAGAGCCAGACTTCTGGATCGTGCGCAAGCAGCGCCGAATAAACTCCACAGACACAGTGACTGAGCAAGACTACTACATCATCGGTGCAAACGTGTACCAGGCGCCTCGCGTGTACGACATTTTGGCGTCCCGAATGCTACTGACTACATTATCTATGAAACGAGCCATAGACGTGACCAACGACATGAGCACGTTTTCCATTTCCGGAGGTCACACGTACCCGAGTGCAGACGAGCCTGTGTCGGCGTCCAACACCTCCAGCAGCAAACCGACGCAGAATACCGTCACCACTGCAGGCTACATCAACACGCCAGTTTCGAACCCGGGAACAGTCAACCAGACGGCAGGCAACGATGTCAGTGGCGACATTATGGCTGTGTCGAAGCCCTCGGGGGAGATTCTGGCCCAGGCGTTCGACAATGTGTTGGGGAGTGTGATGGCTGCGGCTTCGAGTGATAAGAGCATATACTTGGACGATATTCCGTTGTACGGGAAGGGCAGCACGGTCGAGCAGCTACAGCTTCGATTGAACCTTGAGGCGGACTAGGGAGTTTTGTGAAGCCAGTATAGATGAAGAGTTGACCAAAACAGGAAGACAGCACGGTTGAAGAAAAAGAGGGATTGGGTATATTGTGTATTGGCAAATTATTGGTTAATTACTGATATGTATTATTGGTGAGCTACTAGTGCTCTAGTGCTCTAGTGCTCCAGTGCTCTAGTGCTCCAGTGCTCTAGTGCTCTAGTGCTCTAGTGTATTGCAGATGTGACTGTTTCTGCTTATGACTCAGTCATTACTGGATTTGGGTTTCTGGATGACTGGCACGGACATTCTGGTGAGTTTCTCTGTTGGCTCAAATCTTTATGATAAGAGATGAGCGCAATTTCCATGTTGCATTGCTTACCATTGCTGCACTCTTGAGATTTTCATCAACAGGGACGTCACTCCAACCGAAAATAGTTCTGAACTGACTTGAATAGTTCAATGTCATAATTGGCTGTTTCCTCTGTTCCGCTGACTCGGGTTGTTCAATGGTTAGTTGCATTGACAGCAGCTTGAAGCTAATACAATAATCAGCTCTACAGGAAATATATGGGCGATTCATATTTTGATCAATCAGAAAGAAAACGAGTACCTAAAGGTTCAGCAAATGAGTAGAGCACCGGAACACTGCCAGACAACACAGGCAGACCCAGAATCAGTCCAGTTAGTCCAGTTAGTCTAGTCAGTCTAGTTAGACTAGTCAGTCTAGTCGGTCTAGTCAGTCTAGTCGGTCCGATCAGCCAATCCGACTTCCAGCTGTTCTCCAACACAATTCCGATTTTCCACTGAATTTTCAATCCGACTGCAAACAATTGCCTCTAACGAAGTCAACTGACCTCAATCAAAGCTCGTCACGGCTCTGGCTGGTTGGCAACTCGCCAGCAGCGGCAATGCGGAGATCCTTGGCAGGACGGTCGCCGTAAGAGGTCTTGACCTTCTCCATGTAGTCCACCACGTCGAAGCCGTCCAAAACCTCGCCGAAAACAACGTGTGCACCGTCCAACCACGAAGTCACCACCGTAGTGATGAAAAACTGGGAGCCGTTGGTGTTTTTTCCAGCGTTGGCCATGGACAATCTGTAAGGCCGGTCGTGCTTCAAGTCGAAGTTCTCGTCCTCGAATTTGCCGCCGTAGATCGACTTTCCTCCGTATCCTTTACCAGTTTCAAAGTCTCCACCCTGAAGCATAAAGTTGGGGATAATACGGTGGAAAACAGATCCAGTGTATCCGAACTCTGGGTCGTCGGAAACGGCCAAGCGGCGGAAGTTTTCCACGGTCTTTGGCACCACAGATCCAAACAATCCAATGGTGATCCGACCAATAGCTTTTCCATCTTCTTCAATGTCAAAGAACACCTTGTTGGTGACCGGAGGGTTTTTAGGCAAATCCTCAGCAGCAGAGAACTTGAAAAACGCAAGCAATGATGCGACGAACGCGAGAATGGAAAGATACTTCATGATGATGGAGTAGTTGCCAGCTGTTAAGGTGTTGAGCCACTGTGCAGTGTGGTGTAATGTGCAGTGGACGCCAGTGTGCAGTGTATAGGCTTAGCTTCTGAAAGCATCTGTTTTGAAGCGATCGCGTGATCGATACATGAGTTGATATTGTTCTAATTGTCGTGTTTACTGTATTGTGAAGTTTGTGTGGATAGGTCTCACGTGAGAGGGTTGTAGGTGGCGCAGTGTGTGCTTAGGCACAGTAGGACAACGTTGATCAATGTGCAGATACATACAAATGTGGATTCTCTATCAGAGATTGCATGTCAATTTGAACTATATCATCTTTAGTCTTTCCCTTTTGGGAGTATATTTCAAAGCATATTGCTCTCCAGGCTGTATATCCTGCAGAATGATCCTTAACTATGTCTACCTACTTCATAAACACCCTAGTTGGTGCTGAAAGTTTGGTTTGTTTTCTTTTTGGTTTGGATTGTGTTGTTTTTGTGATGATTCTTGGGTTTGCTGTTTTTCGCGTGAGATTCTCCAGTTCTGTATTTTTGGTGCTAGACTTGATGTTAAGCATTTCTGGGAAGATGCGCATTGATATAGATAAACTAGATCTCACAGCAGAAACATGAAAAATCAGAAATCAAAAGTTTCAAAAAAAAAAAAAAAATACAAAAAGCAAAACAAAGAGGAGGGACAGAAAAGTGGAATTTCTTTGGAATTACTGGATTGGCTTCTCGACACTGCGGTTTATGCCAACAGGAAGGTCTTAGGAACTCATTAAATTATTGGCTGATTGAACCAGCAGCGTCGACGAGACTAAAGTCAAAATCAACAGAGCAGGGAGTTTCAGGAAAGTGAATTTTGGGGAAGAGTGAGTTCTAAAAGAGAGTATTGCACTGGTCAGACATTTGAGTGTATGGTGCTTGGAAGAAGATGCTGGCTTGCTGAGATTGTTCAGACCAAAGAGGCAAAAAAACGAGGCTACATTTATTAAAAACAAACAGGAAAAGGTCTGGATGACCAGAAGACAAAGCAGACTTTAATAAGCTATTCTTTTTTTGAAGACATTCTAATGGAGTTTCTCAACACAGTACTATTAGGAAGTGCTGAGAACACCCTATGAACGAACGAATGTCTTTGAAGACAGCAGTCAAAGGCTTGGAGAAAGCAGCACAGGCTCAAGAACTCATGAAGCAAAAACGATAAATTGAAAATTCTTCACTTTTTGACTAGAAGAGTTTCAACTATATTGGATTTCACAGAACCCCACCAACATAGGCTGGGAAAGAGAACAGAAGAAAGGAAGAAAATGAAAGGGAAGTCAGTAGACATACTATCGGCACCGGAAAGATTTCATCCCTACACGGAAAACTTCTCAACACTATGAGGATGTCTTATGAACAAGAGACTATTCAAGAGAAAGCTTCCATAAATTTCAATGATTTGAAATTTACCTAACTTCAAATTGTTCCTTGATGATCTCTAGAAGTTCTTTGAATCTCCTCAATATCTCCTGTAACTTCTGATCTCTCTCAATGGAAGCTCATCAGAAGATACGCCGACAGAAGAGACATGCACTCCAAGACATCGTGAGCAACAATAACTCACCATTCCATATCTTTCTTCCTTTCCTATCTCCTTTTTTTTTCTTTTTCTTTTTTTCTTATTCCCTCCGTTTCTTCATTCCCTCCACGCTCATGTGTCCACCACCAAACACTCAGCAAATTCACAAACTTTTCACAACAAAATTTCCACTCCTACTTACTTCCCTCTTCCAGTCTTTCCTTACTATGTACACTAGAACTGTCTCTCGCCCTTCTTCTCAGCCTCCAACTCCTCACTCGCAAACCGCTCCTTCTCCTCCAACTTGCGCAACGCCTTCTTCTTGGCCAACACCGTTTTCGCGTTTCTCTCACCACCATTCTTCTTCACTCCTCTTTTATGCTCTCTTAATGGCTCTAAGTCATTGACAAACTTGTGCTTCCATCTCAACATGTATCGCCTGGTGGAAACATCAATGCCCATGGTCTTCATATCTTTCGAAGAAGTGGCCAAAAACTTGTCTAGGTTACCTTCAAACAGGTCCAAATGCTCGATGGTCTTTCTGCCAATCAAGTTGAAGAATGTCTCTAAGTCATGAACATTCTCTTTTGTTCTTGTGGATGTGTTGACTTTGAATGCAACAAAGGATTGGGAAAAGTGGCGAGCAGGTGCTATACTGACCCCGGCACGACCAAGTCTAAGTCCCAAGCCTAGATTTCTGAGGGGGAGCATGATAGTTGGAGGTTTAGTGAATTTCGCTACTAAATTTTTACCTGTCGTGCGCAGCACAACAGAGAGGTGAATGAGAAGGAACACCAGCAGCAAGAGAACAGAGCAGGGATTGAATGGAACTAGGCTTTACAACTATGGCCAACAAGAAATTCAACGTTATTTGATGATTTCTTCTGACTGTATTTTTTTTTTTTTCAAATTTTTTTTTTCAAATTTTCATAATTGTTTTGGCAAAATGGTACTTACTAGCCTCTTGTGCTTGTTCAAAGGTCATTGACATGAACAACAGCAGCCAGTTTGGTGGGGCTGTGTTTCTGCAATTGTTTCACTTTACTGTTGATTTTCTTCTTGAACTCTCTTTTTCATTTTTTATCAGTCTCCCTCTTTTTACTTTGTTTGTTTTCTCACCTGGATCATCGTGACGAATCCTCCCAAGCAAAACAGTCGGTGGATGAACTGGAGAGTTGAATTGATCATTCTTGCAGAGACAAAAAACAGAAGCAAAACAAAAGCAAAACAAAAGCAAAACAAAAGCAAAACAAAAGCAAAACAAAAGCAAAAAAAAAACCAAAACAAAAAGAGGGAACGGAGAAGTATGTGAGACAGGCCCTAAAGTCAATGGATTTGATATGGCCCAACGACCCAGTGTTACGAAAATGAAGTTCCCAAACCATTGAGTCACACAGCCTCTCTTTGGCATTTTCCAAGTTGACAATACGCCATCTCAAGTCTCCAATCCGGATATCCTCCATTTGCTCTGTCTGCTGGGTCAACTCACTTAATAACCACAGTCCCTCTCCTCCCATTTTCTTCAAATTTCTCTTTTGGCGTTTCGTGAACAAATCCTGCTGGCGTAACAGTATTTACCCAGTGTACGGAGATACATCAAAGGTGTGGCCACACAACCAAACAAAGTGCGTTTCCCGCAACTCTAAAGTAATTATAACAATAAAAGAGGTGAATTGCCTTCGATTATCACGTATTGCTCTGGTAGGCCACGTAATGAAAACTTTGACTTGCAACTCGTATGTGTAGCCTTATAGGGAACAAGACTCAGCGAATCACATTGCGTGAACGACACTAGCGATTCTTCAATTTCATCAAAGTAGCAATTTTGAAAATTCACAAATTCGTAGTTTGACGAATCAAAGTTTATACTTGCACTGTTTTGGGATATTGTGACATTGGGCCATTTGGGCATTGGAGCATTAGGGCATTGCCAACCAGAAAACAAATTTTCAAAAACAGCCAAACCCTGAACCACGTACAATCCCTTCCTGGCCGGATACTCGGAGCCAATTTTTTAGACGGTAACTTGGTGGCACGATCTGATAGGAGGGAATAGTGGCCTTATAGTCACTATGGTCGCACTGAATGAGAAATTTCCAAAGGATACACCATGGGAACACAGCTTTTTTTGGAGAAATGGAAAGCGTTTATGTCACTCCTAACACACAAGAAGGGTCTAGCTGAGCAGAAATGGTGGTAGCTGGCGCCAGCCCATTATCACCATTTTTAGAGTGCAAGTCACGTGACACGTTTCAAACGAAGATTTCAAGGGGTTGGAACAACCCAAACGGGAGGTGAAGGTTTACTAACATTCCGAACATGCAGAAGAACAAGATAAGCTAAGAAAATTAGGGGAGAAGCCCGAAATTTGCATGGGTTAACGGAGGTGGAATGTAAGCAGCCTGCATACAACCCGGGGTATTAAAATGGCTATAAAGGAAAAGTGGTGAGTGGGCCAAAAATGTCCAGAAGCCTCCCCAAGGATTTGCGGGTGAAGAGGAGACCGATCTCGGCGGCCAGGAGTGCATGTGCGGAAAGAATAGAAGAATCCATGAGACTGAAGCGAGAAAATTGTGGGAAGGCAGCGAATGGGGAGAGACTATGGAGAATCGCATTGAAAAAAACACGCATACCGCTAATGCAAGAGAAGCAACAAGCGAAAGAAAACATAAGCGAAGCGAAAATAGAATGCACAGGAGCATTAAGGGAGTAACCAGAGAAACGGGGACAATATAGAAGCAAAGAATTGGGGGGCACGGAGCAGAGGCTGAAACGGGAGGTAATAAACGGAGATGAGGCCCAAACAGGAAACAGCCCGAGGTGGAACGCGGCGCAACCACCCAAAACGGAAGGCGGCCGAGACGGCTCAAACACCCGAAACGGGAGCGGCCCCCCCACAAACAGATACGGAATAAAAAATTACAGAAAACTAAACGGAAATAACAACAAGGGTGAATAATAATAACAAAAGATCGAGATCTAGCCACAGGACTCATAGGCCGGAACTCAATATTTGGAAAAAGTAACAGGGCGCAATCACCACTAATGAACAGCTACTACTTAAAAGGTTAGGATCCTGAGGAAAGAGAAGAAAAACGAAGAAAAAGTGAGGAAAATAGAACAAAACCAAACAAACAATTTCCGATCCCCTAACGTAATCATGCATGCGTCCATGTCTCATGTGCACGGACCCTTTACTGTTTTGGTGTAATTTCGGTAGGTCGGCATCTAGCACAGTTAGAGATCAGCACCAGGGTAGTAATGAGAGAAATGAAAAGGACACAAAACGGCCCAAAGAGGCGAAAATGGAAAACGAAAAGAACATTCTCGACCACGTCAACACTCAAACAATTTTCCAAAACCAAAACTTCACTATATACCTTGAACAGAGTATGCTAATGAGGCCAAGCGCACGTGACCGGCCGCCAGCCCCCCGGCACCATGCAGGACGCACCAGCGATTACTGCGAGCACACAACACAGCGTTGGATTAGTAAGACGCAAAAGTTTGAAAACATGTGAAACACAAACTGCAAACCACGTCAAACATTCCCAAAACACCAAAAACACCCAAATCCCAAAACAAACTTGCAAAATCTAAAACAAAACATCCCTAAAACAACATCCACACCTCCAACCTCTACGGTGCGGCACGGGTGCCCGCCTGCACACCACACCAATCTTTTCTTCCACCTCCCAACTACAAGCTCTTCTACAACTTGGAGCATCCATACACAAACGGTTCCCCTCACTTGCACAGATAATCTGTGGTATAGTGAATCCTTGCCAGACCCGTGCCTCCCGACTTGTGGCGTATTTCGCCGTGTTTCTACATCGTGTTGCCACTGTTTGTGTGAGTAGCCGCCCACCGCTTGTGGCACTCCAAAACTTTACCACAAACTCAACCGGCCGTGTGTGCACGTGCGCCCCTGTGCCTTAGTGCCTCCCGCCGTTTCTTGCCGCCCTTCGCGGCCTGTTCTGGTGAGTCACGCCCCCTCATACCATGAGCCACCACGGCACCCCCCATTTACATACAAAGCGTACGCCGGGCGTAGGTGATGATCCAGATGATGCACGTTGTGTGTGTGACCTGGGCGCTGCCAACGCAAAGCAGTTGTTGAACGCCTACATTTATGATTTTCTTGTTAAGAATACTTTGCTCCAGACTGCTAAATGCTTTGTGGCAGAAGCCGACGTGCCAACAGTAGCCGCCGACCTGATACCACTGAGCACAAAAACGCTGCCGCACATGATGCCCCCTGATAAGGACGCGCTGCGTGCGGGCACGCCTCAGACCCCTGCCACTTCCGTGACCCATCAGCCTGACGATTCGGCGTTGCCGCCGGTGGCCGTGCTGATGAACGCTCCACAGGCTTTCCTTTACGAGTGGTGGCAGGTGTTCTGGGACGTGTTCCAGGCGCGTGCGGACCGCGCGCCGCTGCCGGCGGCGGCCGCGTACTACCAGATGCACCAGATGCGCGTGCGCCCGGACGCGCCGCCCCCTGACTGGCACGCGCCGCCGCCAGGCTTCCGCTACCCGGGGATGGACGCTCCGCAGCAGCGCTACATGCATATGATGATGAAGCAGCAGCAGCAGCCGCCAAACGGCATGGACCCGATGATGAACATGCAGATGTTTATGCAGCAGCAGCAGCAACAACAGCAGCAACAACAACAGCAGCAGCAACAACAACAGCAACAGCAGCACCCACAGTACGCGCAGCACGCGCTACATCCACAGCAGCTACAGCACGCTAAACAGCAGCAGCAGCAACAACAGCAACAGCAGCAGCAGCAACAACAACAGCAACAGCAACGGATCCAGCAACAGGCACAGACGCAGATGAATAATTTGCGCCAGCAGGCCGTCGCACGCCAGCAAGCCGGCCCCGCTGCTGCTGCTGCAGCCGCAGTGGCCGTGGCTGCCGCCGCCGCGTCTCAGCCCGCGCATGAGGCTGCCAGCCCTGCCGCCATGCCATTGGCTGCGCGCATGGCGCCTCAGCAGGCTCCGCCGCAGCGCGGTCGCCCCCAGCCCGTGATGGGAATGCCGCCATACGGTGCGCCCGCAAGCGCAGGCGCCATGTCCCCCGGCACGTTTGTTCAGCCTAGTGGTGCTGTGGGTGCGCCCATGAGCCAGGCCCGCAACGCCAATGCACTCCAGGACTACCAGATGCAACTCATGTTGCTTGAGAAGCAGAACAAGCGGCGCCTCGACATTGCGCGCGGTAGCGGTAGCGGCGACGTGGCAATGGGCATGGCAAACGCGCCCAGCGCCATCAAGCAACAGCACCCACCCAAGGCTCTGCCGGCGCCACTGCCTGTGCAGAACAACAAGCCGCTGCCGGTCGGCGGCGGCAAGCCACGCAAGGCAGCAGGCCCCAAGCGGAGCCGTAAGCTGAGCGTAGCGGCACTGGGAACTACACCTCAGGGTATGGGTGCTGATGCTGCTCCTGCCAACGGCCGCGCTGGCGGCGCCGTCAAGAAGGAGTACTCCACGCCTCTCACTCCTGCTGCTGAGGTGGACTCCAACAAGAAGAAGCGCAAGGGCCTGTCGACGGAGTCGCCCAAGAAACAAGCGCGGCCTGCCAAGAGGGAAAAGAAGCCTAAGAAAGAAGGCAAACCCGAGGTGGCCGAGCTTGAGGATGAGCCCATCGACCCGGATGCTGACAAGATGCCTCCACCTACGGCGCAATACTTCTCGGGGTCACTTGCGAGCAACGATAAGATGATGTCTGTGGACATTCTCGGCAGCGACACCGCAGACCCAACCTTCTTCTCGGGCACTGCGGGTATCGACGATTTTGACTTTTCGTTTCTCGAGGGCGCCGACGCGGGGTTGAACGACTCCATCAATGCATTCACTTGGAGCAACCCGATCGAGGGCGGCGAATAGCTCCCATTTTACTTCTTCTGCGCTGTTTGACCAGCTTTCGCCTTGTTTGACGGGTGGCGCTCAGCCATGATCCGCCACGAGCAATGTCTCTTGTTTCGTCTAATTTCGCCCCATTCTGTACTATAATATGGACTATATTTGCATCGGCGGTGTAGTGCGGGCCAACCGACAATTCGAGCGATAATGCTTCAGTTTGCCTGCTAGGGCCACCTTGGTCTAAATCGACAATTGTTACAGGTTCAGATATTGGCTCCAAAGTGGCTGATACTGACAGCTTGCTTAAACCGTTGGCTTGTACAAAGTACTGCTTCCACTTAGACTAGCAAGCAAATCGTTGTTGTATCGTCGCGAAGTCAATGGACTGGCTGTGTGGTTGGTTCTAGCCACTGATGGCTTGTATAGATACATGGATATAAAGATTTTCACAACAATCAACTCCAACTGCTTATCCTTTTTCCATTATAAGCACATTTTCCTTCCTCCATCACAGTATCACTAGAACTTCTCTACCGTTTTTCACCCACTTAACCTGATCAACTCATCATTCCATTGTCCATTTACTTTATATATGTGAGTTTTTAGTTGTGGTGACAAATTTTCACTCACAATTGATATTCATTTTATCTTCTGTAATCGGTCCTTTTTTCAAATATTCATCTTATATTTTTCATGATACACTATACGTATTCACCAGTATACCAGCTTCATACTTGGATTGACTATTTACATTCTACTTTATATCGAATGCTCACACTGAATGTAAGATTTCATGTTTTGTTTCTGTTTCTGTCCTTTTCTTTTCTTTTCTCCACACTCCACGCTTACAACAAATTTTCCATGTTCCTTCTATACTTTCTCTGTTTTTTATTTCCCTATTCCTCCTCCTCTTCACCAAACCACGCCTTCGTGTTGCTCCACACTCCCACAAGTGTAGTAGCCAAGATCATCACAAGCACCTGAGAGCTCGTTTCCGTCGCTGGAAAAACGTTCCAGCACCACTCGTGAAACGCAAACATCCCCAAAGACAAGAGTGGCGCACTTCCGGAAGAGTAGAGCAAGAACGGAAACAGCCAGCAGTACCACGAAAGGAACTGGTAGTGTAACGACCTTGCAAGCAACACACCAATAAGGTTGGTTGTTGCGAATATGAGGAGCACCAATTTCGGTCCAGCTTTCGCATCGAGGAGGCGGTTTTTCAGCGAAACCGTTTTTGTCATGGGTTTCAATGCATCGCTGAAAAGTTGCCCAAGAGACTTGCCTGTAACACCAGGAGCCAAGTACCTTGAAACGGCAAAAGCCACAAGAAGCGCCAAATGCATCGCAAGAAGCGAATTGCCAAACTTGTCGGACAAAAACCGCTCCTCAGATATAAATTTCCAGTTGACTGTCCACTGATACTGGAACTTTCTGGAGAAGTCAAACGCGTTCGAAAGGTAGGCCCAGCGCAAACGACGCGCCTCGTCGTCCCAAAAGAGCGGGAGGAGAAATCTCCATCCAACAAGAACCTGAACAAGTGGGATCACTGCGAGAACAGCCAAAAGACGGAAAAACCGCTCTCCCACCAAGAAGTACACCACCAACGCAAACGCTGGCAAGTACAAGAGCGCGTTCATCTTCACCAGAATGGCCATGCTGTACACATCGGCGGCTACTCCGCACAAAAGGGTCATGTGGAAGTCAGACAACGACGACGACCAGTATGCGCCCTGTTGCAAGAGCAAAACGACAGAGATCATGCCCAAAGTGGTGAAGCAGTCGTTGAACATACGCAACACGTAGATGGAAACGAGTCTTCTGCTTCCTAGAAGAAGGTAGAGTGTCCATGGCGGAACTCCATCCACCATAGTGTAAACCACACAAGTCATCATGATTGTCACGGCGTAGATGTAGCCAAAGAAAGATTGGGCAATTTCCAAGTAGGCGCCGCCATCGGTGAGCCAGTAGAGAAATTGGTACACCTGAATAAACCCAGCAGGGTACACTATAGGCCCACTATCGCCGTGAATGATGGAATAGTCTAGAGCCCCAGCGTTGACCATCTCGATCTGTTGCATGTACGTGGAAAAGTCAATTTCTGTGTATTTCACGTTGCCAATGACCCATTTGCACAAGATGGACGCCAACGGTACAAGGATCGGGACGGCGATCTTGTTGAACCCTGGGTTGAAGATGGCGTTGTAGAATCCCGAGCAGATATCACGGAAAACGTTTGCAACAGTGAATTCCGGCAACTCAGGCCGGTCACTCTGCGTCTTGGTCTCAGAATTTGCAGATCCGGACTCTGGTTTGGGTTCTGCCATGGATGTATGGGAAGTTACAGTTACGATTCTCACGATCGGTATGTGAAGGAGAGAAGAGAGGAGGGAGAGAAGAGGGAAGAAGAAGAAGGAAAAAAAAAAAAAGAGGAAAGGTGAAGGGATGACAGAGGAAAGGAAGAGTTGGGATTTTGATATTAACTTGTGGAATTTGTGGGGAGGATATGGAAAGGCGAGTGACCAGTACTATGGCTATCTAACTACAGAGACAAAGCAAAAGAAAGAGAGAAAAAAAAAAAGGAAAAGCAAAGTAAAAGCGGAACTCAGAATTGAATAAATGATTATTTGACAGCTCAATTTTATCTTTCTGAATGGCCATTTTACTGTACTAGTCACATTCTGTTCGTTACTCAGTGCCTGCCAGAGAGAATGAAGAGACAAACAGAACGAAACAAAACGAAAAAATGAAAAATGAAAAATTCAGAAAAGACAGAAACTCGAGAAACACCGAAAATATGAAATTTAAAATACAGAAATAGAGGAATGAAAAGTGTGATCATTGGTTGGTCTCTCCTCCAACTACTCACTAGCTGTGCGACCTGATTGACATCTTTCGCTTCTCTCCTAGTCAACAACAGCAGAGTCTAGAACCATATCAGAGCATGAATAATCTGAAAAATAAGTCAGACCATGGAAAATCAAACAGCTCCATTCCCAGCAATTTTTTCAATCACAGTTTTTCAATCAGTTTCCATTCCTTCAAGTAGCTCCATCCAGCTGTTTTAAATTCCCTACACTTAAACATCATCAACACACCAGCGACCCAAATACCTCGCTCTATTCTATATGGAAGGCTTCGCCGACTTCTTCTTGAACATCCGCACAACATCTCTCTTTCTCCGCTTGCACTCACGACCAACCTCTCCTCTAACAGACCAGAACCACCGCTCGTAAGCATCCTCTTCGCCGTGCCCGTCGTCGCGAATCTGGATCTCTCCGTCGTCTTCTCCTGGCAACTTCACATTTTCACCCACGTGCCCGATTTTGCTGAGCTGCGTCTGGGTCTGGAGGAACGGCGACTCGAAGTGCGTCCAGAAGAGGCCAAAGCGGTTGGCACGTGCCGCGGAGGAGATCTCGTCCACGTGTGTTTTCTGCTTGGACTTGATCTGCTCGAGCAACTGGAGTCGTTCTTGCTCGGCGATCTGGTGGGATTCGTCGATGTCGTCTTCGTCAAGAGCGAGCGAGAACCCGCTGGATTTCTCCAGGTTGAAGAGCGACCGGAGCGTTTCTGTGTTGCTTGCTGGCTGGCCGAAGGACGGCAGAGCGAAGGACGGCATCAACTCGGGGGTAGACTCTTTTCCAGAGACAGAATCAGAGGAAGAGGAAGAGGAAGACGCACAACCAGAAGAAGAACCAGAGTCAGTGTCAGAACTAGTGCCAGATTCAGAATCAGAGCCAGAGCCAGACTCTGAACTATCACCAGAACTAGAGTCTCCACCTTCATCAGTCTGGTGTTTCTTATTTCCAGAGTCATGACCAGACTCATGGTCTGCACTCTTCTGGGCCAGGCTATCCTTTGCACCTCCGCCATTCTCCCTATTTCCACTCTTGTGCTCCTCGTCATAGGTCTCCTTGATCGCTTCTGTCGCATACCGCAGCCCAAGTGCGTCGAAATCAAGGTCGTTGCCCTCATCGTCTTCATCATAGTACACCTCCTCCGCAGGCTGGCCCGACGCCCTGAGATCGTCCAAAAGGGCCTGAGCATTAACATCAGTGGCTTCAGTCGACGCGCTGTTGTCGAATTCCACCACCCCAGCGGCCTCGTAGTCGAACTGCTCCACAGACTTGCGGCCCTTACTATCGTAGGTCACAGTCTCCTCATCAGATTCGTCTTCCAAGGCTACCGGCTTGTCGAAATCGTAGCTGGTCAACAACTTGGCGAGAACAGACGCGCTTTTCGCTTTTTCCTCGCCAAACTCCGACTCCTCGCCCTCAGACTGCTCGTCATTCTCATGCACTAAGTTCTTCCCGTACTTCGCGGCCTCTTCTCCATCTACCCCACAGGATTTTTCAGGAACAGCTCGGACCACTCTCTCCACTATATGGTCATCTCCGCTGCGCCACGCGTTGTTGTAGAACCGGTAGGTGAGGTCTCTGGCTGTTTTGTTCTTTTCCACGCCCCAAAGCTTGGTTTTGTAGCACCTGATCTGCTTGAGCTCGCCGTTGATGAGAATACGCAAAGTCTGTTCCTTCCGCGCAAAATACGAGTCGGGCCGTGCGGTTTTGCGGATTCTTCCTTTGACAATTTCGCCTCCTCCACTAGTACGCGAGTACTGCTGGGTATTCTGGCTTCGCGGCTTGAGCGAGCTTCCGTAAGACTTGTAGCCAATCAAATCGTGCGCCGGGCTCTTGTTTTTCGTGTTTCCGCTGGCGTTGCCGGTGGTGTGTGCAGACTTGAAGTAACCCATGCTGGAGTTGTTAGCACCGATCACCGAGGTCTTCCCAATGGGAATTCGCAGAATGGAGTTGGACGGAACATTGGTTTCCGACTCGGCCACTCGAAGACTTCGTGCCAAAGCTATACCTTGCAGAATCTGCACTTCACGCTTGGAAGGTCCAGGTCTCCTAGAATCTCTCTGCCAGGCCTTTTCAAAGTCTGGCTTGGCCAACGAGACCGTAAGTTTGCGGCCCATGAAAACAACACCATGGAGCGATGTTCTCAATTTTTCAAACTGCTTCTCGGACCCTTCGATCTCCACAAACGCAAAGAAGTAGTCGTTTATAGGTTTGGTGTGGAACAGAAGAGGTTTTGTGATTTTGCCGAAATTGGCGAGTCTAGACTCGAGCCTGCTGCCGTTTTCGGCAAGTTGAGCCGAGATATTGCCAATGTGGATCCGTCGGCTTTTCGTTTCCTCCATTGGTGTAGAAGTAGTAAGTCTATGGTGATGCGATGAGGTCTGGTGCACGGGTGTGTGATAGACTGAGAAGAGGTTTCACTGTGAAGAAGCAAAAAGTCGAAAATGAAAAAAAATGGAGTATATAGGAGTGAAAAGTTTTCAGAGTATGAGACGCTGAGAGGCAGAAATTTGGTGGAAATGGCGGAAAACAGTAGGGTGTTGGTATCCCAATTTCGTGGTGTACGGGTCCAAGAATGGCAATTACGATATAGTCCAGAGGAAGCAAGAAGGAAGGAAGGGGTAGAGAGGGAAAAATGAAGATTCTTAGAGTAAGGAAGCGAAAGAGGGGACTGGAGAGGAATAGAAAAAGAAGAAATGAAAAAAAAAGAAATAGAAAAAATTTGCATTGATGGTAAAATGGATATGTAGGCCAAGCCAGAGAGGTGGTTAAATGTGGTCAGAATGGAATGAAGGATAAATTTAAAGTAAGAAGTGATTTCAGAAAGATATCATCAAAAAGATTTTAGAAAGCCTGTTAAATGCAAATCAAAATGCTGGGAGTAATAGGACCGGTTGGAACAGTGAGAAGCCTGTAAGTGAATGGCGAGGTGAACCGAACTAACAAACAAAGAAAAAAAAAAGTAATGAAAGGACCAACAAAGGCGTGAAAATTTGAATGTGCCGTTTAATTTTTCAGAAATAATCGGGCTGATTCTTATGGCCGATACCATAATTGGGATTCCAAAGCAACTACAATAGAAAAAGAGAACATTTCAAATCTCCAAATTCAAAAAGTTGAAATTCTATTCATTTACAGTAGAGATTGTCATATTTTGTTTCAGGTTACAGTCGATTGTACGAGTGGCTTGAGGCGTATGCCACCCAATCAGCATGAAGTGAATACCTAGAAGACGTCGTTGCAAGAGACTCGAGGTTGGAAATCTAGGCATTAGGTCATTGCGACATTCATCTAAGTTGTTATAAGGCCAAAGTGATCAAATGCTTAAATGTTCAAATGCTCGTATAGTCAGAAGCTCAAATGGTCAGATGCTCAAATGGTCAGATGCTCAAATGGCCAGATGCTCCGATACTCAGGTTCTCAGATGCTTCGACATTCAACACTCCAGTACTGGAACTCTGATATTCACATATTCACATTTTCAGATTTCACTTCATTCAAAGGCATTCTACATGGCTCCTTGTAGTAACAGGCTCATCTCGATATCCATCCAGATACTCAGATAGACCCAAAAACAGAAATACTCTGGAGTTGGATAGATACCGAAATACTGTTCTCTTCTTCTCTTCTCTTTTTCTCTTCTTCCCTTTTTCTCTTCTTCCCTTTTTCTCTTTTTTCCTTTTTCTCTTTTTCTCTCTCTACACCCCATTCCACGACTGTGTACTCAATAAATAATCTAGGTGGCAGCCCACAAGTCCTTCAATCCCATCACAGACGTAATCACACCTGCCGCACCAATGTCGCCCTCGGTGAAGTGCAAGTAATTGAGGGTATTGAGGCAGATGAACAAGTCCAACAAGTCCCACACCAACTTTCTCTTGGCCTGGTAAATCTTGGATGCCACAGCTTCAGTGTCTGTTTTCTCATCCGCAGCAGCAAGCTTGGCAACATTGATACGGTACAGTCTGATCGAATTCACAAGACCAGCAATCAATCCAAGACCCCAGAACCGTGAAGACCATTTAGGAACAGAAGCGTACTTCTTCTTGTCGATGAAACCCAACATCTTGAACCACGTGATGGAGTCAAGACCCAAGTAACACGCGTAAGCCAAGTTTCTGATCACAGTGGTGGATTGCAATACATTATCCATAAGTTTGTTGTCATAAGCTTTTGAAGCAGTTTGAAGGTGGTTTAAAGGTTTCAAAAACCTCATACCTTTTCTGATCATAGTAGCATGTTGTTTCAAATCTTTAAACTTGCTAACAAGATCCACAGAGTAACCTTGTCTCTGTAAATAGTAAGATAAGAATCTAGACAAGTAAGCTACCAACCGGAAACATTTTTCTCTCTTTGGAGTTGTATCCAAAAACTTGATAAGTTTTGTTAATGTTGGATGATAGATAATAGTGTCAGCAACCATGATGTTGAAATAAATTTGTGAGTATCAAAAAGAGAGAAGAACCCCAGTTGCGAAAATCACAGGCCGTCCTGGTATTTAAGAGTATGGGGTAACGACCTGCCTATGATAATTTCCTCTCAGCCGAGGGTGCGAAATCCGGGGATGGGGGCGCTATGCCGAATCAGGAAGGTGTAAACGCGATCATTTGATAATTCACGCGTCGCCAATTGGCTGGAATTTGGAGTTACGCCATTGGACGAATAGAAGCACTGGGGGACTGGTCCAGATACATCCGTGACCCGTTTACACATTTTTTTGGCGAAAATTTACCGGGATGTACAGGTGCGGCTTACGTAAGCAACACGAGTCCTGTATCCAACAATGAAAAGTTGCTAGTTGGGGTTAGTTGCAGTGTAGGCCCCAAGTCGTGGCTTTGACGTAGAGGAGTTGTCGATTGAACAAACATTGATATTGAGAATTTCACTTTTTCCCCTTTCTTTCTTTGTTCTGGTGTGTTTTGACCGTGTTGTTTCGCTCTTTACTTTCTCACGTCCTGCGAATAAGACCAACAGACGGACTATCGTATCCACTGGCCCGACAATAATAAATAATGAAAAAAAAACATGAAAAAAAAAACAGTGTGAAAGCTCTCATTTATTCATTTACAAAGCTTCTCATAATAGGCTGGACAGAATTGACCATGATTGACCGCTAGCCATGGCAGTTTTTTCAAACACTTTTCTTGGGTGTGTGGAATACGGTTCACCTCTGATGAGTTACCACTAAACAGTCTGCAATTTCCATTTGTGAACAACTTTTCCTCTAAATTACTTCTTTTTTTTCAGAATCTTCTTCTCAGAATCTTCGTTTCTCTCTTTCCAACTCAGGTTCAATTCTTCTAATACTGTAATCTTCTGTGGCTATGTTCCATTGGGAGACACGTCTCATGACTTGGAAGTCTGTTTTCATAAATACAGCAAGTTCACGAATTGATAAAAAATGGAGTTCTTGTGTGAAATCCCTCTCTAAACTGCCTAATCTCAGGTATTATCTACCTACTTCAGGCCATATATGGTCCGAGCTTGACAACAGCCACTTAAGGCAGGAAGCTACAATTTGGGAGACCTTAAAAATTTGGGAGATCTTGAAAATTGGGAGACCTTGAAAAATTGGTTCAATCTGATTTCTTAGGAGACCTTGATTTTCAGTGTATTCCTCTGTTGGGTCTTGAATGTGGAAAGCCGTAGCCACTTCCACTATTGTCATTCTAGCTGATGCTCACACGATCCTTTGGGTACTCTTAGGTCCTTATTTAGAAGCTATTTCAGTCCAAATCATCATCAAAATTCAAAATCGCCCAGTCTGTTCAGCAAAGTTGGCAGACTTATGTCCATCCATTGTATGAGTCTGGGGAGACACCACTAACATCTAGAAAACCAATACTCTAAAGCAAAACAAAAGAGCGAAAAACGGTAACTCGACCTCATTGGCTATTTCAGTAGTATTGAAGCTCAAACACGTCAATCAACAAACACCTCTACACTTTTTTTTTTTTTCAAACACATGTATTGGGACACGGACGTATTGTCATATAGTCCCGCTATAATAAGCTAATAGTTTCTGTAGGATACGCTGCCTTCATCATTAAAGCTCTCACCATCCAACTACACTGGTTGTCTGCTAGACAAGACGTGAAGCTGTCACTGAAAACTAACAGCAGCAGATATTCATGAACAAATACAAGATTTCTATTGGCTGCAATCTGAGGTTCATTCTGAAAAATTCTGAAAAGTTCCCATTTTACTTTGGTTGTGTTACCTTACGTCAGAGTACCAAACAACGCCTCAGAAAGAGAGAACACCAAAAAACAAGAAAAGAAAAAAAAGAAAAAAAAACAAAAAATAAAAAAAAACCAAAAAAACGAGAAAAGACCAAAACTCTCTTTATTTACCAAACTGCATCTTCTCTTTTCTTTTCTTCTCTTTTCCTTCTTCTCTTCTCTTCCTCTACTGTTGTTGTACGAAGGTCTGTGTGCACGCACGTAAACAGAAACATGGATCCAGAACACACAGACTCTGTGTCTATGGCGTCTCACGAAAATGGCAACGTGACCGAATACGGGCGAAGACCGAAAAGTATACTAAAGCTGCGTGACGGCAGCACTGTGCCCATTACTCCGCTCGAACCAAGTGCACGAGCCAAGTTCGACCGACGAGTGTCTTTTGCAGAGAAAGTCAAGCTTCACCAGATCGAATTGGTCCATATTCTGCAGCCAGCGTGGCCTGAGGCCGATGTGGAGGAGGAAGATTCCTCTGATGACGACACGAGCTTTCTGAATCTTGAGGCTGATGCTGATAAGATCGTGAGTGCTTTAGCGCCTCTGATTGTTCCTGAGTTGAGCAGCAGCGACGAAAGCGACGTGGATGACGACAATGGCGACGAGGAGCAGACAATGGACTTGACTGGGCAGGCCAGCATTTCTGCACGCACATTTGGTACAGAACAGAGAACAGAGTTGGGAGTTCCAAGAACTGATCTGGAAAACGGTATTGGGCCGAACGGACTGGCCCATGGGATCAAAGAGGCGGAGGAAATGGCACCGGAAGCAGATTCTGAGTCGGAGCGTTTGGACGACGAGCAGGACATGGAGTTGACGGAGCCTATTAAGGCTGGTATGGTTTCAGAACAAGAAGGCAGTTCTGGAGAAAAGGCAAGTTTGCCAGAGAAAGAAAGCTCTGAGCAAAAACAGGAAATCTCTGAAAAAACCGAGTCTGGCTCTGAGCAGAAGGAAAGCGGTTCTGACACGGTGGATGGAGGTATACTGCTCCAGTCCATGGAAGCACATACGGCGGAGCCAAGGAACCCGGAGGAAAGCGGCGAGGATGTTTCGATGGATGTGACGCGGCATTTTTCAGCAAGAGCGCCGAAATCGTCGAGTCCGATCCAGATTCCTGCTCTAGAGCCGCTCACGGACTCGGACCTGGACGCAGACGTTCCCATGGAGTTGACGCAGCAGTTGAGCGTGAGAAGAGAGGAAAATGAGGAAAATGGTGAAAGAGTGGAAAACAGTGAAAGAGCGGAAAGAGTGGAAAATGTTGAAATCGAAGAAGAGGTGGAGATGGAATTGACACAGGCGCTCGGGCCGGGTCTTTCAGGGCAGAACAGTCTAGATGTCGAAAAAGGAGAGGAGAAAGACGAAGAGAAGGAAATTCCAGAGAAAGGTGAATTGTCTTCAGATGGAAACAACGCCAATGACGTTCCAGAAGGTCTAGATGCACACACACAGCCTTCGTCTCTACTAGACAACTACACTGACCATGCACACAGTGCAGCCGGACGACCGGAAGAGCTAGCACCACGCAATGAAAAACGACCCGTTCCTGGCGCTAGACCCGTTTCGGCCGCTCTGCATCTGCCCAAGAGGCTACACACCGAGTACGTCACGTCCACCACCACGATCCCGTTGGCGGATGTCCTGATGCGTTCAGACGACATGCCACTCGAGGACACACCCAACGTGTCGCTCACGCAGTTTTTGAGCGACATCGGCATCAAGTTCTACGACGACCTCGAGTTTTCCACCGACATGTCCAGCCGATACAGACTCTCACTTTCCGACGCACACACCAGCGCACGATCGGAAGACTATTTCCGGGCGAATGTCCAGCTTCCTGTTCTCGAAGTGTACGAGCTCTGCTGCAAAGAGCTCTCGGAGAAGATTCAGCAGGGCATGAGGTTGTTTGAGTCTCTCAAAGATGAAACGCTCCAGAACAACCCAGAGCTTTTCCGAACGTACTACCAGGCGTCATTCTACGACCAGATGACCATGAAGGCGCGTTTCCACACGTTGAAGGAGTACACTCGCCAGCAGGCCAAGCAGATCTGGTACCAGTGGAGGAGCAAGCTCATTGAGAATCTTCTAGAGGTGTTGAACGGGAACCTTGAAGTTTTACTATCAGACAAGGCAGTTTTGGTGGAGCAGCAAAGTGTGCTCGACTCAGTTTTCCGCGAGATCCAGCAGAAGTACCACTCCGTCCGCCTCGACCTTCTCCACTTCAAGGACATCCAGGCGCGGTACGAAGACTTGGACGCAGACCAGATCCAGAGCATCAAGCTCCGGTTGGCCGAGTTGAACCAGCAGCTCATCGACCACAAGAACGACATTGCACAGAACGAGAGCCAGTTGGAGCGTCTTCAAGCCACCATAGATCACCAGAAGAACTCCGTCAGTGCACTCACTGCGCAGATCGCGGAGTCAAACAACAGCCTCAGCAAGTCGCGCCACTTCAACACGGCGGAAATCTCCGCGTTGCACATGGAGTCGCAGGTTCTCCAAGCTGGAGCCGGGTTGAAATTTGTGCGGGTGGTGGAGCGCAACATCTTCGAGTTCCAGTTCAACCCTCGGATCATGGTCACGGTGGACTTCCGGGCGCCGGAAAACCCGCAGGGGATCCGGTTTCTGCTCCTCCAAGACGACCCTGTGGAAGTTTTGCACAACGAGCACTTGCTCGTGACGTGCTGCCAGCGACTCGCCGAGCAGACGGGCTTCACCAACATCTTCGACACGTTCATCAGTTTTCGGCGGAAGTGGCTCAAGCTCACCCACATCGACAAGGACATCTACCATCTCTCCGTGCGGTATCCGATCCGGTTCGAAAGTGGCGATGCTGACGTGATTGCGTTTACGTTCACCTACTACAGTTTTGAGAGCAAGATCAAGGCGCAGTGCCGCGTGCGCATAGCGTTGGACACCATTTTGGAGTACCCGGGGAATGTTGAGTTGGAGATTTTGCTGCTGAGGCAGGCTGACGACGTGAAGCTGCGTGTGACCGGAGGAAGCTACGGGCTCTTCCGGCAGTTGGTGTGAAGTAATAAAGCAGGTGTGAAGAAACAAAAGAAGAAAAGAAAAAAAGAAAGGAAAAAGAAAAGAAAAAAGAAAAAAGGAAATTCAAAAACCAGAAACCACCAAATTCCGATCATCGTCATTTCCACTGTTCTCTCCAGTCCCTCTTCACCGTTGGCGTGTCCTGTTGGCCTCATCGGTCACGTGTGCTTCCGGACACTCCAGTGCGATTACCTATCCGATTCTAACATCTACAAGTATGTCACCACAAGACACTCATGCCGGTGGATCGGGGGCTCCCTCTGTGTCGGAGTCGCCTTTTGATGATAACGCCGCCATTGATTCCAATTACAGCGACTCAGAGAGCGTGTCGCTGGATGAGGACGTGGATGTGAAGAAAAAGTCCAAGCGGCCTCCTGAAAACAATTTCACCCAGCAGAGGTTGAAAGCCGTCAATCCCGTGTTCACGATCGCTACGGTGATCCCGATGTTTTTCGCTTTTGCCGTCATTTTCATGCCTATTGGCGGTGCAATGTGGTTGGCCTCTCACAGAATAGAAGATGTGATGATCGACTACAGCTACTGCGAAACAAACGCTTCTCTAGATTACTGGTCGCCTGTGCCGGATGAATACGTCCGCTACAGGTACAAGGGCCTGCCGGATGTGAAAACTGCGCAGTGGAAATTGGATGTGGACGAAACTCAGCCTTTTGAAGACCAGAGACAGGTTTGCCGGATCCAGTTCCACATCCCGCACCAGGTCAAGGGCCCAATCTACCTTTTTTACCACTTGGAGAATTTTTACCAGAACCACCGGAGATACGCCAAGTCGTTTTCCGAAGACCAGATCCAGGGTAAAGCGGCGAGCATCAGTGACATTGAAAACGCGGTAGGTATCAACTGCCAGCCGCTTTCGGTCAACGAGGACGGTGTGCCTTACTATCCATGTGGACTCATTGCCAACTCGATGTTCAACGATACGTTTGTCCTGACATTAGAAGCAGTCAACGGCACGGACTCTTCGTACGAAATGACCTCCGAGGGCATCTCGTGGTCGACCAACAAAAACAGGTACAAGAAAACCGAGTACGACTGGCAGAACATCGCGCCTCCTCCAAACTGGTACAAGAGTTTCCCTGATGGTTACAACTCCACCAACGTGCCAGATATCTCCACGTGGGAAGAGTTCCAGAACTGGATGTACACATCAGCTTTCCCTGACTTCTACAAGTTGGCGTTGAAAAACCTCAACGACCCGTTGGAGGAAGGAATCTACGAGGTGACCATTGGGTTGCACTTCCCTGTTTTACCATACAACGGTAGGAAGAACATTTTCATCTCGCAGAGGTCGGCTGTTGGCGGGAAAAACTACTTCATGGGCTACTTGTGGATGGTCGGAGGTGCCGTGTGCTTCTTGATGGCGTTTGTGTTGTTGGCTGTGAACATGTGGCGGCCCCGTAAGTCTGGCGACGCCAACTTGCTCAGTTGGAACAAGGAGAAGTTTGCACAGGACGAGCAGGTTTCGGAGGAGTAAGTTATTGTATAGTAGGTCATTGTTTTGCGCGAATGAAGATCGCCGTTGGTGGATGTAGAGAAGTAGAGGAGGACCAAGGAAAGGGAGGAGAAGATGTTTGGAAAAAGGGAAGAATAGTGAGCAGAATTTGCTTTAGGAATTTAATTGACTATGATTGAATTTGGGATTTAGGATGCTTTAGGAAAATGTGAAGATTCCGTATGGTAATCGCAATCTGAGAGGAAACAGGTTTGAAGAAGTCAGCACATAAAAGAGAACTGTAGTTCAGTTCGGGAATTTCCAATTTTTTTTTTTGAAGAGAAAAATGACCATAAGAGACTATCTCGGTTTTAGAGATACAATACAAAGCTTTGGTATTGAACTAGTGAGCATGATCCAACTACGATCACATCTGAAAAAATTCGATGATTCAATGAGGTAGCACAATCAAGACAGACTCAATTTAAAGAATTACAGTGTTTCTTGCAATCAGTGGCGTTGAAGAGATTAGAAGTTGAAATAACATGTCTATAGACGGACTTTGGACCTCTACAGTGGAAAGCTATGATCTGGAAATTCAAAAAGGAAGAAATTCAAAAAGATAAAGGTAATAATGGACGGATCTTGTTTATGGAAAATCAACCAAAACCACTCTCGTTCTCTTTATTGAATTGTTGTCTGATCTTGGAAAGCTGAATCTGGTGCAAGACACCGAGGGAAACATTGTCAAGTGAAATTGCCAAGTTTCACCGATTCTCCAGAAGGAGACAATGTTTTTACCGCCTCTAAAGAATGTTCCTGACAATGGTTCACATCCGGAAACGTGTAGTTTGCAAGCTTCTCCATATCTGGTGGTGAGTCTGCCACAGCGATGAGACACAGAGGCTGAGTAGCTCGTAACTAGAGCCTAATAAAGAGCCGATAAAGAGAAATTTCAATAAAGCAGAGTCAGCCATGTTTTTCTCTTTTGATTTCAGTTACGTATTTCAGTTACGGTTTTCACTTTTTTACCTTATGTCGATGTGATGCTTCGGATATTCATAGCCTGTTTCGAACTGTCATCGCAAGGACCAGAAGAAAGAAGTATTAACTTTGCAGAAATGATTTCAAAAAAAAAAGACTACGATGGAGACAATAAAAACCCGAGACATACTAAAGAACAATTGAAAAAAAAAAGAAAAGAAAAGAGAAGTTCATACCTAAACCCGCTGGTCTTCTCATTCTTACATATACATAGCTTCACTGTTTGGCCTGAGGGGACACTTCCTGGAACATAAATTTCCAAATCTTCTACTTCCAAAGCGCCTCCAAAATTGTTGCAAATCGCCAATTTGAAACTGTTATTCAAGCAAAATGCTTACTAATACGTGTGCTTACTGCCCTACTACCTCGCTAGCACTGTGCGAAGTGGCATAGAATGATAAGATCTGCCCGATTTGGTTTTTGACACTGGATTTTTCACACAAATTGCCAAAATCGTCAATGGAACAGTCTAGAACACACAATTCCGGTTTCACAGCTCGCTGGAGCTATCGGAAGCTGGCACTTTCTCTCCCACCCGAACCTCGGATGTAGCTGTTTCCTGCAGGACAGAGTAGATCCCAACAGTATTAGTTACTGGAAACAGAGAAAGGCAGAACGCAGAATCCCGAGGGTGAAAAGTTCCCCGCTGGAGTTAATGCCATTGAATTTTTTTTTCAGTTACCGAGTTGGGATTGATTTGTCCCAAAATGGCAGTACTAAGCGGCCACTAATGGAAAAACCGTTGTTCAAATCGCCTCATCTCGCACGGCACTAACATGACAGGCATATTGACGCGATTTCCATTCCAGACGCTGGAACCCTGTCGAATTCTCCGGCTGATTTGGTCTTTATGCCGGAGGCATCGACTGCCTAATATGGTGCGGGAATGCTTCTCCGCAGGCAGCAGACGAAGAGGACTAGTGAAAAACCCGTCAAAGCACCGGAGATAAGCCTAGTTAGTGCTCAAAAGCAAAGGAAAGACAATGTGACGTCATATGCCTACCCGAAATCCACGCCAAATTTACGAAAGCACGGCTACTGGTGCACTAACCGCAACGGAGAATTCGCGGGGTGTACGGAGAATTCGGAATATTCACCCTCATACAAAGCCACACAGTATACAAGCCACTAATTACTCCATATATAAACCCCCTCTTGAATCACTAATACTGAACATAACGACCAATTGCACCATGACCAAACAAATTATTCTTGCCAAATCTCCAGAATTGAAAGTCAACCTCCAATATGGCCAGCCTGACTCCACGTTCAAAGTGGTCGAAACTCAGCTTCCTCTGTTGAAGCCAGGCCAGGTGTTGGTCAAGGTATTGTACCTTTCCAACGACCCTACACAGAGAACATGGATGGCGCCAGGCCAGGACGTGTCTAGAGCGTACAGACCTCCGATTTTACCCGGAGATGTGGTGAGATCACTTGCATTGGGTGAAGTTCTTGAATCCACCTCTGAGAAGTACCAGAAGGGAGACATTGTCAACGGAGAGTTCGGCTGGCTGCAGGAGTTTGTGGCGGACGAAGCGTCGATCTTCAACAAAGTCGACACCTCCGCTGGTTTGCCCTTGCCGTTGTTCCTTTCCAGTCTTGGAATGACTGGCTTGACTGCCTACTTTGGTGTGAAGGAAGTTGGCCAGTTGAAAGAAGGCCAGTCCATTTTGATCTCTGCTGCGTCGGGAGCAACCGGATCAATGGCTGTGCAGATCGCAAAACACATTGTCGGAGCTTCCAAAGTGATTGGTATCGCTGGAAGTGCTGAAAAATGTAAGTGGGTCGAGTCGTTGGGCGCCGACTACTGTGCGAACTACCGCGATCCAAACTGGAAAAAGAAGTTGGCTGAGTACATTGGCACCGACTACGTCGATGTGTACTACGACAATGTCGGTGGAGACCAGTTGAGCTTTGCGTTGCGCAAGGTCAAGAGATTTGGCCGTGTGGTGGCGTGTGGTGCGATTGCTGGCTACAACGACCCTTCCAAGCTTGTTGTCACTGCGTGGCCCGAGATCATCGTCAACAGATTGACCGTGCAAGGGTTCATTGTGTCTGACTTTGTCACACAGTTCCCTGAGGGTGTTGCAGCGATTGTTCTGGGCCTCCAGTCAGGCAAGATCAAGGCCACTGAGGGACTGACGGTTGTTGATCTTTCGTCGGAGAAAGTTCCTTTGGAGAAGGTGCCAGAGACGTGGTACCGCTTGTTCACGGACGAGAAGCCTTTGGGCAAGTTGATCTCGAAGATCTAGGAAGGAGAGTGAACAAGACTGAAAAGGACTGAACAAGACTGAAAAGGACTGAAAAGGAGAAAAAACCGGAATCTAATGATTGAGATTTATAGGAATGGTGTTTTTCACTGGCTGTAGGCAGACAAGGAGAGGTGTAGGCTTTTAAGGAGAAGAGCAGGCGATCGAGAGAAAGTGAACTGATTGAAAGTGTAGAGCCAATTCTGGATGAAACGAGTGGTTTGGATCCCTTTGGAAATTTCTTTGCGTGGAGTTGCTGAGTCACTTACTTAATAGTATTGATTAGGTAAGATAGGCAAAAGCGTTCAAAGAGAAGAATTGAAAAATTAAGAATACAGAAAAAAACAAGAAAAAAAGCACTTCTTTCTTCAAAGTAACCTCTCGATCTTATCGCAATCAACTCGACTCGTTTACACTCTTGCTCTATTGACATAACGTACTGAGAAATACCGAGAATAAATGAAAATGTGCTTAAAAAAAAAAAAAAAAAAGGATGTTGATTATTGTATTGTCATCTTGGGAACAGTAATAGTCACTACTGATGAGACTATGCATTTCTTAATGATACGCAGAATGAAGGTAGTGCAAGTCTTCCTCCTCTAGTTCTAGAGAGCTTGTATCAGCAAAACCGTGATAGAAAGAGAAACAGGGGAATTGTATCAAAAACGGAAAGCAGTTTCGGTTCAAAATTTCTAATTATTGTATGTAAGTTGTGGCGGATTTGTCTTTAGAACTGAGTAATGATGGTACGCTCTTCATACGAATACAGGTGAACTCACTTCAGCCAGCAATGCGTAAAACCAAAGAAAACTCCTAAACTTTTGAGAATGAATCAGAAGAGGAAAAAGTGAAAAATTGAAAAATTGAAAAATTGAAAAATTGAAAAATTCAAACACACCTTCATTCACTCATCATTATTCCTGCTTCCGTTTGCTCGCCTCAATGAGGTTAGCGCGAGTCGTCTCCAGCAAGTGAGACGAGCAAACTCGAATTCCAACAAAAAAAAAAAAGTGAAAAAACAAAAAACAAACAAACAATAATCACTACTCACCAACCCACAGTCAACATTCAGTAATTCACAAATCCTTTTATCACAATCGTAATCCATTGCTGGGGCCGCCTGCACTCCACCATCAACTATAGTAAACACCAGTACTGCACCATCCAGAGATCTGATTCTTGTGGTGCAACGGAACTTCGCCAAAGTACAAAGTATAGGCGGAAACACAATCCCGGTTCTGCATCCGCATCGTCTTGGATGCACGTGTCATGTCTGACCAGTCCTTGGCTACAAGCTCAAGAGCCACTAGGCTCCACAAATACCAGGAGCGAGATTCCGAGTCTAGCTTTGCAGACGACTTCCATATTGCCGAGTCCGAGCCGCTAGATCTTTCGTTCTCCCGATTCAGCCACGTGTCGGGCATTTCCGTGACGAAGTCCCGCTCCAATGACTCTCGCCAGTCGTCTGGGCCCGACTCTCCGTTTGTGGAGAAAATGCAAAGGAGAATCCACAATGCCGAGGTGGGGCACTTCCAGAACAGCAAGATGGAGGCGATCTTGGAGTCGGCAGATTTCCAGCCGGCGAGGCCCTCGCCTTTTGTTGATTCCTTGGACTTACCCAAACTAAGGGGCTGCAGCGGAAATACTCGCCCTGTTCCCTTGACTCCCACCGACGAAAACGCTCCAATAGTCGGCCGCAAAGTCTCCGAAAAAATGTCACTCACCCCAGCACAAAGGGTCGAGAAACGGCCCGGGTTCAAGTCGAAAAACGCTCTAGATAACTTCCGCTTGTTTGAAAAGGTAGGCCGAGGCGCCTACGCAGACGTGTACCGCGGCGTCAACATCAAGACAAACCAGATTGTGGCCATCAAGCAGATCGCACTAGATAAGGACTACGACATCCTGGTCCTTATGGGAGAGATTGATCTTTTGAAGATCTTGAAACATCCAAATATCGTCAAGTACCACGGCTTTGTCCAAACACAAACCACACTCAATGTATTTCTAGAGTACTGTGGGAGGGGATCGTTGCGACAGCGGTACAAGAAGCTTGGACACGGCCTTCCAGAGCAGGAAATCGTATCTTATGTGAAACCGATTCTACAGGGCCTCAATTATCTCCACGAGCAAGGTGTGGTGCATCGCGATGTTAAAGCAGCCAATGTTCTTCTTACGGACTCTGGAGTGGTGAAGTTGGCCGACTTTGGCGTGGCTACTAAGGTGGCTACTCTGCACAATACTGTGGTGGGAACACCCAACTGGATGGCGCCTGAAACCGTTTTGGGAGGCGACGGAATATGTACTGCGTCGGATATATGGTCGCTCGGGGCAACCATCATCGAGCTTTTCACTACAAGTCCGCCGTACCACGAGTTGAACCCTATGGCAACACTCCATGCTATAGGCACCGATGAACATCCGCCGTTAGCTTTTGGATTATCGCCTTTGGCGAAAGATTTCCTCTTGGAGTGTTTTCAGAAGCAGGCAAGCTTGCGGAAGAGCGCCAAGTTGCTCTTGAAGCACAGGTGGATGGCTGTGGGGTCACAGCTCTCTACAACCAAAGGAAGTAATCTTCAAACAACAAAACACCAAACTGTGAATTATCAGCAACCAACAGATCCCAATGGAGATGACTCTCCGGAGTCCCCCAAGTTGACCACTTCCACAGAGAGTGAGCCGGACCAGTCTACAACCAACAGTCCTCAGAAGAAGTACACCAGAGCTGAGCTACTTTCGAAATTTTCAGAGGCAGACGACGATGTTTTGGTGGTGGAAGACGGCAGTCCTGATCTTACGAACCTCAAACTCGCAGAGACACAGACACCCAGAAGCGTGGACGACGAAGAGATCCACGATCCGTTTCTTGAGCTCGACATCGAGAACTTCGACACCAACGAGCTTGAAATACAGAGCAAGATGGAATTTCTCATCACCAAACTCACAAGCAGAGTCTCCAACTGCCACCTAGGGAACGACGAAATCACCCAATCTTTAGTCAAGATCACAGGAAGAATGTTGCAGCTTGTCAAGAAGTACCCCAGCCTGCACGACGTGATAATCAGAGAACACGGCATCTTGACGCTATTGGAGCTACTAGAAAACGCTCCTGAGCTCATTGAAGAGCACAAACTTTGGTACCACGTTTTGTCGATATTGAACTACATTTTCAACTCGCACGTGGCGCAAATCGAGAACTTCTCGTTGCTAGGAGGAATCCCGATGATCACACAGTTCTCGAAACTCTCGTTTGGCTATCCAGTACGTCTCCAAGTAGTGAGATTTGTGAAGATATTGAGGAAATCCGAAAAGGCCATGTTGATGTTTGTTTCTTCCGGCGGATTGAGAGTTCTTTCACGTTTTCTCGAGGAAGACTTCGACTTGACTCCAGATTTCCCGTTGGTGGCCATCAACTGCATCCACGAGATCCTCGCCAAAGACTTGACGCGATTTAAGTCAGACATGTGCCGAATTCTTTCCAAGTACGGCGTGGTGTTCTGGTTCGTTGTTCTTCTCAACAGACTCGCCAAGTACACCAGCAGCCCGCAGAATCTCGTTCCACAAGATTACGTGGAGGTGACCATCGACAAGATCCTCGAAGTGCTCAAATTCTTCGGCCAGGCCGAACCTCGAGTCCGCATCAGCATCTCGAACCCAGATCTTTTCAAGCTTCTCATCAAGGTGTATCCGTCTGTGAACTTTTCCAGGCAATTAGGGCTCCTCAAGTTCTTCCGGTCGGCCTCGTGCGTCAACCAGCTCTTGCGTCCGTTGCATTCCGCAGACATTCTCGAGTTCTACGTCAATCTCTTACAGCAGTACACTCCGTCGACGCCAAGGTACAAGGAAGTGGTGAACATCGTATGTCCATCTCTCTACAACTGCTGCTACTTGAACCACAACAGAGAGACCGAGATCGTCAAGCTTGGAGTGGTTCCAATACTCCGGGACCTCTCCAAAATCAACATTCTGTTCAGACAATTTGTGCTCCCGCTATTGTGTGAGTTCGTCTACTGTGACTCGTACGTGAGGCTGGTCCTTGCCAGGTACGACATTCTCAACACATACTTCAATCTCTTGGTTGACCCATACTGGCACTCGAACGCCATGGACTCCATTTTGCACTGGGGCGCAGAAGACCCTTCCTTCCATTGGCTCTCGTCGCCCCAGGCCAAAGATTGTCTTGTCAGTGGGTTCCTTATCTCGAAAGTATCAAACTTGGAGGCTGTTCTCGACAACTACCTCACTCTCGTGACTTCCAATCCGGAAGTGCTACTGCTTATGACTCGCGACTCGATCATACAATCCATTCTCTCCAAATTGACGGTATACAACAAGAATCCTGCTGCGAGGTTATCGTTGCTACGCATTCTCAGATGTATTGTTGAAAACGCTTATGAAAGCAGAACCTGTGAAAATTTGACAACTATCAGCACAGTTTACGACTCGATGAATCTGATTTCGGCGACAGATGCGTCCGTTTTGGTACAAGACTTGACTTTGAAGATCAAGTCTACCATCGACCTGTCCGGTGTATAGGCCCGACCGAGGATGATACTAAATGCGGAGACTATCAACTACACCTTTTTTGTTTGAGAAAATGGACAGAAAGCACATTGTCTATCCGTCGCCCAGAGTATCCCAGCTCGATGCATACATTCTCGACGGAGAACTTTTTTCGTTGCTAAAGCAACAGCTCGCCGACTCGTTCCAACTGCTTTCTGGAAAGTCGTGGTCGTACGGTCAGCACCCCGAGCTATGGTCTCTAGTGCTCAAGTTGATAATTTTCAGGCTAACAACATACAAATCAGGCTCGTCGTACGGCCTAAAACTCCAGAACTTGAAGTTGTCTGATTCCTCCACAGGCAAGATCATTGGCCATGGAACACGCCTCTTGATTTTGGGCACGATCTTCGGCGACTACTTGTTCAAGAGATTGCAGTCTTACTTATACTCGTTTGAGGCATCGTCTGTTAGGGGAGGCACATCGCCATTGGACCGCATCAAGGCAGTTCTCGTTCGCAACAAAGAGACAATTCTCAAGAAGATCGACGACACCATCAAGATCTTGGGGTTGGTCAATTTTGTTTCTTTCTTGGTATATGGCCGCTACCCCACCGTGCTCCATCGTATTTTGGGTGTGTCGTTGACGCCTGTGATCGCGGATTTGTTGAAGTTTGATGGGGACAAAGTCAACTTCGAGTTCCAGAACCGCCAGTTGGTGTGGAATGTCATGACGGAATTCCTTGTGTTTATTCTTCCGTTGCTCCAGCTACGAAAGTTGAAACGACTGGTTCTTCAGCTTTTACCAATCAGAACCAAAGATCAATTCCGCACAACCTCGGCTGTTCCAGTGCAGACCAGATTCACCAACCTTCCGATCTCGCAGTGCGCCATATGCATCGAGACAATCGAGAGAAGAGACATCAAAGCTGTGAGTTCGCATATCACGAGTCCGTTTATCACGAACTGTGGCCATATCTTCTGCTATGTATGCCTTGCTACCAGATTCAACGCAATCGATAACGGGAATGAAGACGCAGAGGGATGTCCTCGGTGTCGGGTCAAGTTGACGGATTTCCGTGCATTTGGCAACGAGGCCGGTGATGTTGACGAGGATGCGATCATGGTGGAACGCGAGGAAGTCGATTTGTCGTCTGACGAAGAAGAAACCGAGGAAAAGCTGGCAATTGTCGACGCAGATCACTCCGACGACGAATCTGTTTACGACGAGTCCGATGAAAACAGGGAAATCGGCTATTTCAGCGAAATGGAGGATTTGGAGGAGGATGACGACGACATGGATGACGACATGGACGACGACTTTGAAGATGACGACGCATATTATGACTAAGTTCAATACATTCGCATTCAGTCCTTGAGCAGCTGCTTGACTAATGCAACAAGCTCCGTGCTATACTTTTCGAGAAGCTCGGTGTAGTTGTTCCCACCAAGAATGGCCAAGATATCATGAAGTTCACGCCTCAACTGTTCCTTGTTGTCCTCGGAATACTGCCCCTTGAGTGCATGGCTTTTGATCACAGCCAAGTAGGCAGATGTTCCTTCCATGACATCGCTGCTGTTTGGAGGTGTGAGAATGCACGAGTTCTTCACATCTAATTTCCCATACTGCCCAACAGGGACTGTTTGCCTCACAGGTGACGAAGTTCTCGATACTCTGGTGGAAGGACTTTGTCTTGAAATGCTGGCTGCCCTACTTGGAGAGAGCGACTTCAAAGATGTAGACCTGCTTGGTGTAGAATCACCTAGACTCAGTCTTCTGCTCGGGGACCTGCTGACATCGACGATTCTCGAGTTGACTGTTTGTTTCAGTGACTCTGCGAGTTTTTTCTTCGCCTCGAGTCTCTTCAATGTCGCCCCAGTGACTCTCCGTGTAGGAGACTCTGGGTCAATCACATCAAGCTGTAAACTGCTCTGAGACTTTCTGGGTGAGGATTGCGCAGACAGCAAAGGCGTGGGCAAGATCTTTCTTGTCACTTTCGCATAAAGAGGAGACGATTCAGGCGTGCTCTCTCTGGACTTCTCTCTCTGTTCCGGACTCAATACCTTATTGCTGTTGAGAAGCGACCACTTGAATAGACATCCGTCCAATCCAATAGAAACAAGTCCGTTTTCCTCTTCAAACAAACCGAGTGTCCCTTCGGCATGTCCCCAGCACACGCTCACATGCTTACCAGAAGCCAATTGGAAAAGACGAAGAGACTTGTCTGACGAGGCAACTGCAAGGTGGTTTCCAGTCAAGACTGTGAAGTTTTCCACACACAACGAGTCGCTCGTTTCGTCACTGAGTAGCTTGAATGTCCGTTTATGCTCCAATGTAGCAATATCATAGACAATCATGTTCTTGTCGTTGGTAGAAAGTATGAGGCTCGACAGAGACACTTGCATTGCAAGAGGTGTGGCCTTGAGTGAGATAATCTTCTTTTGGTAGATTGAGACCGGTTCTGATTCATTCAAGTGGTCATCTTTGACGATTTCGTGGATAGAAACCGACCTATCACCAGAGCAGACAAAGAGACACGAGCCGGAAAACTTCACAGACACCAAGTTCCCATTGTGGGTCGGGAGAGTTCTCATCAACTCCCACGAGTCGTTGCTGCGGTAGTATAGCTGGATCATCCTGTCTCTGGAAATGCTGCACAACATCTCAACATCTTCGACCTTAAAATGGATGATATCGTTCACTTTGGAGGAGTGTGCCTTAATCAATGAAACAGGAACAGGTTTCTCTCCAGAAACGTCAAACGCAGATATCTGTCCGTACTTATCGCCCAAGAAAAGCGAACCGCTGGAAAATTCCAACGCCGTGAGCTCATTTTCTAGCGAACTGGACTGCGGAAGCAAATGGTGCATGTAGAGATGCATTGTGCCACTGTCAGATAAACTGTAGATGTGGCCCTGGGAAGAAAATACGAACAACGAGCCGTCATTGCTTCGCTTAACTCCAGATATGCTTGTCCCTGCAGAGCCCATGAATGTCGTGAGTGATTTTTCAGAAGTATCATAGAACTGAATTGTTTCAGTATCGGTGAGAAAGACCAAGTTGTCCTTCCACTGGAAGCACCTAAGCACTGGGCCTTGGTCAGGCTCACTGCTGGGCGACAACTTCAGAATGACTGACTTCAGCGGGGATACCGGTCTAGGCACAGGTTTCTCCTCCAATGGCTTCAAGGCATCGAGACTTTTGCAGTGCGCCTTGGACTCCTGGTCAAAGTACCATACTGTCTGAGTATCCTGGTCCACCACCAAGCCATAGATCCCGTTGGGAAATAAATATACGGGCACAAAGTTGAGTGAGCCGTTTCCCAACGAAAGCACAAACAACACGTTGTCGCTGCGCACAAGAACTTCCTCTGGGCTTATAGATACGGCCTCCTGGAGGTTTGTATCCAAGTAAGGCCCTAGCACGACATTCCGCCCCCGCAACAACCCCACTTTCCTGTCACTGTCTTCCGCCTCACAAGTCCAGACTTTGAGGAAGCGGAGTCCCGCAGTGATGATATAGCTCTCGCCTCGGCCGTTATCGTGCCACACCACAGAATTCACCACAGAGGAGCATTTGTTGCTAGCGCGCAACACAACAGACGACGCGTTGTACCTCCAAACATGGAGAAACCCGTCAGCCAAGTTGCCCAATGAGCAGAACGACTTCAGATCTGAAGAGAACGCGATACTTCTCACTTCAAACGAGTGCTCGTAGATCACGGCAAATGGGGAGTTTTCCGAGTCGGCCGCAAGCGAGAAGAGCAAGATCCGGGGCCGGTAGCCCGACTCACCCACGGCCAAAACGCGTCCGTTTGGTGATAGTGCCAAACAGCACACAGCTCTCACTCTGAGCTTGGATTTCACAGGAGAAAGAGAAGTAGGAGCGTCGCCCGAGTCGTTTTTCGCGTCGTGATCTTTGCTCACGCTCCCCTCGTACGTGAACAGCGCGTGTGAGTACCCGTAGGCGTCTCTTTTCTCGAGATCTGGAGTTTCTGGCACAGGAGAGAACGAATAAGCGCTATTGCCAGTGCTCTCCGTCGTGCTGTTGGCCACGAAAAACCTCTGGCTCTCAATCTCTCCGTCAGGCCCAATGGTGGACACCACAACTCCACCTCCAGCGGTGTAGGCCAACTTGTTCCCTACTAGGGCAAATTGGTGAGCTCTTTTAGCAGAAGTGCCTCCGACGGCCCGAAAACGCAAATTGGACATCTGAAGCTCGGCATCAGGCATGGTGGCAGTGCATAGAGAAGCGGCGCCTGTAGTGGGTGTGTTTACCTTTCCTATATGAATGGTGCGCTTGTCTACAGGTGAGATGCTCATAGTAACTACTACAGAGGTAGATTAAAGGAACCGAAAGCACTGCTGAATTGAAATTGAATTTTTCAGCAGATCATCACCTACAGCATCAACCAAGAACTGTTGAAGAAATCTCTTCTTCTTCTCTTTCTTCTGGTTCCCTTCTGAGATGGTCCAGATAGAGCTCTCGATAGCGGAGACCAACAAGCTCCGTGCACAGCTAGGATTGCCACTTATTCCAGACGGCAACGAGACACCGGAAAACCTGAAAAATCCGAAAAACACATTTTCTGCTCGAAATGCTAACACGCTTAGGAAATCGCTAGGCCTCCGCAGAGTGGAGACAGACTTTGGTGAGGAACGAGCTGAAAACGAGGCAAAAGCAGAGAAAAGTGAAGAAAAACAGGGGAAAATTGCATTCTCTGAACCTAAAAACAGCGACATGTTCTACACGGACGTGGATTCTACTGACTCGTGGCTATCCAACCTCGGAAAGCCCAAAGCACACACGAACACAAAAACAGAGGCAAGAATGCCTCCAGAAGAGAGTTTTGAGCCAGAAATCAGGCTCGCGCACGACTCAGCCACAGTCCTGGGCCTACGGGACGGCGATGTGCTCACGTTGGAGGACAGAGGAGTAGTTGACGACGAAGAGGATGTTCTCGCCAACGACGAGTTGGCCAAAGTTGAGAAAGACAAGTTGAACAAACTCGAAAAGAAACGAGAAGATGCGATCAAGTACGGGGCCCGGCGCGGGTCGGAGGAGGCGCCAGCACCAGCCAAATCTTCCGTGTCACTCCGAGGCAACATGATAGTAATGGAGCCCGAAAACTTGGACGACTTGGAAAATTCAGAAAACGCCAACTCTGCGAAAAAACTGCTGATTCTGCTAGACTTCGACGACTTGGACCGGCCGCGGCCTCCGGTGGTCATGAAGAAGAAAGCCAAGTCCAAGAAGTCCAACAAGCGACAGCGCGAGGTGGAAATTGAAATTTCAGAGCCAATGGTCACACAAGTTTTCGAGCCGGAAGAGGAGAGTGACGACGAGCTCGAGAGCATGCTTGCGAGGTCCAGAAGCCAGAAACAGCAGCGGAGGAAGTTGATGTCTGCCGAGGAAATCGCCAACGAGATCTTGATGCATCTGAAGGAGGACATGAAGCTGGAGATTAGTGGGGGAATCTTGTATGACGATACGAAGGACTTTCTCGACTCGCTACAGGTTGGAAGGAGGGAAGAGAAAAAGACAGGAAACGGAAAAGGAGAAGAGGAAAACACAGAAAACTCAGGAACAGAACTGAAGCAAAAAGTCTTGAACGGTTCAGATGATGTTGGAGAGAAAATTCACCAGGAATCACCAGACGATGCTTTCGAGAAACCACAGCGTGAGGAGGCAGAGGAGACAGAGGAACAGGACGCAGCTCCAAAATTCTCCTCTCTTCTGGATACACTCAAGTACCTCCGGCAGAGCAACCAAGTTTCCGAGGAGTCGCAGGCCGAGAAGCTTCACCGCAGAATGCAGCGAGATGCGGAGTTGAATCGCATCAAGATCTCTATCGAGGAGCGTGTTGTCAAGGAGGAGCTAGCAAAAGACCACAACTACATGGCTTTAGCTCCCGAGGAGCAGGAAAAGGCGTTTGACCGTGTTCTCAACGAGCGACTTGTTTCTCAAGGTATAATCACACAGATCAACCCAGGCAAGTACTCTCGGTACAACAATAACAGCAACAGCAACAGCAAGAACAGCAGCAGGAACCAAAACGATACACTTGCAGGGTACGACCCTAAGGTGTCACTTCGCTACACTGACAAATCAGGGCAGGTGCTCGATACCAAGCAGGCCTGGAAGGAGCTACTGCACAAGTACCACGGGCTGGAACCCAAGAACAAGAAGCGGAAGGCGGGGCAGGTGCAGCTGAAGAAGAATGTGATCCATTAGGAAGGTGGGGCAGTGTGAAAAAGGAAATAGAAGGTGGGGCAGCGTGAACAGGTAATAGAAAGTGCGCTATGAGCCTCTCTGGTTGACTAACGTGGTTTAGCCTTGAAGTTTGTCTTCCTGGTTTGTCTTTTTTGGTTTGTCTCTTTGGGTTGTTTTGGGTTGCCTCTGGGTTTGGCATGACTTTTTGACTTCTCCTCAAGTTTTTGTCTTCAAGTGCTTCCTTGAGTTTGACATTTGAACGCTCGAGTTTCCACTCTTTTAGCTCTCGAGTAATTACTATTTGGGATGTGGCATGTGCATTTGAGCGAATTCTGCTTGACGAAATTTCCAAACGATTTTTCATTTTTTTTTTTTTTGGCGTTGATTTTATTGGTCCATTTTTATTGGCTCAACCTGTTCTATCCAGTAATAGCAAATCTCAACTTTCAGGTTTCTTTTTAGAGGACCCTCGTCTGATTTTTTTGCCCTGAGCATTTTCGCATCACCACTAAAGATACTCAGCCAAGTTTCCTCCTCACATACAATTCACCCAATCAGAATGCTATATGCAGCAACAACCCACTTAACCAACTAGGAAAAAGAAGAAAGCTGTCATCGTTGCCAAGCCTCATTGACTAATGTCATAATTCTAACCTGTCAAAGCCGGATCGGAACCGGCCTGCAGACAGCGAGATGGAAAAGATAATCCTCCACATTCTCTCACCTGACTAAACCCTATCCCCATTCCTCTACTCAATATGTACGAGGCTGTGTTGGAAGTTTCTGGAATGACCTGTGGTGCATGCTCGGCATCTGTCACAGAAGCGTTGGAGAATCTTCCATCAGTTTCGCTGGCTTCTGTGTCACTTCTAACTAATCAAGCTAAGGTAACATGTGAAGAGGCCATCTCTCCAGATTCGCTTGTTCTAGCCGTGGAAGACTGTGGATTCGATGCTAAAGTGGTGTCAACCACTCTGGCGCCTATTTGTACCACTATAGTGAACATTCAAGGCATGACTTGTGCTGCTTGCTCAGGAAGCATCACCGATGCGCTAATGCTGGTTAAGGGGGTCCGCGATGCGTCTGTGTCGCTTCTTACCGCTTCCGGGCGAATCACACATGATCCAGAAGTGTCTCCAGCAGATATTGTTGCTGCCATAGAAGACTGCGGGTTCGATGCAGCTATAGAGTCCAGCACGGGCGGAAATAAACCGGAAGCGGCCGGAACGCTACGGACGGCGTTCCATGTGACCGGGATGACGTGCGGCGCATGCTCGGCGTCCATTACTGAAGCGCTCAACAAATTGCAAGGTGTCAGGTCGGTTTCGGTGTCGCAATTGACTGAACTGGCTGTGGTGGAACATGACGCCAGGATAACGCCAGAAACACTCAAGGCGGCAATCGAGGACTGTGGATTCGATGCAGCGCTAACAGAGTCAACACTACAGACCTCAGTGCACCACGATACTGTGCAAGATCTTGTACTCCAGGTATACGGTATAGACGAGAACTGTGAACTTTCAACGTTCCAGTACAACGTGGAGGCGTTGTTTGCGAGTCTTCCGGGCGTTCTAGACTCGCAGTTCATCTTCCGTGGGCAAGTAGACGCCGAAGAACTTGCCAACTCCGCTGCAGACCAGGACCCGGAAAACCTCATTGACGAGCTCCGAGTCTCTGTCAACACTGCCCAAACAGGCATCCGTTCGCTTGTGGACGCCTTGAACAGCATCGATGAGCGGTACCTGTTTGTCATTCTGAACTCCGTGGACCAGTCGCTCAACACACAGTTGAAGCTTCTTTCGAAAATCAAAGACATCCAGTACTGGCGGACAAACTTCTTGTACTCGCTTGCCTGCGGGATTCCCGTGATCGCACTAGCATTGACAGAGGACACCAGTCTCTGGCGGCACCTTATCATTGTGCACGGCCTCTACTGGGTGTCGGTGATTGAGTTTGCACTAGCCACACACATTTTGTTCAACCTTGGAGCTGTTTTCTTCAAGAAGTTCGGCACTTTCGTGCGGCACCGGGGCCGGAACGCCAATATGGACGTTTTGGTGTGCATTTCCACGCTGATATCCTACACGTTTTCCGTGTATTCCATGATTCTCAGTGTGTGGACAGGCCAGACCAACGGCCCACCCAAGGTGTTGTTCGAGACCGTGGCCATGCTTGTGTGCTTTGTTTCGTTTGGAAAATGGATCGAAAACAAGGCCAAAGGAGCTACGTCCACTGCACTCTCACGACTCTTGTCGTTGACTCCAACCACGTGCCAGATCGTCACCGACACCGACAAGTTTGAAAAAGAGGCAATGGCCCCGGAAAACGATAAAGCGACCACCATTCTGGAGCTCCCGATGCGCACGATAGCGATCGACTTGCTCCAGACCGACGACATTGCGTTTGTTTTGCCGGGAGGAAAAGTGCCAGCAGACGGAATAGTCCAGTACGGAACCACGGAAATCGACGAGTCGGTAATTACAGGCGAAGCTATACCGGTAGCGAAATCCAAAGGCGACACTGTGATTGGTGGCTCCATCAACGGTCCGCACATGATCTACATCAAGGTCACTGGCGCAGGCAAGAACTCGCAGTTGCACCAGATCATCGACATTGTGAAGGACTCGCAAGTGAAAAAAGCTCCAGTTCAGCGGTTTGCAGACTACATCGCAGCACGGTTCGTCATGGCAGTGTTGGTGTTGTCGACTACCACCTTCATAGTATGGATGATCATCAGCCTGAGGGTTTTGGGCGATAAGCTCCCGAAAGCGTTCGCCATGGAGGAAAACGGCAAGTACTTTGTATGCTTGAAGTTGGCCATTTCCGTGGTGGTGGTTGCGTGTCCGTGTGCGTTGGGTTTGGCGGCCCCTACGGCTGTCATGGTAGGCACTGGAGTTGGAGCGCAGAACGGAGCGTTGATCAAGGGAGGAGACATTTTGGAAAAGGCGAGCGGAGTGAACGTGATTTTGTTCGACAAGACCGGGACGTTGACGTCGGGCGAGATGTCTGTGAATGGGTTCAAGAACGTGAACGAGAAGATCTTGCCAGAAGTGTGGTGGAACTTGGTCGGATCCGTGGAGGTCAACTCTGAGCATCCCACAGGGCGAGCGATCACGAAATACGCCAAGGAGCAGCTCGGGCTCACTTTCGAAGACGACACGTTCACCACACTCATCAGTGGGTTCGAGGTGCTCATGGGGTTGGGTGTACGGGCCACTATTCAGTACAACCAGGTGTCGTACGAAGTTGCCGTGGGAAACACGAAAATGGTGGTGAAATACTTCCCTGAGGCCCGTGAAGCACTTGCCTTGGAGTTGGAAAAAGGCCTCGGCCTGTCGACCATGACTATGGCCAATGTGGTTGTCGATGGGAAGTACTGTGGGTACATGCTACTTTCCGACACCATCAAGCCGAACGCACGGCAGGTGGTGGACTACTTGCAGCACGTGGAAAAGTACCAGGTAGGCATTGTTACTGGCGATTCCAAGGCTGTAGCTGAGACTGTCGGTGCACGGTTGGGAATAGCCAAGGGTAACATTTTCAGTGAGGTTTCGCCCATTGAAAAGGATAAAGTTGTTTTGGACTTGCGAAAGCGGTTTGGCGGCGCAGAAAACATCAGCATTGCGTTTGTTGGCGACGGAATCAACGACGCTCCGGCGTTGGTCCAGGCCGATATCGGCATGGCGATCAGTACAGGCACCGACATTGCAATTGACTCAGCGGAAATTGTGTTGATGGGGTCAGAAAAGAACAGCACCGACTTGATCGGGGTAATTACTGCGCTCCAAGTGTCAGCGGCCACATTCCGCAAGATCAAGTGGAATTTCGTGTGTGCTACCGTGTACAATTTTGTGATGATGCCATTTGCCATGGGATGTTTCCTTCCGTTCAATGTGATGCTTCCTCCTCCTGCCGCAGCCGCAGCAATGGCATGCAGCCTGGTGAGTGTTGTTGTCAACTCTTTAATGTTGAAGAAGTGGAAATTGCCCAATGTGGGAGCTGCCGTGCAGAAATTGAAGCTCAATGAGGAAAGCATAGGCGAAGGGTTCACTTTAAAGCACGGTACACTTACACAGTTCAACCAAGTGAAAAGAGGCAAGTTTCACTTGAGGAAAGTTGGGGGTGGGTGGGTGTTCCGGAGGAAAGTGACTACGGAGGGAAGTCCAACGTACGAGATGTTGCCTTCTACGTAGAGCACCACCCACCCACGGGTTTGGATATATAAACTAATGCATTTTCATCAAGAATTGCACCGATTAACAGCAACCATGCGTTTCCACTACTTTATCATTTTTTTCTTTGCGTTTGCGTGGTCTGTATCCATCAAGAGAGAGCTTGGCGAAGAGTTAGTTGCACGCGACTCTAAGCTCAAAGCTGCGAAAGACATTTTGACTTCCGTGACCAAGATTGCCGGTGGAAAGCTCAAGTCTGGCGGTTCGAGCTCGAAAAATGACGATATGTCCGACTCCGAGCAGTCTGACTCTAATGAGGTTTCGCAGCCAATTCCTGACAACACACCTGCGCCAGCTCCAGCTCCAGCACCAGCTCCAGGTGCCGGACTTGGAGACAAGTTGAAGACGTTTGTTATTGGCCAATTGAAAGGGCTTTTGGCGAAAATCACCAACCTGTTGAAGTCCAAGGTTCTGCAGAAAGTGGACAAGATCAAGTCTAAAGTTGCACCCCCACCTTCTGCTGCACCTGCCAAAAGAGATTTGGAGGAAAGTTTGGCTGAGCTCATGCAAGCTTTGGAGGCAACTACAACGTTTACTACTGACAGTGACAGTGACGTACTTCTCCGTCGTACACTTGTAGAAGATGTGATGACCCAGGTGTTTGTTGCCCTTAAGCGGTCAGGACTTATTGACTATGTGATTCGTATGTCACTTACCGATGAGGAAGTTCGTGCCGGAGTGGCCGATATTACTGTGGAGTTAATTCGTGCTGATGTCATTCCATACAGTGAAGTGTTTACTGCTTTGCAGGAATCTGGCTTGGCCTTGGATGTGGTGAAATTTTCTCTCACTGACGCTCAAACAAGACTGGGTCTTATCGATTTGGTTTTGGAGTTGGTGCCTCAGTTGATTGAAATCTGTACCCCCACTGTTGTATCTAAGGCTAATTTCTCCAGCTTGTTGGTGACTTCAACCACCACGCTGACTGCGTAAAGGAGTTTGCCGGTGAAAACTGGGGAAACTAACATTTCGTAATTTTTCATTCTTCTTTGGGATTCCTTTTTTTCGGTGAATAAATTTTTGGACTTTTTAGCAACTTGAGACAATAGGGATTAGGGTAATTTTTGACAGGTGTCGTTCCTGCAGAAAGCCCGGGCTCATTATCGTATCATTAGCCAGCACTATCTCAGCCAGCAAACTTGAACCAGCAACCTTGCAAGTGTGAGCCAGCAAATTTCAGGATTTTCGCGTGTTGCCTTTCCTGATTTGGCGAGCCCCTTTTCTGAATCAGTTTGATTTCCTCACTTTCGCTGATCGCTAGCTTCGGCCGTCTTATCGGGCAGTACTTTAATTTCGGCCACCTGAAACACGAGAAAAAGAGAAATCGAAGACAAAGAAACCAAGAGACAAACTTATCAATGTAGCTTCTGGAAACCTTGAACTTCTCTACAATTCGAAAATCTACAGTTTTCAGTTATTCACAAATTATTGCTTTCAATTATATTATAACCAAGAAATGAACCACCGGTGACTCAACGAGTCAACATCTTGCGCTAGCTAGCTTACAAAGCCAACAAGGCACCGGCAGCCAAGGCAACGGCACCAACAGCAAACTGCTTGTTGGCAGCACCCTCGTAAGAGGAAGAGACGTTAGCACGAGCTGGGCAGTCAGTAACCTCAGGACCGCAAGAAGTGATGGTCACCAAGACAGACGAAGTGTCGACTTCAGTGGTCACGTTAGCGGCAGAAACGGAGGCAACAGCGGCGGCGAGAATAGCAACGGTAGAGAACTGCATTATGAGCGAAAGACTTGGGTTGGTAAGTATAAGAACTTGGGGGGGGGACGGCCACTTTATATAGTACAACGGAGTTTGCAGGGTGACGCGGGCTTGCGGGAGCCGGGTCTTTCTGCAGGCGCGCAATCCAAATTTGGCGGGAGTGATGCTGGTTTTGGAAGCCTGACTGCCGAATTTGGAAGGCCAATACCAGCATCGTACTGCATACAGGGAGTGGCACCCAGACCATGATATTCAGGTTGCGCCAGTAAAATTGAGACTGGGTTCAAAGCAATCAAACCAGCATTCCGTACTGCACTTAGAGGGGGCTTTTTCGTTTCTTTTTCTTCTGTTTGTTCTTTTAATTCTTCTCTACCTAATCAGTCATTTTTTACTGGTTAGTTGATTAATGTCGTATATGCAGTGCCGTCTTAACTCCCCCACCCCCCACTTCCCTAAAAATTTTCGTTTAAGCAAATGCTCGTGAGTTAACATTTCGCCGAGTATACCAGCTAACGAAATCTTTAATTGCAATTCGAACTCGCCTGTTATCTTTGTTAGAAAGTGCCACCGTGGCGACCTGCATAAGCTTCTGGATTTCCAGCTCGCTCACGTGATCAAGCCCCGATACTGCATTGTTCAACCACCCCAATGCCTGGTTGCAATCAGCCACAGTCATGATTTTAAGAAGAAGCTCATTCCCCTCAGGATCATTGTAAAACTTGAAAATAAGCCCGTTCACCACGGCTGTCACCAATTTCTGTCCATTGGTATCTGCAGCTAAAAACTGCTGAACATAGTTCCTCACCTCTTTTGGGTCATCTTCGTAAAAAGACACTGGTGGATATTCCAGTCCCCAAGATACGTAATCAATGAAAAAATGCAAGCATGCCATGAGTGGATTGTGTTCTTCACTAGTAGAAAGTGCCAACACTCCAGCAGTGAGAATTGATGAAACAAGACTGGAATTACTGGTCGCTTTAAGAGGGAAGAACATGAGCAAGTCACTGGCCATAGAGAAGAAATCTTCAATGACGTCGGGTATGCTGCGGATGTCTGTACTCCGCTCGAGCAACTGGAAAAACAGCAGGCTTTGGCTGAGTCCAAACTCGTATACTGCCTGGTGGGTAAGTTCCGAAGAGTTTTCGTCGCTGAATTCCCGAATAATCACTCCGGTCGCCCAGAGGTAGCATCCGAAATAGTATTGGCGGAAGTTTTCATGGAGCAAACTGGTCACTCGGGGAAGAAGCGGCGTCACATATACGCTGCAACCTTGGACCACGTTCTTGATGGTTTTCACAAAGTGTTCGCTGACTTTCAACGACAGGCCGAATTTCTGGAGAATCTGCTCCACCAAGGGATATACTAGCTCCATGAAAAATGTGGCCACTGGGTACTGTGCCTGGTCGTAATTCACACACCGCAAGATGTGGAAGAAAATGCTCAACACCTCGGCCTCGTCATGCAATGCAGTGGTCACTGTGTCGTCATCGAGCAGCTGCTGGCTCAATTGGGTCAATCTCTGCATGGTAGGAGCTAAAAACGTCTGCAGTGCCTTGGCCTGGTTACTCACGTCGATCTGCTTGATTACATGTGCCAACCCATTGACCAAGTCGTATGTTGCGGTCACGTGGAGGTGCAGGTGAACTTGCTGATAAACCACAAACAACTGGTCGGCGTAATTGACAAGAAACAGTGCACAATCCTGACAGAAGTACATTAGAGCCTGAGATGTGGCACGCACAGTATCCTGGTCAGTCAGCGACTCCAAGCCCTTGATGATGTAGTTGAGTTGCGCATCCAAGAACTGTGGATGCTTCGATGTCCACACCGAGTAGCGGCCCAACACTAGTGTGGTTGCGTACCTGATGCGGGGGTGTTCTGGTAACTGTACTAGCAACTCCATAAGAACAGGCAAAACGGTGTTTTCTTTTGACGGGATCTCTTGGGCCATCACACGCAAACAGAACAATGGTGCTTCCAAGTCCTGCCACGAGTTCTGACCGAGAAATGTCTGGATCTGGCCAAACGGAACATTCAACGCATCCTGAGCACCAACCACAATACAGCAGTCCTTGAGCACGTCGCCAATGTCGTAACGGAATTCTCGGAACTTGTCTTCCTGCTCCTTGTCGCCGCCGAAAAGATTGGCATCGTCTCCATCCGGGTACCTGAGGTGAGAAATCATCACCGTGATCAACTCCCAGAAAATGTCCCGGAGAATACGTTTAGCAGCGTCATAACGTGGCAATACAATCATCTGTTTGAGCTGGTACCAGAAATAGAAAGTGTACTTGACCACATCCAAGTCTTCCTTGTACTTGGTGCACTCCAACACAATGGACACCAACGGCTTGAAATGGTCCGGGTTTTTCGCAATAAGCACAGTCCACGACTCGCCAGCTTCCACATAGAGCTTGGTGAGACTGCCCACCGTGGAGTCGTCCAAGCGGTCTGGATTTTGCAAGTAAAACTCGTGCACTTGCAAGAGTTGCTTGTATAAGGCATCTATTAGGGTGTAGTTGTCGATGTCTCTTGTTTCGCGAAGCACTGAGCAGAGACAGTCGGAAGCCTGTTCAAACAAGTCTTCGGTGGTGATTGAGCGGAAAATCAATTCCGCAAGCGATCCGATTGCAAGTACTTTTTCAATGGGGCACTCTTTGATCCAGCTGTTCAAGCAGTCAAGAAGAAGCAGACTGGCGGATCCCTGTTCGGAGAGTGTCTGCAATAACAGAAGCACGTGACCCACGTTGTCTTCAATGAGGAGTTGTGACCGGGCAGAAAACTGCTCGTCGGTCAACGGGGTTTTGTTCAGTTCAGTGAGTTCTTCAGGAAGAATCTTGAGAAACTCAAGAAGAGCAGGCAACATGTCTGGAGCAGAAAGTGCTCCCGTGATATCGCCCATAGGGTTTTCCCACGCCAAGTACTGGAGCGCTACCTGGCAGAGGGCCAAGGAAAGCTGTGTTCGGATCAACTTATCCTTAGATGCATATATTGTGAGAAGTTCAAGCAACGACAGTTTGAGCTGAGCCAACGAGTCGGGTAAAAGCTGCTGCAAGTCAAAAGTTGCTTTAGACCGAAGAGTTTGTGATGCAAACATGCGATACTCAAGCGGCTGTGAGGAATCAGAAAGTACCTGATGGGCAATTTGCCATGCATCGGGGCTTTTCTGGAAAGATTCCAAAAACACCATGGCGGCCTTCTTTTCGTCCTGCCCCGCGGAAGGCGAATACATGGCGGAAAGCGCCAGTTTGACGTTATCCATGGTAGTATATAGTGAGATGGGTGTAGTTTGGTATTTTTGCATAGTGGTCGGGGCACGACCGGAAGATTAGGACTTGGGCAGGGAAGAGCGGGAGGTGCCAGAGGGGAATTGAGTATGACGTTGTTGAAAAAAAAACTGTAGGCTTTTATTGTTTTTCTGTTAATTTTTTCGAGTTTTTCCTTGTTTCTGCGTGTTTGGTGAGTGGCTCGTATTGGTGTATTGGTCGTGCGACTGAGTATGGCCGATCCGAGCATAGTGATGAAGGTAGGAACCAAATAGTATTTGGTAGAGTGATCAAAAGTGAAAAAAAAAAAAGGAAAAGGCAAGAGTGAGAATTGATTTTCATTCCTGGAATTTTTATTGGATCGTGACTTTTCCTCCAACGCTGTTTATTGAGTGGGACAGTGGGTGGGTGACTTGCAGCTATGTCCGAATTAGCACGTTGTGGAAAAATGTCTGAAGTTTGAAAAAAAAAATCAAGGAAAATTTACCGCATTTGGATCTCCATGAAATTTATATTTGGAAATGTACCGGTTTTTGAGTCTTCTCTGGGTGTATTAGCCATGAACATGACTGCAAGTGCTCAGAGACAACCAGGGCTGAACTACATTAACAAGAAGGAGTAAAGAGGTCATATGAATGTTTTCAAGATCTCAGCAAATCCTGAGTTTGCTTGAAAAATTCTCCAGTAAAATATGGACGGAATGATGCACATTATACATATCGATCTGTCTCATTAGCTGCCAGGCAATTGCAGAACATACAACTTTGAAAGCCTCAACGAAGCAATGAGAATCATCAACTTAGCGTAGAGTTTCCAGCTCAGTATAAACTTCTCAACTCAGTGAAGTGCTTTCCGTCAAATACCCAAATTAGGCTTTCCTCTCAGCATTAGCATCGGTCCACATCAACTGACATTAGTCTTCAAAATTAGGTTCAACTTGACCAAATTCCACTGCTCTTATAGAAGACTTCCAGAGACACATATCTTCGCAGTTGAAGACTCTGGCTATGGTGTCATCACAGTGTAATTCCGTTCTGACTGCCAGAAATATTGGAAAAGAGGGTGATCGTTCGACATTCGTAATAGACAAAGAACTTGATTTCCAAATATCCATTTTTCCTATATGCATTTGATTCTAATAATTCAAGTCTTTCTCCAAACTCACCAGACCCAGAACAGCCAGTAGGGAAATTGGCTGCGAAAGAGGTTGGCCATAATGTGTACAACTACAATCTTTACTTTACTGATACTCAATCGTTATCTTCTAAGATTTTGAAATTTGAATTTATTTCTTGTCACTTTTTCCAGTAATTTTGCTGTCTTGGCTGGCTGTTGTGTTGTTCCCGGAAACAAGAACAGAGAGTCTAGAACGTGTGAATGAAGAAATGAGCCAAGCGAACGAAAGTGAAAAACTGAAAAAGAGTGTAGAACTGAAAACAATGATGTATTCAGCCTGAAAATAGGGGACTGTGATATGTACATGGAACAATATGTGGCTAAGCTATGGAGAATGAAAGAGTATAAACTGAGAATGAGATAAGATGCAAAAAGACGAAACGAAGGTATGTAGAAGTGAAATGCTTAATAAACTCAAATTGCTTGAAAAAGTGATATGTTCAAGAATCGAAGAATATAAAGAGAACCATTGAAGAAGACGAGCAGGCATATGTAAACCTTAACCGAGAGGTGGCCAGAAGCAGAAACAGAATCACGAAATCATCAGGATAAAAAAACTTAAGTATCAAAAAATTATCAATACCACACATCGAATCACAACATTTTTTCAAAACACAATAAAACTGAAATGTTGCGTTGTCTATCCACCACAGTATGCCTGATGTCTACTACATCCTTTTCCCCCACGCAAATCACCCCACGCCCTCCCACTCACACATGCAGTCCAGAAGTGTTTTGCCAAACCTTAATCACGTGACCAGCACCACGTGATGCCACAAACACAACTCCCAATATATAATTCGCTCAGTTCCCCCCAATTTCAGAGCGCTCTTTTTGTTCTGTCAAAATCGCGCCCATGCATATTATACACTATACGTGTCGGAGTCGCGTGCAGTCACAAATATTACAGTTCGCGATGAATAAAAATACTAGGCACATTTCAACTACTATGCCCAGACCCGTTGTCATTTCTGGTCCTTCTGGAACAGGTAAATCCACTCTTTTGAAAAAATTGTTGGCTGAATATCCTGATAAATTCGGATTTTCCGTATCGAACACTACCAGAACTCCAAGAGATGGTGAGAAGAACGGTGTGGACTACCATTTCACCACTGTGGATGATTTCAAAAAAATGATTGATGAAGAAAAATTCATCGAATGGGCTCAGTTTTCTGGAAATTACTATGGCACATCGATCAAGGCAGTAGACGATGTGGCTCAAGGTGACAGAATTTGCATTTTGGACATTGATATGCAAGGCGTGAAGTCGGTGAAAAACTCTCATTTGAACGCTCGCTACTTGTTTTTGAGTCCTCCGCTGATTGACGAATTACGAGGCAGATTGGAGGGCCGTGGAACGGAAACTGAAGACTCCATTGCGAAGAGAATAGCTGCTGCTGCTGCTGAGATGGAGTATGCAGAGACTGGGGCCCACGACAAGATCGTGGTGAACGACGACTTGGAGAAGGCGTACGAGGAGTTCAAGGAGTTCATTTTGGCGGAGGAATAGGACACTAATGTATAGTCTGTGAAGAGGCGTAGAGAGAAGAAGGAAAAGAAGAAGAAGAAGAAGGAAAAGGAGAATGAAAGGAGAATGAAACGTAGATTAAGAATGAAGTTATGATGTTTAAAGCTGGTTTGTGTGTAAACTGATTGATGTATTGATCTTGCTGGTGGTTTGAGTTCTACTGGCAAGCATAGTAAGATTATGCTTATGACAAAAGATAGGTAGGAGTCTGAGGGCTCCCTTCGAGATGAAAAGTTGTGAAATGAAGCGGTTGGTGAACTTCAAATAGTAGCGTCTTGTGATTTTCTCTTATTCACTACATGTTGTTGGGTCACACTGAGGCAATGGAGGCGAACATGAAATGGATTTAAGGAACTCGGTAATCTAATGAAGGAAACTTTTAAGCGTTTTTGATGTTGGGAAGTCGTTTGAATACCTGAAAATATATGTGTAGCCAGGCTTTAGACTGGATGTTGGTGGTGATCAGAGGATGCTGACTAGATACTGATTGGAAGCAAAAATGTAAATTCTGTGTTTAGAACACAATTCTTCCATTCAGCTTAATGGTTTGTAATGTGTGATTCAATTTGAGAGCTTCACCCGAGTGTTTTGTGTGATGACACTCAAATGTATCGCATGGCATACCTAATGAACATAGCGATAACAGTTGATTGGAGTGACAAAACACATTTTCATCAATTTTCTGAATAACCAAATCGATTTGGTTCTAGCCAGTTCCTGTAAGCTTCTATCTTTTTTATTCATCTATCGATTTGAGTCATTTTGTTTCTGCAGTTGGCAACCAGTCAAGCCAGAACACATCAAAATAAATAAACACAGAAATTATTACTACCAATTGAAAAGTTCAGCTCGTCAGTTCCCCTCACTCGTCAACTGCTCATAAATTGGTATTCCTCTTGTCACCAACTCAGGCCATCAACAACCAAGCCTCACACGTCATTACTCTTTTTAATGTCACCAAAGTAGAGGAAGTTTGCAGCTACTTCTCTTTCAACTCTCCTAACAAATGATTTCTCCATTTTTCAAAAATCTCTCTCTTACTAATTGCTAATTCTATTCTCTCTACTCACACCACACCGTATCACTAATCCACAACACCGCCTACTTTCGTCTTCTCCCCTATCTATCCCCACATGCTTATCTCCGAATTGCTGACGCTGTTCCTACTCCAGTTTCGGCCAATCATCTGATTCCAGCGTCTCAGTGCGGTCTGTACAGAGGCGGTGCCAGCCGTGCCCTTATCAACTTGAGAGACAGTCAACACCAATTACATTTTCCAATTGACTTACTTACCGCAAATTCAATACTTTTCCATTCTCTAATTACTCCCCCTTTCTCTCCTTTCCCCCACTTTCTTTCATTTCTTCTCATTCTCTTCTTTTCTTTCTCTCTTTCTTTTTTTGCCAAGGCTGGCCTGCACCATCAGAGAACATCCGGTCATGATCCAGTAACATGGCAGTGCTGAGGATTCCGTAATTCCGCGATCAGTCACTGGAAACTTTTCGCCACAATTCCGTGTTTGCGCCACTCAACCAAAGGAGAAGTGTTCAATTGCTTGCTCAATTGCGCCTACACTGTGTGATCAGTCTACATCTTCGCACCGCACTAATTACACCAGCGAAGCTCAGTAACACACCAAGACGATCTCATCTTTTCGTTCCAATTTTTTACTTTTTTTCATTTTCCATTTTTTTTCACCTTCATAATCATCTTCCATCATCTTTTATCTTGTTTCTTCCCTCTCTTCGTCTCCCCTTTTCAGTCTTTGCCTTTCTTATTAGCATCCTACACACAAACCACCCTCTTGTTATCCTCCATTTTCTCCCTCGTACTCGGTCACCCTACCTCACTGTGCACTCCTTCCATGTGACCACCACTGACCCCCACTCATTTAATAAAAGCTAATAAACTTTCTGTGTCGCGTGCTCTATAAGAATTTGCCTCCCCCATATTTGTACACCTACCCTTTGTCGCCACTTTTTTTCCCGTACTTTAAGTGACACCTGGCAGACCGCTTCGCCCGTGCCTGCATATACTCCCAGAAAAACTCTCACCTACTACTCTTCTTTCTGGGTCCATGGGTGAGTCCACCAAACCGGTCAAGACCATGACTAAACTAGGTCGCCTTTTCGGTGTTCTGTCTTCCAATCTCGCCCAAATGCTGGATGGAAAACTGAAACTGAATGTTACTCTAGACTCTCTAAATTCAGCGGCTAATGAGTCAGGGTCTAGTGGGAAGGCCAAGGCCAAAGACGCGAAGAAGAAGGAAAATGGCGATTTCCACGAGTTGACCGAACCTAGAGAGGTGCAGGAGAGTAAGAAGAAATCGGAGAATGGCGCCAGGGAGTCTGCTGATACCAGAGATAACAAGTCCAGGGAAACTATAGATACCAGTGATACTAGAGACGCTAAGGAGATTAGAGAGTTGCTGGAACACAAGTACTCAAGGGAGAGTCTACAGTCTAAGGAGATATCGGCTGCCAATGGCACTCACACCGCTAATGGCACTCACACCCCCAAAGACGCCAGAGACTCTGTAAAGACAGGCGCCGGCGGCAAAAGTGCCACAAAAGCAGACCCGCTCGCGGTGAACACGGAGGATGACGTTCTTTTCCCGCTCCCGGACGCCTCGCGCACAGTCTCGCCGCATCTACTGCCTGTTGGCTCGCGTGCGGACGATACGCTGGTGTCACGTCTGCTGTCGGCAAACGGGCGCAAAAACAGCGTCAAAGCACGCCCTGCGTCGGTGTCGCGCACCCTGTCGGTGAAAACCACCGGCGGATTGTCGCCGTCGGCCCTGGCGTCGCCGGTAGCCACGCCCAAACCGCGGTTCCGCATGTTTGAAGACGGATCGCACGAGCACAACCTCCGCGCGGCTAAGCGCCAGGAGAAATTGACAAGCATGCTCAAGGATCTCTTGGGTGCGAAAAAACGGCGCGACGAGGCCAAGCTGGCCGTGCCCAACCTCTTAGGAGATCGTGAGAAGACCGACGGACCAAAACCGCCAACATTGTTTGCTGGGTTGGTTTCGCAAGTTAAAAACGATACTCTGCCGTACCACAACGCTGGCGACCTCTTGGACCCGCTGACCAGGCAGGACCTGCGGTCGTTTGTGGAAAAGTACGGACGGTGCCAGGAGGTTATTGGACGCGGGTCGTTTGGCGTGGTGCGGATTTCTCACAAGAAAGCCGACGCGGTGCTGGGCGAAGAAGTTCTCTACGCAGTCAAGGAGTTTCGGCGCCGGCCCGGTGAGAGCGAGAAGAAATACCTGCGGCGGTTGACTCTGGAGTTCTGCATTTCGCTGCTGTTGAAGCACATGAATATCATCGACACGTTGGACTTGTTGATGGACGCCAAGGGCGACTACTGTGAGGTGATGGAGTTCTGCTCGGGTGGTGACTTGTACACATGCATCATTGCAGCCGGTAAGCTCGAGTACGCCGAAGCCGACTGTTTTTTCAAGCAGCTTATCCGGGGCGTCAACTACATGCACGACATGGGCGTTGCTCACCGTGATTTAAAGCCTGAGAATTTGCTTCTCACTCAGCAGGGTGTTTTGAAGATCACTGATTTTGGTAACGGAGAGTGCTTCCGCATGGCGTGGGAATCCGACATCCAGCTCAGTGAAGGCGTATGTGGCTCCAGCCCATACATTGCTCCTGAAGAGTTCACCCAGCACGAGTTTGACCCGCGGGCCGTCGATATTTGGGCGTGCGGAGTGATCTATATGGCAATGCGCACGGGACGCCAGCTATGGCAGTTGGCAGACCCTAGCAAGGACGAGTTCTTTGAGGAGTACCTTGTGCGGCGCAAAGGTGCTGCAGGGTATGAGCCCATCGAGTCGTTGAAGCGTGCACGGTGTCGTAACGTGATCTACTCGATTCTCGACCCGATCCCGGAGCGGCGCATCAACGGCAAGCAGATCTTGAACAGCGAGTGGGGGCGAGAGATCAAGGTGTGTGCGGCGGGCGAGGAGCACCGCTCGGCGAGGCTGTCGCGGGCGGCGTCGCCGGGCCTCTAATTGCATATACATGGAAGGAAACGGATACGGACCGAGGGAGGTGTAGAGAATTTGTAGGAATTTGTAGGAGCAAAAGGAGAAAAGAGCAATCGAATTGAAGGAAACATGGGGAAATCACGTGTTGTGGGGTATTTATGATGGTGGTGGAAGCTCTGTGTTGTAGCCTAGGTGAATAGTACTGGGTAGGGTAGTCAAAGGGGAGTGTGAAAAGGGGAATAATTCAATTAAAAAGATAAGTATAGTGTAGAGAGTATAAGACAGATGATACAAAAGTGAAGTAAACTATGAAACAGAAATTTCTTATTTATTTCCAGTCAGTTGATTTCAGTAGCCGAAGCCACTTCGATGGCATGTGTTTGTTACATATGGATCTCATGAAATCTGGATAAAATGAGCAAACAATTATACTTTTCTGTAAGTTTCGTGTAATAAGATATGGAGCTATTTCTTTGAAAGTGTAAGCGGCTGCCGAACACTGAGTGAAGTTGTCAATCTGCTACTCAGTCAATCACTCAATCAATGTGTTTGAGAAACACACTCAATTCTGCTTCAACAATTGGCTCGCATTTTGCCATTTTCAACAGCTGTTGGCAATATGACTCACATGTATTCACCTGTTCAGTGAAATTCAAAAATTGAAAAAATGCTTTCTTTATAGTGAACGATTTGATGGAGCGCAATGCGTCCACCTCTCAATGCTGAGTTGCCTAAGAGGGCCTGAGAGAGAGTTATGGAAACTTGATCAAAAATTGAAAACTTCGATTATATAAATTGCAAACCTACCAATTTCTTTTTTTTTTTTTTTCAATTCTTCAATTCCGCTCCTTCAATTGCTTATTCCATTTCTGCTCTTTCACATCTCTCGATAAGCCGCACATTCGCAGGCACGCAGTGCCCTAGTCAGAAACGGAAAATCAAGAGAAAGTGAAAAATACAAATCCACAAAATCCCTCCACATTTACCTGGTTAGTTAATCCCTCCCTATTTTTCACCTCCTGCTGCACCAACACGTTCGAAAGCACTTTCCTTTTCGGGCTTAATTGAATGGGACGCGTGGCCTGCACCCGTACCTCCTGTGTATCATCACTTTAGCGTGATTCACAACTTCTACCCTCACCATGGTGGAACTTTCAGACTTCCATCGCCAGGAGAAGGTCGGCGAAGGTATGTTCCGGCAATTCTGGGTGTGCCCGAGTTCACCCAGTGGGTTTTCCACCGCCAAATTTTCACAATTTCTTGACTAACTTCAGGCACATATGGTGTAGTATACAAGGCGCTAGACTCGCGCCACAACAACAAGGTGGTGGCGTTAAAGAAGATCCGTCTAGAACTGGAGGACGAAGGTGTTCCCTCGACGGCGATCCGTGAAATTTCGCTCTTGAAAGAGATGCGTGACGACAACATTGTTCGTCTCTACGATATCATCCATCTGGACTCACACAAGCTTTACTTGGTGTTGGAGTTTTTGGATTTAGACTTGAAGAGGTATATGGAGTCGATTCCTGAAGGCGCCGGGTTGGAGCCTTCTATGGTGAAGCGGTTTACTCACCAGCTTATTAAGGGCATTAAACATTGCCATTCTCACCGCGTGTTGCACCGTGATTTGAAGCCACAAAACTTGTTGATCGACAAAGAGGGGAACCTCAAGTTGGCCGATTTCGGCTTGGCTAGAGCGTTTGGCGTGCCGTTGCGTGCATACACCCACGAGGTGGTAACGTTGTGGTATAGAGCACCTGAGATTCTTTTGGGCGGCAAACAGTACTCCACAGGGGTGGATATGTGGTCTGTCGGGTGCATTTTCGCCGAGATGTGCAACCGCAAGCCGTTGTTCCCGGGCGATTCCGAGATCGATGAGATCTTCCGTATTTTCCGTATTCTCGGTACTCCAACTGAGGAGACGTGGCCTGACGTGACTTACTTGCCGGATTTCAAGCTCACGTGGCCAAAATGGGAGAAAAGCAACTTGGCCACCCACGTTCCGTCGTTGGACCGTGATGGCATTGACTTATTAGAGCAGATCTTGGCATACGACCCTAGCAACAGACTCTCGGCCAAACGGGCGTTGGTGCACCCGTACTTCCAGGAGGAAACCGACGACACTTATGACAGCTACCAGCGCTCTGTCAATATGGGCTGATGCGTGCATTTCATTTAATCATTACTCATGCTTAGCCAGTAGGCTGCCACAAGCACCGACAACAGGAGGAGTGCTGCATGGAGTGGGCTCTGGAGGATTGTGACGAGACCAGTGTGTTTTTGGTGGCGCGATTGGGTCGATTGAGGACGGTGAGACTGTTCCGTTGGAGTGTGTCTGTTCAACGTGTTGGAATCGGGAGAGTCAAGCACTTCAGAGTCAAGCACTTCACAGTCAAGCACTTCACAGTCCAGCACTGTTTCATCTGCATGACTCTCACTCACAAGACCTGCTTTAGTGTGAGTGTCTCGGTCGACCTCACTTTCGTTATTAATCGCAGACTCAGTCTTCATCACAGTCCCAGTCTCACTCTCACGTTTACTCTCACTCTCACTCTCACATTCACTTCCCTTTTTCTCCTCTTCGTTTTTTGCAGTCCAACTCTCCGTTCTAACCACTCTAGAACATCCACCCATCCCTTCAGACTTTACTTTTCCATCTTCCCGGTACCAAACCTCAGTTTCCTCCAACACCTTGTGCACATCTTCCAAAACAGTGCATCCACTGCCTATCACCATATTCTCGATTATATCATTTTCCTCCCTTTTTCCGTTTTCATCCCTATTTCCGTTTTCCTTCCCGTTTATGCCCAATGGTGTTTCTCTATGCAAATGATCATGATCAGGGTCGCCCTTAACCACATCTGCAACGTTGCTCTCGAAATTAAGTATGCTGATTGGCTGAAAATTGGGCTTATCGCCCTCGGAAGTCGCCTCGGCCTCTTCCCTGAGTAGCTCTACCTCCACAATCATGTTCTGGATCTCGGCCCTCATGTCGTGCATGCGTTCTCGAATAATGTCGCTGCTGGCCACAAGTTTGTCGAGAAACTCTAGATCGCATGCGTTTTGCCTTTTGATATGGACCAACTTCATGTCAATGGCATGGAAGTTGAGGCCTATGCGGAAATGTCGCCCATGCAACTCCTCCAACACTTTGTGGAGTTTGAACTTATCGTCGAGATCCTCAGGAGGAAAATCGAGAATGCTGGGTGATAGGTCTCTCGTGCTGCTGTCACATCCCATGAGTGATGCTGTGTCGTCAAAATCAGACTCGTACTGTCTTGTCTGAATAGAACATGCAGATTCCAGATACAAGGGGATCCGGTCGCTCAACGGACTTTCCGGCTCGTAAAGCAAACTGTTGGGACTTCCATATATCTGTGGTATGCTTCCAAACAACATGCTTCTCTTCCGGTCCCCTAGTTTGATATGTGAAAACACATCAGAGATAACCTGGATCACATCCAGTCGAGACGGAGGAAACTGGGAATTCTGTGATAACTGCTGGAGTTGAAGTAGTAGGATTTCATCATTAGATAGCGCCCCGGCTTTCAATTCAAGCTCTTGCTCGATATCTGCCAACATTGCCATTACCACTTGGTTGCTGTGTTCCATATACGACTTTCCAGGCGGAGAAGGCGGGAACGCTCGGAAGTGCGGAAGTGCGGGGTCCGCCCCACCTAAACTAGTCATTTGACTGTTTTTATTATGTTTCTGGCTGTGAAAGCTAGCTATATTCTGTTGTAAAGCAAGGGTAACGAACAGGTCAGTGTTTTTGGAAGTTCCCAAAACGGTACTGTAATTGCCTGGTGTATGCAGGTGTGAAGTGGCAAGTAACAAATGAATTAGACAGAGGGGCAAAAAAAGTGATGGGAAGTTGAAAATGTGTTGTGTGTGGGAGTGAAATTTGGTAGTTTTGTCTTTTATATAGTTTTTCAGTTCTTTTGTTTCGTATTTTGTGTGTGGTTTAGTGTTGGGTTCGGTAGGTCTCATTCCAGTCCGGTATTCCAACAATTCGCACAATGGCAAGAATATTGAAAAACGAATAATTATCCTTTTCTTAATATATTTGAAGGAAAATGAATTTGGGAAAGATATGAAAACTCTCTAGGAAACAGGCCCAGACGAAAATTGAAAAAAAAAAAAAACACAGTCAGAATGTAGGAATTCAGAGCATATTCAGAGTTCTAAGTACTGTAATGCCATGAAATGATAGGAATACTCATTTCGGTGGAAAGGATTTAGTGCAAGATATGAAAAAATCCAGATATCTTTAGAGGAAATGAAGAAAAACTGCTTTTACCTGATTTGTGTGTGTGGATAATTATTCTCAGTAGTGCTCTAGTCATCTGGAGAGAGGATGCTCCTTTTGGACTTTCACTTACCACTTTGAAAAGCACGACTAGCACGATCAATATCATTTTGAGACAAAGAATGTGGATTTCCATTGGAGTATCAGACTAGAGCTTCAAAAGACACAACTCATGAGTATCTGAATATTGAAGAAGGTGATGACCGGAAACTACTACCGAGGAGCAGTATCAATAGAGTTGAGTACGAAGAATTTCAATACAGCAGTACGTTGAAGTATAGTTCGCTGAGGCAAGTTTTCAGAGTTTTGCTTATTCTGGTGCATTCAGAGGTTATGGCAAACATTGATGGTTACTGAGCAATCGAACCACACTGACAATATCCGAGAAATACAAAAAAGGGGACCACTGCATTTCCACTCCTGATAATGACAACTTCCAGGTGCATTTTTGAAGTTTCCAAATTTCAGAAGAATCTAGAGGTGAATACACATGGGTTGAGAACTCTGATAGGTGTATTATCAGAACACCAGGATAAACAAATCAGTGCAATGAGAGTAACCAATGGCCAAGAAGGACCTTTTTTCAACTTGATTATATATTTTAAGCTCAGGTGCTTCTCCTTTATAGCTCAGAAATGTGTGGTTGGTGCACCCAAAGTACAATACCAAGAGTGGAGCCTTTAGACTGAGAAATTTGTTTGTTCCTTCGACACAGCAGCAGTTATCTGATCTCAATCTCCACTAATATTTTCAATTTCCTCTTCTGGGCCTTTTTTCTGAGCTTGACCTTCAGGACTTATCGAACAATTTGCAACTAGTGGAGCAGGTACAACGCCGTGAGGAAGGAGAAGAACACCGCAAGCAGAACGATCAGGAAAAGCATCGCCAAACAATTTCCAATTAACTTTTCAGCACCACAGCTTTTTTATAAAGGAAATAGGTATTTCTGTGTATCTCTGTATCTACTACTCCTAGATATTCGTGGTACAGAGTGCGAAGTGAGAACCAGGCAGATGGAAGCATAGAAGTAAAGAGGGAAATGGAGGTTGAGAAGAAAAAAAAAAGAGTCAAAAACGCGAGAACTAGAGAACCCGGACTTCCTTGAGATCTAACTTCCTTGAAATCTTTCCGGTTTTTCAAATTCTGCTGTTCTGAGTTTATTCACCTCTGCTTGTATCGAGATTCGCCTGCATATTCCACTAGTCAACACGAACTACATCTCATCATGAGCGGAGGCAACTATCTGGCGTACCAAGGCTCGGGCCGAGCCACGGACCGAGACTCGTACCACGACCGGCGATACGACACGAATCCTCGAAATTTCCGTGGTCGAGGCAGCTTCAGAGGCCGCAAACACGAGCACTATAGAGGAAGAGGAAACCTCAGAGGAAGGGACTACAGAGACTACAATGACAGCCGAGAAAGAGATCCGAGGGAAAGAGACCCGAGAGATCGAGACCCGAGAGACCGAGAACCGAGGGATAGAGATCTCAGAGAGGGCCCAAACCGAGAGTACGAGAGAGAACGAGAAAGAGAGGAGTTTCGGCCGCGAGAACGCGACGACTCGGACGCTCGGGCCGACAGAATGGACAGTGCCGAGGCGCAGGAGCGCCCAGGAGGCGAGCGTCTCAGGGAAGGGCTGCAGAGAGAAGCTTTCGAGAGAGAAAGACTGGAAAGAGAAAGACTAGATCGTGACAAGCTGCGAGCGGCCCGTGGCGGGTACCGAGGATCACAGGGGTTCCGGAACGGCAATAACCACGAGCAGAGCTCAGGAGGGTCGACTCCCGGAGGAAAATCCACCGCAACCAAGAACTCCAACCCGTGGCTCTCTATTCTCCATATTGGAGAGGGCAAGACGGCAGCACGCATGGAGGCCAACTACCGCGAGCTCCAGAAAGTGAACCAGGCCATTTCGGAGCTCCAGGCCGACGCGCACCGCATGGAATGTCTGTTGGCGGTGCTCGAGGTGTACGGAGCGCGGGACGCCCTCAACGTGGAGATCACCAGCGAGAAGCTCGACGAGTTTTCGTACTTGTGAGAGAGAGAAAAGAGAAGAGAGAGAGAAGAGAGAAGAGAGAGAAAGTTATCACAGAGGATGGTTGGTAAAGGTGATCTAATGTTCGGGTATCAAGTGGTGAGGCACCAAAGACTACGCACCAGACACTGAGGTCCCAAATGTAATGATGCTGTTTTTATGTGGGCGGTAATACGGACGTATTTCAGAAACAAAAATCTCTCAGTTTGGATCGTCGCTCGAATATCAAGCTACTTCGTGAGTTTCAACCACAACTGGCATAAAGATGACAAGCTCGACACGTTCAAGTGCGTCTCAGTTCGCAAACAATAGTGGTTTGTCAATTCAGGGCAGCGTTCTTATACATGTCTGAGTGAATGACTGGATTGTTGATTTAACGAAGTATGGTGCAATCCTAGATCCCAAAAGTTTCAGAAATCCTTCCTGGTACGAAGAGCAGATGGACAAAATGATCTTGATCTACCATGTCTGGGTACTTCGAGATCGAGATCTATATTCTGGACGCTGTATCTTACGACCACGTGCAACCAGTCTGTGGATATCATGCTGAGCCAAGAGACAGGGCCATAATTAGTTTAATGGCCATATTAGTTCATTATTCCATATCTTGTTAATAGCTCATATCAAGTCAATAATCGGTAACTTGTTGGTACATTCATAAAATTCCAATGGCTCATATACTTCGCAGAGGATCTTACCAGTCAAACCCATCGAGATCAGTACTTGGGTAGACGGGAAAAATCAGAAAACAAAGTTAAAAACCATGAAAATGATCAATTGCAACCAAGGTATTAGTCACGATTTTTCAGTGATTTCTATTGTTTCAGTTACCACCAATACCACTCAGTTGCTCAATTTCCACTGCGATACTCCGCAACAGTCCAGACTCAGTAGAGAGCACTGCAATACAAAGCTCCCAACTAGCAGAAAAACCTATTAAGCTCTCTTATCTATTTTTGTGCTGTCTGTATGTCTTCCTTTTTTTTCTTTTTTCTTCTTTCTTTCTCTCTCTTTTTCTACTTCTCCACCTCCTGCATTTCTACATCCAACTACTTCTTCATGCCCCTCCTGGACTTTATTGCTACAGACGTGAACCCGGCAAAGTGGTTCCTCTTCACTGCGTTGGCAGTGGGAACTTTCAAGATCGTCACTTTTTCATTGAGCTACTTGGCCTTGTTGGCAGACCTTTTCGTTCTTCCTCCTACTGACTTTGCCAAGTATGGCGCCAAACAAGGAAAGTGGGCCGTGGTGACCGGCGCGTCGGACGGAATCGGAAAGGAGTACGTGTTCCAGTTGGCCAAGCGCGGCTTGAACGTTGTATTGGTGTCGAGAACGCAATCGAAGTTGGAGGCCATTGCTGAGGAGATCAGCACCAAGTACGGAGTTTCCACGGCAATTGTTGCGTTTGACGCGTCTCAGGACGTCGAAGCAAACTACACCTCGATCCGTGACGTCATCGCAGACTTGCCAGTGACTGTTTTGGTCAACAACGTGGGCCAGTCGCACCTGATCCCAGTTCCGTTCTTGCAGACCGACCCCAAGGAATTGACCGACATCATCACCATCAACAACTTGGTGACGTTGAAAATCACCCAGACGGTGGCTCCGTACATTGTGGAAACAGTGAAAACAGACAAAAAGGCCCGCGGCTTGATCTTGACCATGGGCTCGTTCGGTGGCTTGTTGCCTACTCCGTACTTGGCCACGTACTCCGGGTCCAAGGCGTTTTTGCAGCAGTGGTCGTCTGCTTTGGCGGGAGAATTGGCTCCTGACAGAATCGACGTCGAGTTGGTTGTTTCGTACTTGGTAGCTTCGGCCATGTCGAAGATCAGACGCACTAGTGCCACCATTCCTAGCCCCAAGCATTTTGTGGCGGCTACTTTGCGTAGTGTGGGCAGAAGAGGTGGAGCGCAGGACCGGTACGCTACACTGACGCCGTTCTGGTCGCATGCGTTGATGCACTTTTTCATTGAGAACACGGTGGGTGTATACTCGAGCGTGGCCAACAAGCTCAACTTTTCCATGCACAAGAGCATCCGTGCGCGTGCGTTGAAGAAGGCTGCTAGGAGCAAGAAGCAGACGTGAGGTGTATAGGTAAGATATCTGCGTGTTTGGTAGGAGTACACTAGTCAATTGCTCTTCTGAAGTAACAACCAAGAAGCATTTCAGAGGAGCGAAACGATATTGTAGTACTTCCGTTGTGAAGGGCTAGAATGCATTTTTCAACAGATTCAGTACCTAAAGTAAATTTAGTGGTTCTTTTCGTATAAGTAGAATCATTTTCAAAAAGCAGTTCTCTATGGGCTGATGTGCACCAAAGCCTGGCACCACGATTCACTTTCGGAGACAAAATACCAGAAATAAATGAATCTTGCCTTTCTAGATTTCCAGAGGGTATTTAGAGGCCAGAAAACTGTCAGCCTTGAGGTGATTCAGTGGCAGAAGGTTGGAATATACTGGCAAGCCGGTAGTGCTGGAAAACTGGAACACTAGAATACTGGAACACTAGAGTACTGGTTCTACCTATTCTACTGGCTATACTTTTTTTAAACACATTTAATGGAGCCAGTGCTATTTTCATTGAGTCCCTCTATTGTTCGTACTGGAATACGGAATCAAAGAGTACTAGAATCAGAGTACTAGAATCATGAGTACTAGAATCAGAGTACTAGAATCATGAGTACTAGAATCATGAGTACTAGAATCATGAGTACTAGTACCAGAGTACTGTTTTTTTTTTTCAACATACTTTTTGGAGCTCATCACTCTTCTTTTTCTCTTTTTTGTTTTTCGAGTCTGTGATAAGCTACTTTCTATGAGATCCGCTGCCTTCATTAGAGCTCTCACCTCCAGCTACTATAGTGATACAGCGAATAAATGCTAGGTTCTGGAATACTGGAAACTGGAGATTATAGTGAGAACAGAACCACAGAGGATACTATAGAGTGTTTAATTTCTAAATTAACCTTAAATAATGCTCACAACGACAATCATTCTCAACTTGTGTACTTCTCTATCTGATCCAGGCTGGCTTCTGTCTACGCAGTTGAGCATTATAGACCTGACGCCCAAAAGCGGCAAGTGAAACTAATTTTTTCTTTCCCAAACTTCAGGCTCTTTTCTCCTTACTCTGACTTTCTTTTTTTTCTTTCTTTTTATTTTCATTTCAGTGATCTTCTGTTCTTACTATGGCGAGCCTGCACTTTACACATTCCTACTATCCACAGCGAAGAGAGAAAGAACAAAGAAGAAAAGAAGAAAAACTTTCCAAAGCATTTTCAGAACATTTCCAGCCAGTTTCATATTTTTAAAAGCTTCCATCTACAATTTTCACATAACCCACCTCATACTCTTCTCTTATTTCCATCTCTCACGTTTTCCACTCTTTGTCGCCTGCACACAGAACGTTCTCGAACGCGCTAGCAACATCCAACTTCAGACTATATCACCAGGTCCTGCCCCTACACTCAAACTGTTACCATGGTTAAAGAAACTAAACTTTACGATTTGTTAGGCGTGGCACCTTCGGCCAGCGAAACAGAAATCAAAAAGGCATATCGAAAGCAGGCGCTTAAATATCATCCAGATAAACCAACTGGAGATACTGAGAAGTTCAAAGAGATCTCGGAAGCGTTCGACATTTTGTCCAATGCAGACAAAAGACAGGTTTATGATGACTACGGCTTAGAGGCCGCAAGAGGAAATGCTCCCGCTGGAGGTAGTAATCCATTTGGTGGAGCTGGAGGTCCAGGTGGTGGGGGACATTCGTTCAACTTCAGCAGCGGAGGCGGAAACCCATTTTCACAGGCGGATGCGTTCAACATTTTCTCGCAAATGGGTGGTTTTGGCATGGACGACGGCGGATTCAGCTTCGGAGGGTCCCATTTCGGAGGAGGAGGAGGAAACCCTTATGGCGGAGCTGGAATGCACGGAGGAATGCCTGGCGGCTTCGGAGGGCGCCAGGCCCGTCGGCCCGAGCCAGACACCGTTTCCATGCCGTTACTGGTGCTGTTGGAGGACTTGTACTCCGGTGCTACTAAGAAAATGAAGTTGAACCGGAAAGGACCCGACGGATCCAAGGAAAGCAAGATCTTGGAAGTGAAAATCAGACCTGGCTGGAAAGCCGGCACCAAGATCAACTTCACCAACGAAGGAGACTACCAGCAGGAATGCCAGGCACGCCAAACCGTGCAGTTTGTCATTGAAGAAAAACCTCATGCTGTATTCCGCAGAGAGGGCAACGACTTGATTGCCACCGTTCCGCTTTCGTTCAAGGAGGCGTTGTTGGGATTTGACAAGGAGATTTCCACGCTCAGCGGGCGCAAGATCAACATATCCAGATCCACTCCAGTACAGCCTTCTTCCACCAACAGATACCCCGGGTTGGGTATGCCGGTGTCGAAGGACCCAGGCAGCAAAGGCGATCTTATTGTGAACTACAAGATCGACTTCCCTGTCCACTTGACTGCTGCGCAGAAGGAGGCCATTAAGTCTGCGTTCTGAGCATGATTGCGGGCGCAATACGAACTAGATTCGTGTTCATAATAGAACTATGCAAGGACGGGGAGTTCCTGTAGTGGGAGGCACTGATGAGGTGCCGGCGATGAGATGCCGGCGTCCTGATGGCAGGCGATGCATGATCATATTATGGTCGAGAAATACTGAGATGATGAACGGAGCATAATACAATAGTAACTAATAGACGAGCGGGAAAAAAGTTGTAGGGCCAAAGGTTTGTGGGGGGGTGAAAAACTACCTGGCTGTGAGTGATCAGATGGTCCGTAGGGTAATCACTGGAGGTGATAGTTGTGAGTAAAAGTTGAAGATGGTTGAAGATTCCTTTAAGTAAAAGTCTAAAATTCTAATAAGTGAATGATATTCTGTTGGAATATGATGGAATTGTAGGAAAAGCGGAGAAGTAGAAGGTGTGTTGACAAGCTGGAATGAAGGATCTTATATAAATAAGGGAGTAAGACAGATGGTGGAAATGTCAACAGAGAAGCTGAAAATCAGACTTAGTAGCAGTTAGAACTAAGCAGAGATAAATTTCAGAATCATGCAAAGTTTCAGAATCATGCAAAGGTCTAATCAATTTGACTTCAGAAGAACAAAAGAAGCCATGCTGAGATAGTGCAAGGTTGATTAGTGTGAGAAATAGCCAATCCAAAAATTCAGAAAAGACAACAAGACTTTAGGATGGAATGTGGAATATCACAAAATACATAAATATGAAAAGTAGTAGTAGTTGATAGAAGTATGTATATTTGATACACTATCATCTCATTCCCCTACTGGACGCGTGAAAAACAGACAAAAGTCGGTCGAATGGATTAGTAGAGATAGACCAAAACTGAAATCAGTGAAAATTGTGCAATTGTGAAAAATCAATTTGGATTACAATATTCTCAAGATTAGTGTTTTTGACACCTCCATCGCTGAAGCCTTTCCTCTACTCTAGGAAATGAAGGCAGTATCAGTTTCATTCAACTGAGCAAATCGCCTGTATGGGATAATCTTTCCAACATCATTTTTATTGTTTATCATTCCACTTTATAGAGAATTTTCATATCACTTTCCTCTTCCGTTAATGACCTGTACTTCCCGTTTCGTGTGGTGCGGTGCATATCATACATTGTCGACTTCAAAAGCTCATATTCCCCTATTTCACTCTGCCCCTCCAAAACGAAAAATTGCAACAACAGCACGACTATTGCAAAATGGACTCCAGCCTTGAAACTAATATCCTTTACTACTGATTGAAGTGTGTCCTGCATCTTCTACCATATACTGCCACTACGTAAAACTGGAACCTGAAGCTGAAAAATTGAAAAAATCCATTTCCAGGAAATTGGAAATTACACATTATTACCTATCCACTCACCTTATCCACTCCTGCCTATGTCTGCCACTCTATTGTGCTTGGTAGGGATTCTTCCCACCTGCACTATCTGCACACCACTATCACGAACTACATCTACTAATCAAACCCACCAACAATGTCGGTCATTCTTGCCTCTGCAGGCTATGACCACACCATCCGTTTCTGGGATGCACTCACAGGTGTATGTTCGCGAACTATCCAGCACACAGACTCTCAAGTTAATAGGCTAGAGATCACTTCAGATAAGCGGTTTCTAGCGGCAGCAGGAAACCTCTATGTGCGGCTATACGATATCCGGCAAGCAGGAAGCGCGGGCGGCGCAGCTACGGCGCCTGCTGTGAACGGCAATTCCAACTCCAACGGCAATCTGAATCCAGCAATGACGTTTGAAGGCCATACTGGAAATGTGACGCTGATTGCATTTCAGATCGAAAACAAGTGGATGGTCTCGTCCCTGGAGGATGGAACCGTCAAAGTGTGGGACGTGCGGTCTCCTTCAGTGCAGAGAAACTACAAACATTACTGTCCGGTGAACGAAGTGGTGATCCATCCTAACCAAGGAGAATTGATCAGCTGTGACCACGACGGCAACATTCGCATTTGGGATTTGGGCGAAAACCAGTGTACACATCACCTTATCCCCGAGGACGACGTTCCGATCAATCTGCTTTCTGTTGCCAGTGATGGAAGCATGCTAGTAGCAGGAAACAATAAGGGCAACTGCTACGTGTGGAAAATGCAGAACCAGAAAGATATCACGCTGTTGACGCCTGCGACGAAGTTCCGCTCCCATTCAAAGTACATCACGCGTGTGGTGTTGCTGACAGACATGAAGCACTTGGCCACGTGTTCAGCAGACCATACGGCCCGGATCTGGCTGACGGAACAGAACTTTGCGTTGGAAACCACACTTCAGGGCCACCAGCGCTGGGTGTGGGACTGTGCGTTCAGTGCAGACAGCGCGTACTTGGTTACAGCATGCTCCGACCATTATGTTCGACTTTGGGACTTATCCAACAGCGAGACGGTACGGCACTACAACGGCCACCACAAGGGCGCGGTCTGTGTTGCATTGAACGATGTGTGAGGAAATGAAGAGATTGGAAGAAGAGATTGAATGAAGAGATTGGCATAGGGTGAGACTGAGGTAATGTAGTGAAGATGGGAAGACAGAGGGAGTGACTGGTGAGTAGTAGGAAGAGAAAGAGAAAGTAGAAATTGAAAAAGAGTGAAATCCCTTGAATGTAGGTAAGCTTTTTTTTTTTTTGTTTTCTTGTTGTTTTTGGTGTGGCTGAAGTGAGGTACGACTTACTTACATCTAACATGTCAGACTCTATTTGTCATTTGGACGTAATGGCAAGCAAATCACCAAATCAGCCTTTACTTAATTGCCACCACTTCATCGCACTTCCTCTCCTACTCTCGCCGTATAAGTATGTTTATCAATGTATAAATGCAATAGTGGAGAGCCGTCACATCCACTCGCTCTCCGACCGGTCGTGCAAGCCGTCCAACAAGTCAACATAGCTGCCGCTCTTATCGGCGATATCCATGCTGCCACTGACGTTTGCGCTTGCTGGCCGCTCCAAATCTTCCACCTTGACTTGCACCTCGAACTGCGACCGGAACTCCTCGTACAAGAATCCACCCAACTCAAAGCACCACGCCAAGTATTCGTCCACCCAGCACCGCACAATCCACCACGAGCCAAAGCTGGTGGCTCTGCTCAAACTCATCTCACGAAGGCAAGTGGTGAGAAGGTTCGAGCATACCAAGGTGAAGAGCCACGGGTTCACCTTGGCGAACTTTCTGGGAAGCTCAAACAAAAACAGCGCATATGGTTTCAACACAGAAACATCAGCCGGCGACTCGAAAAGCTTGACAAGCCGCGTGTCCAAGATGTCAATCAAGATCTCGGCGTTCTGGAGCGCACACGGCACTTCCCGCATGACGATCTCGTGCATGTCGAGCAGCAACCAGTCACTGAGCATGGCTGCCTTCTCTTTGGAGCTCGAGAGAATGCGTGCCGCGGAAACACCAGTTTCCATGCACTTGAGCAAGCGCTTCAACACCAGAATGAACTGGCGCGCCACACCGAGCTTCATGGCAACAAACCTTTTGGGAAACTTGGTTCCGAGTGCCTGTGAGAGTTTCTCCACGTACTGTGCCGCCACATCTTTCAATGGGAGCTTGATCTCGTCCGGTACCGTCAGCAAGTGCAAGCGTGTCAACATCTTGAGCATGGACCGGTACATGTGCAAGTCACATGCTTTTGCCCACTCCAAACTGGAGTCTGCAGTGGCCAACTTGAAGACGGGAGTGGTGAGAATCGACGCAAACGATGCAAAAAGGCCAAACATCTTCTGCACTTGCATGTAGCGCAACAGCTCAAAGAGCAGCGTACAGTGGACCTTATACAAGGACTGCAAGGTGTCTGCAACGTCGTAATCCACGTCATGGTCGCGCAGGAGGTAGTTGTAGATGGAAGGAATGTTCAACGGTTGGTTCATCGTCTCGGGGCCCATAGACAATTCTATGGCGCTAAAGAGCGACGGCACGTACTTGAGGTCCACCGTGTGGAAGTCACTCATGGGAACCGCACTCAACGGAGTACCCAAGGTGTTGGACACACTGGGGCTCAATGTGAACGGTGGGGTGTGTGGGTTGAGTGACTGAGGCGAATCCAACCCAAACGAGTACGATGACATCGGCGACCCGGACTGTGACTGGTCGCCCACCAACATGATGCCGCAGTAGTGGTACTTGGATTTTCCGCGGACGCCCAAACGGCGAGTTTTCAAGTTGGGGAACAACAGACGGAGCACCTTGCCGAAGTTGGCTGGTGCTAACGGATTCAAATTGTAGCTGGCACACAGCTGCACGTAGCGGGCGTAGATTCTGTTTCGCGGCACCACCGAGCTGTGTGACGCCTCGCACGCCTGCTGGATCCACGACATGGCAAACACCTGGTACGGCATGTCGTGGCGAGACTCCTTAGAGTGAGCCAACAGCGAGAGAAGAGTGTCTGATTGGTCGTTGTCGCCGGCCTCCAACAGCTTGATTTTCGCTGCGAGGTCTTCTAAGCGGAAGTGGGCGGCCTTGTTGGCCAACAGCTTCAAGTTGCCTTCTGCGTCGTCAACGGCAGTCCTGAGCCTTTTCCGTGGCGCTCCATCAATGACTTCGGACGAGGGGAACTCGTACTCCTCCTCCTTGATGCAGGTGTCGTCCAATTGCATGCTGGATGGCTGCAACTGGGCCAGATTGGCAGGTTTCGGATGAGGCGTTGGCACGAACGGTGTACCGGCCAACAGCGCAGCCGAGCCCAATGGAGTGGCCAATCTGGACGATGCTTGATGTGGGGTAGTATGCCCAGACACCTGGCGGGGTGTCCCGATCTGGGGGGTGGTGGTTCCCATCTGAGCAGGCATCAGAGAGACTCCCGTATGATTACCCATTTGGTTATTCATTTGGTTGTTCATCTGACTACCCATGTGAGTTTGAATGCCCATTTGGTTGCCCATTTGGTTGCTCATTTGATTGCTCATTTGATTGCTCATTTGGTTGCCCATTTGAGCATTCATCTGGCTTTGACCTCCCATCTGAGATAGCCCCAACTGAGTGCGAACACCCTGCGACATACCCTGAAGCGGGTTCATCTGCATTTGTGCGTGTCCCCTCTGGTTGGTCTGGCCCCACTGTGGAGACCCATGCACCAGGTGAGGCCGCCCCGTGCGTCCAGGCGAGGTCTGGACCTTCTGGCGCGGTGTCTGATGCGGCGTGCCCACCAGAGCCATGCGGGGTATTCTCTGGCCTAGGCGGGGCGTCTCTGAGGCACGTGTCATCCCTTCCATGTCCGTCTGGAGCGAGTGTGCATCGCCCACGGTGTGAGTTTCTGAATTCGTTCTAACTGGCGACTGGTGCACGGAACGCACCGAATGGTCTGGCGAGTTCAAGTCCCCAGACATGTCCAAGTGGTACGGGAACTCCATCTTGACCATGCCCAGGCCCAGGCCCTGTGGGAGCGCGTAATCGAACGCCGGGTCTGGCTGGCCCCCGGCCGACAACAGCGGGTCGCTCAGGGCGCGGAAGTGCTGGAACGCGGCGCCTAGACCGTGGACGTGCGGCTCACCGGCCATATCTGTGTCTTTGTGGTCAGACTTTGCAAACGCCGGGAGGTCCAGATAACCAAAGTGGCCCAAGTTGTAAGTCTGGGAGTTCGGCCCAGCTGCCCCGTTTGGCCCGTTTGTTCCGTTTAGTCCGCTGTTAGCGCTTGAGCCGGCATCCAGCTGCGAGGCCGGCATGCGGTGGCCGTGGTTCATGGGCTAATTTTGCTTTGGCGGCTATTGTGGTGCTATTGCACGAGCAGAAGACGGTAAGGAAAGTAGACAATTCCGATGTGGAAAACAGGGAAAATGCAGAAGAACAGACGATTCTATGTCTCGATTGCAAAAAAAGCGGAAGTGCAAAGATGCCAGGTGTCCCAACAAATATGCCAGGATCCCTTGGTCCTTGTGTAGCCGATTGACAGTGGTCCGACTTTGTAGATTGGTGGGATCCAAGGCCAATTGGGTGCAGTCCGCAGAGGTTCCAACAGTTAGCAGGATCTTGCAGGGAAAAGTTCTTTCAAATTGAAAATTTGCGTGGTGGGAACAATGAGTAGCAGAAGGTCTAAGTCTTTTCGCTGGACTGTATGAGCGCAGCAGTTAGGGCTTGATCTGGGAGGTAAGGGTGTGAGGAGACAAAAGGAGAGAATATAGGGCTAGGGAAACGGGTGAAGCTGTGGGAAAGTGAAAAATGTGATTGAAAAATGAGAAAAAGAGCGATACTTTTAGCTGGAGAGTGTGAAAAAAAAATTGAAAAAAAAGGGGCGGAACTCACTTTTGCTCATCCATCTCTAATGTATGAGACACTACGGAACGGCATCTCGAAAACGACAGGGATGGCGAAGTGTGAGGGGCGATGTCGCGGAGTTCTGGGCGACATTTCCGGCTCTGTACTGGAAAACAGTGAAAAACGCAGAAACCTCAACATGTACCTATTTCTCCATTTTTCAGATCACCTTCTCTCACTACATGTGCGCATCTCACCAGAGCCTCTCATTGGTGGACATCCTGGGCGCCACACCCGATTGGTTTTGTAAACAAAGAACAGATGCAGCTGAAATGCCGTCGGAAGGCCCAAACAGGCAACTCCGCACCATTATCATCGAGCAAAACTGGCCTATCTTAATAAAACCAGATATGGTAGTAGCACCCGCCTGCAGGAGCATCGCAGAAATTCAAAAAAAAAAATTAATTTGATCCATCGCTAGTACTAATGGCTGTATTGAACTCCAACCCCGAGGTGCTTTTGCGCAAAAGAAAAGACGCCGACCGCAAAAGAGTCCAGAAGCAAGATGAATTGCGTATAAAAAAAGAGGCCCGCTTCCACAAACCGCTGGTGCCAAAGGATAAGTTTGTCAGAGCAGAGACCTTAGCTATGAGGAACCGAGCATCGGCCATCGAGAACAAGAGAGTTGGAAATGTGTTGAAGTTCGAGGAGAAACAGTCACAAGTGGCCGACTCGGACCCTCGGCTTGTGTTTGTTATTCGCATCGAGAACCCTAATAAGGTGCTTCGAATCCCCAAGAAAGTCCAAGCAGTTTTCGATGTGTTGCGGTTGTCGGGCCCGAACGTGGGAGTTTTCGTCAAGTTGACGCCGACTGTGACGCCTGTTTTGAAGCTTGTGGCTCCATACATCGTGGTGGGGAAGCCGTCGTTGGCTTCAGTTCGTCAGCTTTTCCAGAAGAGAGCATGCATCAACGATCCTACGCTGGAGTCGGAGTCGGTGATAAAGTTGGACAATAACCAGGTGGTGGAGGACCGTTTCGGTGACGATCTCGGCTTCATCTGCATCGAGGATTTGGTGCACGAAGTGGTCACATTGGGGGACAACTTCAAGACGGTGAGTATGTGGCTTACGCCTTTCAAGTTGACCGCTCCTGTGAACGGATGGGGTCCGTTGGCGAAGTTGGCCAAGTTGCGCTATGCGGAAGATACCAAGAAGAAGGTTTCGTTGGCTGGGCACGCGCAGTTGGAGGAGATTGACATTGACAAGTTCATTGACGAGCAGAACTAGGCATGGGTAATAGAGCATTTGCTGCACGGTGTAGAGGAAGACAGATTATGTAGGGGAGAGTTAAGACTATGGATACGGAAAGGGAGATGGTGTAGAGAAGAAGGAAGAAAGAAGAAAGAAGAAAGAAGGCAAGAGAGTCGATGTAGAGTTAAAGTAAAGAGATAAATCACTTGAGGACGTTACGATATATTGCTTGTCTCATTATCTACTTACATACTTACATACTTACATACTTCTGTGAATTTTTTCAACCCATCTATTGTGACCCAGTCCTATTTCTTGAGTCCCTATCTTACTAGCTATTAGTTTCTTTGTACGATTCTGTTCGAGTCTACCTACTTCAGTAATTGATCTTGTTCGCTTCACCTAGTTCTGTCAGATATGACTTCATAGTTGTATAAATTTCACTGCTGTCACTTTTCATGACCGCTTTCCGAGTCATTAACCTGGAATTTCCACCGCTTTGCCTTTGCAGTAGTCACAGCTCTCGACAGCTGAGACAAGTGCAATGGAATCTGGTGAGAACAACAGAGGTTGTCGTAGAGTAAAATTCAAAAAGGTAAAGCACAAATACCTTTTCAGACTGGCATTAATTGAAATTCAAGATGTTGAATTTGGGAGTGACTAATTCAAGCATAGGTCCCAATGTTTTAGTGAGTAGGAGTTATCTCAGGTCGATATTCCAGAGTGGTGAACTCAGAAAAAGAAATTCCAATGAACTCATTCGTTTCAGAGCACTTCCTGTAATTCAATATTACTTCTTTTTCATTTTGGGCAGTTCTTGATTAGAGATCTGATCTGGTTCTTTGCTGCGCAATAAGCAGTAGGACCATCTCATACCCACGGAAGAAAACAGACAAAAGCACAAACCAGCCAATAAAAGCAAGAATTCAGGCAAGATCACAATCATCATTCTATCATTAACAATGAAAATTGAATGAAAATTCAATGAAAATTCAAGCAGTAATGCTTCTACATTCGCAGTGCTCAATGCAATCAGCCTCAGTAACAAAGTATATCACCAACGAAGAACAAAAGAACAAAAGAACAAAGAAATATCAGAAAACCATCAGAAAATTAGAAAAAAAAGATAGAAAAATCATAATCTTTTCCTTCCCTTCCTTTTTTCTTTTTTCTTTTTTCCTTTTTTCCTTTTTCCCTTCTTTTCTCTCTTTCTTTTTTTTTTTTTTGTTTTCCTCTATTATGGATCGTCTGCACTCTACTCAACGCGTACCATGTCCTTCCAGGTATACAGCCAGATCTCTGTGCCACAAGACCATGTGTACAAATTGGTGCAGCTTCCCTCGGACCTCGTGTCGTACATGAAAGTCCCGGGCCAGCCACTCCTGTTCAAATCGCCCATTTCCTCGAAAAACCACTTGGTCCTATGTACTCACGACTCTACATACACGGTTCGACAGATGAACCACTCCAACACGGCCCTACTTCTCAACGATATGGCCGTGAACACGTTGGAGCAGAAGTTCGTTCCCAGCGGGGCGGAAAATGACGTGTCCCACTCGTTGTTGGCTATAGGACTGTCGGGGTACCAGTACGAACTTACACCTACAGACGGGTACGTTGACACGACAGATATCCCGATCTGGGATGGAAAATCGAGCTCTGCGCTGAAAACTCTACTACAGGTCATGCTGGACCTGCCGATTGCGCCGGCGGCGTTCTACAATGCCTGGTACAACCTCTGTGGGTGTGAAGTGGAAGGAAACGCGGTGATTCTCTCTTCCGGGTTTGTAACTGAGGCACTACACACGTTGATCTCCATCCTTGTGTCCCGGAAGTTGGAAAGCTTCACTGTGCTGGAGATCGCCGAACCAGCTCGCGGCCAGAACGCTCTCTACACGGAGAAAGTGGTTGAGACATTGGCACACCGGTTCTGCAAGAACAACGGTGAAACTTTCACACTCAACGAGGTGTTGGTGGCGCGGTGGTTCGGCATCCACACCCTCCGAGAGTGCCAGCAGGCTGTTCCGGAGAAAGAGTTGCTTCTTCGGTGGAAATCGAGTCTTCCGCCGTTTTTCAACTGTGCGTTGGATCTTTCCGTGCTCCACGGCCACTACTGCCGCCCCGCGGTGGGGAAAGTGCGTTTCCTCTCGAAGGAGTCGTTGTCGGGCGACATCAGCAACCGCATCAAGGAGCTCTTTCTGATTGTTCCCGAGTGGGACTTCCTGGAATTTCTTCCGTACGTGCAAGAGTTCATTCCGCCGACAAAGAAGCCGGACGTGGTGATTTTGAAGTACGCACGGAAAAAGCGCACGGGGAAGACATTTCTGGTGTGTCCCCGGTGAACCACTTGGTGTAATATTGTGGTCTATAAACGTTGGGAAGTGGAAAATTCTAGAGTGAAAATTCTAGAGTGAAAATTCTAGAGTGAAAATTCTAGAGTGGAAAATTCTCGACTAGTGGGACGGAATTTTAGACAACCGGACTGTGTGAATTTGGAACTGTTATGTTGTTGACTGCTACTCTGCTGAATGGACTTTTCTAGGGACAGTACTGACTCGTGTGACTCTGTCAGTTCTTCATCTTAATACTGGCAAATCCAATTCACAATGAGAAGTTGCCAAATTTTCAATTTCAAATCCGCACATTTCCAATTTGCCTGTCTTCTTCCTCTGCCAGTGTCTTATCACTGCGCGACCTGTCTCAATATAGACTCAGGTCAGGCCAGCAATTGCACCCATTCTCAAGACAAAGTTTCTGGAATTTCCAATCAAGTCAGATTTCCATTTATTTGAATTGCTTCTTTTTCAGGTTATTTGTGGTCTACTCTGTCGGTTTACTATGCTCCTCTACTATACCTATTGTTCAGTGTACTACGCACACTGCGAAAAATCAAGGTGAAGTCCGATCCGGCAGCATCACCTTTCGCTCTTTCTGCAAAATGGACAATACTCTGTTCTTGATCTCGTTGGTGGTATGTGTCAATTTGTCAATTTGTCAATTCGCTTTTTCCACTAACTCCAGAGCGGGGCATGTGCGGGGACATCAACAGACCTAGCATTCTTTCCCATAGATACCCTCAAGACCAGGCTCCAGGCCAAAGGCGGGTTTTTCGCCAACGGCGGCTGGCACGGCATCTACAAAGGCCTAGGCTCGTGTGTGGTGGCTCTGGCGCCGTCGGCGTCGCTTTTTTTCATCACTTACGACAGTATGAAAGCTTACACCAAAGACAAGCTTCCTACCACATTCAGCCACATGGTCAGCGCGTCAGCCGGTGAAATAGCTGCCTGCCTTGTTCGAGTGCCTGCTGAAATCGTGAAACAGCGCACACAGGCCGGTGTTGTCGGCGTAGGCAACCGTGCCACGTCCTGGGCAAATTTCCAGTATTTGGTGCAGAACAAGTCCGGCGAAGGCGTGCTCCGAGGCCTCTACCGGGGCTGGAACACCACCATCATGCGTGAGATCCCGTTCACGGTGATCCAGTTCCCTCTCTACGAGAAACTCAAGAAAGTTTGGTCTGAGTACGACAACAGCGAGCTCTCGCTCTTGAAGGGCGCTATATGTGGATCTATAGCAGGAGGCATTGCAGCTGCTGCGACCACGCCTCTTGACGTGATTAAAACCAGAATAATGCTCCACAGCGAGCGAATTGGCGTGGTAGCGTTGGTTAAGCAGATGCTCCACGAAGAGGGCCCACGGGTGTTCTTAAATGGAATAGGGCCTAGAACGTGCTGGATCAGTGCTGGTGGCGCCATTTTCTTGGGTTGCTACGAGTTGGTGCACACGAACTTGATGTTGGCAGTGAAGGGAGAGTCAGAGTGAGGAAGAGCAGAGGGGAAAAACGGAAGAGATGGACAGGAAGAGAAGGAAGAGAAGGAAGAGAAGGAAGAAGAGTGAGATAATTGAAGAGTCAAATGAGGAGGAGCGATCAAATTATGGGAGAACGAAATTTCAGAGAGTTGGTGGAAAGAGAAGAGGTAAGTTATCGGAGCCTACGTGAAGTTCACTAGGCGCAAGAGTGTCCTGGTGGAAATAGCAAGATGCTGGGCTTGCAACAGAATATAGACGCTTGTGGGTGTCGAGTATATATTGGCACAGACAATAGCACACTAGAAGAAAACCAGATATCGTAGGAAGTATGATGAATCATGGAGATAATGTGTGACATCTGGCTATGGTAAGGGTTCTAGATGAATGTCAAAAACATAGTTCCCGCCACTTGGGCGGTCTTATTCCACCGCTTCTCCCTGCAGTGGTGGCCTTCTATTGCAACTACTGGATATATGAGATGAGTCACTCCGGCCATAAGATATTGGTTGTGTTTTCCATCTTTCTTTTTACAGTCAAAATAGATGTTTTTTTGAGTATTAAGCAACATGGATTCTTTTAGGGTCTTTGCCCTACTCAGAGCTTGCTTTCCTTATTGTTCGGAGTTCCACCTCGCTACATACGGTGAATGTTTCTCGATTGTCCACTGAAAAATTTCGAAATATTTCGGTTCTCACATCGCTCATTTTGAGTACTATCTGTTGTCTATTTTTTTTTTATGTTTCATTATTTCTTTCTGATTATTGGTATCCAGCTCTGACCGGCACACAGGCTGAAATACGGATATAAGACGGTGGTAAGCACTGCTGAAAAACCGAGAAAGGAAACGAAAAATAGAAATATGCACAGCAGATCACCAATCAAGAACACGGCCGAAATCTCCAATAGAATCCTCAATCTGAAATCAAACCTCCACTCTCCAATATCACCAATCCCCTTTTGGCAATATGTCTTGTGTTTCCTGCACAGTCTGCCAAACCTCCTATTGCCTGTGTTCCGATAACCGACGCTTTCGGCTTCTGCATCGGGTTCTGTCCGGTGCTCTTCGTGCAGTAGCACCCCGAAAACACCGAGCGCCACTTGCCTCTTTCGCAGCTGCATTGAGTGGAGAGTTAGCCAATGAGCTGTCAACACTATACAATAAAATATATACATATATATATATATAACTAAAGACACATATATATATTCATATGTGAAGTCCACTTAGTCATACTCTTAATTTCTGAACATTTGGATTTTTCACTGTAGTCTTTCTATTTCTGCCTTTTCCGTGGCAACCACTCATGCACAGCACTGGCAAACTGACTAATAATAAACTGTACACTTGAAAACCACAATAAATCAAAAACTTCAAATTGAAGAAATGTGAAATTCTTTATAGAAACAATTCTTTTCATTCTTACTCCCTCTGACTACTCTCACTTTCCTGACTTCTCTGACTCCACTGCTCTGCACCCAGGTCATCTCCGTTCGCACATCTAAAGATACAGGCCGAGATGAGACTCGCCAGCCACACTAAAATCAAAGAAGAGCCAACAAAAAAAATTTCATCAACTTCCAGCGAATTTTTCAAAACCTAATTTTCTTTCCTCTTTTCTCTTTTCTCTTTTTTACCCGGCTGGGACTCTCGGAACATGGCTCGGATCGGGCCGCCCGCGATTGTCCTGCACACACACGCACTCCACCAAAAATCTAAATTCCTCTTGAACATTTATAATCCATCTGGACCTACTGAACTCTGCTCTCATGTTTGCCTCCAGAATTGTTGCAAAAGGCGTGGTGCGGCATACAGTGCGGCGGCTTGCTACAGTTGCACCTCCGGCAGGGTCAACCATTTCATTAAAGTCTGCTTCACGTGACGAGTCCAAGTATGGCAAAAGACCAATCTACTTGGATGTTCAAGCTACAACACCTACTGATCCTCGTGTTCTTGACAAGATGTTGCAGTTCTACACAGGATTGTATGGGAATCCACATTCTTCAACTCACGCTTATGGATGGGAAACTGATAAGGAAGTGGAGAAGGCACGTGAGTACGTAGCCGCCACCATTGGTGCCGACCCAAAGGAGATCATTTTCACTTCTGGCGCCACAGAGCTGAACAATATGGCCATTAAGGGTGTTCCAAGATTCTACCACAAAACAAAACGCCACATCATCACTACACAAACTGAACACAAATGTGTATTGGACTCGGCGCGTAAAATGCAAGATGACGGGTTCGAGGTCACGTATTTGCCCGTGGACGCCGAAGGTTTGATCTCATTGGACGATTTGCGCGCGGCTATTCGTAAGGATACTGTGTTGGTGTCGATTATGGCGGTGAACAACGAGATTGGTGTGATCCAGCCGCTCAAGGAGATTGGCGAGATCTGCCGCGCCAACAAGGTGTTTTTCCACACAGACGCCGCCCAGGCGTACGGCAAAATCCCGCTCGACGTCAATGCCATGAACATCGACTTGATGTCGATCAGTTCTCACAAGATCTACGGACCAAAGGGAATTGGCGCCTGTTACGTGAGAAGACGCCCACGTGTGCGGTTGGAGCCCATTATCTCCGGTGGCGGCCAGGAAAGAGGATTGCGTTCCGGTACGTTGGCTCCCCCCTTGGTGGCTGGATTTGGCGAGGCCGCCCGCTTGATTACCCAGGAGATGAAGTACGACCACGCCTACATCGACAGACTTGCAACCAAGTTGAAGAACGGATTGTTGCTGATTCCTGAAACCCAGCTCAACGGTGTGCTGTCTGACCCATCCAAGCAGTACGCTGGCTGTGTCAACATCTCGTTTGCCTATATTGAAGGTGAATCGTTGTTGATGGCGTTGAAGGACATTGCATTGTCTTCCGGGTCTGCATGCACGTCTGCGTCGTTGGAGCCTTCCTATGTGTTGCATGCCTTGGGTGCAGACGATGCATTGGCCCACCTGTCGATCCGATTTGGTATTGGCCGCTTTACTACCGAGGCAGAGATCGACTACGTGGTACAGGCGATCAATGAGCGGGTGGAGTTCTTGCGGAAGATGTCGCCGCTCTGGGAGATGGTGCAGGAGGGCATTGACTTGAACACGATTGAGTGGAGTGGTCATTGATCTATTTATTACGGGACTGGAGCTGCGGCAGCGCATTGGCATGTGCTGGGCGCAAGCCTGAATGAAACACCTAACGAGACGTTGAGAGATGTGAAGTAGGCAGAAACGTGAAAAGAATGGGAAGATAGACCTGACCTGGAAACATCATATAACCTGATGTGGAAACATGATATCACCTGCTCTGAAAATCTGATTTTCCAGCTTTGATCGGTCTGATGTTCTGGTCATGTTGAAGAGGACATGGAAAACACCAAAAGATTTTGTATTCCCCACCTACCGTCTATGTTCCAAACTCTTCTTCTGGATAGACATTTATGTATTCACTCCGTTATTCCAAGCTAGTTATGCTTTGGAAAACAACAGAAATACTTGAAATTCTTACTTTTGGAGAAATGATCCAAGTACTAAATGGCCAGTTTTCAGCAGGAACTTCGTAATTACTTGGAGCAACTTCTTTCTTTCCTTACTTGGTACTCCGCAATTTGGGATCTTGGCTGTTTTCGTCTTCTTGAATGTAAGTGACTTGGTGAACTCCAATTTTTCACTACTTCTAGACTCTTTTCTAGTTTTCAAATGCCTACTTTTGGTGATTTAAAGCTGCCTCAGTATTAATCAAACTTTCTCTCCCTCATCGTTTCAACAACCTCGATCCTCTCTATCTAAGAGCTCAAGTCTGAACTCACAGTCTGATTTATACTCAAATTTTGATTTAATACTTAAACTCTGATTTAGTAATCAAATTCAAATTCTTATCTCCACTAATCTTCGGTTTTTGAAAGAATCTCTAATGTGTGGATTTAGGGCTACGACCCAATCATATTCAGCGCCGTTAGCAGACTGGAAGCTTCCCTTGGCTGTCAGTGGCTACTAAGTTTTTCAAATGGCCAAATTGCAAAGTTTTTCACTTCCCAGATCAGCCAAATTTTCATTGTTGTAACAGTCCGACTAGTATGGTGCCTTCGTGTCTTCGTCCGTCCAGACAGATCTCTCTGATTCTCACCGACAGTCCATACTGGCCAATTCCACCTCTATCGCTGTTCCAGAAAAAAGAAATGATCTAGTTTTTCAGTGTTTCAACATATCTCAAATCATTTCAATCTACGTTTTTTTCTTTTTTTCTTTTTTTCCTTTTTATTTCCTCCGCCTTTTCCTTTTATTTGCCTGGGTCTCTCCCCACCTTCTCCTGCCTGTAATGACTCAGACCAACCGTACAACAGCCATCGACCATTCCGCCAAACCGGCAAAACTTGCAATACCAGCAAATCCAGAATTTTCCACTTTTCACTTTTTCCCTATTTTTCACCCTCATACTTCCCTCTCTTCTCCCTCCTTCGGTCTATTTGCCAGGTATTCTGAATTGGTCTCTCCTGCACACACGCCCCGGCACCGGCCCGACCTTTTCACCTCACTATCAACTTCTTCCAACTACTTCTTCTTCCATCATGGCTGTCAAGAAAATCACTCTTCTCCCCGGAGACCATGTCGGCACTGAAATTGTGGCTGAGGCCGTCAAAGTACTCAACACTATTGAAGAAAACACTCCTTTCCAGGACATTCACTTTGACTTCCAGCATCACTTGATTGGTGGAGCCGCCATTGACGCCACCGGTATTCCCTTGCCCGATGAGGCGTTAGCCGCCGCCAAGGCCTCGGATGCAGTGTTGTTGGGTGCTGTAGGTGGGCCCAAGTGGGGAACAGGCGCCGTGAGACCCGAGCAGGGCTTGTTGAAGATCCGCAAGGAATTGGGGCTTTACGCCAACTTGCGCCCTTGCAACTTCGCGTCCGAGTCGCTTTTGGAGTTATCTCCGTTGAAGGCGGACGTCGTGCGCGGCACCAACTTCACCGTCGTGCGTGAGTTGGTTGGAGGTATCTACTTTGGCGAGCGCCAGGAGCAGGACCAGTCGCCCAACAACGACGAGGCCTGGGATACTGAAAAATACAGTGTTCCCGAGGTGGAGCGCATCACTCGCATGGCCGCTTTCATGGCGTTGCAGCACAATCCGCCTTTGCCTGTTTGGTCCTTGGACAAGGCCAATGTGTTGGCTTCTTCGCGGTTGTGGCGCCGTACTGTGGACCGCGTGATGTCGGAGGAGTTCCCGCAGTTGACCATTCAGCACCAGCTCATCGACTCCGCCGCCATGATCTTGGTCCAGAGTCCTACCAAGTTGAACGGTGTAGTGATCACCTCCAACATGTTTGGCGATATCATTTCCGACGAGGCGTCGGTGATTCCTGGCCTGTTGGGGCTTTTGCCCTCGGCGTCCTTGGCGTCTTTGCCAGACACAAACAGTGCGTTTGGCTTGTATGAGCCGTGCCACGGTCTGGCCCCAGACTTGCCAGAAAACAAGGTCAACCCAGTGGCTACAATCTTGTCGGTGGCCATGATGTTGCGTTTGTCGTTGGACAGTGTGAAGGAGGCCGAGGCCTTGGAACAGGCTGTGGGTGAGGTGTTGGAGTCTGGTGTGCGCACTGCAGACTTGAAGGGCACGAGTCTGACCAAGGAGGTTGGCGAGGCCATCTGTGTCGCTGTGGCACGCATTTTGAAGGCGAAGAAGTAGGAGAGAGGAAGAAAGTAGAATAAGAAGAGTGAATGTAGGGAAAGAAAGAAAGAAAGAAAGAAAGAAAGAAAGAAAGAAAGAAAGAAAGAAAGAAAGAAAGAAAGAATTGATGAGAGTATGAGAGTGTGGTTGTAAGGAAGTAACAGAGCAAAAGCAAGACAAAGTTCGAATAATAAGGTTGGAGGAAGTAATGATAGAATGTATGTGTGAGCTGAGACTGACGTAAAGAATGTGAAGAATGTGATTGTTGAAGATGTTGAAGACATTGAAGATATTGATACCTGATACTGATCCTGATCCTGCTCCTGATCCTGATCCTGCTCTACTTCAACTTACAAGTGTCGTTCTGGCAACCTCACCAATCTATTACTAGTGTATCCCACTCAGATCTCGAGCGTCCCATTGAGAATCTCCGTCAAGTACGCAATGGACTCCAGCCTCAAACTCTCAAACCCTGTCTCGTGTGTATCCTTCGGTGCAGCCCTCTCATTCATGAGTGTTCGCTCACTTGAAGACGACGTGAACGTATCGCTCACATCTTGAGGCCCAATAGTGTAGTAGTCGAGAGCTGTAGCAAAGTCATTGGACGAAAAGTACTCATCTTCACTTGAAACACTGGGTGTGCCGACCATCAGGCTAGGAGCACCAAGCGGCATGCTGGGTCCGTAAGTCAAGGAATTGGAGCCGATTGGCATTTCAGCTGAACGAAGCGGAATGTTCAAAGAGCTCAGTGACTTCCGGGAATAGTCATCAACAGTGAGCTGTGGCACCAGTTGTGCATTCCAATTTCCTCCAGCAGCAGACACTCTGCTTCCGTTGTCGTTGGTGAAAACATTTCGGGAAACGCTGGAGTGCAACTCACTCTCGCGGCGCAACTGGTCCAATGGCAACGATGCGTCGGACTCCAAGTGGAACTCGGAGACAAGGCGGTTCGCGAACTGGTGGATGAATTCTGTCGACGTGATCGATTGCACAGACTGCTCCTTCGGGATCTGGGCCGCGATTTCCGACACTTCGGCCTCTGTGGGCTCGTGAACGTATGTGGCCACTTCAATAGAGGAAAACGTTCCGTCGGAAGAGTCAAACTGCACTGCAGAGGGCATCATCATCGACGCCGACCGCACGTCAATCACGTCAAGAGTGTCCATATTGACCTCCTCCTTCATGGCCTGGATCTCTGCCTGAAGATTCGAAGAGTTATCCCGTGTGTAGATGACCCAGTTCTTCTCTCCGTCACTGTAGAATGTGCTCACTGGAACGTCGTCGTACTGCTTGTATTTCGCATACACCTCGGGAGAAATACCCGAAGCGTTGATTTTGTCGAGTGCAAGTGCAACGTCGTGGCTGGAGAACACTCTCCGGGCTGGCTGAGCAATTTCAGCATGAGTGTTCTCTGCGATGCGCAACTCGCCTGGAATGATTTGCTTCTTAGCACCTGCTGGATCGTCTTCACTAACCAGAATCAGAATCGCAAGGTCAAGAGTCTCAGGCACCGACGTTGGGTCTGCGGTGTTTGTTTCGCTGCCCAAAACGGTCACTGGCAGCTCGATCGGGTCAATCTGCGAAAAACGGTAGGGAGGTGACTGTTTCGGAGCAGACTGAGAGTTTGCTGGCCTCTGCAACTCGTGATGTTCGCCCGATTCGGAAGCTTCCTTCTCTGCCATCATGAGTGTAGTGCTCCTCGACATTCTAATAGTCGTGGCCGAGTCCAACGATTTCAGTCTGCAGACCGACATCACTGCCAGCTCGGGCATATCGGCAGTAAACACCTGGTACCCTGTGTTGGTCAGCAAGTTGTGAGGGCTCGAGTGGCCGTAGTACTCGTTGGTTTCTCTCAGCTGGGGAAACATGCGGGGCACCTCCGACAACGGCCTTGATTCTGCCACATTAGGTTCTTCAGTGTTCTGCTCGTCCATATTCCGTTCGTCCATGGTCTGCTCCTCCACAGTGTGCTCCTCCATGGTGTACTCCTCGCCAATAGGGAACATGAACTTTGAAGTGACATCGAGCGACCTTTCAGTGTAGTACGACGACGCGTTGGTGTTGGTCGACACAGCTCGAGACTGTGCTGCACCAGAAACTTGTCTTTTTCCAGCCTGGCTTGATCCGTTGTGTTGCACCACAGTCTTTGGTGACGACACAACAGAGCTGACCACAGAAGACTCCCTCAACCGAGGAATAGGCCTGTACAACTTCTTGTAGACCAGCTTGCGGCCACGTGGGATTGCTGTTTCGGGTATGTTTTTGGAGTTCAGCGAGCCCTTGGTGTTGGACGCGAAATGGGCCTTCTTGGTACTCTCCTTTGGCGCAGTGGTGTGTTTCCTCTTGAGCTTGCCCAACAACGCACCAAGAACCGACCTGCGGTTTTCGTTTGGAACTTTCTGCTGTTTTTCACTGGAAACTGGCTTGTCTTTCTGCTCCGTCACATAGAGGTCCTCGGTGGTTTCCGGGTACGCGTCGATGCTGAACAGCCCATCGGCTTCTGTTTCTGTTTGGCCAACGAGACTCTTCCTTTTCTGCTCAAGATCCTGAAGAAAGTAGTTGAGGAACTGCAAATTGGCAGAAGTCGTCACGGGAGACAAGAAGCTCGAGTGGAACATGGCCTCGAGGGACTGGTAGAGCGACTCCTTGAGCGTTCCGCTGAAGTCCTCGATCGACACGATCTCGTCGACGTCGCACTCCTCCATCTTGTTCCGCGAGTAGCCCGTCAACTGCAACGTGTGGTCGTTCAAGAAGGCCACGTTGTAGACGAAGTAGGCTGATCCGCTCCGGTCGAAAACAGAGCTGATCTCGTCGGCCTCCATGTTGAACATAATCACCACGGGCGATTTGGAGCATTCTGACCCGTACTCCTCCTTTTCGTGAGCACAGTAGAACGTCTGGAGGTGCTTGTCGTCGCTCTTGAAAAGATGGAACGGCACCGACTTGCTCAACACCTGCGCCTTGCTGATGAGCTCCATGATCTTTCGGCATGCCGACTTTCCTTCTGCTGCTGGAGCCATGGTGTAGTTCTGAACGTACAGAACCTTGTTCTCGTCCTTGTCTCTGAAATGGTTCCGGCCGTAAGTGGTGAAGCAGAGGCACAGTTCGGTTTCAGATTCGTACTCACGCACAACCAAGTTGTCTATGTCGCACCAGTACTTGACTTTGAGGTTGGGGAACTGCGAAAACCGAGGAAGCGGCTTGGAGTTGATCAACGAGTTCATCAACACCTCAGGCAACAGCAACACGGGCTTTTCGCCGGTCTCCTCGCCGACCTCAATAAACAATAAGTGGTCGGAGAAGATGATGAGAATCTCGTTCCCGCGATTTCCACTTCTCATGACGTTGCGGAGCTGGAAAATGCCCACCACTTTCCGGTCCATCCACCCGTACTGGAGCTCGGTGGGCCAGCCTGTGGCAAGCTCGGTGAGCAATTTTCCAGACGGAGTGAAGATTCGGTTTTTGCTTTTTTCCGGCTGTGTCTCGTTGTACCCGAAGGAATCGATGATCTCGATCGCAACACGGTAGTTCTGAGAGAGAATCTCTGATTCTGCGTCGTCGGCATTCTTCACCCCGCTTTTCTCCTTTTCAGTGCCAATTGCCTCGTACAACCTCGTAAGAATGAGTTTCATGCGTGGAAGCTCGAACATAGACTCGGTGATGACCGACTCGATCGCCCGCACAGAGTAGGCGCCTTTGTTGATCTCGGACGACCTGAACACGCGCTCCTCGTTGTTGCTGACGAACTTCGAGTAGTGCGTGTGGAATTTGGTCAAGTTGGCCTGGTGTCTGACAAAGGCATTGTAGAAGAACGGGAGCATGGTAGCAATGACCTTGAACACCTCCACGTACCCATGTTTCTGTGCTTTGAGCAAAGTATCGTGAGCAATGCAGTTCACGCGAGTGACTTCGTCGATGGTGGGTGGGAAAACCATGTTCACCTTGGTGATGCCCAACGTCGAGTTGGACGACGAGTTGAGTACATGGATTCTCAATGGAATAACGAAATCCTGGAGAACAGACACTAGGGCCATGGTGAAGTGGGTCTGGACGTCTAGAAGCTCTTGTACGATCGCCTGGACGCTCTGGTTGTGGTGTAACACTGGCAATTCCGAAGATGATGGAGCCACATACTCGTACTCCAAAGTCTGAGGAGAATACTCCAAAAGAGGGTCGAACAAGTGGTTCATCTGCTCGCCCAAAAGCAACACGATCTTGTTGTTTTCTAGAACAGTCTTGGCTCCTCCTTCTGGGTCTCTGTTGTTGTAGACCACATCTATCAAAGTAGACGAAATGGACTGATCTTGCAAAAGCCCCAACGAGAGGAGTTGTGCGCCCAATTGTTCTGGAGTGCGGTCCAACAATACACACATTGTGCTTGCCAAGCGGCCTGCGTCTGTTTCGTCCCATTCCAGCGTCACTGGCACCTGGCCCTTGTTTTTCCACAATTTGTTGTAGTTTTTCAAGTTGGTAATAGCCAACGCTTTCCTCACATTGGAATCACGGTACTCTGGGCTCAAGTTCTCGCACGCGGGCCAGAACCTCGAGCTGGAATCCAACATGAGGTTGTCGAACACGTTGCAACCGAACTTGGTTATAGACATGGTGCTAAGTTTGCTTGTTTGTTCATTTTTGAACACCATAGTAACCACGGGGCCGAAAAAGGCATCGTTCCCGGCGAAAAACGCCGCTTGGGGAAATATCGCCTGCCACTGCGTTATCTGTTTAGTAAGAAGTTCAGGAGATCCAAAAATGTCAAACTGTCCACATAACGGACGTAGTTTTGGGTCGGTATTTCCTGATTTGGCATTGTTTTTCACACTATGTAGAGGCTCGTTCTCTCTGGAGGCGTATTTGTGGTAAATGTTCATGTTTTGGAGATGTTTGGTGGCAGTTTTGGCTTTATAATGTAGATGAGTGAGATGAATCTGACCGAATCAGGCAGAAAGTAAACAAACTCTGGTCACGTGACTGTGAAATTAGGTGAGGTTTTTTCAAAGGAAAAGGCGTGTATTTGTGAAATTTGAAGGAAGTGAAGGTTTTTAGTGATTATTCTGGTCCTTCTGGCACTCTACGAAAGTTTGAAAATCTGAAAATTTCCACTTTTTGATGGTGGTGTTGTGATAAATTGATGTGGTGTGTTTTCTGCAGGACAATAGAAGCTGGAGTGCGAATTCTGGAAGAGCGAGCTGGTGGTGGAGAGCCAGAGGAGGGGAAGAGATCGAGCATAGAAATGTAGAATGCTTTCATTTTTCTTGTTTTTGGAATTTGGGGCGCTAATTTCCTGATTGGGCCAACTTTCTCTCATATAACATCCATACCTCCTCCATCAATTACACCATTTCTATATTGGCTCCATATTGAGTATGAGAGTCAGTTAGCCTAACACAGACTACCACAGTATGTACTTCCTCTCTTCTGTTTTTGGCAATTAGCGCTCCTTACCCAAGAACTTCCTTGTTAGAAATTCAAAATCAGCACATCGTAACTCTCCCATGATTCTACTCAGCCACTATACATTCCTATCACTACAGGAACACCCAAATTCTCCACTTCCGCCCGTGAAAAATCCATATATTCATAAAACATCGCTATTGGTCAGCGCTCACCGGCGAGCACTAAACTGGAACTTACCTATCCCTTTCTGTCAAGATAAACACATCTCTGTTGATCATGACTGGACATTCCGTCCAGCTACGAGAATGTGACCGTTTTCGGGTCCATCGGAACACCGTTCGGTCCGACCCCGTTGGCAGACATGTGGTCACGGAAGTATCTTAGTCTTGCCTCGTCAAAAGTGAGGTTGTGCTCGAGCATCAATTTCCGGATCGCCTCTTTTGCATTTTCGTCCAATGTTCTGGGGTCGTTGTTGGCGATGTTTGTGTTGATGTCGAAGGTGTTACTGGAAAAGCCAGCGTCCAAGTCGTCCTGGAACCCAGGGAGCCTGGCCCACGTTCTGTTTGATCTCCAGGTGCTGAAGCGGTCTCTCAACTTCAGTCTGAAATGGAAAATCAAAAGCGCAGCCACTATGGCCACCACAAGCAAAACGTGGTGAGATTTGATGGATTTCATGCACGAGCTACCTTTCATAGGTGAGATTGCAAAGAAGTAGGGAGTATAGGGTGGCACACAGACCTCCGGTGTGTGCACACCCAAAGGAGAGCATAGATGGGATATAGAATTAGAAGAAGATAAGGAATATAAGGAATATAAGGGATATAAGGAACATGAGGTAGTTTTCTTCATCTTTTTTTCTTGATTTTCTTCTTTTTTTTGCTTTTCTTCTTTTTTGATTTGGGCCAACGACGTTTGCTGGTGGTGCTTCTCGGGGCCAAATGCTATATTAGAGTACGAAGACAGTTAATCCTGAATTCCAACAACTGGGAGGCGTCACCAGAGATCTAGAGTGAAAATCGGGAGAAGGCTCCAAATTTGATTTTCAACAGAAATACTGCTCTCTGCGATTTTCTTTACTGTATTTGTCTAATTTGTGTCTGCATCTATGTCTAGATCTATGTCTTGTCCAAATTTGTCTATAACACCTGCTGAGCACTGGAAAACTGGAGGAAAATAGATCAAAATGAAAAGAAGTAAAAAGAAGTGAAAAAAAAGTGAAAAAAAAAATGAAAAAACGAAGAAGAAAAAAATTCTCTAATATGATTTTTCTTAGAAATGCTTCTCTTCTCCTTCATTTACTGTATGTGTGCTTGATACAACAGGTACTCCTTGTCTCCGACAGGCGAGACCGGACAAGCGGTGCAATTTCCGAACATACCCTCTGGAATATATTTGTGAAGATGGATTTAGGAAAATTAAATGCCTTTCAAACCCTTTCGATGATGCCTTATGTTCTATAACATAGATAATGAGTATGAGGAAGAGAATGCGCAGAGTAACTTGGATTTGTAGCTCTCTCTGTGATGTTGGACCTCCACTCTCTAAATTTGTTTTTCAATGCGTTGATAAGGTGTACTTTGCTGTTGCTTGACCGTGTAACTTCGTGACCATTACACCATTACTAGACAGTCAGACGGTCATGTCAACAATACAATACATCTTTCGTAGCAAATTTCAGAGTGCTTTCTAAACTTTTTCACAATCAGCTGAAACTCAACATCAACACACAGATTTGAAATGTCATCACTGCTTGGAGGATGATGGCCTTTTTTTTTTTCAAACACATGTATTGGGACTCGGACGTATTGTCATAGAGTCCCGCTATAATAAGCTAATAGTCTCTGTAGGATACGCTGCCTTCATCATTAGAACTCTCACCATCCAACTAGGCACTAAAAATGGTAAATCTCTTTGTATAGCGTGTCATCTTTATGCAAGGACAATGCTAATCTTCTCTGTATTGTTAAAATTGACAGATGTACTACCGCGAACGGCCTCAATTGATACTAGGCAGATGGTATGCGCAGATGGTATGCACGGAACATCCAGAAGTGATTGAAAATTTCAGAACGAAAAAAAAAAAAGAGGTAGAAGCAAACTAATGGAAAAGCAAATTTTAAGAGGTAACATAAATCCTGGAGGTTCCAAGCCAGAGTTGTGAAAATTATTACTCTGCACTGATAGATCTGATAAATCTGATAATATTATAACACTAGAACACCAACTTAGCATGGAATTTTTTTTTCCGTCTAATTTGTCTTCTATTGCATTACATTATACAGAATTTCATTTCCTCTCATCTCTCTGCTCTCCTAACTGTCTTACTTCCTAGTTCTGTTGGTCTAACCCCATTCACTTCATTTCTCTCATTTCTGGTCTTAATTCTCTTACACTTTTTTTCTTGAGATGTGTTTTCCCTCTTCAGTCTCTCTTTCTCCACTACTCCCCGCTTTCTCTTCCTTGTTCTCTTCTACATCGCCTGCTACACCACAGACAACCATAACATTACAAGATCTAGTTCGTCTCCATGCTCTCACCTGCGTCGGCCGCAACATCCGCATTAGGAGCATCTGCATCGGCAACCTCCACGTCTGCAACTTCCACATCTGCAACTTCCACATCCACAGCACCTCTCTCAGGCACACTAGCGTATGTGATCTGCAACGCACGACCACCGTAGTTGTAGCCATCCAAATTCTGGATCGCCAGAGCTGCGAGTTCGGGAGCTTCAAACTCCACCACAGCGTTACCACTCGGACGGCCCTGTGAGTTGTACTGCACCTCTGCCTTGATCACTTTGCCGATTGTCTCGAACAACTCAAACAAGTCGCTCTGCGTGGTGATGTATGGCAAGTTTCCTGAGAAAATCACCAGCGACACCGGGCCGTTCCCGGCCACACCTTCGGTGAAGTCGGAGTTCTTGGAGCTTTTGCGGTTCCGCTCCTGCTCACGCCCAGGGCGAATGTCGATTGAGCGTCCTTCGAAGTTGTAGCCCTGGAACTTCGACACGGCAGCTGCCGCCTCTTCTGGAGTGCTGAAAACAACAGTTCCGAAACCACGCAGCTTGCCAAACTTGGTCAGCATCACGTCTGCACGCACAACGTCGCCCACCGACCGCATCAAGTCCTTCAACATCTGCCACGTGACCGAGAACGCCAAGTTGCCCACGAACACTTCAGTTCCAGGCTTTGGTGCGTCTCCTGAGGTGCCACGCTCTCTTCTTCCACGCTCTCCTCTGTCTCCTCTGTCTCCTCTTCCTCTATCACCTCTTTCCCTGTCTCCCCTTTCTCTGTCGCCTCTGTCTCCTCTCTCTCTGTCTCTGCGCTTCTCCTCTGGCGGAGGATTGTCCTGTCTAACGAAAATCTCTCTGCCCAGCAATTGCACGCCGTGGAGCTTCGAAATCGCAGAATCAACTTCCTCTCTGGATCCAAACTCTACCGTGGCCATGCCCCGTGACCGGCCGCGGTTGGTGATGATCTCGGACCGCACAATGTTGAACCCACCTAACATGTCTTCAATCTGCTTGGCAGTGGCGTCAAACGGAACGTTTCCAACGAAAATCGAGTTGGCGTAGTTGCGGTCGGTGCGAGCTCCTTCGCTGCGGCGCCCGCGCGATCCACGCTCTCTTCTAAACCCGCCTCTTCTGTCGTCTCTTCCTTCGTTTCTTTCTCCCGCCTGGAAGTCTCTTCTGGCGGGCGATTTCGACCTCGCTCTGTCGGGCGATCTGGACCGATCCTGCCGTTAGTACAAGCCCACTGGTTTTGTGTCTGCAGCCGTTGCCGCCGTTAATGAACTGCTGAATGTTTGAATTTGTTTTCTGGATGGAATCACGGCTTCGTTTTTGGCGTGCAGCGCTGGCGGCTGGAAATAAATTTTGCAGAACGTGTTTCTGAATATACATACTCTAGAGTAGTCGTCGATGTCAATATCGTCCATGTTAGGGTAGTATGGTCTGTGTTGATATGGATGGGCGACTTTTTCAGAGCTGGGTCACGTGACCGGAAGAGGTTATAGGTTAGAGATGGTTGGGGTAGGTGGGTTCTCTGTTGTTTTTTGGTTTTCTGCTGGAATGTGTGGGTGTTTTTAAGGGTTTTGATGTTTCTGAAAATCTCTTTTTTATGTGTTTTTGCTGTTTTTGCTCTGGCTATTGATCTATGCGTGCGGCGCACTGAGACAGGCAGCGAGAGCGGATAAAGAAGTATGTGAATAATGGAAATAAATAGTTAGGTGAAGAAGCTGAAAAGTTGAAAAAGTTGAAAAAAACGATAGGAGTCTGGCTGAAATCAAGTCTTGCTGAAAAGCTGAAATCACCGTCTCATCGGACATGTACTGATTGTGAGATTTGCAAGTAACCTTAATTGAGATTTTGGTGGACGGAGAGAATTGAGAGAGTGAGAGACATGAAAGTGGGGAGAGAAAGTGAAAAGGATGAAAAATGAGAAATTTCATAGAGATGTCGTTTGTGAGATTAAGAGTCTATTGGGGAATAAAGATAGGGGAGATCTACGGTGGACCCTGGAGAGGAAGATTTGAATTGAGATCCCAATAAATAAGTTTGAAAAAAAAGACACTGAAAATAGAGAGATGTTGGCGAATTGAGATTCAGAAGTGAAAAAAAAAAAAAGGAAAACGAAAATTGTGTTGATGTTGACAATGTTCAGTTACTCAACCTGGTAATGTCAGTAGCCGTTGAGATGTGAGGTTGAGATTATGTGTTTGAAAAAAAATGGTATTGAAAATCTTAATTTGAGGAAAATTGAGGTGATTGTGAATTTTATGGAGTAGCTAGGACATTTCTGGAGTGAAAACTTGAATGTATCCTCTACTGAGTCTGACCAATATGAAACTGGAAAATGCGAGTTGAGCTTGAGAGAAGAATGAAAGCATTATGTTCTGTCGACTCTGCTGAATGCTGAGATTTCATAAGTACGAGTTTGGAGATGATGAGCTCGAAGTGTCGAGACTATATATTGAGTTCGACAACTGGGCTTCTTGTTATTCTCATCCACAGAAAAACAGCTGGGCCTCATAAGTGGAGTGAGTTCATTGAAATGGCTATATCGTACTCCATCACAATGCATCTGATTTTTCACGCTATTTTCTATCAAAGGAACACATGGTAATTTTTGCTCAAACTCTGAACGGCCCAGAATCAGAAAGTCAGCCTGGTGCGACTTGTATGGGCCGTCGTTCCCACTGCAACGTGTTTTCGTACCTTTTGGATCAAGAAACCCATATCAGTATCAGTTGGCAAAATGGAAGGAAGTCTGAGTTGTTACCTCTTTCCAGGCCACCAAGTACATATTGTTCTGTGGCATCCACCCATTCTCAGCCAAGACTAGTCTCCGGAGTTTCTGATCCCACTCAGGTATTTGCTCCACTATTTGCTCTACCCCAGATAGTTAACTAAAATAAGCATTGGTGTAATGAAAGCACTTGGGAAGTGTCTTTAAACGAAGACTGGTAAAATCTTCATCGGTCTTGATAGTAAGATCTCTGAAGCATCTCCATGGAGACAGTATGATTGAAGCAAACTGGTCAACCGGTAGCTCGTTTCCTGACAATTTTCGTTGAGTCACATACCTGGAAATTTGGGATGTGACATCGTCAAGAAGGAGATATAGGTAACGCAAGACAGAAGCACGCATTGTCAGATTCCATGAGCAGGGTCATAGTCAGGATAGTCTGACCGGATTCAAATGACAAATCCACATTCAAACTGCCGTAATCGTACTTGAATGGCTATTACCAACGGAAGTATCAATTCGGTCTCCCTGTTGCAGACTTTTCTGAGAACTTCATCTGTAGCCACTCCTCAGAGCGTTCTTGGATGCTGAGAGAAAGCAGTCGTTTCTTTGAATCCAAATTCGATCCGTCTCGTCCAAGTCAAAACCTTCTTTTCCAACTGGAACGGACATTCGATATACTCATTGAATGAACCAGAATGAGCTCCTATCGTCCTCAAATAGGATAGCCAACTGAAATTTAGACGTCAGACTTTTCCTGAGCCTGCGTTAGGATCAACAAAAGTAAGCTGTTAACCCTAGCAGTGAAGAAGTATTCCACCTGTTATGGCTTTCCTAAGAGATAGAATCTTCACAAAGATTTCCCTAATGATGCCAGGCAAGTATCTTTTTCCCATCTCATTGCTCAACTCATCTCTCTGGAAAAGGCAAAACAAGCCTGCGCTCAACCTCGGTCTCTTTGTTCACTTCCTCCTCTCCGTCGAACTTGAGTCTCACAGTTCCGTCCTTTTTCTGGCTCAAAACAACAGCAGGGTAGAAAGTCGTCGTTTCTGGGTATCGTGCCAACACTTTGGTGCCGTGAGTGTACGATATAAGACTTGGTACTTCTGGCTTAGAAGGAACAAGCAAAATCTCCTTGTAGTTGGCCTTGAACGTCTGGCCAGGGTTATTGTTTTCGTCTGGCTCCGGGTCTCGAATCTCGTACTTCGTTCCGTCACCTAGTATCTTGGTCACCTCGCACTGGATCCATTCCTCAAAGTGTCTGTTCTTAAGCTTGTATGCCACCTCGGAGCCAACCAGAATAGGCTCCAGTGGATCGTACTTGGACACCCAGTACAGCCTGCCGTACTTTGGGTTGCTCTTTTTCCCGTTTCCCTTGGTGATCTTCCCGCTAGCCTGAAGTTTGGAAGATCTGGTATTGGCTACTGTTTGCTGCCGCTGCTGAGCCTTTTCAGCCTTGGTAAGTAGCGTTTGTAGGTTCTGCTGCGAAGTTGCAATGAGCCGCTTTGCGGTCTCTATATTGAGAATATGGTCATTGACTTCTTCCTTTAGAGCCTCGAGGTCTGCCTCGTTCAATTTGGCTAGTTTCTTCTCGTCGTATTCCACGAAAATTTCATCAAATGAAAGCGACTCGTTGGCATTGCATATATCCTGGAGCGAAGAGATGACAATGTCCCAGTAGCCGTCTGTGTCTGCGCCTGCCATGATGAGTACCTCTCTTGACTTGTTGTTGGTTGCGTGCAGGCAATGTCAACAGAGAATGAAGGTAATAAACGTCGGAATGGGGAAATGTGGTAAATTTCAATTAAGACTTTCGAAGTTGATTTTTACTTTTTTTGTTTTTGTTTTTGTTTTTTTGGGTATTTGTCTGTTTTTGTTGCCTGTTGTTTTTGTTGTAGTCTCACTGTGCTGTTTAGAAGTAGTGTAGATATTGCTGAAGTGATGGACCAGAAAAGGATAACACATTTGAATCATATTGGAATGTTTTTCAATTTTCGTTTTAGTTTTTGGTTTTTCTTGGTCTTTTTCTTCGTTGTTGTTTTTCGCTGTTGATGGGACTTCGTGCTTCCTGCCTTAATGCTGCGAGTATCAATTAAATGTAATATATTGGGAACATTTGCTAAAATCCAAAATTGAGAAAAAATTGAATCTTTCGTGAAAAATCGGAAAGAACAGCCACCAATGAAAATATGCGTTTTACCATTGTTCACTGTTCGCTGTAATCCTTGAGTATATCTAAAATGGAAACCACTTTGGGGTATGACCAAACCAGCAAAGAATAAATGAAAACAAGAATAAATGAAAAATCAAAAATCAAAAATGAAAAGTGGAAAATGAAAAAAAAAATGAAGACTGAAAAAGTAGGCTGAGCATGGATCGAGGAAACAAATTTCCATCACTATCATCACAGAAGTCTTGTTACTAATTACTGTAAGCCCCACCACTATCAATAGCCCAATACGGACACCAATCCTCACCAACACTCCTGTTATTTCACTTTTCTTTCAATTTCTTTACTTTTCACTTCACTCTGATTTTTCATTCTCTTCTTTTTTCCTTTATCACAATTCTTGTTTCCTGATTGCCTACTCCCATCTTATCCAAGCATCAGGTTTCGATCTCCAACATTCACCCAAAATCCAAAACAAAAAAAAACTTCAAAGAACTTGAAAAAGTTTTGAAATCATCGAAAACAGTAAAATCACAAATATACTCAATTAGCCATCCTCCACTCAACTGCCTCTTCTACTTCCTACTGGCTTGTGCCCTGCATACCTACTCTACTCTACTCTTATCGCTACTACTCACATGTCTGTGGCTAATGCCTTTCTAATATCAGGACAGTTGCTCCAATTGTGCTCATACGTGCTAATATACCGCCACAACCGCCTCAGAAAGTCGGTTGCAGGCATTTCCTGCGATTTCACCGTCTACTCGTGGGTCTCCGCATTGGCTTCCGCTGGTTCGAGTTGCGCCTATGCTCTTCTGCTGAAGATCAAACAGCAGTACGCTGTGAGGTACCCGGTGTACCCGGAATTGGATCTTGATCTGCTACTTTTCGTTGTTGATGTAGCCCTTGCAACTGCTGCCTCGGCGTTGGTGTTCCAGGTCTTTGTCACCTACCGAGCGTCGATTGTTGGCGGCGAGCTTCTCAGTCTTCCGTGTAAAGCGCTTCTTGCGCTGTTCTGTGGAGGGTTTCTCTGGTTTTTCCTGTTGTTCTGCCGCCAAAGAGCAACCATCAACCAGCTAGACCTAGCAGACTGCGCATGGACCATCGGAACGTTGTGTTTTGCCGTCAGACTCCCTTCGCAGGTGTCGCAGAACTTTTTCCTCGACAGATGCACAGTTATGCATCGCCACTTTCTCCATTGGCAAGCAGGTTCCTTGCTTCTAATGTGTGGTGGTTACTGGCTCATGAAGCACCTCGGAATCCGCTGGTACGAGCAACCTGCAAACGTGACTTCGGTCTATGCACTAATACCGAACGCTGTGTGTTTGGTTTTGCTTGGGTTGCAGGCCAACACGTCCCGGAAGACGTCATACATGCCAGTATAGGACAGAACAATAGGCGATATTGGGACTCGAAAGCGTGTGATTGGAAAAAAAAAAGCGATTTGTGATATGTCAAGGTGTGATAACGTCAATAAGTGATAATAGTACCAGGGTGATCTCGGAAGGACGGATCGGATACTGATTGGTGAGATGTCCAGATGGGTTTTTCACATGAGTATATGGGGTCAATGAGTTTTGAAAACTCTAGCATTCAAGATTTGAGAGGAGATAGAACGTTTTCTTCATTGTGTGAGTTTTTCGTGGACTCAAGGTGGATTTTTCACATCGTTTACATTCCTTCATTGTGTACGGCAGGTGGGTAATATAAGCAGGGTCAAACATGGTAAGGCCAGACCACGCAGATACTATGTGGTATTAATTTGGAGCGAAACTGACGGAATTGAAAAGTTTAAATGATTATGATTTCTCGCTCAGACTCATCAACAGCACTGAAGATGGTATAGAGCAGAAGACTAGACAGAACTGGATTAGTATTCCAGATGGGGCAATGAAATTTGTCAGTTTCTCAGATTTTCAGTCTTCAGTCTTTAGTTTTCTGTTTCCATTTTTGCTTTCTTTGCCTTCTTTCTTTTCATTTCTGTCTTCTGTCCAGACAGATCCCCTCATTGGATCTCCTCATTGGATGTGCTCATCGGTCCGAGCTTTGCCCCGCCTTGCCCCACCTTTGCCCCGCGCTTCATTTGTGAAAAACTGAAAATTGCCCATTTTCAATTTTCAATTTCCAAACTCTTTCCTTCCAACTCTCCATTCCATGACATTTTGTCTCCACATTGTTGGCGTGGTTATGGGTGGACCTGCACAGACGTCTGCAACATCACCAACTACTATGAATGTTCGAAGTTTCTCCCAGTCTGCACGGAGTTACGCGAGGAAAATCACTGAAAATGCAAAACCAAAGTACTTGGGTCGTGTCAGCAACAACCTCGCGGCAGGCGTGGTGGGGCTAGCCAATGTGGGGAAATCTACGTTTTTCCAGGCCATCACGAGGTCTTCACTTGGAACTGCCGCCAATTATCCATTTGCCACTATTGATCCAGAACAGTCACAGGTGGTTGTGGCAAGCCCAAAGCTCGATCATCTTCAGCAGCTTTATGGGTCAATCAAGAAAGTTCCGTCGTCTCTCACCATATACGATATAGCAGGACTTACGCGAAATGCAGCGAGCGGGGCAGGGCTCGGGAACAAGTTTTTGGCAGACATTCGGCAGGTTGATGGAATATTCCATGTTGTGCGGGGGTTCCGTGATGACGACATCACCCACATTGAGAACACTGTGGATCCAGTTCGTGACATGACCATAGTGACAGATGAGCTCATTTTGAAGGATCTTGACTTCATTGAGACTGCTTTGGAGAAGGCAAACAAGACAATAAAGAGACCCAACGCGGATAGGGCCGCTGTGCAGTTTGAAATCGACACCTTGGAAAAGTTGTCGGAGGTGTTGTATCTGGGCCGCAAAGTGGCAGCAGAGACATGGACAGAGTTGGAGATCGATGTCATCAACACTTTGAACCTCCTCACCGCAAAACCCACCGTTGTTCTTCTCAATGTCAGCCCAGATGACTATACCAACGGCAAGAATGAGTTCCGCTCAGCAGTCGAGGAGTGGATTGCGCAAAACAGCCCAGACGACCAGTTGGAGCTCTTTCTGGCCCAGCACGAGTCTCAGATCAACACTTCCCGAGAGGCAGGCGAGGATGTTTCGCATGAAAAATCCGCCATGATGAACATAGTAGACTCCATGCGCATGGCCCTCAGACTCATTCTGTTCTACACTTGCGGTCCGAAAGAGGCACACCAGTGGACCATTCGAGAAGGCTCCACCGCTCCTGAGGCAGCAGGTGCGATCCACACCGATTTGCAGAAGACGTTCATTCTGGCGCAGGTGTACAAGTGGGAGGATTTGGAGAAGGAGAATGCACCTTTTGACGAGGCTGGAATGAAGAGCAAAGGAAAGCAGTACCGGCATGGAAAGGCGTATGTGGTGGAGGACGGCGATGTGTTGGTGATCAAGGCTGGAGGAGGAAGAAAGTAGGGTAGAGTGAATGGGCCTGTGAAGAGGAATAGGAAGGAGAGGGAAGTTGAGACATAAAGCATAAGAGTGGAAAGTTGGATGAAAGTGATCAGAGTGCTGAAAGGAGAAGTGAGGAAATGAAGTCTTAAGGAGTGTGAGTGATTTGTGCTGGAGTGGTGAAGAACTAATGGGAGAATGAGAATTGGGAACACTATGGATCTTGTTACTGAGGGAATGTCATGTGGTTTCATGATATCTGTTCAGCGATGAAGTAGTTCACAGGAGTGGTGTCATACACAGATTGAACTGTCAGTGGTTAACCTGGCTCAGGTCATATTGCTGCGATTGGCAGTTCAGGTTGACAGCATTCATTACAGTGACCATTCACCGATGTTTTTTACAAGAGTTCGTTCTAATGCTTTCTGATCTGTGATAATCAAGCAATACGCTCGTTGACCTGTTCTGATCAAAGCTGCTTCTTGTGCTCTACTGATTGCGAAAAGTATCAGGTTCAGTTATTGAACAGCAGGGAAAGCATTCGGTGAAATAGGGACTTTGACTGAAACTTGGAAGACTATCACTACTTTGATTTTTTCAGTATCTTTGAATTATTGTTTCTTCGATTTTTCCAATTTCTTTGGTTTGCTGATTTCTTCGAAATGTTGTTTTCACTGACTTGCAAGACATCCAGAGGAATGCGCATTTTCTCATTTTTGCCAAATCTATTCTTTTGTGAGGTTGGCTTGCTTCGTTTGGTTTTTCCGTTATTTCCGTTTCAGGCAAGTGATCGAGATCTGCATCGAACACGGCCGCATTGGGCAATTCCACGTCAGCGGAACAAATAGCCACGCCAGCCGAGGAAGCATGACCAGAGGTGGCAATTACGGAAAACGGAGCCGAAACCAAGATGGAACGGAAGTTGAAAAAAAAAAAAAGAAAAAACCTCGAATGCGTGGCAAACTGGCTAACTATCTCCGAACTGGCAATTTCCACTTTCTGCACTCGCTACCACTGAAAATTTCACTACCGATTTGCCTGGCTGTCGCTTGTGGCCACATGTATATAGACATTGCACAGCAGCTTTTGGATGGAGTGCGTGGCGTAGTGAGCCCTGCTGGTGATTCTTGGCCCGATCTGAGAAGAAAAAGAAAGAAAAACGGAAAGAAAACAAAGCTGGAAACATCAGACAGAAGAAAGAAAGCAAACAAAAAGTTTTTCAAACAACTAAATAAAAAGAAAGGAAATTGAAAAACAATCATCAATACCTACTAACTATAATATTATATCCTCACCTTCCTTCCCCTACAGTGCGACCTAGATATCTGCACTCATCGCACTATACGAGCACCAACAGAGCCAGATCTGGAAACACGGAACTTCCGGACATATCCAGGTGACCGAACTTGTATACTGTCCCGAAATTCATTCGAAACTTTCCAAATTTCATCTTTCTCTCCCCTCCCTACTTTGCACTCGCACGACTATCGCTATCTTATCTAGTCGCACTTTCTCACCTGTCGACTACTACTCTGCTTCTGACCAGCTCTACGGTAGCATCTCATCTTGCACAGAGAACCGGTCGCCACAGTCTTCTAGCCAGTCTAATTAGTCTAGTTCTATTGACTAAGTCTAATTAGCCTTGTTTGCGAGTTTTAAATCCTCGCATTTCGGTTCAGTACATGGTTGTTTCGAGCGTCAAACGTTTTGGTCGCCCGATGCTTGGATCCGTCTATAATTACGTGTTTGGCGCACGTGCCGTGGAGGCTGCTCGAACTTATACTACTTCCAATGCTCCTCTCACTCCAGATATCGCTGGGCTGTTCCATCCACGTCTCAACACAATCTTGCAACAACTAGACGCCATTGCTCCTCGCTTTGCCGTCAGGGGCTCCAGCGTGCAGATCGTGCAGCTGCCTACAGACTTCTATGCGTTGTTGAAACGCAAGATCTCTGGCGCAAAGCGCCGCGTGTTCTTAGCCTCGCTCTATGTGGGTAAGGCTCAGGACGAGTTGGTGGCGTGTCTTGCCGAGGCTTTGGAGAAGAACGAGGACTTGACCGTACATGTGCTCACAGACGCGTTGCGTGGCACACGTGAGGCTCCACACACGTGTCTGGCTCTGTTGCTAGTCGGATTGGTTGAAAAGTTCGGTAAACACCGTGTGGACATCCGTATGTACCATACGCCGCATTTGAGCGGACTTAAGAAGAGCTGGGCACCTAAACGTGTCAACGAGGGCTTTGGCTTGCAGCACATGAAGTTATACGGGTTTGACGATGAGATCATGTTGAGCGGCGCCAACTTGCTGCAAGACTACTTCACAGACCGCCAGGACCGCTACTACTTGTTTTCTGACCGCCGCATCACCGACTACTACTTCCTGCTTCATAGTGCAGTGTCCAGCTTGTCTTACCAGCTCTTGGAGAGTGTTAAACCCAACAGCCCGCAAAACTTCCGTTTGGCGTGGCCCACTTCCAACAAATCGTGCGAGCCCGACTTGAATTTGCACCGCTTCATAGCAGACCTGTCGCGCCTCTTGGAGCCGTTGTTGAAGCAGCATAACTTGGGTGCATTTGACCAGTACGAAGATACAGAAGACTTCGATACTCTCGTGTACCCTGTGTCGCAGTTGACCCCGCTTTTGCGGCGGGATCACGACGTGTCAACAGAAAAACCCGCCGTCTTGCGTATCTTGTCCTACTTGGACTCGCCTAAGATCCGCTGGTGGTTCACTGCTGGCTACTTCAACATGTTTCCTCAGATCCAGGAGCGCTTGTTGAACGGTCATGCACACGGAGCAGTCATCACAGCCTCGGCTAAGGCAAACTCTTTCTACAAGCTGCCTGGCGTCTCCTACTACATTCCCGAGGCGTACCTTTTGATTGCAAAGAAGTTTTTGGAGCAAGTGGTGGCCCGGGGGAAGTCCAGCTTGATCCGCTTGTATGAGTGGCAAAATGGAGTGGTCAACACTCCAGGCGGTTGGTCGTACCACGCCAAGGGCATCTGGGTCACTGTTCCTGACGAAACCGACCCTTCCCTTACGGTAATTGGCCTGTCCAACTTCACCAAGCGTGCATACACGTTGGACTTGGAGAGCAACGCCATTCTCGTGACCAAGGACCCAGACTTGAAGCGCCGCATGCGCTCCGAAATCGACAACTTGATGACTCACGCTCACGAGTTGACCTTGGACGATTTCAAGCCCAAAGCAGTGGCTCCAGCTGAAGAGCCGCGCGTGGACGCACAGGGAAACCCGATCGTGGCTCCTACCGTGTATGCAGTGGACGAGGACAGGCGTATCAGCTACGGTGTGCACTTGGCCTTGAAGTTTTTTGGAGGTAAGCTTTGAGGAAAGCTTTGGGCCAGAAAGGGAGACCGAGTCTAGGTGAGAAGAAATCGACTGTTTGGATTGGTGACGTTGGAACTGGACGGGATATGGATTTTGATTGGAGACCCATAGTGGACTTGCTTGAAATGATTGCTGTGGCCTGAGCACTTGTGTGGAAACAGTCGACTCAGATTGTGTTCTTTCTTTGGGGGTTCCATGAGATCAAAGAGTTACACGGAACCTTTAAGGCATTTGTTCTTTTGCGACTCTTCAGCATGCCTCGATATTTCACAGTCCACGCCATTTCTTTCCTGGATCATATCTCCAGCAGAGTTTACGTCTTGGGTGTTCTTCAAGCGGCTTCCAATGTTTAGAGGCGATTTCTGTAACCGCTTTTGGGCTTCTCTGTCTTCCAATTTGTGCAATTCTGTTCCCTCCATTCATTCATGTTTGATGGACTCTTGAGAATCTCCTGGTTTCGCTTGAGGAAGTTCACTTGGCCAGACACTGCGCTTCGTCCTAGACTTGCAACTCCTGGCTCACTACACTACATTTATACTCAAGCAGATACTGAATAGAACATAACATCCAACATATGTGCGGTTGCGCAAAGCATATGCACCGACCAGTAAACATAGTTACTCAAGGTAAAGACTGTATTCTTTTGTTGTTCAAATATACTTCTATTGATAACTATGAATTCTGCAGTGATCCTCTCCAAAAACAGTATCGTGTGTGTAGATAATCACGTATCAAGAGTATAGGTAACAGGGGGAGCTGTAATAGCCTTATTCTGATCATCTTGAACAAACAAGAACCTCCAAACGGCACAAATGGAACCAAATTTACTCTAACTTAGGTTTTTTTCTGAGTAAAGTTGATTTTTTGGGCAACAGGCTGAATAATCGCCTCTGAGCGGATTATCACTGTAATTGTCCTTTTCAGCCATTTCCAGAAGCTCTCCTCAATGGAAATGCATCAGAAAGCTTTGCTTCAGTACGTCACAGTTATTTCATGATGGGAGACCTCTCAAATTTTGCCAGGAATTGACGAAATACAATCAAGGTCTTTCCTCCTATAAAAGCGTATAATAATTTTTTCAGAAACATCCGTGATAGTTTAGTGGCTAGAATTACCGCTTGTCGCGCGGTAGACCGGGGTTCAATTCCCCGTCGCGGAGCTTCTGCGCAAGTGGTTTAGTGGTAAAATCCAACGTTGCCATCGTTGGGCCCCCGGTTCGATTCCGGGCTTGCGCATTCTTTTTGCTTCCACCTTCTCCAATCTCAAGTCTCCCTTTTTTTTTTTCAACTCAACATCTCTTTCGCACTCTCTCCTGCTCATTCTGCAAATGTGTATCTCACCATAAATCTTGTTTCCTGCATATATCAACAACCACCATTACGAAAAAAATCAATTTCATGAACTTAACCTGATCAGTATGTCATTCCTAAAGCAGGCTAACCAAGCAGGTCTCCTCGGAAAATATACAAACAGTCCGGTTCTGTTTGTGACACAAATCCGTACTGCCACAAAAAGAGTTTCTGGTTCTAGAACTAATAAGAATGACTCTGCTGGTAGAAGATTGGGTCCAAAAGCGTACGAAGGTCACTTTGTGAAACCAGGTCAAATCATCATGAGACAAAGAGGTACAAGAGTACATCCTGGTGAAAATGTTGGGCTTGGTAGTGACCATACTATCTATGCGTTGGAACCTGGATATGTGCGTTTCTACTTAGATCCATTCCATCCATTGAGAAAGTATGTGGGAATAGCGTTGAAACAGGATTTGACATTGCCCACGCCACATTTCGAACCTCGCGTGAGAAGATTTGGCTACATTCCATTGGAGGGAGCTAAAGCTGACCAGGAAGAGGCACATATGTGTAGAAAAGAGTATCTTGCGGCTGCTGAGTTGCAACGCATAGCTGAGAAGAAAGTACTGGACGCAGCACTTCAGGTCGAGAAGTACGCCAAGGTTCTTGCGGAAAAAGTTCCGGAATTGTCTCCGGAACAGTTGAAAGATGCTGCTGTGAGAATCCACTTTATTTCAGGCAAGATCAATGTTGGTGAAACGGTGGAGTTCGCAGAAGAGCAGGCCACATTCAATCGCGTGTACGACTTGGAGTTGTCTGAGGCCACAGGCCGCATCACTGCCGAGGAAGCTGCAGCTCAGAAGTCGGCTTACATTGAATTTGCTTCGAACTTCGACCTGAAGATTTCTGTGGATTGTAACGGAATGGTCTACAACAGAATGAGCGAAGAGGAGCACCAGGCTGCCAAGGCGGACTTGCGTGCGAAATTGGCGGAGTTTTCGAACCGTATTCCTTCCGAAGAAGACAAGACGGCCATTCGGCGTCTTATTTCCACTCCAGGCGTGTTTTCACATGCAGAGCGCGTGGAATTGAAGCACTCGTGCTTGCCTGCAGTGTTGCCGGTGACAGTGCCCGGAACAGTGGTTGAGAATCCCGGAAAGAAGCTTCCAAAGGGATCTGTGGCCGTACGCACGTTTAACCAGGCGGAGAGACGCATTGACACAGTTGTGCGTACCAAGGAGGCGTTTCTTTCTTAGAGCCCATAGTCATCTTGTATATACGGAGCGGTAGGAAGGTGTAGGAGATTTGGTTAGAGCATTTGGTGGTTTGACTATTTTTGTAATTGGCGAAATTGTGTGCTCTTTGTGTATTTAGAGAGCCTCGCATTTTGGGAATGTCCGGGCATTCGAAGCAATGAGGTGTTGGTGATATGTTGAAATATGGGTACATCTTGATGTGAAATATGCAATGGTTTATGGGTATCTTGCATTAATTAAAATGTTTGACATTTTGCATTGCTTTGCATTGCTTCGCATTGCATTTAATTAATTTGATATATTTTCAATATTTTCATATTATTCACCCCATAATTCTCCTTATATCAACTGGCCAATACTAACAGTTCGCCCAATCGCCCAATCGCCCAATCACAGGCCGATCACACTCCCTCATTCTGGAAGATCAAATAACCGATCCTTATCTGTGCGCAATTCCGTCCGGCTTCCATATGGCATCGTTCCGCGCAACTATAAATACTGCAGCCACGTCTTATCGGTGCACAACCATGAGAGGACTTACTGAAGAGAAAAACTCCCAATTGGGAAAATCTAAAGTCAATGGCAAAGTATGGCGCATGCTTGCAGCTGCAGTGACTGCACTTTGCTTGGTTGTGCTTTCAACCAATCTGGTCGGATACCTCAGAATATTGGCAGCAGTTGAGCCAACTCCAGTATGTCCAGTGTGGGACATTATGCGTCCTGAGCTGTTCTACAAAGACAATTCGACTGTGGTGAACATCTTGCATGATGAAAAATTCAGAGACCTTTTTGTGGACCACTGGTCCAAGGCTGTTCAAGTAGACACCCAGATCTACGATGCCCCACCTCCAGTGGACTCTAATCCAGAGTACTGGGCCAAATTCGCCAAATTCCACGAATACTTGGAAAAAACGTTCCCTCGTGTGCATGAAAAACTCGAGAAAATCACCGTCAACACATATGGCTTGGTGTTCTACTGGAAAGGCTCAGATGAATCTTTGAAACCATTGATGCTCACTGCACACCAGGATGTGGTGCCAGTTCAGAAGGAAACATTGAAAGACTGGACTTATCCGCCTTTTGCAGGCCACTGTGATGGAGAGTTTTTGTATGGACGTGGTTCTATGGACACAAAGAACGTTTTGGTTGCTATTATGGACACTTTGGAGCTTTTGGTGAGCCAGGGCTTTGAGCCCGAAAGAGGTATTGTGGCTGCGTTTGGAATTGATGAAGAGGCCTCGGGATTCCGCGGAGCACGCATGATTGGCCAGTTTCTCGAGGAGAAATTCGGGAAAAACGGAATCTACGCGTTGGTCGACGAAGGCTCGTGTCTCACCGTGGACAAGCCTACCGGGAGCATTGTAGCGCCTGTTGGAACTGGAGAAAAGGGGTATTTCGATGCAATTGTGGAGCTTGTGACCCCAGGCGGGCACTCGTCCATTCCTCCAGACCACACGTCCATTGGCATTATGGGAGAATTGTCCTACATCATCGAGAAGGACCCTTACCTGCCGATTTTCACTCCCAAGAACCCAATGTTTGGATACATGCAATGCATGGCTGCACACAGCGGTGATAAGATGTCACCTGTGCTTCGTAAGTCGATCTTGCGTGCTGCATTCGACAAGGTAGCCAATGCGTTTGTCACGCATGTGTTGACACTGAATGCAATGACCAAGTACTTGGTGCAGACATCTCAGTCTCAAGACATTGTCACGGGCGGAGAAAAGGTCAATGCGTTGCCTGAGAGCGTGAAGTTGATCACCAACCACCGAGTGGCCATTGAGTCTACCACGGAGGAAGTTTTCGACCATTTTGTCTCGAGAGTGGTGGAGGTAGCCAAAAGACACGATTTGGGCGTGGAGGCACTAGGTAAGACGTACCTTAATGCCACTTCCAAGGGAAATTTCAACATTACCCTCAATCTTGAGCCCTTGGAGGCTGCACCTGTGACACCTGTGGATGACAATGTATGGAAGCACTTGGCAGGAGCAGTGAGACACATTTACGAGGACTTTGTGTTCCAGAACTTGACTCAGCCTGTGATTGTGACTCCTGGAATCATGACAGGCAACACCGACACCAGACACTACTGGAACTTGACCAAGAACATCTACAGATTTTCTCCGATTTTCCTTTTGGACCCAATGAGGGAAAGTCACCCACACAGTGTGGACGAGAAGTTGAGTGTGGACAACCACTTGCAGTTGATTGCGTTTTTCTACGAGTACGTGCAGTTGGTGAACAGCAAGAGTGCGGACAACTAGATAGAGAAGTAGATGTAAGAAGAAAGAGAAGGAAGAAGATAAAAGGCATACGTAGCTGGAAAGAAATCAACAGTGAAAGTAGTATATCCTGGAAGTTGATATAGGGCCTACTGATAGCAGCAGGTACGATATTATATGTGTGCTGTTTGGCTACTGACAATCTTTAGAGGATATATTCACATTTCAGCTACAACAGCTGTTGAGCACTTTTGTTTTCCTGATTAACAAGCTCTATTGTGAATGTTGTCTGAATCAGCTGAAAAGTGCTGGCCAGGAGAGAGAGAGTATACAAAACCGATACGAAGAAATGAATTTTCGGGAACTTTCTGCTTCTGTTCGAACAAGGGCTTGTTGTGCCATTCTGTTCACAACATGCTGTACTAAACTGGTCCTGTTCTCTCTATTTCAAGTTTGCTGATGTTGCAGAATGAAAAGTAACGTTGCACCGAGTGTATGCTTTAAGTATTTACTATTTTCGTCTGTTCAACTGATAATGAGTCCAGTAGCATGTACTCTTTGGAAGTGACATTCTGAACATTAGCATGCTCAAAAGTGAATGTAATATGCTTCAGTATCATTGGTATAGGCGTGTTTCACTGTGAGGCTGGTAATCTTGGTGCATCCATTGCTGGCTCTGACAATATGGACTCGAGAGTCATTTGGACAATGTCCATACTTTTTTAACTCTTTGTCTTTTGTCAGAAAAAGCGATTTGCTGTCTGGGTAAATGTGGGCTGTTGTGGCTGTGGAAACTTGGCGATCCTTCATAGGTGTATTTCAGCTGGAATTACCAGAGGTTGGCATACATTGAGACGAGCAGACTCTCACTGAACCTGCAAGTGAAGCCACACATCTTTTGTCTTTGAGGCCTGATATTTCATATAGACGCCAGATTTTCAAAAGTCGTTTTGTCTGAAAATTTCCAGACCAATCACCTGGCTTGGCTTTGTACACAAGGTAAAATGACTATACTTACAGGTAACCAACCGAGTCACGTGTTCTGAGAGGGAAGAATCTTCATCTAGGACTCTCTTTATTTTATTTCGACCCGTTTTGTGGTACATCTACCGCTCTAGATGCCTCTCATTTTGTGTATCCTGATGCATAACAATATTTTGTGCCCAGTTTAGTCTACAATAGCTGAATGGGTTATATCAGAAAAATAAAAGATGCGTATTATTCTGAATCACACATCCAAAAGACTCTCTTTAATCTCTTGTAAACTACTTTCTCCTACTGCTAGCGTGGCTTTGTTTAGACTATAAGTTTGGAGCCCTGTGCGCCGTCACGACAGAGACATCTGCAGCAAGAACGTCAGTCAATTGAGAACTCTATAAAGTGGAGATGATGCTCCTGTTATTATACGTTTGTTTTCTCCAGCTGTGAAATATTACATGCCATTACTTTTCATTGCATTTCCCTGTTCTTCTTTTGTACTCCATAGCATGATTCTCTCTATAATGACATGCTCCCTCGAATAATAATCTGCCAGATTAGAGACTCTTGAAATGCATCTATTTTCCATATGCTGCTTCTGTTACGATCTGCGTCCTATGGATATAAAAGCCGTCAGTGCACGATTATGCAAGGTTGCCCGTACTTTTCAGATTGCAGCCATTCCTTCTTCGATTCAAAACTTACCCCCAGAAAGAAACAATATGCACAAGCCTAAATGCCGAAATTTCAATACCCTACTGGCTGTCTGGTGACAGCCTCATCGCTGATCTTTTCAGGCTATTCGTGAAAACTCGTAAAGCATGCACGCTGCAGGACCTCCTAAGCGTCCTGCAGAATATCTGGCGCCCTGCTGCATCTGGAGGTCGTGGCTCGGAACCAGCACGCACAAATCCGACCCACGGCCAGAACTAGTAATGCGGGTGAGCGACCACAAAAACAATTACACATGACATGATGCATTCTAAAGTAGTATATACTGAAGAAGAATAATGATAATTTTTAAAACCCCACACATAATATCTAAGTAAAACACCCCAACACCAGAAAATACCTGTTGTTCGTCTTTCGCACATTCTCCTAATTCCACTTTGGTGGAGGGTGCTTGTCTGCAGGCGCGATCCTGGCATTACTTAATGTGCATGTCCCCAGATCTTTTCAAATCTACAACGAAATATGCATTGGGCTTTAGTGACCCTTGTGGCACTTTCGGCTGTTCTATACACAACCAACCTCGTTAGCTATGTGCTTATTTTGCTCCAACCAATCACAGATGAAGGACAATGCCCAGTGTTTGAGTCTTTGGCTCCACCAAACTTCTATGTGGACAATTCTACAGTTTTGACCATTTTAAACGACGAAAAATACAGATTGTGGTCTGTGGCCAACCTTGCCGGCTCCGTACAGGTCGACACAACCGTGACTGACAACTTACCGGACGTCAGTGACTCGCCAGAGAGTTGGGTCCAATTTGGTCCATTCCACGAGTACTTGGAGAAAGCATTTCCACTTGTTCACAGCACGCTGGATGTTTTCAAAATCAACACTTACGGCTTGGTTTTCCACTGGAAGGGATCCAATGAGTCGTTGAAACCGTTGATGCTCACTGCACACCAGGATGTGGTGCCAGTGCAGAAGGATACGTTGAAAGACTGGACATTCCCACCTTTTGAAGGCCACTACGACGGAAAATACGTCTATGGGCGCGGCGCATCCGACTGCAAAAATTCGTTAATTGCCGTTTTGGAGGCTGTGGAGTTGTTGATCAGGGAAGGGTACAAGCCACAGCGCGGAGTGGTGATGGCGTTCGGATTCGACGAGGAGGCGTCGGGATTGCGCAGTGCCAGCACGCTCAGCAAGTTTTTGGAAGAGAAATTCGGCCAGAACGGCATCTACGCCATCATCGACGAAGGCCCCGGTTTGTTGAAGGATCCGTTGAGCGGACACCTTGTGGCGGCGCCTGGAACGGGCGAAAAGGGCTACATGGACATCCAGGTGGACTTGAACATGCGGGGTGGCCACTCATCCGTACCTCCAGACCACAGTGCCGTTGGAATTGTTGGAGAATTGGCCTACAACATTGAGCAGGACCCATACTCGCCATTATTGATTCCTGAGAACCCAATTCTCCAGTACTTACAATGCGTGGCGTTGAACTCGGAGAACTTGTCGAAAACAAAGCGGAAGGCCATTCTCCGGGCAGGCTTCGACAAGCTTGCCAACAGCAAAGTTGTGCAGGTGTTGGGAAAGAGCAGATTGACCAAGTACTTGATCCAGACGTCGCAGGCGGTGGATTTGATCCGTGGAGGCGAAAAGGCCAACGCGTTGCCTGAGGACGTCACTTTGGTGGTCAACCACCGGATTGCCGTGGGCCAAACTGTGGATTTTGTCAAGAAGCACTTTGCCTCGCGAGTGCAGAAACTCGGCGAGAAGTACAACCTCGACGTGGTTGCGTACGGCGAAACTCTCCACAAGGCCAAGAAGTCGCAAGGAGTTTTCACCGTGAAGCTTTTCTCCGACCACGCGTTGGAGTATGCACCCGTGAGTCCTGCGGACGATACCGTGTGGGAGTACCTTGCGAGGACCACACGCCACGTGTTTGAGAACTTGGTGCTTGAAAATTCAACCCAGTATCCGATTCTCACTGCTCCTAGCATCATGCCGGCGAACACAGACACTCGCTACTACTGGAACCTCACCAAGAACATCTACCGGTACTCACCGATGATTGTCAACTATGTGGAGAACAACATCCACAGTGTGGACGAGAAGATCGAGTTTGACGGCCACTTGCAGTTGACTGCGTTCTACTACGAGTACATCCAGAACGTGGACACGGTGGACGCCGACAACAAGTTGTGAGGTGGTGTTTAGTTGAACTGGAAGCTGAAGAGTATCTAGGGTGTAGTCTGAGAGAAGAGTGAAAAAAAAAAAAAAAACTGAGGGAATCCTTTTGGTGGCTATTAGTCGTTACTTTGTTTGTGCCATGATGCCCTTAGGTGTTACTAGATGTTGTGGTGCTCTTAGTTGCTACTTCATCATGTGATGCATTTTAAGGAGTTAGAGACAATTGTTACATTTCAGACAAACGAAAGGTATTCCTCAGTTTACCAAGATGTATCTGTCTGACGAATGTATCAGAGTGATGATGAGAAAAGCTGTAGTTGTGATTTAAAGAAAGGAAAATGTACTTTTGGATCACAGGAGCATGGTAGTTGTCCTGCTTTAAGGGGAAGGAAATTCAAGTTCTAAACCCAGAAAGAGGTTATTCTTGCTCTAGTTACTTCATGGTACCGTTCTGAATTACATGCTGGAAACATATTGGCAGAATGGCTCAGAAGAGACTTTACTGTAGGAAAACAAGACAGGAGATTGAAATTTCAAGAATATCGTTTTTCAAGCTTTTGGTGCTATGTTCTTCAAATGGTGACATGAATGTATAGACTTAAGTCTGATCCATGAAGAAGTTTGCTAGCATCAGAGTGTAAGACATAAAACTCGATCCAGTAGCAACATCTTTATAGCTATTCTCATGAAAGTCGACACTAGCAGTAAAATTGGAATTTTGAAGCCCAAATCCGAGTCTAGTCCCACTCTTCTCATTCTTTTCAAATTGCCTGATCACATCGGAGGTCAGCCAAATATACAAATGGCTACATGACCGGAACTGGTTCAACATTCCAGCCAGACCACATAAACACTATTTCCACCGCTAAACCTTCAACTTCATCTGAACTTTCAAATCCACAAGAGAATCCTATTCAATACCCTAGAGACTAAGAGCTGACTGAGTTGCTTAAGGAGAGTAGTACTTGGTTTCAATAAATGTGTTCGAAAAGAAGTCCTATGATTTCGTAGTTCAGTGGTCTCCTTTTCATTGGATTTCCTCTGTATTATCTTTCCTATCTTTCCTCTAATACCATCCAGTGACCACTCCCACTTCCATGACCACAGAACTCTGCCGGCCCTACACCGTGATTTTCCAGCAAACTTCCAGCCCAACTTCCTTTCCAGCCGAACTTCCTTTCAACTATATCTTCTCTCACCTCTTCCTCTTCCTCTTCCTCTTCCTCTTCCTCTTCCTCTTTCCCTCCTTCTCTCCTACACTACACTCCATTCCGCGTACGTCTATTCCTCGCTAGTTTATGTCCTTTTTCTCCAACGGGTTGTACCGCAAGAATTTCTCAATCAAATCCACATGTGTCAACACCATCCGTCTGCAACAATAACGGCGCAACTTCAACTGATCCAAAGCATCTCCCTCGGTCAAAGTTTCGTCCTGCAACAACGTGAGATAAGTTTCCCACTTGTCACCAACGACTTTGCCACACGAAAAGCACCGAATAGGGATAATCATGGTGTATAGGCTAACTAGAAAAGTTGAGATGAATTATGTTTGGGGTGCACGGGTGCGCATCTCCATCGCCTTTTTTTCTACAGTACTACATCTATACTTGAACAATTTATACCATGGATATCCTTGATAAATGGGCTGTCACCATGGCAACAGGAGGCCGCCCGGTTGTTTCTGGCCTGGTATTTCCTGCTGTGGCTTCAACAGATGGAAAATACGCGATTGTGGTTCTTGAGCATCAACTTCGTGTATATTTCCTTTCTACGCGCCAGTGCATCCGGACGGTGGATGTGGACGTTGCCGATACTGTTGCTGTCATGTTAGACCCTGGAAATGGCAGCCAGCTTGTTTTTTTCGCGCCAAATGGCGTCCGCTACGTCAACTGGAAGGAGAAGTTGAGCCAGCCTGTTGTGGCGTCTCAGACGCTCACGTGGGGCGAAAACAGCGCCAGAGAACTCGCAGACGTGTTTGCCGCCCTGGAGAATGCCTACTTCGGCGTTTGCCGCACCGCAGCATCGCTACTGCTCGTGCAAATCGACAGAGAATCCGCTGAGTGCTCGGTGCTCTTTGAATGCCCCCAGACGGGGCTCTACGCCGTTTCACGTGATTCTACTAAACTAGCAGTGGTTTTTGACGCCCACAGCGTCTCTCTATATGATATTTCGTGCCTCAGCGCCGGTGACGCCGCTGTTCAGGCAACTAAAGAGACTTTTGCTTGTGCTCGCCCCAGCGCGCTAGCAGTGAGCAACGACGGGATAATAGCCGCCGGAAACAGTAACGGCGCCATCGACGTGATGTACGGAGGCGTTTCTGGCGGCCACCCGGCGCGCACGTTCCGCTGGCACATGGATCCAGTCAGATCACTCACTTTCTCGCACGACAACACGTACCTTGTGTCTGGTGGCAACGAGCAAGTGCTTGTGTTTTGGCACGTGGCGCTGGAGCGCACGCAGTTTCTTCCGCGGCTCGCAGGGCCCATCGACCGCGTGTTTGTCGACCCAAACAGACCAGACCACTACGGAGTGGCTCTTCGCGTGGAAGACTCGCACGAAATCGTGGTTTTGCTGGCCGCAGACTTGGTCTCGCGTCTTGCGGTAGCGCCAGTGCGTTTAGGAGCGTCCGTGCGCCACGCAGAGGCCAAAGCACGCCGCCACTTCCTCAAAGGCCATTTGGCCATGCGACACAACGTTTCTGTGCCTGTGGCAGTGCATCCGACGCTGCGTCACGTCTACTGCATGTCGGGAGCGTCTGTGCAAGCATATGACGTTGTCCGTGGCGAGCAGGCGTTCGTGCAACATGCTGCACCTCAACTTTCAACTGGAAGAGTGCGTAGCGAGCACATTTTGGCAGATCCAGCAGTGACACACGTATCATTCTCTGCAGACGGCTCGTGGATGGCTACCGTGGACGCAGCGCCGCTTCTGGGCGACAATCTCATGCTGAAAAACGACGTCACCTATGCATTGAAGTTTTGGAAGCACACAGACGAGTCTGAGGCCGACGGAGTTGGAAGCTGGGCACTCGTGCTGAAAGTCGTGGACCCGCACGGTCCTGGCTCCGAAGTTGGAGCCGTTTTCCTGCTGCACGCGGGTTTTACGTCCATCGACGTGTTTGGAGGTGTTCGGGTGTGGAAAAACGCCACGGGCGCTTGGACGCTTCTGCGTGTTTCAGCAGCGATAGCCAAGAAGTCGGCTGTTGCAGGGTGCTACTCGCCAGACGGCTCGCTCCTAGTGGTGGCGCACGGTTGCAATGTCTCTGCATTGGACCCAGTTCTGCTTTCCGTGTTACACCAGTTGCCTAGCCTGGATCTGCCGGTGGAAAAAGTTGCATTTGCCGGAGAATGGTTGGTTCTCGCGTCGTCAACGCGTCTCGAGACGTATGACTTGGTTCGTGGAGTGTTTGGACTTTCGCTCCGAATTGGGCCCGGCGCAGGCAACTTGGTGGCGGTCGACAGCGCCCGCAAATTAATTTTGGTCGCCGCCAACCATTTCGAGCAAGACCCGCTGCTCCGTCTTGCTGGCAAGCTCGTTGTGTTGGCGCCAGACTCGTTGGAACCTGTTTTTTCTTCAGATCATCACGCAGGCGTAGTTTCCGTCGCAGCGACGGCGTCTGGGTTTGTGTTTTTGGACTCGGACTGCCGCTTGGGGCTTCTAGCGCCACAGGCCAAACGGAACCTCGGCGACGACGCCGATCTAGTGCTGCAGATGGACAGAATGCTTCTTGCAGCCCAGGCTGCTGCTAGCGTGATGAACGGCGACAGGAAAGAGCCTCAGGTTTTGGAAAAATGGACCGCACACAAGAGCGTCGACACTGCGGTTTTGCAGCCGATCTTCGCCAACGTGGACGGCGTGGGCGTGGACACATTGTTTGAGCGGATTGTGCGTGCGGTGAGGTAGGGATAATAGAGAGGGGAGGTGGTATTGACACTCAAAGGTACCAGCACAGTAAGAATGCTGTTCTGATAATGGTACTATTGCTGTATTAGTGCTGAGACTGAAGCTAATACTGGTGAGATGATCTTGGTGATACCCATAGTGGCACTGTTGTTGATACTATTGATACTATTGATACTGTTGATACTATTGATACTATTGATACTATTGATACTATTGATACTATTGATACTATTGATACTATTGATACTGTTGATACTGTTGATACTGTTGATACTGCTTTTGTGGTACTATTATCTGCATAATTACTCTGGTTCGGGTGTTTTCAGCTTTCGCTACTCCCCAAAAACGACACTTCATTCAAAAGTCATGGTGGGATTCGATGGATACATAGACAATTCCAGGTTCATAGAGAAATGCTGTAGGAAGAACGATCTGGGGGGTATGGACTGAGGAAGGGTTGGTCCTCAAATGACGATTTCTTACATTTCATGATACCTTCGACCCCATGGCCCTCCTTCACTTTCCAGTCGTCTACACCATCTCCTCCTGCCAAAAACTCCATCCATTACTCGCACTCGTCTATGTCCTAGAGTGCCGTCAAATCCTATGTAACATACGACACCAGAATCACACCCGGTGTCTCACCACCACTTGGAGTCACGGTGCTCGCCTTTCTGTCTCTGAAGAGCCAAAACTCCCTCAATTTTGCTTAAAGCCTCCTCCAAAAGATCCTTGCGCTCCTGCAACTCGATGTGCTTCTTGATGCGAGGATCCTCCTTTGCAAACGCCTCCATCTGGTCGCGGGACAAGTTGCCGAAGAACTCCTCGTCAAGCTTGCGGGGAAAGTTGTAGTAGAAGTCACTGAGCAACTCCACATTCAAGAAGAGAATCGCCGTCAGCGTGAGCTTGGTAGCCACAGCGTCCAAAAAGATCTCGGGACACTGGTACTTGTTATCCTTGCTCTTGCACTTCTTGGAGTTCTTCACAAACAGGTAGCGCATCTTGAGAAGCTTGCTGCGCTCCTTCAAGAAAATGGCATCTTTACCCTTCTCGATCAAGTTCTTCAGAAATCCAAGCGCCTCGTTGGAGTCCACATCGATGGACCCACGCAGACTCTTCAACTTCTCAAGGTACGTCACCACCTGCTGGAGCTTCCGTCCTCCAACCTGGTTCTTGAGCGCCGCCTGTGCCAAGTCACACTGCGTCATCTCCTCCTTCAACAAATTGACTGCGTTCTCCTTGCTGGCGGCCCACTCGCGGTCCTCGATCTCCACTTCGTACTTGTACGGTTTGATGCAGTTTTCCACCTGGTCAGCGGTCGAGTAGTACTTTGACTTGAGTACTGCCCTCGCAGCGTCACCCACCGCCTTGCGTGCCATTGGATGGTTTGCCAACTGAGTGTGGTCAACCAAATTGTCCACCTCGGTCACTACTGCATTCGTGACGAGCGCAGTAGACATTCGTCCCACGCCAAGTTTGGTGAGCGAGCTCGTGGCCAAGTCCAACTTCTTGTGCCAGTAGCTGTCCTCGTCCACATCTGCCAACTGGCTCAACTCACGCAAATCCGGTTCAGCCGAAATGTATGTCGATTCAGTGGCACCCAACTCGAACGGCTTGTTCCAGTACCGCTCGGCCATCAAGTCCAACACTTTCTGGTCCAACTGGCACTTCAACAATGCCCGCAACTCGTTGCGGGAGAAACTGCGGCTGAGCTCTTTTGTAGCCACCTTCAACAAGTCGATATTGTTGGCCAAGTACGTCTGTGGCGTAAGTGGGCGGTCGTTGAACTCAACTTTGAACTGGTATGCTGTTTCCTCCAATTCCAGACGAATAGCCAAATGGGTAGGAGTGAGCAGCGCCGACATGGATTTCTCCAACACCTTCATGAGCTTTTTGCGCAAGCTGCGTGTGCCTGTAGTAGTACCCAGGAACTCCTGCTTGTTGGATTTGAAGTAGCCAAACTCGAAATTCTGCTGTGCCACGTAAGCCTGGTATCCGCCGACTTTCTTGCGGTTGAAGAGGCCCGTGGCACTTCCTGCAGCACTAGGTGCTTTTGTGATCACTCCCACGTATCCCATACGCAACGGGTACTTTCTGTTGAGGAGAATGGCACGTGCTTGCTCTGGTTCAACCAAATCGATTTTGGTGATCACACCAATGGTTCTCTCACCGCGTGGGTCGGCTATTTTCGCCGCACGCAACGCTGACGAGTTGGCCAAGTCCACGTCGGCGGCGGAAATCGCCAAAATGATGTTTGGCGCCTCCAAATACCGGTTGCAAAGGCTTCTGATCTTCTGCTTCAACTCCGTCGGTTGGTCCGCGGCCTCCACCTGGATGTAGCCCGGCAAATCCACCAATGTGAGGTCTGGAACACGTGGCGACCGGATGGTGATCTGGATTGGGTCGTTCAGAATGCACTCGGACGCAGGAACCGCCATGTTCAAGTCAAAAAGCGTCTTCTGCACCTGCTGGAAGTCGGTCAAGCCGTGCATCTTGAGTGCAGGGAAGTCGGCCACTTCGCTTGCCGATTCAGGCAGATTCACGAGCGTTAGCTCGATTGGGCGCCGCGTAACCATGTTGGACCCTTTGGGCAAGAATTCGTGGCCCACAATCAGCTCCAAAACAGACGATTTGCCGCTGGACTGAGACCCGATCACCACTATCAGCGGGAGCTTGAGTGTCTCAGATTGGCTGTCCACTGCGGTCAAGATACTTCTGATTTCGATCATTTGCCTGGTCAAATTGAGCATTTCGTCGCTGGTTTCGTCATGCTCCAAGTCGAGCTCCTCGTCGTCATCTTGGTCGACTAGTGTCTCTTCGTCTTCGTCGTCCAAATCGTCGTTTTCTGCTCCCACCGCGTCGTCGTCGGAATTTAAGCCATATGCGGCTGCGGTGGCTCCTACCGCCGCTGCGCCGTCTCCGCCATCTCCGCCTCCTGACCCGCCACTGCTAGATTGGCCGCTATCTCCGTCGCCGCCAAATCCCTTGAGAAAACTCCCTGTTTTATCGAAAATATCTGCGGTAAAGTCCTTGATCGAATTCACTTTATCAACCGTGTAACTCGACGCTTGTTCGACTTTATATGCAACATACGAGCCGCCTGCAGCCACAGTTCCTCCTATATAGGCAGGAAGTTTCGCTGCACGGGCCAAAACTTTGACAAATCCTAAGTTTCGGGTAAAGTAGAGATGGTGGCCCTTTGTGACTTGATTGCTTGGTCGCAAGATTGAATAAAACCGGTGTGGTCTGCAGGAATACACAGCACCCCTCCTTATACTTAGGGAAGTCCTGCTCAATACTACGCTTTTAGGAAGCATAGTAGTTAGGTGTTGGTTTGAGTATGGGGGAGTGGGTTGATATGATGGCGTGGGATGTACGGGTGTGGGCAATGAGTGCAGATACTTTTTTGGATCCATCCATGCGATTATTGATCGCCTGGTTGTGTGCAGGATGATGTAAGATAGAGCTACCAAGTAGGATTGAAAGCAGAAGGAGGTGTTCTTTTTGTGAAAAGCAGGCTGGTGTGTGTATTAAGTCGTACCTTTTATTGTTATTTTTCAATTTTTTTTTGTCATTTTTCGTTTTGTGCAACCAGAATTAGGGGCGTGTAGGCAGACACTTTGGTGCATGGATGTTGAACTGAAGCGGCACAAGATTGATCTTTTTCATATTTTAAAGACATAGTCTTTTGCTGGTGACATAAATGGAATTGTCCTGTAGGCACTAACCATAAATAAAGAGCAGAGTCCGTACATGGAATGTGTGTATTCTGCAGGATATCTGACCCACGTATACTGTAGCCCCACACGAAACAGCATGTATAATGCAGTAAGTCAGAATGTAAAGGTGATATGAGTTTCCGTTTGAGTGAGAATCTGTAGGTGCAATGATGTATTTGTGTCGTTACTCAAGGTGATTGTCTGCGAAGGGTAGGAACATGGATAACATGCTATTTTCGATTGGCCAATGAGCATTGATTGGAAGTTTTCTCCACTTTATCCTGTTTTTCATTTATGCTGATAGTGGAAATTGTTATTCACTGTGTCGTTGTGCTTCGGTGACTTGACGACTGTGCTAAAGACTTGAGAGCAGCTCTTTCAGGAAATTGCCTAATTCGGTGAGCTCAAATCATTGGAATATCCTTGATGTAATTTGTATCTGTAATAGCATTCCGGATATAAACTTGCATTTCCAATCTCCCGATTCAGTTTCCATCTCCTCACTGAGGCATTCATTAGACTGAGAGTACTACTATTTCTGATCATACCATACATTCAGTAGTTTTACTATGCGATTTCCAACTTTCGAAGTGGTGAAAATTCTGGACTTTTCTGAAAGGATGGCCTTTCGTGTTGGTCACACTAATCTCGATTTAGGGTACTTAATGCTACCATCCAAACAAACAAACTCAACTTGCTGCTTTCACTTTATGGAATCATTTGCATAACACTTACGTAACACTTCGTCTATTTGAAAATTTTTGTGCACAAGGATTCTCTGATCACAAATCCGAAGCATAATTTAGTTCAAGACGGGACAACTTCATTACAAGATATGAGGGGTCTCGCATACGAATAAATGCAGATCTGAAAAGACAATCAACATTACTTGCCTCTTCAATTGCTTCTCTAACGATCCAAATTAGACATTCTGGGGAAGTCACGTCACCATCCAAGTCCCCGCATTATAAGTGGTTCCTATGTAACTAGTCTCACACCCGTACACCGTGGCTTTCGTAAATAATTTTGTGATTGCGTATCGTGCAGTGCTTTTCCACTCCCAGATCAGCGTAGTGTGCATGGTGACGTGCGTGCGGCTTCTCATTGGCTGCGATTACTATTAATGCTTCTATATGATCTGGTAGCATTTCCCTCGTCAGTACCTCCTTTATCCTGCAAAGCGTTTGTGACAGCATTAGTAATCAATTCTTTGGTTTCACCTTTTTTCTAGTTCTGTACGTTTAGCTTTTCCTGCTTCCAATCTCCGCCAGTAGCCTTATCGGATATAGTGAGTACATCTTATCTCCAGCGACCAAACACGATTTATTGAAGTGCGCTCAGTGGCTGTGGAACATCTTATCTGTCTGATTCTGCTTATCTTCTGTCCTTTCTTATCGCCCTATGCGTTCTTATCTTTTTGTGTTCCTTCTTCTCGCTCTGTGTTTCCGTTTTCCTCAGGCGCGCCTGCTTCCATTCTGTTATCAGTGAGTTCCTGTCTTTTGTAACAGAAGTGGCTTGTTATCTTTGCGGGGGTGTTTTCGATTTTTTTGTGTTTGTATTCTGCTATTCCAGATCTTGATCTTGATCTTATTTGTGATTTGTAATATGCAATTTTCTTTAAATCTCCTAATTTCCCCTATTCAAGGTACACAATCTCACCATATCATGTTTGTGCAACCACCAACGATCAGATTTTACTAAAAAAAATTGAAGCAGATTACCTCAATACATTGCTACAAACAGCATTCAGAGTATTAAGGTTCCATAACACCCGACTGTGGCGCACAATTTAGCTCTGCGTGCTTTGTGCGGTATGACATCGTAGCCCGCATCTAGAGTCATTGCATGCGTGTCCGTAAGTTCTATTTTCGGCCCAACCGGCCGACTGACCAATCGTTACTTTGCGCACGGCAAACAACATCTGCAAAGTTTGCGCCTCTTTCTGTACGATGTATGTTCTGTTTGTAACCTATCATGCATGTCAACTATCATTACGATGCACGAGGGATGACAAATATACTATAAAACAACTGCACCTGCATGTGCATGCATGTTGTGTGCAGTAGATTCTCACCGTATGCCTGGATCACCAGAATCAGATGCATCACGTGCATGAAGAAATGAGTCACCACCACGGAAACAGTGTTTCAACAACTGAATATTATGTTTCCAGCAAGTTTGAGCTGCCTCTACCCTTCATTTTGCCACCTGAAACTCACGCCACAAACTCCGGCCGAGCCAAGCACAGCCTGATTCTATCTTGTGTCCTGCAGGCAGCTGGCCCGCTTGCTCCGCATTTCGCGCATGCGATGGATCTCAGCATATATACTTGCTGGTTGCAGCATTTTAACCACTTTGTGTTTTTCGCCTAATATTTCTTCATGAAGATTCTTGTGACTCTCCGTCTGTGGAGGCGACCTCGTGGCTTCAGAAAGCATATTTTACGACACAAACTCAAAACCTGCGGGGTTGAGAATGATGATATGAGCAGACGATACGAACACAAAAGCAGTCATCAAAACAACAGTTCACCACCTCTGATACAGTCACGTGAGTCAGACATAACTGTGCGTCGGTCGATCGAGAAGACCGTTTATATTCCTGATGCAGCTGAAGTCAAATGCAGCCTGCCGCCGACGTATGACGAGTGCGTCGAGTATGCACCTCCTCTTGATCCACCTCCTATTCCAGAAAGAGAACGGGGCAGACCGCGTGAACTACTATATAAGCTGCAGCTTAACGACATGATGCGGCGTCAACGACGCCCGTCACCCGCAGCAAGACGCCCGATTGGTGCATGCTCACGCAAAGAAATCGATTATCGCGAGCTTATGTGGGGGGTATCGCGAGCTGCAGGGTGGGCGTGGATGTTTAGACAGGTGCAGTGTGCAGCTGTCATGTGGCTAGTCTTTTTGTGTTTGATGCTGGTGTGGTGAGTTGAGGCTACGTGGAGGAATGAGATTTTTTTTTGAAGAATGATAGCATTAAAGGGTTGGAATGGGAAGGTTGCATGGTATGGATGGATGTCAAAACTGACAAGGTAAGGATTTATGATAAGATGAAATGTAGGAGAATGGAAATGACGGAACTATGGAGAAATTATAAAGAACTAGAACTGAGTATTGAGAGACTGAAACGCCAGTGCTCTGATCCCAAGTAGAGGTGTTGGAAATTAGGAACCACCGATGTTCAGTTCATGAAGCCTAAGTAGCAACACCCATGTTCAGGTTTGGAAACTGCCAATCTGGCACTGACATTTTGCTAGTGCTGTTCTGGTTTCTTTCTTTTTTTTGCTTTTTGGTTTCATGTGTACAGGCCGGGGATAAAGACACTAAGGTGGGGAAGGTGAAAAAGGTGTCATGACTCAAGTTGGTCAGGGAAAGGTTGAGAAATGGAAAAAGTACTGGTATTAACTTTGACTTTCAATTGGAATTTGGCCATTTCCTGACTCATGTGGAAATTGCTGTTTACACAATGGGGGGTTCGTTGTTGAATTTTGTGCTCCTCAAAGAAAGGGTTCAGGTCAGCTTATTTCTGGCAGATAAGACTCCGTACTGCTCTTTGTGCGGTTACATAACTTGCCTTTTCGCATGGTGCCACAATTGTCTTTAGGGGCTGTATGGTTCTGATGATGAGCATTGGCTGATTTCCAATTAGGTAGCACCTTTCTGGTTTCTGTGGGTACATAGCACATCTGTCTGCTGGCAGGTAGAAAGTTCAATGAACGTTGCATTGAAGTAGTATGTAGGCTGCAAGTGGATAAAATATTATTATAAGCCCCACAAAGGACACATGACGCCAGATTAGTTTAAAGTGATGGGTCAACTGCAAGGGGATGCATGTGTCACCAAAATCGGGCCATATCTACATATGAATATATGCAAAAGCATGCAAGTCACTCACGTTTAAACATGCCAAATCAACATAAATAATTCAATTCGCAGAGGAATCGCCGGCTTGTCACGAGAATACGATGTTGTGTCCTGTATACAAGCGGGCTGTCATACGATAAATGTGGAGGGTGAATCCAGGCTCCTACCATGTGTGGCACGGGCATGAGCCACAAATGCATGTTCTGATTTTGCGCTGCAATAGTTGCTGCTGCGATTAGAAGCTCGGCCCTTTGCTGGCAGCACCAGGCGCAAAAAAACGGTTGTCCTGCAGGAGGTGAGCACAAGGGTCGGATGTCGGCACTAGCGCAGAAACGGGCCGGAAATAGGAGCAACCTCGGCGGGTCCCCTCGGAGGGGAAGTCGATGTGTCCGGAGACCGAGAGTGGGTGTGAGATCCGGGGTAATAGCAGCTAATTCCGAGCCGGTCTATGCGTAGTTTCGCCCTGCGTCCATTTAACAAGTTCCGGGTGCGGCACCGGATTTTAGAGGAAGAAGGCCGCACAAGTGAATATCAGATCCACTACAGAATTGTAGAATAGTAGAATGTGGAGTAGCACAGCCCAGCTCGTATTTCCCCTTTTTTTCTCCTATTTCTCTTTGTATTAGTGTCTTCTTTTTCTCTCCTATTTTCACCTCTCCTATTTCGTATTTTCCTTTCGTTTTGCGTGGCGTGGCGCACTAAGTGGCCTTTGCATAACACCAACCGGTTGTGCCTGATACGAGCAAATTAATGAATGAACACAGAATTGACCACCACAAACCCAGCGAAAACTGCAGAATATTACAGAATAACAGAGCAATTTCAATTTTTTCAAAACGGCCGCACACTTATCGCCGTGCTGTCATCTCCGTCCCCACAGCCCAGTTCCATCTCACCGATTCAGGTGCGATCCACTATCTTCAGAATCAGTACCCAACAACTTATTAGCCAAAGTATAATGGAAATTTCGAATTTTCAAATTTTCAAGATTTCAGTCCGTTTACTATTACTGTAACTTTACGTTTACTGCAACTTTACTTTTCTTCTACATCCTCTCGTGAGTCTATAAATTGCCTATAAATATGTGAATCGTAACCGTCAGTCGTAAGTCGTATCTCGTGAACCCGCACAAAGCTAGAAAACATCCTCCATCAGGTAGATGGCATTGTGTCTCTGGTGGCGGTGCAGGTCGTCCACCACGTCTTTGTGGCCGTGATGGCGCAAGAGATCCTCACTCAGAATCTTCAATGCATTGTCGTGCGCCAACGCGTAGCTGGGCACATCTTCGTCGTCCTCGGATTCTGAATCGTCCGACAAGGACCGAGACAAGTCCGGAAGTTCGTTTTCGTCCTCCTCGTAGATCACCAGAAGGTCTGCTGCATGCAAATTCATCACTGGGAGCAGCTTGTACGACTTGACAGTAGCCAATGCAGCCGAGGATGTAATCACCTCGGAATCCTCTTCTTCCGACAGGTAGTAGTAGTCGTCTTCGTCAGAGTCAACCGCAATGTCGTCTTCGGAGTCCAGATCCGAGTCGAAGTCGGATTCGGAGTCGTAGTCCAGATCCGAATCGGACTCCAATTCGTATTCGGTCACCAATGGGCCACGAGGACGCGACACGGTTGGCTTCTCCGGAAGTGCAAACGACACTTTTTCCGCCTGCTTTCTGGCGGTGTGTTCGGCAATGTGGTCCATCAAATTGTCCAACATGTTGGCCTGGAGAACCAACAGGCGCAAAGACGATTTAGGGTTGGAAGCCTCACGAGTAAGCTTGGATCTGACTTTGGACGCCAAAACGTAGGACTCGGAGAATGTCATAGACATTTTGTAAATGTATATAGTTGTAACAGTTGTGGCAAGGAAGTAACCGATGCGGTGTTAAGCGAAAAACTGTAAAGTCCTTGAACAGTTGAAAGCTGTGAATGCAAGAAGGACTTGGATTGTTTGTGTAAAAAGGTTGAGGTCAGAATGTTGTGAAATCAACTTAGCTAAAACATGAGCGGGACCGACTTGCTTTATATGGTCGGAACTATTAGTCAGAGCGTTCCGCTTCGGATGACAAATTAGCCGCTCGGATATAATGCGCGCGGTTGCGAGCGCCCCGCGGTTATGCGCCTGCACACAGAACGCGAAAGAAAGACAGGCGCTGCATGTCTGGCCGGCTCGGTGGTTTTCAACCGGGGGTGAGGCCGTGTTGTGTGCAGGTCAACCACTTCAAAAATTTTATGCATCTATTCATCTAATCATGTCATGGTCGCATAATCTAGCATCATTGCTGCATTAATGTGCATGATAACTGCATGACAATTACCCCAAAAAGAACATTTGTTCACAATCAAATCATATGTTAATTGCTAGTGTAACTGCATATCAGCTCACAGAACATCCCCTTAACATCTCATTTTGTGGCTAGTAAGGTTCACCATCACCGAAATTGCTGCCTGTGTGCAGGTCGGTGTTCCGCATTTTTTGCTTTTCGTACATCGATGAGTAATCGCACTTCCAATCACCTTAGTGTGCACTCCACTCCTAATGTCTCATTAACTTGCCAGTTGCTCATCCTATTAGTCATCGAGGTATTCCTGTAGCTTATCCTAATTATGTAAGTTGTATAATATCAGCACTTTCTCATGATAACGTATAATCTGTGCGGAAATCGTTAACTCCGGCAATTTGCGGCTCTAAGGTGACACGGAGATTCTGGTTCACTATCACCGTTCACCATCACCGCCTGCCTGTGTGCAGGCCGCGCTGCTTGTTGCGTCCGCAATGCATCGGCTCCAAAATCAGATGAGCATCTAAGTTGTAATTTCTTGGAAGATGAAGAAAATTTTGCTTGGCTTGGAACAGCCATTTGGCCATGGCTTGCTTTATGGATTTAGTTAGTGTTGAGTAGTTAAAACTGTATATTTCCGTTTAAAACACTTTGAAATTCACTATTTGGGGCCAAAATCAACAGCAATCACGCCAAAGCAACTATACGAGTGCGCACGGAGTTGATTGTTTAGTGGCCGAGAGGTTTGTGCGGCGGGCCAGGCCTCAGCCGCAGTGTTGCTTTCTCATTTCAGCGTAGCGCCGCGGCGGAGTTACCGCATTCGGCCGCATCTCCGTCGGCCCGTGCACATCTCCGCGTTGACATATGCATAGAACCTGCAACCCTATGCTTCCGTGCCGACACTGTCGGCTCACTTGGGACAGGCTTCTTTTATTGAAATATCAAATTAATTTGTTCTAGCATATTCTCACAGGCGTTCTGGTGTTGACCCGTTTCAACCGATCCAATTTGGTCAATCGGATCATCATGTTTCCTATCATGAGTCCTATCACGCACCCTATCATAGATCAGTGCGGATCATGCACACTATCATAGACTTTTCGGGAAATATTCATGTGCACTGCCACCTACATCAATTTACATACGATTAGCAATATAATTAAGCTGCTCGTATAAGTTCTCAAGTAGACACCAGAACACATATTGACAAATACTCTCGCAAAATCTTCAGATAGGTGGCCTGTACATTCAGTGACGTAAGTACGATTTGGCATTGTTGGCCCCATCAGTTGACCACCCCAGACCTTGCATCGTTCTATTGTTCAGTTCTATTTTTAATGGTCAACGGCCCTTTTCTATGTTCTAGAGCGGCTAATACTTGCCTCGACGTGTTTGTGGTTGCTTCGTAAATAGTGAATCTTGGAGTTCGCAATCCAAATATGAACCCTGCTCGCGGCTTGGTGCCGACAGGCCGAGAAGCAACGAATCTAGAATTTAAACGGTCGGCACGGCCACAACTCCTTTTCCGGGAATATTCCAGTGACTAATAGGGGTTTTGCACTAGCAATACGAGCTCAAAAGCCCCGAAATATACCCAAAGCAGTATTTCCAGATAACTGAGTAGACTGAGTAAGATATGGATTCACTAGAGTATTTATTGAATAGTGTGGAAACAACAGATAACGTGTTCACCTCTACTTTTACATTTTCAACACTGTAAAGTCAATCAGTCACTGGATTTGGTTACAGCAGCGGTGCCCCGCTTTCATAAACGGACTTGTCACACGACAGAACGTCAAAGTCGAATACCAAGATAGGCAATACGGCAGAACTGTCATACGCCACGACAGTGGCACATGTCCGCTAAAAATGCAAAATTGTAGGTTAAAGCCACCCATGCGCAAGCGTATAATGTGCATGGCGTATTAATTTGACTTTCAGGCGATTTCGCAGGCTGGTTGGGTTATTGCTATGTGGAAACCTTTTCGTCTCTCCGGCGCTTTGCTGTTTTCGGTTAACAATCGGTGTCACGCAAAAGAGCACACCAGGGCTTCGCTGTTGGGGCTTTGACCCCTCAGACGAGCGACTAGACCATATTTGGGTGAGCGACGAAGCGGGGATGATTTATGTGGTTTTCCTTGGGTAAAAAAGTGTAATTTGACGTAAAGTTTGGCTTTGTTGCTCTCTTTGCAGAGGGTGATAGTGAGGATAAAATACGAATACAAAAAAAAATAGACGATGCAAATGCAAAATACAGTTTGGGAAAAATACGAAAATTGGGGAACAAATAAATTGGTAAATATAATAAAATTTAGACAATAGAGACAATAAGGTTTCCAGACTGCGGATCCTCTGCTGTTAGTCACATTTCTTTATTTTTTAATTTACTGGTTAGCAAATCGTAAACGAAGGGGAACAATCACGAGTGGCTCATGGATTTACTGTTTGCTTCCGAAAATAGCATCAAAAAAGAAATCTTAAATTAGCTGTGGCGTACAATAGATGGGTGGAAATTGTGTCAACTGTCGTCTTTAATGAAATCATGAATTTGGTTGTTTTTCACTTTGCTCGTATCCCCATACAGAAGTACCGAATTGGAAATGGAGACGGGAGACTCATATGACTAATCTCCTAATTTTGAATTGCAGAATGACAAATCTAAGAATGGCAAACCGCCCAAAATACGAAATTTCAATTTGCATGTGCCCAAAGCTTGCAAAATGCAGAACACTAAGATATCCAAGCCACCATGTCTCTAACACCGAGACAACATCTCAAATGACAAAATGATTCGAATAATGACAAAAGGCTGATTTGGAAAAAACCACAATTGAAAATTGCCAATGACAAAGGAGCTGTCTCTACTGGTATTCTTCAGACATTTGGGAAACGGAGAACATTCACTTGGTCGAGCACTACGTAACTTGAATGGTCCATTGATTAGTAGCAAAGACAAATTGTGATATCAAATCAGAAAATAGCAAAGATGATATTGATATGGAGTTGGCAAATTAACATTCAGCTATGTCGAGTATAAAAGTATCAAATTAGCAAATGGCAGATTGGCAACTGATAATTCCAATAGTGAAAGATAACGGAGTGCCAGTTAAGTAATTCCTCAAGACGGCAGCATTTCAAACGAGAATCATTACTCGAAATAATTCTCAAATAGGAACCTTCTTTCTTTTTTTATCTCCTTTTCAACAGATTTCAGTAAGCTCCTAAACGTCCTCATGATCAATTGGGAACAGCGTACACCCACTAGACCCAACGATATTCCACTCTCCTCATTCCCAACACCCTTCCACATTTCATCCTACAATTTCTCTCTTCTTGTATTCTTGTATTAGCAGACCGTATTTAGTCGAACAAACCGAAGCCCATGTCGTCGTCAGACTCCTCGGCAGCCTCTTCCTCCTTCTCCTCAGCAGCAGCCTCGACAGCAGCACCACCAGCGGCAGCGGCACCAGAGCCGGAAGCGGCAGCAGGGCCAGAAGCAGCGAAAGAGAACAACAAGTCCTTCAAGTTCTTACCTTCCAAAGCCTTGGCGAAAACGTCGGTCCAGACGGAGTCGACGGACGCACCTGCGGCCTTGGTGAGGGCCAAAAGGTTGTCGGAGGAGAATTCGAGTTCAGCGTCGGCCAAGATAAGGGCCGCGTAGGAGACAGAAGCTTCAGCAGACATGGTATAGATATTGAAAATTGAGTTGAGAATTTTTTTGTGGTGTTGGTGCACGTGATGCGAGTCACGTGAGAGAAAATCCGGGTCACGTGGAGCGAGGAAGCAGTCACGGCGGTAGAGAAGTAGGGAGGGGAAGGGTGGAGAGAGGAGACAGAATTGGGCTAGAGTTGGTTGTAGATTTGTTGGCAAATTGCGCTGTAAATTTTCTGAAATTCGCTCTCCAAATCTGGTATTGGTATTGAAATATTAATAATTACATCGCCGTTCACTTTTAGTGGGAGGTACGGGTGCTTGGTTTTGTAATCACAAAAAAATGGTAGATCAAGTATCAAGACCATAATAAAATTGCTCATTCAATGCTGGTCCTGTTTCTGGAGAATGGGATCTTCTAATTTCTGGTTTGCTCTGTCTCCCTCTGTTTTACCTGTTTAAATCGTGGCGTCTTTGACATGCTAAATCTAATAAGAGGGCTTCGTTGTTATCTGCACTCCTGGCCTCACTCTTTCTAGATCCACTCATTACTTACCTCTTAATGTTACTAAAAGTTCATCAGTAAGTAGACCTGCCTCCTTACATCCCATATCTGCCCCTCCCTGTGCTCTTTCTCTGTGCATTCCACTGCAGGACCTGATTATCCATTAAGTGAGCATGCAGTACTTAGTTCTCGGAAGTTTTCTTGACATATCCGTCGTATAATCGTATCTATGTGCAGACGTGCATCATGTTTATCCGTATCCGATGCATGTACGCGTATTCCGGTTTAACAACCGGTCATAAGAACCGGATTTAAAACCGGAACTCGGGGCCGGTTTACTCCCGGATATAATGCGCTAATTACACATATGAGCACTTTCTTCGAGAGATGCTATCACACAAAGAGATCCTCGGTCCTCATGAATCCTGTGCCTGGTGCACTATGTATCTGAGATATATGAGCCCATATTCGCTTTTTTCTTTCCTATTTTTTTCTGATGGCAATAGCCGGACTCGGGTCATGCGTGTTCCTGAGTCCAATCTTTCCGAGCGGAAATGGGCCATTTTGACGTGTTGCTATTGATTAAACCATCTACAACACCGAAACAGAAAAGGAAAAACGGAAACAAAAGTCTTGACTTCCGAGGTTTAGCATCATCTGACCTGCTATTATTTGTTTGTTCATTTTGTTGTCTGTGATTGACCCCACTCAGGTGGAGTGCAGAGTTAGTATAGCCGTGGATCAAGGATCGAATGTTGAAGCCACCTGCACTTCAATGCTTCTTGGCAGATCTTTTCTATGTAAGAAACGGCGAAAAATAAAAAAGCTCTCGATGGGCTGTTCCCCTCAGGTGTGTGGTAGTCTGGTTTGGAGAGAGTTGATCTTGCTACATCAACAGAAATTGTAAATGTCTCGCCCAAGTGATTGAGAAGCTATTTGCGTGAGGAATAGTCCAAATTTTTATGATTCCGCCTAATAAACCTGAGAGCTAAATACTTGCCTATTGAGCCTAATACTTTGAACAGAGAGAAGTTACAAAGTGTTCGAAATGGCAAAGGGAAAGAAGTTGCTGTCTACTAACTCTAGTGAATGTTTGCTTTTAGAATTATATGAAGAAATTCACCCAAGAAGCAAAGATGTGCTTCCCTATTGTGTGTCTTATTGTGCTCTCCTGCTCATGGAAAGACCATTCAATGAGCGTAGACGTAGTCCGCAGATAGAATTGTAAGGCATTTGGAGCAATTCTCTCTTTTGCTTCTTGCTCTTTAATTTGATATTAGGGAGGTCTGGCCTCTCTTTTATCAGCTGCATGGTCCTTAGTACTACATGTGAATATTTCATACAATAGATGGGGGAGATCCAGCAGAAAGAATTATTAGCAGATTTCAGTCACACAGTATATTCCAGCTTTGATTTGAATTATTCTATCGAATGAGTATATTCCATTGGTTGAACTGATCCTACAATCCTATCAAAATATCCTACTGTGTTCTATTCTTTTCTATACTGGAATGCAATTTTGCTCTTTCCCAAACCCCGTTTAAAAAAGAACATTTAACCATCACAAAGTCAATACAATAGATCTGAAAAACCTATATATCACTCCTGCCTCACGTAGCTCCCGCCTCACTCATGGTGGAGAAACCCTACAAGCACTGGCCTAACATATGTTGAAGTATCCCAAAAAAAGAATAAATATCTCACTTGCAGTTTTCTGATCCAATTTTTCAATCAATTTTTTTCTTTTGAAGTCTGGCTTCGCTTTTGTGTCCTAATACAAGAATATGGTGGCGTTGGGTCCTGCACCTGCAGCCTGGACCAATAAATCGCCTTCGGTCGATGACCAATGAAACCAGACGAATTCAGGACCAGACTCAGCAGCAGAGTCTGAAAAATCCAAATTTGACATTAAACAACTTAAGAAGAAATCTTCATATCACCTGAATTGCCCCTCTTTTTCTTTTCTTCTTTTTAGGCTACTTTCTACCTCCGCACTTAATTATCACCACTCTTTCCTCCATATACCTACACCTACTACTCATCTTCATGTTCAGAGCACCAGGCCTCTTCCGACTCGGAAACCCGTTGGCATTCACAGCAAATGTGCGTGCGCCGCTCAAAAGCAACACGTCGTTCTTTCGGACGTATCGGTCGCTGACTTGGCGCAACTACAATCGCCATTTCCAACAGAATATCAACTGGCAGCTGCTTGTTAAGCCTGCGCTTTTCACTGCTGCGTTCTGTGTAGGTACGACCGTGGTGGTACCTGCGCTTTTCCGTCTTCCGCCCTTTTCCACGCTTCTGCGTCATCCCAACAGCATCATCTATGGACTTATAGCTTTGAATGTTGGAGGCTTCCTTGCCTGGCGAATGCCCGCATCATACAACGTGATGGCGCGGTACGGGCTCCTACTCAAGAACAGAGTGACTTCTCAATGGGCGCTCGTGGGCTCTGCGTTTTCACATAAGGAAGGTATGCATCTTTTGTTCAACATGTTGATGTTGTGGTCTTTTGGAACGTCGTTGTGTGCGTACATGGGAGCAGCGAATTTTTTGACGATGTACTTGAACTCCGCAGTGCTATCGTCTTTCTTTTCTTTGGCCATTCCGACGATTCTTCGCTTACCATTGACGGTTGCGTCTTTGGGTGCATCTGGAGCCATTATTAGTGTATTTGGAACGTTCTGCTACTTGTTCCCTCGCGCCAGTATCGGGTTCTTTTTCATTCCAATTCCAGGCGGGGCCTGGATGGTGTTTTTGGCTACAGTGGCCTTTAATGCTGCTGGAGTGGTGATGAGGTGGGGACGGTATGATTATGCAGCTCATTTGGGAGGCTGCGTTGCCGGGTTCTTTTACGGATGGTGGTACGACCGCATGCGTCGTACTCGCGTGCGCAGACGCGTTTAACGGGATGTTATGCATGTATATATATTAGTGTACAGTGATGTGTCACGCAAACGACACCGATTTCTTCTTTTTAGCGCCCGTGACGGGCGTCGTGCCTGCGCTATCTTCCTCTTTCAGTGCAGCTCGAGCGTTTTTGCGACGTGCAGCACGCGCAACATTGGCCTTGTTCTTGATCTCTGCCTTCTTGCTCTCCAACTTGGATGTCTTCTCCAGCTCCTTGCGTTCCATCTCTTTACGCTTTAATTCACGGATTTCCTCCAACCGGCGAGACTTCTCCAACTTGGATTCGGTCACTTTGTCATGTTTGTCATTAATCGACTTGATTAAAAGATTAAGCTTCAAACTGTCGTGGTCATCGACAAACTTCTTGCCTTTCTTACCCTTTTTGGGCTTAACACCGGGAACAATAGCACGGTTCAAGGTAGGAATCTCCAACTGGTCCTCGCGGTACTCCTTGCCGTTTTTGGCACCATAGAGCCGCATCTTGGCCTGCTGTTTCTTGACAACCTGCTTGGATGGCTTTCTGACTTTGGACTTCTCTGTGAGTTTCGGCTGGTTGGCCAAAACATTTCGCGCATGAGAGTCTGTGGTGACCTCAGACTCGATATTACGAGTCTTGTTTTGTGTCCTGCGCCTCTTGGCTGTTTGTGACTGTCTTACTGCCATGATGATGGAGCTATGTGAGAGTTCGAAAACCAGGCATCTCATCGGGAGGGTGCAGGAAACTGGGCACTAGACATCAATAAAGAACGATAGGGAAAGAGTGAATGAAATTGTATAGATGTGATATTAAGTGTTCTATTAGTTTCATTTCCTTTTGTGTATTTTCGTTTTCGTCGCCTTGGTTCTTTTTGCTGAGCCGTGGGTGCTCATCGGGCTTGGTTGAATAGGTAAGTTCTACCGGAGAACCAAAATGAAAGTTGAAATTCTCTATTGGCAGTCTGTGTTCTTTGCTTTGTTTCGCGTTTTTGCTTCTCTCCTATTTTTGGGATCTTTTGCTTTTTTCTTGTTTTTGTTTGCGCTCTTGGTGAATCTGAGTTTGCTGGTTCAAACCAGAGTTGCTGATTGTCCAATTAGGAGAAGTCAATCTATATGTTGCTGCTTAGCGTAACTTGATCAAAATAATGTAAAATTGCTGGTTCTTGCCTCTTCCCTATTTCTTCCTGTTCTTTGGTTGCTTCATTGGCCTTGTGCTCTAGTATTGAATCTATTACTTCAAGCAGTGAAATGCCTAAGCATAGTAAACTTTTGTTTTGCTGAATTTCAATTCCATAGCTCCTAATGAACAGCCTTTACTCTTTTATTTTGTTTCCGGCTAAATTATATTTTTGTCATCTGCAATAAGTTGGGAGTACGGCTTGGTACAGCGAAATGTAATTGCAATTAGAGAAAACTAGGTTTACCAAAATATTTCAATCGCCCTAAAAAATTCAAAAATGATCAAAAGAGTCCAAAATCACGAAGCACACTCTTTGTAGTTACCAATTTTCGTCTCTTCCAATTTCACCAATACAGGTTGAACCTTGCCACTTTCAGCATCTTCTGCCGTTCATGCCTGGTGAAGTACACATAAAACAGCCATGAAACACATAAAAACCACTTTCTAAAAAACCAATAAACTCTTTCTATGGCCTATTTATGTCTACCGCTAATTGTTTCCTTCTTATTTACAGAAGGAGGTATTCGTCCTTGGGTCACATCTACACGTGCAAATCCACCACTTATGCTCTGATATTCTATGTACAAGTTCGGTCCCGTGGCTGCTAGTGGTAGTATCACCAAATGGTATTCCTAGCTCAAAATATGACAACTACCCAATGTGCTGATGACCAGAAAAGGCCTCACAGAGAGCACTCCACTAAGACTCTCTCACATCCTTGGACAAATCCACAGGCTCAATGTACGTTTCCTTGACGGGTGCAGACATCGAGCTGGCCCAAAACAAGGAACACAAAACCACGATGATGGAGCCAGCCCCGATCATACGTACAACCTTGATAGTATTCTGAGACGCCGCAGTCTTTTCATCTCCTATGCGGTGGACGAGATTGTTCAACTTTTTGGTCTGTTCTTTGACGACATAGCCTCTCGAGAATTGGAGGGACGTCACCCTTAATGCTCTTCTTGCAAACATATGGATGATTTTCTCGCAAGTGTGGAGCCATATTCCATGCACACTGGGCATAATGAGTGGAGCCGGAGTGAAACAGGGAAAAATAGAGAAAGAAAAGGATAAGAAAAAAAGTAGAATAAGGAAATTACCTAAATGGGGCCTGAAAATCCAGTACCGTGATATGTGAAATTATTAGCTCGTACAATATGTTCATAAGAGAGGCCTACGCCAGGGACTTACTGATACTTCTATAATGATACATAGTACAAAAAGACACAGAGGAACTGAAGTTACAGCACAAATAAACAAACAAAGCAAAACAGTGAACACAGGAGCTGAGTGTCAACACACTAACAGGGACTAACGCAGCCTAGTACTCAAGGCCGTTTTCAAAAAACTCAGTCACAGCGGTACCAAGTCTCTTTGCAGCCTCCGATAACACATCGTCATTGTCCAGCGCAGCAAGCGAGGTCCGCAAGAAGTTACAGTCGTTCTTGCTGAATTCCTCGTCCACAGCCATCCGGAACCCCTGAACAAGCTTCACTCCGTGCTCCAAGAACTTGTAGTTCAACAAGGTCATTTTGTCAATGTAGTTCGTTCCCTCAGGGAAGTTCAAGCCCACAGAAACAAACATTCCTGCCTCTGCACTGATGATACGGAGGTACCCCTTCTGGAAGGCGTCTGTGCTCATCAACGAAGCGCAAAAAACATTCCGACGATGCGCATACACGAGTCTCATTTTGAGAATCCAGCTCAAAAGGCCTCTGACACCTCCCAACTTCTGGTTGATGATGCTCACCACCAACATCTGCGACACACCGGAAGGTGCCCTGATCACAATACTGGTATAACGCTTGATGGACGAAATGATGCTCTTGTGAGCCACAATCCAACCCAAACGTGTTCCCGGAGTGAAAATCTTGGAGAAAGTGTCCAAGCGTACAACCCTGCCAATAGTGTCGAACCGGACATACGACGGACACAACTCGCTGAGATACTGCTCCACGGAAATGTCGTACAGCTTCAAATTCGCAGCATCAGGCTTGGCAATCGGAGGCAACGTCAAGTAGCCGTACGGATCGTCCTCGATAATAATGAAATCGTGAGTACAGGCCAAGTCGTAGATGCGCCGGCGAGTTTCGGCCGATTGCGTCAACCCTGTAGGATTCTGGCACGTGGGAATCGTGTAGTATGCCTTGGGCTTCCGTCCCGCATACTGGGGGTACGTCTCGTCCCAGTTCTCCAAAAGGTTCTGCAAGTAGTCCACGTCCACATCGGCTGCAACAAGATCCAACTTGATGGGAACAGGAATACCGCCACAGTTGCTGATGGCGTTTGCAAACGGAATGTACGTGAACTCTTCCATCAACACAATGTCGCCAGGATCAATGATGGCATCTGCCACTCTGTGCAAGCCATCCCCAGAGCCAGTAGTGGGGATAAACGCCCAGTCACTGTACCCTGGCTTATGAACAGTGCTCACAAATTCGGAAATAAGCTTTCTGAACGCTGGGAAGCCTTCGATATCGCCGTACTCCAACGCCAGCGCTGCACCGATCAATTGGGCCTCATCTTCGTAAGTTCTATCAATAGTGATGGTAGTTTCCTTGACATCATCCACAAACAAAGTATCCTGAAACGGATACTCGTTGAGGGTCACCGACAAGCTTGTCACTGGAAAAAACTGGAAATTCGGAGTTCCCACACTAATCAGTAGCGGATCAGGGTGCGGCTTGAAGTTTGCAGGTAATTGGTCCGGCGTGTTGAAATGCTTGAACGATCTGTTCAAGGATCTCTTCGAGATCAAGTGTTCAATTGAGGGAGTCAATGTCATTGTTTAATTTCCAAATCGCTCAAATCTCCACAATTTATAACACTCCGGATCAGTGTGCTTTTTGTCCCGATACATAGTATGCAAGTGTGGAGATTCCATGCACACCGATAAGCACTCGGAGGGTAAGATAGGAAAATGCCCCAGTGACTCACCGGTGGAGAATGCTGTTGAGTCACAAAAACTAATTAATCTGTAATTAAACTCATGCATCTTCATGTAATATGCTCGCTAGCTGCGCGACATGCATGGGCTGCACCTCACCATTCTGCTCGGCCCACACGACATTAGACCGGATCTCTAATTTAAGTTCCTTATGGGTCAAAAGACTCCGGGCTTGAAACATTTTGGTGAGACCATTCTTTTCTGGTACAAGAACGATTTGGTGTTGTGCACAGTAGTCTTCCAACACATCTTTGAATGTCGCAATGAGATCATGCATCGGTATGCCGTCCTGGTTGTCCAGCTTATAGTTTGGTGACACCAATAAGGCAATCTCCTCGTCTGAAAGAATTTCTTTGCCTTTATATGAGGGTAAAGTGGGTCGTTCATGCTTTGAGAATATGTGTAGCGCAGCATTGATGTACCAGTCAAACAATGCCTTCAGTTCAGGATAGACATCGGCCTTTGATTGGAAGTAGGCGATCCAGCTTCGAAACGTATTTTTAACTGTGGATTCATCTGTTGTAGTCTCTAAAAGACTGATTTGGTCAATCCACGGATTCATCACCAAAAACTGCACCAACACCTCCATCTGGTCTTGAGATAGAACGCCAATGTGGAACGTGAGATCAAGAATAATGTCGATCATGTCTGTTTTCTGATCGGATAAGAGCCTTGGACGACTTCCGTTCAGCACCCGCGTAAGAGAAGCCACAATATCCAGCTGCATCGCTTCCCAATCCACTACCTCAATTTTGTGTTTCGACAATACGTCCTTTGTGTCGATGAAACGTTTAAGAACTGGCCTTATTGTAGCGTAATGCTTCCAAGAGTCCAGAACGGGCAAGTGTGCCCATGACGCAGCGAAATACTCTTGAAACCTAGAGCACAAGTTGTGGACATACCGCTCGTCTGGAAAGTCGTCCAAGTACTCAAAAATCTCACATTCTAGCCCGTCTGCTAGGTTGTGCTTCTCCACTAAAGTCTGGAGGTACGGGCCGACTATCGATTCCTGGCATACTTGCATTGCGAGAGTGGAATTGATAATAACAGGAGAGTCTAGCCAGAAGGCTAGGGTGATCCGTATATCCTGGGAAGCAGTTTCAATTGAGGCTTTCACTAGATTGAGAATGCTTCTGTCCCACAAGCTGAGCTCCTCTGAAGAAAAATCCATGATGTTCCGGTAGAACAGGGCCCACAGGCACAATACGTGGAGCTGAACATCTGATGTCATCGCTTCTGAAACAAGATCAGGGAGATAAGTATATGATACTGTCATAAAAATCGTCTCAATGTCTTGGTACTTTGAGTACTCGGACGAGATTCTCTCTAAGACAGTAGTGGTGGTCTCAAGGTTAGGAGAACCATCCAGAGTGACCTTTTCATATTGCTCTAGTAGCTCCATGAGCGACTCGGTCTGGCTGAGTTTCTCAGTGTCTTCTGTTATGCGTGATTGTGCACTTTCGACGCGGAAGCTCAACGCTCGGATCTTCGAGTCAAGTGTCTCCACCTCATTATTGATTCTGGTCAATTCGAGGAACGTGGCTTCGACATCCGACCTCCCGCTCTGATTATCGCCTATTTCCTTATACCTGAGGGGGACATCGATGCCCTTCCTCTCTAGGCTCTCAATAACAGAAAAGAGATCGTATGTTGGTTTGGCGAAGTCAACAGCAGCTCTCTTCTCGGGCTTCTCGCTTTTTTCCCGAATGCCCCCCACGCCTAGACCCTGCGGCCGCAATTTGGTCTCGATCGGGTTCACAATACCCTCCTGGTTGGCCCCAAGACCTGTACCCAGCCGATACCCCATTTGCATCATGAGTTTGGCACCGATTCCGTAACGTTGAACATTGGAGTCATTTCCGTCGTAGTGGTTCACAGTACTAGCCATCGAGTTTGTGTTTGCGGAGTCCATGTTTGTGCTAGCCATGGAATTCATGAACCTCATCGAATTCATCGATCCCATAGTACTTGGCTTTTCTTCGTCCCCAGACTCGTCTGAGTACTCACGGGGTACAGATTGCATCATAGAAGCGCGGAGATTCTCTGTGGATGCATTCTGATTGGACGACGACTTTGTAAAGTTGACTCCGCTCGAGTACATGCGGTAGGTATAAGCTGAGTGCTGTGGTAGTGCACAGTGAAGGGAGTAGTAAGTAGTAATGAGTAGTATTAGTGTAAAAAGCAGTATGGTAATGTAATCACGTAATTACGTGTTTGTGTTAGTTAGTTCAATATGGAGAAAATTAGATATATTATTATATTGTTAATTATGGGCATATGCTCTTGGTAGTTAGTATGATGCCAAAGGTGGCCTGGGAATATGCATACATATGTGTACAAAATGTGAATAATACAAAAATGAGGGACCCAATGAAGAGACATTTCAATTTTTGAAATTCGAGACTTCCAAAGATCACGAGTTCAGCTCCACAGACGTATTATTGGTCTGATATGGAGGTGGACTGCACATTAACAACAGTTAGATGATAGAGACAGGCTATTTGAACCAAAAAAAAAAAAAAAAATAAAGAAAAAACAGAAAAAGTGAGAAATGGAGGAAAGAATTGACCTAGAAATCGCCTAAAACAGACCATTTTTCATTCCTTTTGGTGATAATCCCCACAACACCAACGGCATACCACTAATAAACGATCAGTACAGCCTTCAAACCTATATAGTGTGCTTCATTCATATCCAGCAGCTTTGTTCACTGATTACAGATACAAATTAGCAGGAAATCGCATTTCACGATCAAATATCTCCCAGTTCGAAATACATTCCTGCTACTCATCCTCTGTGCGTATCTGATTCCTCAATCAAGAACTCATTTTCCATTTCTAATCAAGAACTCATTTTCCTTCTCATTCAAGCACTTCCCCTCTTCACTCAATAGGCACTTCAACCCTAAGCCTGCTCCACCTTCAACTCCCTGAGTTGCTTGATGAGTGCCAACAACCGTGCCTCCGACTCAACCGCAGACGAGGCCTGAATCTCGTCCAAGCCTTCGCTGATGACCTGCACCACCGAGGGCTGGTTGTACTCGCCAGGCAAAACGAACTCCTTCGGTATAAAGCTTCCGTACTTCTGGAGCCAGTGGTGTCGTCTTGTTCTCTCCTCTTCCTCCACTTGGAGAAGTGTTCCGTTGAGGAAATCCTGGAGAATCTTGAGAAACCGACGCGGGTACACATACTGCTCGTAGTGGAGCTCTGTCACGTACTTCAGATGGTACACACTGTGGAACTGAGTGTAGTGGTAGGTGAGTTGTGAAATTACGTCCACATACGCGTCCACAGACTCCTTCCCGGAAGAAACATGTGCATCCACCGAGTTATGGCGCATTATCTTCTCGCACTGGACCATAACAAGAACAAACCGCACGAAATCAGTGTCTTTGAATGTGGTATATGACTCCACAAGTTCCGAGCACTGCAGAATCACACTATCCACATGAGGAAGCTTCAGATCCACAAACTTGGCTGCTCGGCTTTCGTTGTTCATGATAATGTCGTGGATACTGCCGAATTCCTTGAGAACTCCGGGAAGCTCTAGTGCATCGTTTCGGAGCACATCAACGTCCACTGCAGCGCCAGAGTCCCGCATGAGATTCTGTGCCATCACACACTGGTCGTAGTGGTTGGTGAGCATTGCCAAAAGACTGGCCAATTCCAGTTCTAGCGAGCTGTTTTCCTTCAAGATGGCACGCACTAAGTTCGAGCTGCTTCTGGGCAGCGAAGCCGGCGAAAACGCGTACCGCATGATCATTTGAACGTCTGCAACTTGTGAGTCGTATGTTTTTGTGCACTTGACGAGTTTCTGGTTGTTTCTGTGCGCTGTTTCGAGCAATTTGGCCAACTGTTCTGCTAGCAAGGAAACGGTGCGTTCACAGTTGCCCCGGAACACAGAAACGTTGACCAAGAGGGTTTCGATGACGTCACGCGCCACAAAGTCGCCCAAAACGTGTTTCCGAGCCCCGTTGGTGCCATTGACCACATACAGTGGCACTTCAGCAGTGTCAAGTAGCTTTAGAGCTGCTTCGAGGCCGGAGATCGCCGGAACAAGCCGACTGCCGACCGCAGCAGTGTAAGATGCAATAATTCCGTCCTCGACTTTCGCTCGGACATGTTCCACCAACGCCGTAACGTTAGCATGTAGGTTCTTGATGTGGTTTAGCTCTGACTCTGCTAGGTCTAGTCGTTTTGGGAGTTGCACGGCCAAAATGTGGTTTGTAGATTCTAGAACGGCCTGTGCCAGCGCCAGAAGCAGTCTTGCCTTTTCAAGCGTGCGGAATGCCTCGCTAGTCCATGCTGTGACTTCCTGTTCCATGTAGTTTCGACTTGCACTGCACAGTGCAGTTGATAAGGCAATAAGATAGACAGAGAGAGTGGAGAAAGTGGAAAATTAGGAAAAAGTTGCGTTTGATGAAAGTGGAGGATGTGCTGGAAATTAGGAAGGCGAGGGAAATTGGGAAAATGAAAACAATTGAAGATGTGTATTGGGGTTAATGTAGACAGAAGAAGAACGAAGGAATAAAGGAAGGAGGCAAAAAAAAAAAAAAAAAAGAATGAAGAATGGAGTTTTGAGAGGAAGAAGTGAACGGAGGGAAGTTTGTTCTGTGGCTCATTCTTTCTCTTGAGTGAACGGTGTTGGCTGGTAAGTTCTTCGTTAAGTACTAGACAGGCCACGGACAATTGTCTGAAATATGGAAAAGCGAATTTTTCTAAAAAACCAGATATAGTCATTATTGAGTGATTTTCCTTCCTTTTTCTTTTTCTTTTTCTCCTTTTCTTTACTTTCTCTATATCTCTCTTTAAGATTATGGGGCCCACTGTAAGAGCCTCACATCTGCTACAAACATAATGCTTACACTTTTGAGCCACCATTCATTAATTTCGTGTTCTGCTCAGTATTATCAAAACTTTCACTAAGGTCTTACTGTTCTTTTTCATTCCACTTGTTCCCTTTCATTGTCCTCTCTATCTTTTTCATTCTGGATCACGAACACGGACTTAGTGCAAAATCTGATAAGTCCAAAGTAACGATTTGCAAAAAGATCAAGAAATTTCACAAGTCGCCTTCTGCGGAATTGCAAACCGCTGAAACTCAAGCATAGTAGATAGCTATTGGCCTAGGGGACAGTATGAACAGATACTAGCCTCTTCAGCGGTGCTGAACTTTGAAAAGAAGAGAAACTGAAAATTGCAAATCAGCAGCTTCATGTGTTTTAATGGGAGTTTTATGCTCATCTTTGCCTTGTTTGGATATGTGATATGTGAAATATGTCCGCTTTCGACTGGCCATGTTGCTACTACATGTGAACTTGATTCCCTGTAAAGTAAGAAGGTTTGAGTTTTGTTCAGAATGCATTGACTTATCGATTCATCCAATAAGACCCTATTTGACAACAGCAATTTAACACATTAAGTGAACATGTAGCTCTCCAAAGAGTGAGGAAGGTACCTCAAGTGATCATAAACATGTTAGTCCATTTTTCAAGTTCAAGAGCTCTTAAGTCCTTTTTCTTACATTTTCTCATTCCTCAATTTTTTATTCTTACATTTTTCTCTCTTTCTTATGCTTTTGCTTTTCTTCTCTTCCTCTGTCTCGGTACATTTTTCCACCAGCACCACAAAAACACTCACCACAATTTTTTTCAAAGCCGAAAAACTCAATCTCTTCAATCCTTTCTTTCCTTTCTTTTTTTTTTTTTTTTTTTTTTCAATTTTTCACCTTGTTCCTTACTCCATTCTTCTTTATAGTGTGGCTCCTGCACACGCCTCCACCTACTTCAACACCTCTCTTCCTAAACAACCCATGGAGGCATTACGGAAGTTGCGCGCCGCCGCATCAGGAGGAAAACCGTTGAATTTGGTGGTCGTGGCCGACTCAGAGACTCCGACTGAGTCAGTGAAAGATGCAACTCACGTCAAATTCGGTTCAGACCAAACGCTATACAAGCTCGACGATGTAACCAGTTTCTACAACGAAGACGCGCCACAGCTGCTCCGTGCAGTGATCTTCTGCTGGATGCACGACAAGTCCTCGATTGTGGATTACAAGAACGCTTGTTTGGAGAACGGAATCCCCGATTTCAAGTTCTTGGTGAAAGCTGAGTTGACAACGTGGTTAAACGGCAGCTCAGACACTTGTCAGTTCATTAAGGACAAGAAAGAAAGTTCGGAGAAGAGCGTGGCCGAGGACGCAGACCTGAAAAAGCGCAAGTTTGCTGATCCGCAGATGGAACGCATTTCTCACTTTGAGATTGAATCAGTCGACCACAACGCCGCGTTGCGTGGCACCAAGAACGTCGTGCTAAAAAACCTTGTTTCGGAGGCGAAACGGTTTACCGCGCAGTTGAAGCGGGCCAAACCGTCCAAACTGAGCCGCAGCAATGGCTCTTCAGCTTCTGCTAAGAAACAACCGATTATCGTCATTTCCCCGGCCACAACTGCACTTCTTTCATTGAGCAACATCAAGGAGTTCTTGGAGGAAGGCCGTTTTGTGGAGCCGCTGTTGAAGAGATCTGATAACGGCGTGGTTATAGTGAACCATCCATCCGATAGACTAATTGCCAGTGCCCAGTCGATTATGGTGGTGGACAATGTGGATTTGTTCACCAAACCAGAGTATTGGGACCGCGTGGTTGCAGTGTTCACCACAGGCCAGGCGTGGCAGTTTGCAAAGTACAAGTACTCCAAGCCCGAAGTGCTTTTCCAGAAATACGCAGGTTTCTACGTTGCATACCAGGGAGACGTTGTTCCCAAGCAAATTTCAGAGTGGAACGTTTCCGTGGTGCAGGTGGACCGTGGCGAGAAGCGGTTTCGGGACAAGATGATTGTGCGGGACTTGTGGATCCAGTTGGAGAAGATTCTCATTGCAAAGCAGTACGGAGTGGAGTAGGACACAGAAGGGTGAGAAGATGGAAATGAAAGGAATGTCTGGAGGATGTGGGTAGTAATGGAGTGTCATGAAGGCCGTCTGTAGGCAGTGAGCCGTGTAACTGACTCATGATATAAATAGAGGTAGCCAATCATCATGTTTGCTCTGATGTTATAGAAGCAGGATTTTGGGTTTTGTCAGTATTCTGTACTTTCAGTGTTTTGTAATTACCTTGTAGTAAACTGGAATCCTCTCCTCATACAAGTGCAATTCTACATATTACCTATGCCTATTTACCTATTTACCTATTTACCTATTTACCTATTTACCTATCTATTTACTTCCCCCTCCTTGACTTCCTTTGCTTCCTTTGCTTCCTTTGCTTCCTTTGCTTCCTTTGCTTCCTTTGCTTCCTTTACTTCCTTTAATTCTTTACCTCCTATACATCCTCTAATTCTTTACCTCCTTTACATCCTTTACCTTTTCCTCCTACTTTCTCAGTTCTACCTCCTCTATTTACATACTCTATTTACATGCCTCTACTGGTAGCTCCGCTCAAGCTCCACAAACTTCGCATAAATCTCGTCCACAGTCATGCTGGTGAGTGCTCTGTTGTCGCGTGTTCTCACAGCAACTGTCCCGTTCTCCACATCCTTGTCTCCAACAACCAAAATGTACGAATATCCCTTCTGGATGGCATCCTTGATGCGTGTGCCCACAGTTTCACTTCGCTTGTCGACATCCACAAAGAAATTGAACCCTGTCATCGGCGCAACAGGTGTGTCGGATACGATATCTCCGACCAACTTCTTCTGAATATTGTCTGCAACATCATGGTGCTTATCTGCAACGGGTATCACCACTGCCTGTCTTGGATTGATCCAGAATGGCCATTTTCCTTGGTAATGGTCCAAAAGAATCGCAAAGAACCGCTCCAAAGACCCAAAAACGGCTCGGTGCACCATAATAGGCTGGTTGTCTCTGTTTCCGTCCTTGGAGATGTACTTGAGCTTGAACCGCGAGGGAAGCTGGAAATCCAACTGCACAGTGCCGACCTGGTGCTTTTTGCCAAACGCGTCCGTGAGTAGCACGTCGATTTTCGGCCCGTAGAACGCACCGTCTTTCTCACGGATTTTCCAGCCGTTTGCTCCGGTGCACTCGTCCAAAACGGCCGCCAATTGCTTTTCCGCCTCGTCCCACGTCTCAATGTCGCCCATGTACTTGTCTGGACGCGTACTGAGGAAGAAATCCACGTCTTTCTCACTGTCTATGCCAAACACATTGTATGTGTCTTTAATGAGGCGAATAGTGTTGGAAATCTCCTGGTTGATCTGGTGGAGCTCACAGAAGATATGGCCATCATCCTGGTGGAACCGGCGCACACGAGTCAACCCAGACAACGCGCCGCTGGCCTCGTTTCGGTGCAAAGATGAAAAATCAGACAATCGGACCGGCAACTCGTTGTAGGACCGCTCAAACTTGGAGAAAATCAAGCAGTGACCCGGGCAGTTCATTGGCTTCAATCCGTACTCGTGTAAATGCTCGCCTTCCTCGAGCTCCTCCTTGGAGATGTCGTTTCCGACCACTTTGAACATATCGTCCTTGTAGTTCTCCCAGTGGCCCGAAGTTTCCCACAACTTGGATTTGTAGATAAGGGGAGTGATGACCTCCTGAAACCCGTATTTGAGCTGCTGGTTCTTCATGAACTGCACCAACTTGTTGAAGATTCTTGTTCCGTGAGGAAGAAAGAAGATCGACCCAGGAGTGACCGGATCGGTGAGATATAGAAGCTGCCGATTGGAAATTGCATGGTTAGCCTGGGAAGAAGACTCTTTCGGGATCACTTGCGAGTAGAGCCGCACGGGAGTCAAGCGTCGAAGACACCTCATGGTGATGTGAGAGTTATATGGAGGTGAGAATTGAGGGAAGTGGTAGAGTATGGAAAACGGGAGCGGAGAAGAGCGAGGGTTTTCCGGTGAGAGAGTAGGGCCGGAAGTGAAAATTTTCAATTTTTGAATATTTAAATTTTGCAGATTCACTGGATTGAGAGAGGTTCTTGCGTATACTGGTGTATGGTGAGAAGGTATTGACTTAGAGCAAGACAGAAAAGTAATAAAACCAAAAAAAAAAGAAAAGATAGAAAAAATAAAATACTCTGCAATTTCTTTGCATATCGGTTCCCTTTGATTTCATACCGTGGACGTTTATTACCACAATGCCTGTGTCCTCTGTGACTGTACTGCTCGAGGCAGATACGTACACCGCAATACTCAGTAATCAGAAAAAAAAAAAAATCAATCAGGCTTAAAAAGAATTTCTGCCTGTTTTGGTTTCTCTCTCTCATTTGTGAACTTGATAATTGCTGTGATGCTATGTGAGCCCAAAATGATCATATGAGCTTCATTAACACACAATCACTTAATGAACACACATTTCCGTGATAAGAGAAGTTTCACGAAATTAAATCTGATCTCCAGTGAGTCAAACCGGATTCTCCAGAACTTAAACCCGACACCAACACACCAAGACCAGAGAGCGTGTGTCCTAATTGAGCCCCACTCCGATTTGAGCTCTGGTTCGACTTGAGCTCTGGTTCGACTTGATCTTCAATGTCCCAATCAATCTCCAATGACTTATTTGAGATCTCTTATTCAGCTCTGATTCCATTATTTCCACGGCTCAAACAGACCATGGAACCTCTGTCTCTCCTGAACCCTTATCCTTCTGAAATTCACCAAAGAACAGAACCAAAATGCCCCAAATTCGACTTGTGGCATATTTGCTAAGTTCTTTTTTTTTTTTTTTGCCACTTCACGCTCCCACTGGTGCCTGGGGAGGCTCGACCAACTCAGAAACAGAAACCCTGTCTTCATGCTTCACCCTGCCGTCCAGCTTGTGTTTCCACGACTTGAGTTTCACCTGGAACCCCGAAAATGTCTTGAACTGCTGCGTCGAGCGGACCCACTTCTTGCAAGGCGTTCCCGACTTGTCAAGGATCTGGTTGACTGAATTAACGGTCAATCCAGCTGTAGACATCTCCTTATGAGCAGATGTTGTGCGGTGCGAATGTGCCTCTTCATTCGGAGCCGGAGAAGTGCCCTTGGACGCCGAAAGAGCGCCGTTCCCGTTCTTTTTGTCTTCTCCCACTTTCTTAACTCGCTTCGGTTTGGGAGGTGTGAACGCCGGGAGTGTTTTGAGGAACTCCAGCTGGAGTTTGAGTTTGACCAACTGCTTTTTAGCTGCCATGACTAGATCCTTTTGTAAACAAGTAAGAATTGGTACAAAACCAGATGCTATGCTGTTAGCTAGGAAGTGTAGAAGTAGTATCGGTAGTGATTCAACGATGGTGTATGCACTACCATGGCTGTAAGTGAGTAAGTAACTATAAGCAGAGGGAATGATAAACAGGAAGAGAGAATGGAAATGTTTTTGGAAATCTTGATTGGGTGATGGTAAAATGAAGAATTTATAATTTTTTTCTAGGTCAGGGAAGAAAAGTGGACGGAACAGATGAAGTAGGAGAGAGCTAGGAAGGAGGTTGGTGAGGGAATTAGTAACTCCCAGCAGAGAGATCGGGATCAAAGATTTTCAGAAGAAACAAGAAATTACTTCTATTGAACAGCATGATTTTGAAAATTACACTTTTTCCAATTCAGGATTCGTTGGAGTGGAAGTATGTTGGAAGAATGAACAGATTGGGTGCGAATTACCTTTCTTTGAAGAATGGCCGGACTTGAAGACGCAAATGAAGGAAAAATCGCTTACTATTATAATATGCTGTTAGTGATGTTGTTCTTTTTCAGAAAAAACGACGAAAACCAATTCATTGTTTCCCTTTCAACACCCGAGTTTCTTCAGTGAAAGCTCTTTTTTTCCCAACATATTTATTGGGGCCCAGTACTAATTTCATTGAGTTCCTCTCTTATTCCACTTTTGCATTGCGTTATTCCAAATCTCTTTTTTTTTCCTTTCAACTGAATAACTGAAAAATTGATAACTCCTCTTCTCTTCAATTTTCACTTTCCTCTTTACATCACTCTTAGTATTACGACGAGTTGGGCCTGCACGCTGGAGCAGCCACAGTTTGCAATCCACTAATCTTATCAGATGGTCAGGATCTGATTCGGATCTGATTTGGTTACACAAAAGGAAGCAGCAATTTTGCTTAATTTCAAGTTATTCACTTTATTAGCGAACGAAGAGGGATCCCCATCTGATAGGGTAATCCACCATTAGGGAACAGACAAGACTAGCCAGTGACTAACTGTAAGGAACTATTCCGAAAAGTGGAAAATCAACGAAATACAGACATTGTTACTGTAACTCACTGCTACTACCACTTCTGCCAATACCTGTTTTCTCATTTGAAACTACGAACTTCAGGACAACAGCAATCTGCAACGACTGGTCATTGGAACTGCCGCTATTCTAATTCTACACTCGATTTTTCATGGAAAACAACCTTGCACGCGTCGGAAGGTCCAGGTCTCGCTTGGACGACCTCAGCCAGGGCCACAAGCTCGATGTACGTGCTCACCAGCGAACATACGAAGGTGCATACACACGCACGGCCATTTCGTGTCTTTCCTTCTCTATTGTGATCATCAAGCTTTTTTCAGCCGAGTTTCTTCCTATTGGAACAGTTTACACTGCGTATGGGTGCTTGCTTTTCTTCATTGGCGTGTTCAAGGCTCGAACGGTTGATACGTACTACAATGCCGAGAAGGACATAGTGGAGTTCCGGACCGCGGGCGACCTGGTGCTTATTCTCACTTCCATCAGCCTTGCGCTGTACTTGGTGTTGCTCGTGCTCGTTTTACGGCTCTAGAGGGAAGAATAGGACGAGATAACGACAATTGAAAGAAAGAGAGCACCAACAGATTTCCAAAAGGGAAGGAATGCCATTTTCTGCAACGGAGCTACTACACAACAGGTTACGGTAAACACTCTAGCAGATCTGTTCATTGATTAGTGTATCTGTTCATTGATTAATGTATCTGTTCATTGACAAGCATATCCGTTCATTACATGTTTTCATATTCGGAGTTGATTCTACTTATTCAGCCTCTGAGACTCAATTCCGTTCCATGGCTAGTTGCTGTGGTTTCATCTTCAGTGACGGAGTTCAGCACTTAATGAGTCCGACAGAGATGAGCATAGAGTCCAAATTTGTCTCTCATATCTCTAAGATCGATGACCTTGGGTTGATGAACTCAACGAATTCGGGCTCCTATGCTCCATGTTGCATCTCGGCGAATTTTGATCCTTCGAACTGCTATAGAGCATCTACTCAATAAAATGCTGAATCTCCAATATGGGTGGTACAGATTTTCCAGGTTTCTTTTGGTACCTTTCCAGGTTTCTCAAAGCAGCATTTTTGCTTTTGTCAGCATGCCTTGAGAGTGTCAGTGCTACTCACTACCGATTCTATTATCGCCAATACCAGCTGTGCTGAGAATATCCTACTGAACATTGTCAATGCATTAAGAAGATCGCTATTACATTTTGTTATTACTGAAGGTAATGTCCAGCTATTGTGCAGCCTTCCAGACTATTGCTCACCAGCTAAAGCTCATTAGTTGTCCCCAAATATCATTCTCAGCACTTGATAGCAGATTCTCTATTTCACTGCCTTTTCACTTCTTTCTCCTTTCTGCACCCCCAAATTCGTTATCATTACTATGTACATGTCACGCCAACGCCCCAAGCCCAAACACCACAAATTGCACGAGCAACTGCACGGACCAAAAGGCCACCTTGCGCATGCGGACTAGTCTCGCCTCGTCGTCCGCCACGTAGTTCACAAAACTGTCGTACACCTCCTCGGAAATGTCGTCCATCAACAACGAGTCGTACACGGTCCACGAGCCACTGAAATCCTCAATGTTCTTCACCACCCGGCTGTGGATCTCGATGAACGCATTGCGCAGATTGATGTACGCCACAATGGGCCGGATCAACGCATAGTTCACATACAGAAGCTCGGGGGCCTGGAACGGAACCAGTGCCCTCACATTGTTCAACCGTAGTGTAAGGTCCAACACAAAGTACCGCAGCACGTCACCTTGGGCGTTCTGGGTGAGTCGCGCCACGTGGTCGGTTTTGCGTTGCACCTCCGGGTTCCGATACCGCGTGGCCTCTTTGTGGATCGACTGGGCGATTATACCGACGATTTCACTCATATGGAGGTCCGGAGAGTCCTCCGGCACCATCACGTCGCCTATCATGTCCACTTTGCCCAGGGAAATCCAGCCAAATGGCCCCTCCAAGCCTGTGTTCAAGTGGTCAACGTTCAAAGAGTCCACACGGAGCCTGTTGACGCGTTTCCAGGGCAAAGCCGTGGCAGACGAGTCTGCGTCGATATCGTCAAAGTCGTGTCTTCTCTGGCGGCGGTGGATGGTGAAAAGCGCATTGTCGTACGCTCCGCTCATCACAGTAGCGTTGAGAAAATCGTAGAAGAGCCAGTGCTTGCGTAGACGCAGCAATTCGCAGTTGTAGATGGCCACCTCGAACGGGCGGAAATCCTGCGGCTGATGCAACGTGAAGAGCACGTCCTCCATAGAAAATGCAGAAAACTCGAAATCTCCCACCTGGTGGACGTTCTTGTAGTTTGTGGCGTCGTCATCCGGGTCCCACCTCACGTGAGTTCTGTCCACCACTCCACGCATGCCTTTCACTTCCAAAGTGTCCACAATGCCGGTTCCGTTCATCCACTTGCGGAACGAGAGCGTCATGTTGACCTCCTCCATGGTCAAGTCGAATTGCGTGTAGTTGCCGTCGTCGTAAGCAACTTCTCCCTCCATACTTTTAGCGTACGCTTCTGCCTGAGAACCTTTGAGAAAATGTGGAACCGCCTTGGGCCGCCTGCTGACAAAACACTTTTTGAACGAAATCTTGCCGTCGGCCCATCCTGGCACTATGGCGTGCTCAAAAGTTACCGTCAACTTGGAGTTCTTTGTGATGAACTCTCCGAGCTTGCGGGCCACCAATTCCTGCGCAAACACCGTGTTGCACGTGAAAATCACCAACAGCACAAAAGTGGTAGTTCCCAAGATCAACACCAACACGTTCCCCACCATAAGCCACGAGAAAATGGCAGAGTAGTCATCGGTGTTCCAGGGCCGGTTTGACCGCTTCAAAAGCCAGCGGAGCCGCACCCACATCCGCGCGCCGACGCCATTGGCCCGCTGCAAAAGCTGTTCGCGTGTCACCTCTGGCTTTGGCGGCGGCGGTGGAGTTGGCGACTCTTTGGAAGAATTGGCATCACCAAGCGGTGGAAACGTAGAAAAACGCCGGAAAAGCGGCACCGGAAGAGCCCGGGGCGGGCGTATTGAGCGGAGCACCACGCTCCGGATGTGGCCGGGCGGCTGTCGAGCCAAAACCCGGAAGCAATTCATGGTGAATTACAACTGGGGATTTTAGAGATGGGGTGCGTGGTTGCGAGCGCGGGGCCGGGGAATAGCAAGAGGGAAGAGAGGAGGGAGAAGAAAGAAGGAAAAAGAGAGAGAAAAAGGGCAAAAAAGAGAAGAATGAATTTTTTTTTGAAAATTTAGGATTTCGGAAAGATGTGGTTGGTGTGTGAACTATTGGTGTAGTTGTCTAAGCTTCGCACAGTTTGCTAGGTATAAGCAAGTAAGACAGTAAAGCAGTTAGATCAAGTAAGTAAATTAGCAAAAAAAAAAAAAATGAAAAGAGATCGAAATTGTGGATTTGGATCTTCCGTGTTTTCTGACTCTTTTGTCCTGAAAAATCTCTTAAGTTGGCTGGAATATATGGTCTCCGTACATGATCAGCTGCTAATACAGAGGATACTATTAATTCCACAATTCCGTGCTGCTATCGAGACTCACGAAACGAAAATTCGCTATTCGAAAATTCCAAGAGTTTTGATTAATTTACCTCAGGTAAGAGAGTGAAAGATCTCAAATTGCGTTAGTTTAGTGAAGTTGATACTCTTCCAGTCTTGTATTGAGACAGAAGGAGCAGCGAGTCTACGGTTGTCGCCAAAAACGAAAACAAAAGTGCAAAGAGAAAGTGAAAATTGCTAGTAATTTTGGAAAACTGAGTTTTGTCAGTTTACTCATTTGTGGATTTCCTCGGTCTTGTGGCTTCGAAAGACTGCCATCTGTAGGAGTACATCACACTTGCCAGTGCAATTTCCAAATCATCCAACTCTGCTCAATTCAATAAACGTGTTTGAAAAAAAAATCACAGCAGCAATAAGCTTTCCAAACAATCGAATGCAAATCATGAATAACTCATACAGTTACAGTACTCTTGAAACCTTTCAGGAACTCATGATCTTATGACAGAGTCGCTGAAACACAGAGGAACAAACTGGAAGCAACCATGAACTGATGTGCACTAACAAAGTGGATGAATGTCACAGAAATTCCTAAAACCGTAGTAGAACCTTTTGCCAAAGTGAGAGTAAAGTTCTACAAGTGTGTAGTTGCTGTTTCAACAATCAGATAAGAAAACAAGGACACATTGAAAAAAAACAAAGCAAAACATTGAGCTGTTACACCTCTCTCTTTTTCCATTCATTCATTCATTCATTCATTCATTCATTCATTCATTCATTCATTCATTCATTCTGTCATTCTTTCTTTATCTTTCACACTATAGACAGTTCGTAAAGAGTACACCAAGGAATGTAAAGAAAACTTCTCAGTAAAAAATGTTTATTACCATTTTCCAATCATTTTCAGCTCAAGCTCATTTTATATTCATCTTCATCTTCACTTTCCTTCCACTTCCACTTCCACTCTTTTCATTCCTCCGCTTCTCTAGACCTATCTATCTTATCACGACACCTCCGATAAGAGCCATTGGTACACTTACCACAGTTCTACAGCCACAAACAGACTTTTTCAGTTTTTTCAATTCCACAAAACAAGCAAAACCGCTTTTCTCCCTAGTTGGGTCTCTACCCCGCCTTTTCCACACTACGTGTCTTCTCCATCTCTCTCCTCTGGAAGAGACTGCCACAAAATGCCGTACACAAACCCGGAATAGGCAACAATTTCCCCGAAGACGCCCAATTGACGTATTTGTCATCAATGTGCCTACATCTATCCCAATTGGGCCGTGACTCACGTGGTGACTCACGGCTGGTGGCTGCTATATAAAGTGCGCACGCTACCTTATCTTCACCATGTCTTTTGGTCATAACTTCAAGAAGAGCCACTTCCCGGCCTCAGACAACACGTTTGTGCCTGTGAACCATGGCTCGTTTGGGTTACCGCCACAGTGTGTGGTGGACGAGTACGTTAAACGGTTCAATCTGGACATAGCAAGTCCTGATACGTTTATCCGTATTACCCAGCCTAAGGAGTACCTCCAGGCACTCAAGGCCACTGCTGAAGTGTTGAAGTGCTCGTACAAGCGGTTGGCGTTTGTGGACAATGCAACATCCGGAGTTAACACCGTGTTGCGGTCGTATCCGTTCCAGAAGGGCGACAAGATCGTTATGCCCAGCACCACGTACGGCGCATGCGCCAACACGGTCCGATTCTTGCAGCTGACGTTGGGAGTTGACTTTGAAGTTGTGGAGCTCGAGTTTCCGCTTGAAAACGGAGAGATCGTGGCAGCTTTCCGCAACGTATTCTCCAAGTCGAAAACCACCATGGCGCTCTTCGATACCGTCGTTTCTATGCCCGGCGTGAAGTTGCCCTACCAGGAATTGACCGAATTGTGCCGTGAATTCGGAGTCTTGTCCATGGTCGACGGCGCACACTCGATTGGCTTGATTCCAATGGACTTGTCCGAGTTGAAGCCCGATTTCTACACTTCCAACCTTCACAAGTGGCTCTACTTGCCCAGAGGATGTGCTGTGTTGTATGTGGACCCGAAACACTTCCGGACCATCCAGACTATGCCGGTGAGCCACTCTTATGTGGACAAAGATGCAGAACTCACTGAAGAACAACTAGACAACCTTTTGGTGTCCAAATTCACGTTCTACGGGTCCAAGTGCTTTTCTGCTATTGCGTGTGTCGAGACAGCGATAAAATTCCGCCAGGATCAGTGTGGAGGTGAAGAAGCAATCCAGAACTATGGAGAGTCGCTTGCACGGCAGGTCGGTGCACTCACAGAGAAGTTGTGGCCTGGGTCGTCAGTTATTGAGAACAAGGAAGGTACGTTGGTGACGGCCATGGTGACAGTGTTCGTTCCGATCGAGGAAATGGCCCCCGATTTCAACCCCAAGGACCCTAAGGCAGTTGCTGAGTTCATTGAGTTTGTTTCTCGGCACCAGATCGAGAAATTCAACACTTTTGTGCCGTTTGGCGAGCACGCGGGGAGGATGTTGGTGAGATTCTCGTGCCAAACGTACAACGAGCTCTCGGACTTCGAGTATGCGATTGGTGCAGCTCGCAAGTCGGCCCAGGCGTTCTTTGACGAGGGGAGACTGGCCAGACTTTGAAATTTCGAGAAAGCGAAGAAGAACAAGAAGAAGAAGACGAAGAAGAGGAAGGAAATTGAACTTGCAAAGTGAAGTTTGAGGAATTTCTCATGAGAGTGGATTAGTGGGATTGAGTATTTGAGTGGTTGATCTGGATTGACATGCTGACCCAGGAAAGGAAGACAATGCGAGAATGTCTGACTGAGTGTGACTGTTGACAAATCTTGCTCACACCAATTTCAGATGCTGACTGTTCCTGATGGCTGCTGTGTTGCTTGGTTGACAGAACATTTAGAGACAAGTTGCAGCAGACGCGCTTGTGACGTTAGAAATTGGAATAGCTGTCACTGCTGCTTGTGAAAAGTTTCAGAGATGGTTTCGTTCATTTTTTCCATATTGTCGTATAGAATTGACGGTAGATTGATAGAGTGGAGGAATGGTAGAACAAATCAGTATCTTCGAATTATTATGACTTGAACTCTTAATTTTCACAGAACAGACAGTTTCAAAGTTCGACATTCAAATGACAGATTTTCCTCTGTTGTACAAAACTGTCGCTTTGTTGTGGTGTATTATTAGCATCGCATCTCTCGAACTGATGTGCCTCGATCGTCAATTGTTGATGTTCTATATTTAAGCTGCGCCGGTTCCAACTCACCGCAGATAGAACGCGTTTTTCTCGCAGATGACGAGCTGGAGTCGTTACAGATTCAAATCATCAATTTGTTGAGTGAGTATGTGATATATATTCTACTACGGTTGAATTGGTCCATATAGAAGATCCAGTAATAGTAGTAATAATGGTCCTGACTCAACTTTTTGTATCATTCCCATCTGCTACTAATGAATATCTGCGTTGTGTATTTGGTCGTTTTCAGACCCAACAGATCAACATTTTAATTTCTGAACACCAGCTACTTGTTTACATATCTGATCCGAATTATCCGGTAAATTTGTTTATTTTCTGAGCCGTCTCAACGTGCTGTACGCAGAGTTTTTCGCATTACACAAGGATTCCGCGCTCTTTTCGGTCTTGAGGGTCTGTCAAACGCTTGAGACGCACGTATCTGCATCCCAAGCCACGTCGAGGGTAATTATTCTGGAATTAAGCCACGTTGTCCGTAAAGACCTATCTGTGCCACACATGCAATATTCACGTCAAACGAGGGAAAGTCCCTGACATGAATAGGACCATGCATTGCGTAAGAAAATACCGTCACATCTCTTAAACGGGTAGCTGGCATCCCTGATTTGTGTGTGGCATTGCCCACTTGTGAACTATGCAGCATCATGCAGGTGGACCAAACAACGTGCAGGGCGATGCCTCTCATATGCACGTCCGTACATCCTGGCATATAAGCATGGGGGCACGGGGATAAGCGTCAAAGAACACAAGCGACTTGTGCGCCGCGGCTAAATACAGTTGAGCTGCCTGATTACACGGGCAAAAGCCTAATTGCACCGACTGTATGCAGCGCGTGCCTTTACTTGCATCGCACTGCGTCAGATACCGTAGTAGACCAGCATAACATGAATGGCATAAGTGAGTGTTAAAGGCGGCTCAGCAGATGAAAAGATTCCAGGCCTAATGGTTGGTCAACATAGTATATCCGAAAAATTCATTTTTGAAGTCAAATTGACAATTCCCTTACTGTTCAAGATCGAGTCAATCGAGCAGATAACGTACTACATCAATGCATAGAGGATCACAACAGATTAAAAAAAAAAAACAATCTCGGGAATGAGTACATGTAAAGTAGGTAAAATATCGAAGGGGTGCCAGCAAGCAATTCACATGATCAAGGCATCTAACATTAGCAATCTACATAACTAAAGGAGTATGGCAATACAATTCGGTATGGCAGTCCATGACAGTATGTCGACTCAAACTATAACAACACACACTGGGGATTTAAGCTCAACAAACTCGCAGATGAACGCATAAAGGGACGTCAATGCACAGTCACATGCGAGTATTTCCTATAGAATTAAGACGTACGAGTTAATTGATGGTTATTCATGGCAATAGATAACAGTACATGCCAGCAAGTCATCCCAAGGCATACCAGAAAATAGATCAAAGTTCTCGTTCGTTCCATTTCAAGTGTTGCATAAGCCGTCTTACATACCAAGAATCGCCAAGCATTCGTACTAACCCTGAAATTGCCTACACAGCCACGCTCAATTGCACAGCCACTTTCACAAAGGCAAACTAGGTTAGTATGGCAGCACAGAGGCAGTTACACAAAGGAACATAGCAATTGCATTTGTGTTGGTGTGCAAAAGAAAAGATATAGTTTATGAGCAAAGCGAGGAACTGTAGATTATCATAGGCCTGTATTACTCAGAAAGCAATACAGTCTATAGAAGACGGACGACTTAGGAGCAAATAACCACAAAAGAAGAGTGAAAAATTAGTTTTTATAAACTGACAATACGCAGCTGAGCGCAGTTACCTCAGCATAATACATAGTGGGCCATGCAGATTGGAAGAAGAGCAGTATAGAAACACAGTTAGGTCGAATTCAGTGAAAAAAGTAAAAAAAAAAGTGGAAAACGAATAACTAAAGAAATAGAGTGAAATTTCCAGAAACAGAGGCCAACTGTCTCAATATTGCACGCTGAGAATTATATCTGCCACTACTACAGTATTGCCCTTACATCTCTCAGTGCTAACTTACAATATTATCATTTTCTACATCTTCTACATTTTCCAAACCAAGTGTCGATTAATACCCAGGCCCAATGGGGCGCAATACCGCAGAAACAGTGCAGAGCGGAAGAATAAGAAAAGTTCAGAACATGCAATGAGTCGCTTCAGAACAGTCGGAGCGTTGGAACAGCTTACAATATTAGAGACAAGTCCCGCCACTCTAAGCCCTTTAGAACCCACACTGGTTCTCGTACTGTCTGTCGGACAACGGCTGGGGGAAAACGCCAGCAGCAATCAACCGGCTCATGTCCCAGTCCACGGCGTCCTCAGTTTTCCAGTTCCAGAACATCCAACCTGCTGTCTGCTCGAAAGCATCGAGCTGAGCTTCAATGTACCGTCTCACATTGGCCTTGTATTCGTCAGTCCAGTTATCCGAGTTTGTGTACATGTCACACAGTCCGTAGTTGGGCGAGCTGTCGTAGTCTCCCAGCCAGCGGGCTCCACGGCCAACTCCGTTCAACCAGAGCGCACAGTCGGTGAGTGCAGCAGACCACTCGCCTGCAACGTTCCAGTGGGCTTCGTTCTTGGAATCGGCCCACGCACAGGCAACTTCAATGTGCTGGTCAATGTCACGAGCCAACTCGCCGGCGCTGAACACCTGGTAGTGGTGGTGGTCCACAATAACGTCCCAGTAGTTCAGGTCTACGGGCATAAACGAGTCCCAGTAGTTGTAAGCCTGGAATGCGTCGTGAATCACCACATTGTTGACCGAAACAGACCGCATATTCTTGTACGCCCACTCAAGCAAGTTCTTGAGCTGGTTCATGTCGATGGCAGGGCCCAAGGGCTCGTTCAAGAACTGGATTCCTGAAATCACGTCGGTGTACTCCCACGCGCCGTACTTGTCGAAAATTGCTTGCAAAACAGTCAAAGTCAACGCGGTGTTGGCGTCCGACTGGAATCCAATGGTGTCACGCAACCCGGAGTTGTCGAATCCGTTCTGAGACCCTGGAGCTCCGTGCAAGTCCACCCACACCTTGAGGTTGTACTTGCGGGCCCATTCAATGGCCTGGTCCAAATACTTTTCCTGACCTTGAACATATGGATCGTCGTCCAAAAGCCCAAACGCCCAGTATCCAATAGGAATACGCACGTGGTTGAGGCCGGCGTTTTGCATGGCTTCAAAGTCACTTTCAGTGTACCACGTCAGCCAGTGCTCTTCCAATTTTTCCAATGCTGCATCTTTACCAAGACGCTGGGTGAAATGGTACTCATCCACAGGAACATCGTCGCCGAATTCTTGGAAAAGGGAAGGAGTAATGTAAGGTTCCAACACAAACCAGCCACCTAAATTAACACCCATAACTTTATCATTTTGATAGTCCCACAGTGAAGTACGTTTTGAGACCGGAGTCTTACCAGGAATGGCAAGGGCCAGAACCGCTGCCGCCAAAGAAACGAGCGAAACGGGAAGTCTCATGATAAAGAGTCTGTGGTTCTTTTTCTTTTTGTGGCTTGAGCGAAACGTCACTAATACTTATACGCCATGCAATGCGCGGTGCGCAACGGAACGGCCTGCATGAGGACCCGCAGTCTGGCCTATAAAAATAGCACGGATCGGCGTGCATAATTCCACCAACTGTCGTTGAGAGTGGGGGGCGCATACACAGCACCGGTATATGCGGTTGCCGCACATACTTAACGGGCATGAAACTCGGGGGTTGCACGTGGTGGAGCATTTAGAGTTGTATGATGCAATCATCGGGCGTTATCGCCCAGAAAAATAAATACTTATCGATGTGGATGGTATCACTACCTTTGGGGGGTGCCATGTGGGTTACCTGCGATGTTATGCCATGCCATGATGCACCCCCTGGAAAATATTGCGCAAATGGCTGAAACCGGCCTGCACGTGGGCCAGATTGCCAGCACCGCGTTGTCACTCCTGTTTCCATCTTCCTGCACCTGCGTTATCCGGACAAGCATTCGCAGCCATGTCGGTCCACCACCTCGTGATCTGCACTTCCAACAATACTCTGCTATTGTTTTGTGTATGCTAGTGGGGTTAAATTTACATCTGTCAAAAGTTTGTTCCATGTTTTTGCTCGGAAGACTTGAATTTGCACCGTGAAAATGTGTTTGGACTGTTGTGGCCAGACTCAGCTGGTTCTTAGTCGGCTTAACTTTGGCTTCTGCTGAGGCTTTTGCTCGGCTTGGCATAAGCCTTTCTGTTTTTTTTTCTTGTACACTTGGGAAATTTACTCCGACCTCGTGTTGTGTACGTATCATAGATGTTTGGTTTTCGTTGGCTATCTCTGTTTTCCTTCCTTTGAGCTAATTTTTTTTCATTTACTTGCATCTTGCAGCTCTCTTTTTTTTTTTTTTTTTCATTTTTTTTTATCCCACTACATATTCTTTTAATAGGCCTTGTTTGTTTATGTATGTTCCGGCATATACATACCTATATATATATCCACCGCCATAACTGCCTATTTGCTCCTTTTTTAGTTTTTCCCTATTTTGTACACAAATGCACCTCGCTCGTTAATAATCTGTTCCCCTCTATGTACATCATACTTTTCACTTGCCTTGACACGTTCCCGTTAATATAATCCGGTTAAGAGAGGTTAATTATCAACACTTCGCTGGTTTGCCTGCAGACAACCGAGTCGGACTTCTTGGTCATGGCCCCTTGGGGCGTGGTACTGCAGACAGGGCATTGTACTATCTTGGTACTTGATACGACTACTGCTGTTATGATCGAGCAAAATAGCACATGTGTTGATTGGAAATTTCTTTCTCTCTCTCTTTTTACCTTTCCCTTTTTCGGCCCCGGACTGTTCCGGTTCTGTCTGTTCTGAAATTACTGTGAAATTCTGGTGCAGGATTGCTTGTTGCTACGTCATCACCAATTGTCATTTTCGCTCCAAACGCCGGTGTTTCTTCCTCTTTGTGCACTATGGAAACCCCACATCTCGCTAATCTAGATCATTCATCCTGTGCTGCTCTAGTTGTACGGATAATGATAAGATGGTTCTGTCCGTATGCACACCGGTTGTCCCCCACCTACACTTGTGTAGTTACGGTGCATCCTTCATATTGCACCAAGCCTCTAGAAGCCGTATGGAAGTCGTAGGCAGTAGAATGAAACTTCTGCCAACAGGGATGTTTGGATGTTAAAGAAGCAATTAAAAGGAAGCAAAATGTGAAAACGTGAACTTGTGAACACGTGAGCACTAGGCACTCTTTACCTGGAATTGGAGATGGAACTCTTGGAACTCTTGGAACTGGAATATAGTTCCGGATCTGGAGTAATTGGAGGTTAAATACTGGAATAGCTCAAATTGGAAAGTTCGCCAGAATTAGGGACTCGGAACATCTAAGGAAATTGCGCTTGACAGAAGACCACTTCGACGTAGCTCCTGATCAAAATAGCAAATACTTGCTAACCACCTCAAAGCAGCAAATAGCTTTTCTATAATTAGTGTAACATTTTCTCCTTTTGTGCTGGAAGATCACTAATTTCCAGCACTTCACTTCTTTCACACACTCATCAAGCTCAAATACTCCTCCTAATAGGAGCAGGCAAGCTTCTACTGATACGACGTTTCTTACTTGAAACTCGTTTTCAAGAGAAGTGCAGTCACCACGAAATTCAGCTTACCATTCATTTCCATCAGATCCAGATTACAGGCATTGACATGTGTAGTCTCTGTGCCTTTCTCTTCAGCAACAGTTGCAATCCAGCGCTACCAATTGTGAAAGACACTAGTTGACAAGCGTAAGGATCTCAGAGTGTTGGGAGCTCAAAAAGTTGAGATTCTCCTTCTTTCAATCTCACTTTTCAGTTCATCACTACTGCCAGTGAGTATCTACTCAGTTCAGATGTCCTCCTCAACATTGTTTTCCATATCGGAGTTGGAACCCGAAAGAGGTATTGAAAAATGTTCGCTTTTGGTTTTGATGCTTAGCACCTCAAAAACACTGAAAATAGCTGTACCACACTCGGTGGCATTGGACTACTGGAAGCAGGCTACTGGGCCTGGCCTGTTACTATACACCTTAGGCAATTTCACCTGGAACTCATTTGGCTGTGTTGGGAGAGACCATACGGAAAACTACACTTCTAAATGTGAACAGTTGCACGATTGAACTTTTATGGCGAGTGAAAATTGGCGTTCTCTGTCCACGGAGTGTTTCAGTAACTCGTACCAGGAAAGCACACAGTCTTCTCTGTGAGTGCAAGACCTCCACTCAGTTCTTGTTGAAAAAGAAAAAAAGCGAGTCAGTAAATGTAATTTCAGCTCTGTTAGAGCTCCTTTATGTCACGAGGAATGGCCACCTGCTTTCTATGGATGAGGTGTTGGAATGGCTGGGAGAACTTCACTCTGAGAAATCCGTTGATACTGAGCTGGAAGTTGGAAGAAACCACAAAAAGCCCAAAACAGCAGAAATCATCTTCACGGATCTTAACAACTCAGTAGTCACTGTGTGCTATGAACAGACGCAACACTGAGAGAGGTAGAAGACTTCCATTCAAAGGGAAACCAAGACGCCACCGGAGAAAATGTCAATACAATTCGTGAGATCAAAAGAAGCAGTATCAAAAAGAGGCAGTATCAATGAGTTTTGGGCCGGTTTCTTCTTTTCGGAATGATATTGGCCAGACATTGCTGTAGGTCTTCGAATGAGGTGCTCTCGGAGAGTTTGGCCGAACACCGAAACACCTTTGTGCACCAGCTAAGAGCCAAATTTCTGCTGAAGCATGCTTATATCTCCCCTAAGTACACTATTCCACCGCTATACTTGTTTGTTGAATTTGGAAAAGCCACCATTTGTGACTGAGGAACAGCCTCACTTTTGAGTCCTATCGTCTATTTCCTCCGACCAGCAGTCTATTTTAATCCACAATAACTTTCGGCGAGTCCTTAATGTGACGCTATAATCACTTTTATTCCGCAGATGCCAGGCGCACTGTTATCACAAACACAAGTCGTGACCAAACAGCAACAGTTCAAACAGCAACAGCCCATACTTTGCACATTTTTCTTTCAATTACTTCTCCAGCCGGGTAACTCGTACTAATCACCCTAACTCGTTATTTTGTACAATTAACACAGTCTAATACTATCGCACGATGCATTTCCAAATACGAGCACACTAAACTATTGACGTGACGCTTCTAAAATTGCTACATTGATCCATTTGGCCATTCCACCCGGCTTGATACAGATAACCCACCGCCGGCGGAGTTCAGGCTCCGTTTCCATTGCTACATTGATGGAGATAATATGATCTGATCGTGCACTCAACGCACCCGCTTGCCATATAGAGAATTGGCGGGGCTTAATTGCAAGCAACATCACGGGGCCGAGATTAGCCCAGAACGGCCAGCCAATAAGCAGATACAACGACACAAAGCCACAAAACACTTCTTATCAGTCTTTACTATCACGAATGCAGCTTACGGGATTAAAATGCACTAATACAATTTTGACGTCAACTATTCCATTCCCCATACTCTTCACTTAACCTGCAGACCTGACAGAACCCTACAAAGAAAAAAGCAATATCAGCCCCACAAGCGAAAGTCAAATTCATTGTTCAGCACGAGAAGCCCTGTCATTATTGTCCTCTGTTTGTGTAACTACAATAACTAGTAAAACACTAAAGATACCCGCTTGTCCGAACGGCACCAATATTGATTTTGTGTTTTGTGGGGAAGTCTCGCGTGTTCGGGAATTCAAAGCCTAAACATGGAACGCTATCTTGCATTCAGTGACGAATTCCGTCACACACCTCAGCAAGGACTTACCCATTTCGGACGCTTATCTGGGCCGACTCCGCCGTTGCCTGCAGTACGGGCGTGCGATGGACAATCGATAATTGAAAATTCTTGGCTAATTTGACACATTTTTCGATTATTGCCTTTATCACGAAGAGAAAACCTGGTGGCAGTTCAATAATTTAATAACTTGTCATCAAGTGTCATGTGCCCCGTGACAAGATCGTAAAAATGTGTCGGAAAATGCCCAATGAATGCGTCATGCATGCAAAATGATGGCCGCACGTCAGATACCGGTCACAAATGCGGCAATTCGAACCTTCTTATCTGCAATTCCGATAGCTCAGTACATAAAACCCGTTACATCTGGATTTTCAAACCCCGATCCACCATGGAAGAGGAAATATTCTCCATTAACTCAAAGTCTAATGAAGACTTTATTCCAGGTACTGTTAACATTTATTCGTTCAGTGCTCTGGAAAAAACTGATTTGCAAGTAACTGAGGACAATATCATTCTTTTACCTCAGCCTACTCAGTCGGTCAACGACCCACTTAACTGGAAAAAAAGTAAGAAATTATGGAATTTTGCTTTATTGGCATTTATTACTGGTTTCACTGCAGCTACATCCAACGATGCTGGTTCCATTCAGGATTCGCTCAATGAGCTCTACGGAATTTCTTACGACTCCATGAACACTGGTGCTGGAGTTTTGTTTATCGCTATTGGATGGGGTACTTTTCTTTTCACCCCACTTGCTAATTTGTACGGTCGCAAAGTCACCTATTTTATCTGTATTTTCCTTGGTTTGGGTGGTGCCATCTGGTTTTCTCAGGCCAGAACTACCGCCGACTCTATTTGGTCCCAGTTGTTTGTCGGTGCATCGGAATCGTGTGCTGAGGCTCACGTGCAACAGTCCTTGACGGATATGTACTTCCAGCACCAGCTTGGTTCGGTTTTGACGATTTATATCTTGGCTACTTCCGTGGGCACATACTTGGGCCCCTTGATTGGCGGATTTATCGTCCAGTACTGTGGATTCCGCTGGGTCGGGTGGATTGCATGCTTCATCTCCGTGGGCTTGTTGATAGTCATTTTCTTTGGTATGCACGAGACGTACTTCGACAGACAGCTCTACCACGGTGTGGTGACAGCCAACGTTCAGGGCATTGACAAGTTGTTGGAGAAGAAAGACGACAGAAAGAAGCCCAGCAGCGCGTCTACTGATGCTACGTCGGTTTCGTCCAAATTGTCCAACCACGACAACGAGCTTGAGTTGGCGAAAACCGAGAACAACGGAGCGTCCGAACCAAAGAAGTCGTACTGGCGCAGTGTGGCGATGATCACACCTGCGACCAACATGATCGGAACTGGGTTCAAGCAGTACTGCAAGCGGCTCTTGTTGCTTTTCCGCGTGTTTCTCTTCCCTCCTACCATCTACTCTGGTTTAGTGTGGGGAGTCCAGGATGCGTTGTTGACGTTCTACTTGACTGTAGAAGACGACCAGTACTACGACCCACCATACAACTACGGTGACACCGGAGTGGCGCTTATGAATGTTCCGTGCTTGATTGGTGCCATCATTGGATGTTTCTACGCCGGTATTGTCTCGGATTGGTTCACCATCTGGATGGCCAAGCGCAACAACGGAATCCAGGAGGCAGAGTTCAGACTCTATTTCCTTATCATCCCAGCGGTTTTGTGTCCTGTGGGCTTAATTCTCTTTGCTGTCGGTACAGACCAGCAGTGGTCATGGTTCCCCACCTACTTTGGACTTGCGCTCATTGGTCTTGGATTCGGTGCGTCTGGTGATGTTTCCATGGGTTACTTGATGGACGCTTATCCAGACATGGTTATCGAGATGATGGCTGGTGTTTCTGTCATCAACAACATGATTGGATGTATCTTCACGTTTGCCTGTTCGCCCTGGTTGGATGCGATGGGCAACACCAACACCTTCATCATTTTGGCGGTGATCACCTTTGTGGTGATGATGGGCTGTGTTCCGTTCATTTACTACGGAAAGCGCATCCGGAAGTGGACCAAGCCGTGGTACCTTGACTACTGCGAGATGCGGGACAAGATGCAATAATGAGGTTGTAAGAATAAAGAGTAAGAAGTGAAAAAAAAGAGTAAGCAAGTAGAGAAGGTAGAGAAAACAGAGAAGGTAGAGAAAGTAGAGAAAGTAGAAGAAGTATAGAAACTAGAGAAACTAGAGAAACTAGAGAAACTAGAGAAACTAGAGAAACTAGAGAAAGTAGAATGAAATAAAGAGAAAGGGTCAGGAGTGATTGGACTTATGTAGTGGGTGAGAAGATTTCAGTACTTGAACTAGAAACCCATTTTGCAGAAAGTGTCAGTGCTTCATTAGAGATCTTGAGCAGAATCGATAGGTAGTGAGTTTTCAGAAATTGACTGGATGAAACAGCTCTTTTTTTTTTATTCGTCAGGAGAACTTCCCGATAAAGCCGTTGGATGACTATCGGACAGGCTGAGCCGGGATCGAGATAAATCAGAGGATTAATCAAAATCCGATAAGAAGGTGAAAATGCTTATCCAGATAAAGCTACGTAGAAGAAGTCATTGGAGGCAGATATCCAGAAAAGTATAAGCCACCGTCAATTGGTGGGATTGGATAAGATAACAAAAAAAGAAGTAGCAAACACGGAATGAGATTAAAAAATAAATGAGATTAGATGGAAAATTGATTGGATGGTTCTAGAGAGTGAGCACATCCGTAAGAAGAGTGGGTTTACAGAGAAGACGATGAAGGTTTGACCTAAATAGTGAAAGTACAAATTACGTTCAGTTTTGATTTTCCATTTTCCATTTTCCATTTTCCAGTTGCAACACAGCTCTCGGTTTCTTGTTCCCCGTGTTTCTCACTTTCGGAGCCTCAACTCCTACGGCGATCGGACCCCGATCTCCGGTGGATTATCGTATCCAATTGCCGGATTGGAATGCCGATAAGACAGTCGTCTATAAGCGCATTTCAAACCTGTCAATGTGTCTATCTCCGGAGATTGCTTCTCGTGGGCTTCTTTGAGCAGGTGCTGCCGGAAATATAGCAAAACAAGGAAGTGGAACACCGTAACTTACTGAAAAAAAAAAAAAAAAAAAAACCTAAGAGAATGACCAAGAGAATATTCACTGAAAATGGAGTAGTGAGAGAATTTGGAGCCACCGGCTTTTGTTAAGAGTCACTGACCCATATTCATCTGTGTTTTTGGTCACAATACGTCAAAGAACCAACGATAGGGACCATTCTTAGGGAACAATTTCAGTGTTGGCTACAAATTTAGGTGTTTGCTTTTCTTCTCTTTCATTCTCTTTTCCTCTTTTCCCTGTCTTTTCTTTTCTTTTCTCTTCTTTCCCTTCCCTGGCTCAGTGGTATCTGAGTTGAGAAAGTTCAATTAGCCTCTACTGGTCAACATTGCGTTCTGTTATGTCTGGCCGGCCTTGACTACCTAAAAACGGTGCAAGAGCAGCTCTGGTCAATTTTCCAAAACATATGACTTTCTATTCAGCAGTATAATCCAACACACCGAAATGGTATTCTTTCTTAGTCTTCATGGACACAAGTCTATCTCACCACATTATGTCCAACAATGTTCTTTGCTGCAAAATCAGCCAGATATGTTCCACCATTGAATGATCAAGAGAGAGCTTTCTTGTCTTTTCAATTACTCTTTTTCAGGAATGCCCATCATCTTATAGCTAATGGTTCTAGGTGCTGAGAGCGCATTAGTGAAGTTGCAAAATTGAAACGATTTTTAAAGCTTTTTTCTACTTTTCAGCTAGTTCGGGTTCATTTCGGAATGGCTGAATATGAAATGCAATGGAGTCTCTTTTTATCGTGGACTGTGTACTTATGTTACAGTGCTACTGGAAGATACCGAAACAAGGAAGGAAAAGGAAGGCAAATCGAGGAAAGTGGGATAAAACAAGAAAACCTAGGTAATCCAATAGAGGGAGTAGTTTTTGAAACACCCAATATATCCCATTTTCACCTTTCGTCTTCGCAATTACACATTGAGTACTCATTACTGGGGAATAAAGTAGGAACATGAACAAAAGAAAAGTGAAAGAAAAACACAAACAGAATATGGAAAATGGAAATTACTATCACACCAACCCACTCCATCCATTTTTCATCCCTGCCTTATCCTACCTAATATGCTTCTCTATCTCGGTTTGACCTGCATGTGGCACAGGGCATCTGCCCTCGTCACGTGCGCTGCGCGCTCACCACTTTTTCTCTCAGCTTTTTCCGCTTCTCTTCTCCAGAAACTAAGACATAGTCTGCCTAAGCTTAAATCGATTATCTCTAGTTAAAATGTCCACCGAATCTGCTTTGTCTTACGCCGCCTTGATCTTGGCCGACTCCGACCTTGAAATTACTTCCGACAAGTTGAACACTTTGGTTACTGCTGCTAAAGTGGAAGTTGAGGGTATCTGGGCTGACCTCTTCGCCAAGGCCTTGGAGGGTAAGGACTTGAAGGACTTTTTCTTCAACTTCTCTTCTGCTCCTGCTGCTGCCGCTGGTTCTTCTTCTGCTGCCGCTGCTGGCTCTTCTGAGGCTGCTGCTGCTGAGGAGAAGGAGGAAGAGGCCAAGGAGGAGTCTGACGACGACATGGGCTTTGGTTTGTTTGACTAATTGCTGAGCTGTATAGTTAATCGACGGATCCATAAAACGATGTAGAGAGGAAATGTAGAGATTAGATGTAGAGATGAAAGTGGTTAGAATGTGATTACTGATAACAATGAGGAGGAGGGAGAAACGGTGTCGTGCTTTGAATGTTTGGTGTTTTTGCTTGAACGCTATTGGGTGCATTTCCGAGTTCACAGTTGGTTTGTGAGTGCCTGTTTGTGTTCTGTTCTGTTGCTGTTGTCTGACTATGAGTATACTGAATGCTCAGTCAGGACCCGTAATATTTCATCTAGATTCTGGAAATTACTGAATAGACGGAAAAGTAGATAAAAAGCCTAAATATTTCTTATTTATTGTTTTTTTTTTTACCTGGCCTCCGGCCGTCTACCAGTCGGTCTCCAAGCTGAGAATTGGGGCAGCTAATTGGTATTCAAGACAACAGTGGAAATAAATTTGAGAAAAAGTGCTGATATAAAGAAAGTCTAAAATTTCAGAATTACATTAAGATTTGCTGGAAAGCGAGTGTTGACGCCACTGCTACTGCTCTAGAACGAACAATGTAAGAATAAGAATTACTTTCAGGAATAAGTTTAAGATATTGGCCAGTTCGCATCGAATCACATTCACTAAAGTTTCACTTAAGCATATATTTGCTTGTCTGTTCAGGGTGTATTTACTTATCTGTTCAGGGTGTATTGCTTATCTGTTCAAAGCACTGGCTTATCAATTTGGCCAGTCATTCAAAAGCTACTTGGCCCATACTCGGAAGCCTTGTTACGGCGACAATTCATTCAGAGAGTACTATGTTCCAAAATTAACGAATGAAGCGGTACTAAATCAGACCAACCAGGTGGTAACACTCATCCTTCCACTAAGTCAATAAGTACTCAGCCAATAAGTACTCAGTCAATATGAACCAGATATCCATTCAGCCAATACCCATTCAATCATTACTTCCACAGTCAGTCCATTCACAAGCGATTTTCAGCCAAACCAATTTCCTTTAACCAACGCATGAGTGTCGTTCCGTTTTTCTGTTAAAGTAACTGCACTAGGATCTTGTAAGCACTGATTCCCATTGTTCGTATGCTGAAAAAAGAGTAGACTTTAAAAAAATTCTAATTCCAACTTAAATGAATGTCTAGTGTTCTTCTTTGAGTAATGACCGCATTTGGTCTCAATGCACAGAAGTCTTGCCTGCCACTGAATACTTCTATGTACTCAGACACACCAATACCCAGATCGACAACCAATATCAAAACAATTAATTTCAACTAGATATTTCGTGAACTACAATGTCAATCAATACTTGGGCAGTTTTTGTCTCTTTGGAAAATGTCTCTTCCCCCAACTTTCTCCACAATCTACTCACTCTTTATCTATTCGCAATCTACTACTCAAGCAAGCTCACCAGTACGAACTCCACTAGAGTTGGCGATAGTCACGCCTGTCGAATGGCTTTAGGTCGAGAGAAATGAGCATTTTTGAATTTTTACGCTTTCAGCATTTCATTTTGGACATCCATTCATTTGTGGTTTCCAACTCCACTCAGCCGTGCCTATTCTACTCCGCTCACCACAAAGCATCCTCTCCAATTCAGCTCCATCTCAATTCTGTACATTTCTCCGATTTTCTTTTTTCAGTTTCTCCAATTTCCTAAATCTGCTTTTACAATTTTGCTTACGCAAGTCCACTGTATCCCATTCACTTAACTCGTGTACACCACCCATCATACAATTCACATCCACATTCAAATTGAATTTGCACAAATAACATTATCTCATTCACTCCATAGAATAAATGGAAATCCAGAAAGTCAACAATTTGCCCAATAGGCAATTCACACAATAAGTAATTCACACCATATCATCACTCTCATTCTCTACTATACCATCTTCATTCTCCACTCAATCACTCAGACAAAACCACTCGTAAGTCCCCATTTTCATTTTCTTTCAATCTCCTTTTCCTTCCTTACATCCTACAGTGTCTTCATGCTACACGCCAGCCTAACCGTGTCAGTGTATTATAGACAATTACTTCTTCTTCTTGTCGGCCTCGGCCTCGGCCTTCTCCTTGGCACGCTTCTCTCTGATGCCCTTGTATCTCTTGTCGTTTCTGGCGTCTCTCAACGTTCTGTAAGCAGACTTCTCACCAGCCTCAACAGCTCTGAGTTCAGTCTTAGCAGCAGGCTGCTCCACAGGGAAAACAGCAGAAGTCTGCACCTGAGCAGCTTCAACAGTGTCCTTCTTACCGAAGACAACCAACTTGGACTTGTACTCCTGCAATCTAGCCACATTAGCGTCAAAAGTCTCCTGTGACTTGTTCTGTCTTCTGTGGTCCACAGCAATACCAACAGTTCTGGCATATTTGGCAGACAAACCAGCAGCCTTGATCTCGGCCAAAGTGAAGCCTCTTCCGGCTCTCACTCTTCTGTTGTACTTAACAGTTGGACATCTGACAATTGGTCTCAAAGCATCCACTGGTCTTGGGGCAACTTTAGCAGCTTTAGCCAATCTTGCTTGTCTTCTTGAAGTCTTCTTACCGGCCTGGTCAAAGTGAACCTTGACACGCTCCTGCCAGTGCTTTCTGAAGTGGTTCTTCAACAAGGGTAAGTTCTTTGAGATCGCCATGTTTGATGAGAAGTAAGAAAGAAGATTTTTTTTGGAGACTGGGAGTGCGGGTGCGGGCCTGCAGAGTGAAAGCAGTCACACATCACGTGACATACTTCAAGTTTTCGCGTGAATATCTGAGTCCGCCCTCAGAACTTTTCAGGCCGCGATGCGCGCACATGCAGGCGCCAATACTATTCGCTTTTTTTTTCACCTGGTTCCATATACAGTAGGAGGCCATTGATTATCGCTCCTACACCCGTGCCTCCTCATAGTTTATCCTTTGTAGTGGGTGCACGGGTGTGCACTCGCACCAACTCAGAAAAACTTTTCGCTCTCTTTTCCCACTACTATTCAAGATGTCGACTCCATCCGTCCAGGTATGTACATAATGTTCTGATATGAAGAGAAAACTTCCCGGTCTGTTTTGTGTAACGAATGCCTGGTTATTCCGACCAGAAAAGAATTCGTTTCGTTGGATCTGATGATGAAAGGAGGATCCAGCGAAGCCACAAGAGAAGACAAGCAAAAGCAGAGTGATAGGCTTGAAGGTCAAAACGAGAGTCACAATGAAAGTGGAAATCCAAATGTCAAACGGTCATTAGTCCAAATATGTCTGTTTTATGATTGTCTGTTCTGATGGTTCACTTCAGTTTTGTCATACAGACAGTCAAGGACGAGAGTTCGGCTTGAGGCCGAACAGAGCTACTGAGTGTGTTCTGACTATCTAGACTGACTTCAGACTGAATATTCTCATACGTTGGGTAGAGCTGACTGCTTGAATGAGAATTTCCAGACTTCTCTTTTCTCCTTCCCTGCCATCTGTTTCCTTCTGTTTCTTTTCTTTTCCTTTCCATTCCTTTTCTGTTCTCTTTCATTTCTGTTTTTTCAGTCTTTCCTCATACTAACATCCAGACTTTTGGTAAGAAGAAAACCGCCACCGCCGTTGCCCACGTTAAGGCCGGTAAGGGTTTGATCAAGATCAACGGTGCCCCAATCACCTTGGTCCAGCCAGAAATCTTGCGTTTCAAGGTTTACGAGCCTTTGACCTTGGCTGGCTTGGACAAGTTCCAGAACATCGACATCAGAGTTAAGGTCACTGGCGGTGGTCACGTGTCTCAGGTGTACGCCATCAGACAGGCCATTGCTAAGGGATTGGTTGCTTACCACCAGAAGTACGTTGACGAGGCTTCTAAGAACGAACTTAAGAAGATCTTTGCTTCTTACGACAAGACCTTGTTGGTTGCTGACTCCAGAAGAATGGAGCCAAAGAAGTTCGGTGGACGTGGTGCCAGAGCGAGATTCCAGAAGTCTTACCGTTAGAGTGGTTGTGGTTGCTCTTGTAATGTAATAAAAGCACGTATCAGGTGGCGTAGTTGCTGGTGTAGACAGCGTAAACTCACAAAAGGAGAAATGGTGTCTAGGTACTTACACTTTCACTTTCACTTGTTATACTTGTTATACTTGTTATACTTGTTATACTTGTTATACTTGTTATACTTGTTATACTTGTTATACTTGTTATACTTGTTATACTTGTTATACTTGTTATACTTTTACTGGTTCTACTTTTACTGGCTATACTTTTACTAGTTATACTGGAAATATATCTCTATATTCGCTGAATTGGGAGTACTTTAGCCGATCCAGCGTCGGATCACTCTTTTTCACTTGAATTTGTCACAGAATTGTTTGTTCCAGTTGACTATCGGTACTCCGGCACTTTCGCATACTTCCTTCAAAACTTTTCTCGTTTCTTCCTTTTTCCTCTTCTTTTCTCTATAACTCAATTTCATCACATAAAACGAATTTGGCCTGGTCAAACTTTGGCATGGACTTGGGGTGGCTGTCGGTCTTGGCTGCGCAGTCCAATACTCTGAACAGTGGCTGGGAGCGAGAAGGAACAAATTCATAGACCTGTTCTCTAAAAAAAAAAAAGATTGTCTATTCACTCAATTCAGTAAATTCTTTTGAAAAACAGTAGTTCAATGTAGTGCTGTTCTGGTGTTCTAGTGTTGTAGTGTTGTAGTGCTCTAGTGTTCTTTCATTCTCGTATCCTTAATTCTTTCATTGTTGTATTCTCTTATTCTTTCATTCTCGTATTCACTTATTCTTGTATTAAATACTCCTTCTCGGTTTTACCCCCATGCAACCGACCAATTTTTTGCTTTCTGTCCATGTGTTTTCTTGGCTGGCTACTGCGCACTAATTAATTAAGAATGCCCATCCATTGAACAAGAGAAAGAGAGAAAAAGAGAACGAGAAAGAGAAAACAGAAAATGGCCAACAAATGAATAAACACCGCTTTTATTTTCAGAAATCATCTATCCCTATTTTCCATATTCCCCTCCAATATCACTATTCACTACTCTCACTATTCACTACTCTCACTATTCACTACTCACTCACTCACTCACTATTCACTACTCTCACTATTCGCACTAGTCACTAGTCACTACTCTCACTGGTCACTCTACTCCCACACTACTGATCCCCTTTTCTCTCTTCTCTTTTCATCTTCTCCTCCTTTCTCTTCTTCCTCTCCCTCTTTTCTTCTCTTTTTTCCTTTCTCCTCTTCCTCTTTCTTTCCCCTCCCTTTCTTATCTCAAACTGCACCCAGCCTAAACTATCTCTACTACATGGCCTGGGTCAACTCGTGCCCCACGCTCCTGGTTCCGGTGTCACTCGCCACCCCCGCAGTGGCAGTGTGCCATGTGCCCCACACCCCGCTTTTGGCTGTCGTTTCAGCAACTTCCGTCGTGATCTATCACGCTCCAACTTTGCTACCGCTAGCACTCCACAAACGCACACCAGAATGCCTCCAGAGCCACGGCAACTCGGTCCAGGCCCACGTCAGACACGTCTCGACGGACACGTGTCGCCAGGACCGCCTCCACCTGGCCAATGTCTACGTTCAGACAAACAGCCACTACGTGTTGATATATCATGTTTTCGTCAACTACAACCGGTCTTTGTACGAGGTCACAGACTCAGGCGACGGAGATCGGTTGCTCCAGAACGGATTGCCGCTCGCATCCGATGCTTCACGTTTCAACTTTGTCAATTTGCTCAAAAGTGCCACCAAGTCCATAATCCAGGGCGGCGCCGACAACACCAACTTGACCAACTTGGAGCACTTCAAAAACGCGCCGTTGGACGACGACCTGCGCAACGAGAACGTCCCGCTGGTGAAATTGTCCGTGGTGAAGGTGTTGAAGATGAACGCAGCCATTCTTGGGTTATGGTGTAAAGTCAACTCCCAGACGTTGATCTTTGCCAACGACTGCCACGAGGTGCAGGTGCTCAACTTGAAGACGCTCCACACGGAGATTGTGCGGCTCCTGGACTGCAAGTGGTACTTTGACACCGTATTGATCGAGTACAACTTAACTCACAACTACTTCTTGCATGTGAGCTCCACTGGAGAAGTTGGAGTGCTACAGTTCGAACACTCGGACCTGCTCACAGTCCAGTACACACTAGTGGGCCGACTCGACTTCCCCTGTCGTTCTGTTCTGTTCAATCCTCAGTACAACTTGGTGGTGGTCCAGTCTGACTCGGACTTGCGCATCTACAGCATTCTGGCCGGGAAAGTGCCGTCCTGGTCGTACATCAAGACCATCCGCGAGTGCTCGGCCACTCGGTACAAGTGGGCCCCCTGCGGAACGTTCTTGGTGGTGTGGAGCACCGAATCGCACCATTGGGCCATGGTCTCGCGGTTTGGGTTTGTGCTCTTCGACTCGCGGGCCTTGTGCGACGAAATGGCCGTGGCAGACTTGGACCCAGCCACTTTAGAGCGGCTCTCGGGCTTCTGCTACGCCGCAGACTGCGCAGTCGGCCTCAACTCTCAGGTGCTCTACATTCTCGGCCACACCTCGCACCAGCTCTACTACATCGACCTCTTGCGGTTGCAGGAGCGGTTTTCCGCCATCTCCATGTTCTACAGCGAGTCCTACCTCAGCATGCCCGTAGACACTGGGTTTGCACGGTTTCCTGTTCTTCCAATGTTCCAGCGGCTCTTGGCCAATTTTCACTACCTCAACGGGCCTGCACTAGCACACGCCCACCGCAAGCCCACTGCAGTGTTGACACTCCGGGCCAGCAAGTCGCTCCAGCTCAGTATGTCACATGGGTCCAGCCTAGCAATTTCCACTCCAGTGAGACTCGGGTCAGACTTTTCACACCCGTTGTGGTATGTTTTCTACAACCACGTGGCGGAGCCGTTGAACATCGTGGACCACTTCTGGGTCGAGGACTACTTGGTGCTTGTCAACCGGTTTGCTCGCGACGACTACGATCCAGACGATCCAGACGCCATGAACGACGAGTTGATGATATACAACACGGCCGCGTCCAAGTACGGCACCGGCGGCGTCGCCTACAAGTTCGACAGCGACATGTTGGTGTGGCGCCACTCGTTCAAGAACAAAATCATCAACTACGAGCTCGTGGACCGGCCCGAGGCTAAAACTTTGGTGTTGGTGACCAACGACATGAAGATCATCATGATGGAAATCACAGAGGAACAGGCGCACCCAGCAGCGTCACGGATCTCCATCAGAGTACGCCGCACCATCCACTTATCCAGCATCAAACACAGTTTGCCCATCTGGGCGATTCAGCAAATGACCATGGTGGACGACCGTCATTTCTTCTTTTTGTTGAGCACAGGCGACTTGTTCTTGTTGAAAAACCAGGTCCACCACCGCGAGAGTGAGGTTGAGGAAAGAGGAACAACCCACGTCAGCAACATGTACGACTTGATCAAGATCAGCTCGGCGGTGGAGTCGTTCCAGGTGAACTTCATTGATTTCTCTCACACGCGCCACAACCGCTACATCACGCTTTTCAACGGCGCAGAGGTCTTGATCTACAACATGAACGAGCTCGTGGAGCGTGTGTACGATTTCGAAGGTGTTGACCATCACGTAGCAACGGAATCGCCGCTCCGTCCGATCCGGATCCAGATCGCAGCTTTCATGCCGCTCAAACTCGTCCAGTCCAGTGGATCCATCGAGGTTAGTGGTATTGAGTACCAGACGTTGGTCAAGAGCGGGTTTCTCATTCTCAAGCACCGCTCGAGCCGCCAGCTCATCTTGAACAAATTCATCCAGCACGACTTGTTCGAGACTTCCATGTCGGTGGAAGATATCACTCGGAAGTACGCCAACTTCGGCAACTACGACTACTGCTTGGAGCTTTTGCTCTTTGAAAACTTGGACACGATCGGCCACACCGACCGCTTGGCCAAAGTCTGTCTGTTGGTGGATGCCACTCCGTCGTCAGACTCTATCTACATCAATTTCTTGCGGAAAATCGAGGTCAAATACTGGGACCATTTCTTCCGGTTGCTCAACCAGACCCCGGTGGGCTTTATGAACAGACTCCGCGAGTCCAAGAACGTGGAGCTCTGCTACAACTACCTCAATGTGTACTTGAACTTCAAGCGCGAGTACGAAAGTGCAGCGTCGCCAGTTCCAGATGACTCTGCTACGATTTTGGACGTCAAGGACAAGGCACTCATCACACAGATCATCCAGATGCTTTTGGCCGAACAAAAGTGGGACCAGTGCTTTGAGCTCTGCCGGTACATCAAGCTCTTGGAGCCTTCGGGCGATCTTCTCCGTGATATCCGCCGTTTGATGGTCTAGATAGTGGCTAGATCTGGATTAGGAAACACTGTGGTATGCGTTTGTCTGAATTGATCCACTTGTCTGGTTTGGGTGTATCTCATATGACTGTTCTCCAACAGATAACTTCGAATCTTTTCTTTTGAATTTTTCGAATTTTTCGAGATGATCTAGATTCGGTTCTGGTCTAGCAGGGCTCATTATAGCATCTGAAATTGTTTCTTTTCGTCTTCTATGGTTGAGCCATAAAGTCTGATTGGAGCGTTACTGAGATCGCTCTCATCGCATTGTACTCTAGAGATACAAGTGCCTTTGACCTATATCGGACAGAATCCTGGCCAAAGGTGAATATTCGACTTTTTCCTTACTGGACCCATCGAATTGCCTGACCCTGCTTTTTTCACTTTATTGGGGATCTTGGTCTGGTGGGTTCGCATCTCTCATACTCAACAAACAAGGGCCAATGCTGAATTTCCAGCCAACTCAATCAAAATGCACATCAAATACTCAATCGACTTCACAATCGACTCCAAAATCGACTCCGCAATCGTTGCCAAATGACATCTCAATCGACTCCACATATGTTCCAAATATCATCTTGCAAGTTCCAAATTTCTTCTCCCCGTTTATGGTGCGCGCACGCGCGCGCTTGGACCAACCAAAATCTTTCCATTATCAACTACACACACCAACATGACTCTTGCTACAGAATTCGCCGAGACGACTCGTCGCTCACTCACCCTGGCCGATATGAGACTGAGAGTTCTTCACTTGTACCGTCGGTACATCCGAAACGCCAAAGAATTCAGTGACTTGTACGAATTGGACATGCCGGTGTCCAATGTTAAAACCAAAATCAGACAAGAATTCGAAAGACAGAGATTTGTCAACGATTTGGCCTTGACAAACGTTCTCTACGCCAAGGGTCAGATGGAATTTCAGGAGTTGATCAACTTCTGGAAGCAGCAGTGTCACGTGTTGCGCTACTTTGAAGACCAGCACGACTACGGAGTGGTGGACAAGAACGACTTCATCAAGAACTTCTTGAGAGGGAACTGATGAGCTGGGCGTCTCGGAAAAGGTGAAGATGTTTGCTTCTTATAGGTTTCTGGAGTTTGACGTCGCTTTCCAGGCTGTCTGGATGGATTTCTAGGTAGATCTTCTAGAGACCATCTGACCTGCTATTTGATGGGTTTTCACCGCTTGGATCTTTTATCCTTAAAAGCTTTGATTGCCTCTGGATCGAGGACTCTAGATTTACGCCCTCCCACGGGCATGCATGTGGCGATGGGCACTATGTTTAGTGTTGCCAGTCACGGTCGGTCGACCGGCCAATACAACTGCTTACGAAGCTACACGTAGTCACACCATAAGCATTAGCACTCGGATAAAAATTAAACTTGAAATGAAAGGACACCCGACAGAGCGAACAGAAAAAGACATGGATGGGTATTAACAGGGCTAGCCATAGCCTACAGACCGCCGCTGCTGCGGCTAGTCCATGTTGTCAGCCAAAGGCGCCTCCTCGGCACCGTAATCCAACTCGTCGTCGTCCTCCACGCTCGCCTCCTGGTACTGCTGGTACTCGCTAACCAAGTCATTCATGTTGGACTCGGCCTCGGTGAACTCCATCTCGTCCATACCTTCGGAAGTGTACCAGTGCAAAAACGCCTTTCTGCGGAACATGGCACTGAACTGGTCGCCCACACGCTTGAACAACTCCTGGATAGAAGTAGAGTTACCAATAAATGTAGCCGACATGTCCAAGTCACGTGGAGGCACAGAACAAACGGCCGTCTGCACGTTGTTAGGGATCCACTCAACAAAATAGTCGGCGTTACGCGTCTGCACCTTAAGCATCTCGTCGTCCACCTCCTTCACGGAGACATTACCACGGAAAAACGCTGCCACGGTCAAGTAGCGCCCATTCCGTGGGTCTGAGGCTGCCATCATGTTCTTGGCGTCGAACATCTGCTGCGTCAACTCAGGCACGGTCAACGACCTGAAAGACTTGGAGCCAATGGACGTTAAAGGTGCGTAACCAACCATAAAGAAGTGCAAACGAGGGAAAGGCACCAAGTTAACAGCCAACTTCCGGAGGTCCGAGTTCAACTGGCCCGGGTATCTCAATGACGTGGTCACACCCAGCATCACACTCGAGACCAAGTTATTCAACTGCTCGTAGTTTGGCTGGGGCAACTTCAACGTCTTTTGACAGATGTTGTACAAGGCCTCGTTATCGATACAGAACGTCTCATCAGAGTTCTCCACCAACTGGTGCACCGACAACGTAGCGTTGTAAGGCTCAATAACTGTGTCACTAACTTTAGGCGATGGAACCACCGAAAACGTGGCCATCATTCTATCTGGGAACTCCTCACGGATTCTCGAGATCAACAACGTACCCATACCGGAACCCGTGCCTCCACCCAACGAATGGGTGATCTGGAAACCTTGTAACGAGTCACAACCTTCGGCTTCTCTGCGTACAACTTCCATTACAGAGTCCACCAATTCGGCACCCTCTGTGTAGTGGCCCTTGGCCCAAACGTTGCCTGCAGACGACTGGCCGAAGATGTAGTTGTCAGGTCTGAACAAGTTGCCGATTCGGGAGGCCTTAACCGAGTCGATGGTGCCAGGTTCTAAATCCACAAGAACAGCACGTGGCACGTACTTTCCTGACGACGCTTCATTGAAGTAGACGTCCAATTTGGCTTTCTGGATGCCGTCGTCACCGTGGTAGTTTCCGTTGTTATCTAATCCGTGCTCGCCGCAAATGGTTTCCCAAAAGGCTGCACCCTGGCGGTTAGTATGATTGAACGGGGGGGGGGGGGGGGGGGGGGGGTAATTGTGGAATGAAGATACAAACTGACCGAGTCGTTTGTCATTTTGTGTTTGATTCAATTTTGTGGTTCGTTGCAAAGTTTGTCCTCGCTCATGTTATCTTCACATCCGCATCTCGTTATACATACAATCTGGTTACCACATTGACCGGTGGACAAGTGAATCTGAGGTTAGTTTTTTTTTGTACAAATGGCAAATTGGGCAAAGTGAAAGTTCACCGCCCGTGCGGAATGTCGCAGTACATACGATCTCTCTCATGTTGGACTGGTACCTAGAGAGTTGATGATAGGGATCAAGCGAGTTTCAATGTTTTTGTTTTCTGGGTCACCGGTAGGAGAAGTTGGGTCGCGCACGCCTGCTGTTGATTTTTTGCCATTTTGGGCCGAAGTGAATTTTCAGACGTGAGTGTATTGTAGGCTAGACGTGTCTGTGTGTTAATTGAAAATTCGTGTTGTTGTGATTTTAGTTGGTGAATGTGTTTTTTTTTTTTCGGTTTTCTTTTCCTTTGCTGTTTCTGATTTCAGGTCGCGCTGTCCGGACACAGCGAAAGTGTTTCAGAAATTAGAAAACGAGAGGGAAAAGAGAGAAATGGCAGAATTGCAAAATGAAAAATAAAATGGGTAGCTACGAGAGATGGAACTCAGCTTGTTAGCAGTGGTGAAAAATCGTGGAATGTACTGGTTTCCGGCTTTAGACAGTGGGGATATGTTCACGTAGTGGAGTAACGACTGGCCTCCTAAATATACTAATAAGGAACTAAAGGGAACAAGGGAAAGCAAAGGAATAGAAGAATAGAGAGATAGGGAACTTTTCTGTTACTTTTTCACTTTCACTTTTCTTTCACTTTTCCTTCTTCTCTTTCTCTTTTTCTCTTTCTCTTTCTTTGGTGCTTCGATCTAATTAATGCGAGCAGGTCTTGTGACCAAGGTGAAACAGAAGAAGAAAAGAAGCGAAAAGAGAAGAAAATCAAAGAAAAGTAGATCAAAGAAAGAAACGAAAACTACAGAATTCAAATTGATCTTTCCGCTTTTTTCATCTCAGTACTGTCCTCGTCTTTCCTGACGTGTTCTCATCGCACAGTTCCTCAACCCAGTAGCTATTACACCCAGAAAAGTATCCACCAAAAAGAAGAAAGACAGAATAACTCAAACAAACTGAAAGAAAACCAAAGAAATCTGAAACAAAAACAAAACTTTTAAACGTATCAACAAACTCAACTTGCACTTTGTTCCTGGCTTCCGGTATCCTGCCATCAGCTCACTACTGCCTCTTCTCAGCCATGCAGAAAGTATCGTGGAAAGACGTCAACCAGACCGGAAATGCCCTCCTCTCGCCCGCGTGGAAGCTGAACGGTCACGTGTTCACGTCTGGGTGCTTGGGCACAGACTCTTCTGGTGTGTTGGCTGAGTCCGTAGAGGCCCAGACGGAAAACGCCATCCGCAACTTACAGGACGTTCTTGAGTTTTCCGGGCTGAACCTCAACCGCGTGTTGAAGGTGTTGCTTTTCATTTCCGACCGCAACGACGCTGCTGCCGTGAACAAAGTCTACGCCAAGTACTTTCTCAACAAGCCGGCCAGATCGTGTGTGATTGTGCAATTTCCCAACCCAAGCATCAAGGTGGAGTTGGAGTGTGTTGCAGAGTACGTTGATAAGGACGCACCCAAGCTCTAGACGGGCTTTTGCTGTTGAGCGATGGTTATAGATATAGAGCGAGACACCCAATAACAGTATAAACGACAAGATTGCAAATGAGAATTGGTGAGATGTGAAAAATGGAACACTGCAATGTGATCATAGGCTACAGTAATTGCTCTGCAGTTGCTGAATTGAGTTAGATCATTTAGAGCTAGCATATGAGCCCTAAGTTGAGAAGGTCAGAATACGCCAAGAGCCCCTAGATACGAAGAAAAAAAAAAAAAAGGAGAGAAAGGTGAAACATTTCAAGATTCTTTCCCCTGAAAATTCTGAAGAATCGGATTGGTGGAATTGCAAGTGGACAGTCTTCTGAGCTTGTGCTTGTTATCTTGAGAAGCACTGTTGAGGCACCTTATCTGGAGAACACAACACAGATTTCCACAAATGTCGATTTCTATAACATCTGCTTCGTTTTCGTTGTTTTTCTTCACTTTTTCTACTTTTCCTTTTTTTCTTCTTCTTCTTTTTTTTCTTCTTTCCTCCGCTATTGCCTCCACTATCGCTACCTGCACACACAGCCAGCCACCTTCACCACGGTACGACAAAACGGACAACCGAGACAAAAAAACGAAAAAATCGCAAAATTCCATAACCAAAACTCACCAGTAAAACACGCAACACTCCTTCAAAATTCCAATTTCCTTCAACTCACCGTGAAAACTCGTCCCTACTAAACTTCTTATTGACGGCCTGCACACGCGCCGCCAGAAATAACACGAAGTTCAACTACCTTCTACAAACCCACATTCGTGCTACAACTCCAGCACGTGCACCATGTCAGCGGCGATCCAGAACCGAACTATCGAGTTCCAGCAATGTGTGGCGTCGTTCGACAAAATCAACAAGCGTCAGCCTAGTCAGGGCAGTCTTCCGGTTAAGAAATCGAAGTTCAGCCACCAGGCTAGTATTATCGCCAAGGATATCGCACACACAACCGAGTTATTGCTGAAACTCGCGCTTTTAGCGAAGAGAAAGCCTCTTTTCGACGATAGGCCCGTGGAAATCGGCGAGTTGACCTATGTGATCAAACAGGATATCTTTAAAATTGAGCAAAGCATTCAGAATTTACAGAAGTATGCTAAAGGAGAACTGTCAATTCAGGTGGATCTGCAAGTGACACAGTACCTGCGGAATGTGTTGAACTTGTTGAACCTGAAGATGAAAAACGTCAGTGGAGAGTTTAAGAATGTATTGGAGTTGAGACAGAAAAACGAGCTTTTGAACAAACTGCGTAAGGAGAACTTCCTCTCAGCAGCCACAAACAGACAGAGTGCACAGACCCCGCTCGGAGACCCGGCCAGTTCCTTGTCGAATTTGGGCGAGAACCCATACTTACTTGCTGAAGAAACACCAGCTTCCAACGGGTCAGGCGAGCTTCTTTCGATTCCTGACCAGACGCGGCAGTTGCTCTTAATGGAAGAACAGAGCAGCGAGTATTTACAACAGCGGAACTCTGCAGTGGAGACCATTGAAGCCACCATTAATGAAGTAGGAAACTTGTTCCAGCAGTTGGCTACTATGGTGACTGAACAAGGTGAAACTATTCAGCGAATCGACCAGAACGTGGAGGACATTGATATGAACATCATGGGAGCGCAGCGGGAGTTGCTCAAGTACTATGCGCACATTCTGAACAACCGGTGGTTTTTCTTAAAGATCTTTGGGGTGTTGTTGTTTTTCTTTTTCCTCTGGGTGCTTGTCAGCTGAGGCTAGAGTGGATTAATTGTGGGACCGCAACAATACATATGCATTGTGGGGGAATGTAGACTGGAGGAGAAGAGAAGAGAAGAGAAGAGGAAAAGAAAGAGAAAAAGAGAAGAGGAAAAGAAAGAGAAGAGAAGAGAAAAAAAACACACATTTAAGTAAAGAACGTCTATCCCTTATTTCTGATTTCAAGATCTGTTTTGTTGCTAGGCCTGCCTTCATTGGAATACAGGTATAGGCACTAGTAGGCTTCACGCTTGTGAAACAGAAAACGCATCAAGGGAAGCGGACGAGAAACATAGGCCAAAGAAGAACTACAGAGGGATTTTCAGCTACTTACGAAGATTAAGTAAAAAAAAGAACAATCACAGGCGAACCACTACTCAGCTGTTAGTATCACAGAAGAGACAACTAAATTGAGCGACTATCATTCTTTTGGTTTATTTACTTTCTCTACCTTTACTGCATTTCTTCGTTTTTTCTAAAATCTGTAAGTTGCCAAATGCTTCTTTTTCAAACAGATTTATTGATTTCCATCTTTCTCACCTTCAGTTGAGTGCACTATGTAGCCAATACCACAGTCTTGACAGTTCACGTTACTGAAACAACCAATAATTTCACGTTATTCAGCACTAAAACACTCTTCCTAAATTTAGTGCCAGAATTACTTTTTTGTTCCGTTTCTTTCACTGACCTTTTGATGTTACTGTTCACTGACTTGCTCATACCCTGAACAGCACGAAAGACATAAGTGACACAACAGACTTCGATATGATCTTTCAGGTTGAAAAGTGAAAATCAAGTAAGACCTTGAAAATCATTTTTGCTCGTATACTTTATCATAGCATCCTGGAATCGTGACCAGGAGTAATAGTCTTGCAATGTGCCCATAACTCTACTGCAATGAAACAAAAGAGAAAAGAAAAAGAGAACATCCAAACAAATCAATAATTAGACTAAATTCAATAGTTACACTAAAATTCAACACCATACAAAAATTTAAGCACAACTGACATCGCTAGCTCTTGTTCTCTGAGAGATAATCTGCCCAACTATGTACATTTCGTAGTCTGCTACTAGAATGCAATGCAAATGTATTTCAAAGAAAAAGGAAGATTTCATGAAAGAAGACTAACTTCCCTAGTGCTTCCGTTTTCTTTTTTTCATTTTTCATTTTTATCTTCTTTTTCCTTCTCTTATCTTTTTCTCATTTCTGGCTTTCATATTAGTGCATTGAGCCAGCAGTGCGAAGTCACACTGCGAAGTCACGAACACACATATAACAAACAAACAGCAAAAAAAAAAAAAACAAACTACAAATTATATTTTTCACCAACAGCTCAAACGATAAATCACAAATAAGACCACCCACAACTACTCAATCCCGGCCATACTTTACCCGGTCGTGCCCCGACCAAGGACCATGGTCTTATCTAGCCATCTACAACTGCTACTATACCAAGGAACAACAACCAAACACCAGCACATCTCTATATAAGCGCAGGCAAACAACACATTACACAAATCGACAAACAGCACCATGTGGAACTACTTGTTTGGCGGGAATAAGCAGCAGAAGAAGGAGTTGCCCAGGAAGGCAATTGTGGAGTTGAGGGAACATATTCAAATGCTCAACAAGAAGCGCACGCATCTAGAGCAGCAGATCGCCGACCAGGAGCAACTCGCACGGAAATATGTGGCCACCAACAAGGCAATGGCGAAAAATGCGTTGAAACGTAAGAAAGGATACGAAGCCAACCTAATGAAGATTGAGAACCAGATCGACCTGTTGGAGACGCAGTTGACCGCTATCGAAGGTGCAAACTTGAACTTGGAGACCATGAAGGCCATGAAACAAGGTGCACAGGCCATGAAACAGATCCATGGCGAGTACGATGTGGATAAAGTGGAGAACACCATGGACGATATTCGCGAGCAGGTAGAGTTGGCTGAAGAGATTTCAGAGGCCATCTCGCGGCCTGTCGGCGCAGAATATGTGGACGAGGACGAGTTGGACGAGGAGTTGGCGGCGTTGCAGGAGGAGAACGAGGCTGCGAAGGTGAAAACGCCGGCCAAGGAGTCCGAGATGCCTGACTTCCCGACCGTTTCCAAGAACAAGCCTCAGGCTGTGGAGGAGGACGAGGACGAGGAGGCGTTGAAGGCCTTGCAGGCGGAAATGGGGTTGTAAGGAGAAGGAAAGAGAAGGGTGAAGAGAGAGAGAAGAGAGAGGCAGAACGAGGCAGAGAGAATAATTTGGGAGAGTCGGTTGATGGCTGAGGTTTCCTTTTCTCGCTGAGATGCCTTGCTGCTGTGATAGGCACAACAGAGGTGGCTGGGACGAAGGGAAGAATGCTGGTGTCTGAGTAAGAAGGCCAGATTCGTTCCTGAAGAACTCGCCACACTCTGTTTGTCATTCTGTGGCACTTCTCTCGAGTCTCTTCTGGTGCTGAGAATACATTCCCAGAGAGTAAGTTCTGGACTGCGCACTCGGCCTTTCCTCAAGGTTCATATGTTCTGGAGCGCCAGGCTCTTGAGTGGAGCTCTGCGCTAGAGGTTCTACATTATACACTATTCTGGATCTGCTGTAGTGCGGAATTGTCAAGAGATCACTGTGGTAATAACAGAAGAGTCGGTCTTTGAGCTACAGAAGATGAGTATAGATATTTGGTAAGGTGGAATTCATCACAACGAAGAGATATTCCTACAGAGAGTAACCATGACCCACGATTATCGATTTGGTCCACCAGAGAATAAGCAATTAGTGGAAATACAAAGAAAGCTCATGAGTGAAGCTCAACCTAGTTGAAACGTCATTACCTCAACATTAGTATTGAGCTGATCTCGGTATCACATCATACAAGGCCGATATCATGCAGATTCACTACATCAAGCAAAATCAGTAAATTTCAATCGCTTGAAATAACTACATTTTCCACCCAAACGTATTTTGCATGCCAGTATCTCATGCAACAGTAGTATCAATGGGGCAACTACAACCTCAGTTTCTCGTGATATTTAATATTTGTTGCAATGGAAAATCTGATACTCTGTTAAAAAGTCCACCAATTTAACGTTATATAGAATATCACCAAAAGAGCACAAACCATATCCACATAGTCATACATACAATTGCTTATAAAGCAGTCTAATATGTCACTGCCCATACAATAAAAACAATAAGAGCACTACTGAACAACGCAGAGCTCCCAATAAATCACCGACTTGTATTTCACTTTTCATGAAATTTCACTGAAAGTTAGATATCAAGGTCCATACAACACCAGTGTCGCAATCCAATAAAGCATTACAGTTACAAGTACATTGAATAATGGACCTAAAGAAGGGGAAAAGAAAAGAAAAGAAGGAAGCGCCACAAATTGGGGGAAATGGAGGAACACCATAGAACATCGCCATCTCATTCAATACCTACTCATACCGTGTGGATGTGTCTCATACATGTCAGTATCTCATATATGTCAGTATCTCATGTCAGTCATACACCACCAAGCTCTTCAAACGGCCTGAACACAAGAAATATTAGCATTTATGATACCATGCAAAATTGTATATTTCATAATGTCAGCGTTAGACTGGCTTCTCTTACTATTCTGAACTGCACTCAATGTCAGTGCTTGAAGCATACAACGTCTACCTTCACAAAAAAAAAAAAAAAAAAAAAGAAAGAAAAAACAGAATTGACAATAACGTTCAAAGTCGATCAATGTGATATTCAAGACAACTTTTCCACAAGTGCCTCTCTAATACCTCTTTCTACATGTCTCTCCATATTGTCTTCCATGAATGCCAAATGCCACTGAGCCCTCCAGCAATCTGGGCCGATAAATCCACATTTTCATTCTCGAAAATCTTCCTCAATTAGATGAAATTCTTTGAAAAACTCAAATAGTCACCCAACCAATATCTGTTCGATATAGTACACCTCCATCTCTAGGGCATCTGAGGTGAATGCAGGAGATCACCTGCTCACACGACCTGAAAGGACAGACCAATGTAGTAATCCGAACCAGGCCAGGTCAATTAAAGCGATTCGTTCCTCGTTTCTTTTCTTTTAGTTGCTTTTACCTTATTTTATTTTTTCATTTTTCATTTTTTATTTTCATTTTCATTCTCATTTTGTTTATCTGTTTGCTCAGGTCTTTCCGAGTTCGCACTGCTCAGTGCACTCCATCGCCCCATCACATAGCACACAACAAACAAATAAACCAAACCAAAAACAAAACCAAAACGAAAAAAAAAAAAAGAACACAAATCAACAAAAATCAACAATAGCAACAATATCAACAAAAAAAGAAAACAATTAGTCAATTCTGTAAAAGTACTCCATCCACTATATCTCCTGTTCTCTCCACATCTGGTCTTCGCGGCCTGTACAGGCTCTGCGAAATTTTACCAACTACTTACCGCCTACTACTTCCTACTCCGTACCACATGTGGCGTCCGCTTCTGCGATACCACACGCTGGCACGAGTGCTTAACGCCGCGGCAGCGTTAGCACGCCCTGCTCCAGCAGCAGATCCGTTCACTCTCCATTCAGATATGAAAGTGTATCTGCTGCTAGTAGAGGAACTTCGCCACCCCCAGATGTTGCACAAAGAAGGTGGTGCACTTGCCACCAAGGCGTTTAATGAGATTATGCCAGGAGACGTGCGGCCGGACGAGCGGCGCGAAGTGTCGTGGTCGCTGGCTCATGATCTGGTCACAAGGTCTCCATTTGCTAAAGATGTGGTTCACTTGCTGCTGTTGTTGGATGCGTTGTTGGCACTGGGCAATTTCGTCCGTGCCGAGGCCATTTTGGGCGCCATCCACCCGCTTTTGGACGAGCCACAGACGTTTGCCCTGTACGTCAACACTTATGTGGAAGCGTTGGCTCACCAGGAACAAACCACTATTGACGACCTCGAGCTGTTTCTCGGCCGCATGCAGCGGCAGTTTCGCGCGTACCCGAACGACCGCACACTCGCGGTAATGCTTGCTAAGAGTGTTGGCGACCCACAGACCTTGGCCAAGTACATTTCTCGCGCCAAAGTGTCTCGAAACGTGATCAAGCGGACCTTGAGCCACGTGGACGTGTTGAATACCGACATGCTTGCGAAAATCTTTGAAGAGCGCTCGATCCAGGAGGTGCACGTGCCAGACGAGTTGATCCCACTTTTCAAGGAGGTCCGCGAAACAGACGAGTCTGTGCCCAAATATTTCACCGATGACTCGATCAGCGCGCCTCTGATCGAGAAAGACGCCGCATCGTTGCGTTCCGTGGACTCTTTCGGTCTCAAAGTGATCCGTCACACTCTCTTGGGACTTGAAAGCACGCAAGAGCTCGATCTCGACGCAGTTTTCGCCGACTTGAGCGCCGATCTGCGCCAGCATATCTTGCACAACACGCGTGAAGGCACCAAGCGCAATTATCATGAAATATACCGCCTGCTCCAGACCGTCGACGAGCGCCAGCGGTTTGACGCAGCACTCGACGCGTTCAACGAGTCACGCCAGCGGCAGCTCGAGAGCAAAGGTATCGACGCAGCGCGTGAAAAATGGAAGCACGAATTCGAAGAGATGCAGCTGCGTGGTGGGCTCACCATCAACAAGAGCTTGAACGCGCAGCTTTACCAGTGGTACACCGAGTTGGCTGAGTTGGTGGAGGAGGAGGCTCGCATGTGCCAGGAGATCTTGGACGACCCCGACATGAGCCCGAAGAAGCGGGGCTCGGCCCGGGCGAAGTCGGCTGCAAAGGGCGACACTGAGTCCGAAAGCATCACACCCACCAAGGACAGTATCAAGCAGGACCGCGAGCGGGCGTTCTACGCGCCGTACCTCGTGCTTGTTCCACCAAAGAAGCTTGCGGTGATCGCCATTCTCGAGTTGCTCAAGCTCAACTCCACCGGAGGCATTGTGGACGGCATGAGAACCGCTCGCGCGGTGATCTCCGTGGGCCGTGCCGTGGAACTCGAGTACCGGCTGCAGTGCCTTGTTGCCGCTGAACGGCGCCTCCTCAAGTCTCGTCCGCCGCACATGCGCCGTGCCATACCCCGCAAGAGTGACGACACAGAGTGGGACTACCCGGTGTACGCCAAGTTGGGGTCTGTACTTACGAGCTTCCTCTTGCATGTGGCCCGTGTTCCTGTCACAGGAACAGACCCAACTACTGGGAAACAGGTCAGGGGAATACAGCCAGCTTTCCACCACACGTACCAGTTTGTTCATGGCCAGCGGTTGGGAATCATCCGCTTGCATAAGAACTTGGTGCGCCAGTTGGCCAGCAACACGATGTCCAACTGCGTGCAACCACAGTTTCTCCCGATGTTGATCCCACCGGCAGAATGGACCGCCCACAACTCCGGAGGATACTGCTTCACGCCCAGCAGCTTGGTGCGTATCAAGGACCTGGCTGAGACCGTGGCGTACGTCAAGGCTGCTTCAGAGGCAGGCAATTTGACGAACGTATATGCTGGCCTCAACGTGTTGGGAAGAACTCCGTGGACTGTCAACTCTCGCGTGTTGGAGGTGATCTCGCAGTGCTGGAACTCGGGCGAGGCGTTCTTGGACATTCCGCCCGTGTTGGACGACCCGCAAGTGCCACCTCCACCACCTCCAAACGCCGAGCCGCTCGAGAAAGCTGAGTATCAGCGGAAAGTGCGCCATGTGCTCAATGAGGCCGCGGCGTTGCGGTCGCAGCGCTGTGACACCAACTACAAGTTGGAGATTGCTCGTGCGTTCGTTGGTGAGAAGATGTTCTTCCCACACAACATCGACTTCCGTGGACGTGCGTACCCGATGCCACCGCATCTCAACCACTTGGGTAACGACTTGACTCGACTGCTTTTCCTCTTCTGGGAAGGCCGCCGCTTGGGTGCGCTGGGGCTCCGCTGGTTGAAGATTCACTTGGCTAACGTTTACGGTATGGATAAGGCGCCGTTGGACGAGCGTGTGCAATTCGTGGAAGACCACCGTGAGGAGGTCTTGGCGTCCGCCGCCGACCCATTGGCCAACCGCTGGTGGTGCAAGGGTGACAAGCCGTGGCAGACGCTCAGTGTTTGTTTTGAGTTGGCGGACGCGTGGGCTTTGGAAAATCCAGAGGAACACGTGTCTTACTGCCCTGTGCACCAGGACGGCACGTGTAACGGGCTCCAGCATTACGCAGCATTGGGTGGTGACATTGAAGGTGCACGCCAGGTCAACTTGGTACCCAGTGAACGGCCTCAGGATGTGTACAAGTTTGTTGCCGGTCTTGTGGAAGAGCGCTTGACCAAAGAGGCCGCGGACGGTAACAAGTACGCACAGTTCTTGCAGGGCCGCATATCGCGGAAAGTGGTCAAGCAGACCGTGATGACCAACGTGTACGGTGTGACCTACGTTGGCGCCGTGGCCCAGATCGAAAAACAGTTGGTGCACCTCTTCGATAAGGAAGACTACGCCGCTGCCACCGCCCACGCACGCTACTTGACGCTGTTGGTATTTGCTTCCATGCGTCAGTTGTTCTTGGGTGCTCATTTGATCCAGGACTGGTTGGGTGAGTCTGCACGTCGTATCTCGAAGCTGGTTCGTTTTGACATGGGCACGCTGACGGGGCCAAAGCCGTCGCACCTTCTGTCGGTGATCTGGACCACGCCGCTCGGGCTTCCGTGCGTGCAGCCATACAGAGCCACCAAACGCCAGATTGTCTCGACAAACTTGCAAGACATCACCATCGCCGACCCCTTTGGCGCCACCCAGGTCGATGCTCGCAAACAGCAAGCAGCTTTCCCTCCCAACTACATCCATCTGTTGGACGCCACACACATGTTGATGACCGCCGCAGCGTGTGGCGAAGCCGGCTTGCACTTTGCCTCGGTCCACGACTCGTACTGGACTCACGCAGCGCACGTCGACACCATGCTGGCGACGATTCGTGAGCAGTTTGTGCGGTTGCACGAAGAGAACTTGATTGTGCGGTTGAGCGAAGAGTTTGAAAAGCGCTACCACGGCTTTTTGCAGGTGCTCTCGATTCCCGGCGAGCACGAGATCGCGTTGCGCGTGAAGGAGGTCCGCCGCAACATTGTCAAGGAGTTGGGGCGTGCTTTGACGGTGGCTGACGAGATCTACATCGAAAAGCGCCGCAGAGACTTGTTGGCCTCGCCTGATGCACGTGAGGTCCAGTTGGGTAAGGAAATGGTCACCACGGTGCTGGTGACCGAGGGGATTGACTTGAACACCATTGCGGTGAGTGCGTCCAGCTCGAAATCCGTACAAGTGTTGGTTCCATTGACGTTCCCAGAGATCCCCGAGCGCGGTCTGTTTGATGTCGAGGTGGTCAAAGACTCGACGTACTTCTTCTCGTAGTGGGAGAACACTTGCGATTGGGATCTGGAGGCTCGTCACACTGCTGATGCTCATACCATTATGTGAGCTGAATTTCACCTTGAAAATTGCAGTCTTCTGTTCAGACATGGCGACTACAACCATAATCGTCCCAATCATTGTTGGCATAGGTCCCAGACTTTCTGGTCTACACTTTCAGAACATGTGCTGGTCGTCGGAGAATTCGATGCGGCGACCATCATCCTCAGCATTCTGCACGGCAGTCAATCCACTTAGAGGCCTTTTATCTGGGCTTGTGGCTGTACCATTTTGCTGATTTTCTTCACTTTACAGGGACTCGTCGAATCATCTTTCTTCGAAGTCTCCCTTCATATTGTCATAACTGTACATAGCAGCATTCCGGATGACCCAGAGTGTCATGGTTTTATACACGGTATCGAATGGCGAGTTGTAGCAAAAAAATTGAGACTGTTCTATAGGCTGATCTCCACGATTACTTTGATTTTTCTGCAATGGCTTCCTAACACAAGCTTACGATATTTGGTTTCGCTGATTGTTTCTTCTCCTATGCATAGCTGAGCAGAGTTTCAGCTTCATTCCTTTGAGGTCGCTCCATTTCTGCTCTCCATACAAACTGTCTTTTGTGTTTCACCTGCAACAACAGAGATGTTAGTGAAAGTCCATATCAATGTTTTTCAACAACCCGTAACATGATTCATACACCTAAATGATCTTCCCCTGCTGCTGGAAGTTCTCGATCAACGGAAGCAAAGGCGTCATCTCTCGAGCATCTAGCAAGTTGAATTCCTTGCAGAAGGATATGAAATGGGCGAAAAACGAGTTCCAGTGGGCCTCCAAGGACAAATGCACGATTTTGTCAAAATGGTTGTGGTACATGTGGGCAAATATGCGGAACATCTGCCTCACAATGTTCTTGCAATCTTTCACGAAGCTAGGTGGGAACGCTCCTCCGTTCTTGGTAGGAAACACGGTCTGATCGTTGATTTTGTTCAGAATCCATGTTGTCACGTACTCAATGTACTGACACGCAGGTAAGTTGATCTCGTGGCCCTTTGAGTCCTTCCAGAGGTAGTTGGTGGCCCCAGCGTTCATGGTAGGGTACTGTTCAGGTGTCACGTACTCAGCAATGACGCCATAGAACAGGTTCAAGTGGCCGTACATCTCAAAGATAATGAGCGAAAGCCACTCGCCATAGTCGACGTATTTGGGCAACTGAACGATGGTTTTAAAAGAACCTTTCACCAAGGCAGTTTTCACGAACGGATCACACAAAAAAAGCGGCATTTCCGTGCTGGCAGCCTCAGGCGCGTTCACAAAATCTCGCTGGGGCAGTCGAGACCGCATTCGAGACCTTCTTGTGGGAGACAGAGGTGCAAATTGGATCTGTGATCTTTGTTTCAGCGGAGACGCTTTTCCAGGCAGCTGTGAGCGCCGAAGCAGCGGCGAAGACGTGTTTGTGTGAGCGAAAACAACGCCTGTATCATATTCCTTCTTTGTCTTCTTTGTTCCCCTGCCAAAGCCACGGATAGTGTTTAAAAACGACATTGTTTGTATGATTGATGATCTGGGCCTGATTATTGAAAGCGGCGGTCACGTGACGCAGTAAATAAGTTCTCCAGTTTCCACTTCCCACAAATCAGACTATGCGGATGTGTATAAGTTGTTCTGCAGTTTGAGTGTTTGGTAGCAGTTTCTGGTTGTCTTGTTTCGCCTCGAGCAGTTGGGACTGCAGGCACCCGCGACGTGAATACAGTCTTGACTAGAAAAGAGAGAGGACCAAGTCACTGAGCAAGGGGTTGGTTTTGAGCGGGATCGGAATTACAACTCCGATTTGTGTTATGTTTTCTGATTGGCCAAATATCTATTTTTCATTTTCTTTTCATTTTATCCAGAAAAAACTGGCCTGTCGTGGGATCAGTGTGGACGCCTGGTCGCACTCCTGTATTGATATGTGAACTTTATTCCCAGAACAGGTAGAGCTGGACAAAACGACTATGAAAAAAAAAAGAAAAAAAGAAAAAAAACAACAACAACTAAGAATTTGTCATTTTTCACCTTACTTTTTCTCTTCCTCCTTTTTGTGTTTGTATTTTCCCGTTTGTGTCTTTTAGAGTGGTGTCGATTCTGCGGTTTCACATGAATGCCAGTCGTGTTTCATTGGCTCCTCGGTTATACCAGACAAGAAGAAAGAAGAAAGAAGAAACAAGGAAGAGAACACTTCAACACATCTTATCACTTTGAAAACACATCCCGATTTTCCATTGACTTACCAGTCAGACCTACCATGTCCACTATCGCCAATATCGCCATACATTGAATATCTAACCCATACAGCAGCGACGCCGAGATGCCACCGTTCTGTCCTGGCCCGAAACCACACGCTTCACACGCTCCACACTGGCCAGTCACTGTCATTCCAACCAACCTAGCTGAAGCCTCCGAGCGACTCGCCCATCTTGATCTTCTGGCCCACCTGGAGGTTGAACTCGAAGTTGTCAGGAGCCTCGAAAACCAAAACAACCGTGGATCCCAACTTGAACCCGCCAACCTCCTCACCCTTGCTCAAGGGGAACCCTCCTAAAAGCGCACTGGCCCCTGTGTAGGTGGCCTCATACACGGTGTTTTTCTTCAACCGCTTGGGCTTCTCCTGCTTGGCCAACAACGGCGTGAGCTCGTCAGAAGAGTCACTCGAAAGCGACAGTCTCAGGTACACCTCGTGTTCATACACATCGTTGGTCTTCAAGTCCTTGTCGAAGTTCACCACAATGGACCCCACGTTGGTGGCACCCACCGGGATCATGGAGAAGAACCCGTACTTCCAGTAGCCCAAAAGCGCCACACGCTCGTTCAACACAAACAAGCCCTGCAAAGTCTTCTGGAAAAACGGCGCCACGGAGAAAAGCTCGCCAATGAAATGCCGCCGCAACGTGGTCACCCAGTTGGTGGGCGAGTGGTAGCGATGGTAGTCGCCTGGCGCCAAGTAGATCACCGCAAAGTACAAGTTACTGTGGCCGCTGAGATGGAGACGTTCAAGAGGAGTAGGAGTCAAGTTCTGTGCAACAGACAAGTCCTTCCCCACCGACGGCTTGAGCTCTTTGGCTGTACCGTCACCTTTATCCTCGTAGTCCAAGTTGTTGAGGTGGTACGTCTCCTCACCTTCACCGCCCAAAATGTCGTCCAACGAGTACAGAATGCCGTTCAACTTGGCAAACTCCTCGTCGCGCTTGATCACAGCCTCGTTTTTGGCGTCGTGGTCAAACTCCAACGAGTGGGTGGGAGCCGCCAAGCGCTTGGCGGTCAAGCCTAGCAACGCGTCGATGGAGTACGTCATGCCCTTAACCTGCTCGATCTCGCCGTTTTCAATGACGCCAAACTTGAGCACCTTACCATCAGATGGTGATACCAAGTCAGACTCTGCCACGGGTCGAACACCAGGGCGCAATTTGCGGTAAAAGAACTCGGAAAGGTTGTGGTACGTAGTCAAGTCCGGCTCGTCCATTTCGTCCAAGTTGACTCCGAAAACCGCCGAGTAGAGCCGGTACGAGGGCCCCCGCAACCACACAGGCAAGTTGATGGAGTTGACCTGGCCCCACAACCGAGAAATGGTCTTCAAAGGAAGAGTCAGGTACGCATACAATTGCCAGGACTGCGGCTTGATGGTATACTGGCTGAACGGCTGATCTTCTTCGTCGTCGTCGTCTTCCCCCCGCTCATATCTGATTTTAGCCGCCACGCCGCCCAAAACAACGGCGATGGAAGTTAAAGTCCACCAGCGGACGAAACGGCGCTTTTCCCGGCGCTTTCTGCGGGCCTCCGCGGAGAAAAACCGCCGCAGAAGCCGCTGCTGGAAGTTGTGTGTTTTGTTTCTGAGCTTTGGCGCCACGGAAAACGGTCTTTTCGAGAGAGCCAACCCTGGAAGTTTCAACCGCTGGTTTTTGGTCCAAGTAGAGTAGTAGAAAACCGACCTTTTAGGTCTTGGGATCCGGGGGAACCCATAATAGCCTGGCCCACTTATCGGGTTATCCTGGAACACTCGGGCGTCTATTTCTGCCACCGTAGTAGCTCTAGAGAGAGGTTGGGAGATATTCATAGCACTGGGCCCGTGAATAAATCTTGAGTGAGGATAACCTTTCCTTTTCAGCACGAACGACTCGGCGTTGAAAAGTGCCGGACGATAGACCATAGTGGAAGTCAGTGGTGGTCACAAAGCAGAGTAGACTAAAAACAATCGCGGTATGTAGTGGTAAAAAGTAGCGCGACCGGCATACGTTTGGTCCAGTCAGAACTGCGACTGCCCGACTGGGAAATAAGGCCAGGGGAAGGACGGACTGCAGCTGTGGAAAGGACAGAGGTTATGATTTTAGAGGTTGATTGGATGAGGTGAGTTTTTGGTTTTTTGAAAAATGTGAAAATTTGCTCATGTTTTTTTTGTAGTTTGTTGCGTGGTTTGGTGGCTCGCTTCCCTGTGAGTTAGAGTCGCGCGATGCCAGGCCACGGACAGATGGAGAGGTGAAGGGAAGATGAAGGGAGAAAGGAAGAAGAGTGAAAGTGAAAAAAAGAAAAAAAAGTGAAAAAGTGAAGAACAGTGAAAGTGAAAGTGAAAGTGAAAAAGTGGAAATTGGAGGTGAAACTGAAAAGTGAGTTGATGTTGTATATTTACTGTTGGTTCTATTGGTCTATTGGCAGTATTGGTATTATATTACTATTACTGGTCCTTACTGCTGAATTGGCTAAATAAAATTGGAAAAGCAACACTGATATTGTTTTGACGATCTAAGAAGTTTAGTGATACATATCGTATTTCTGTATTGTCACTGGTGTCTTCAGACATTGTGGTCGTGTTGTCACTTCATATGACACTATTGTCACTGCTACACTAAAAAAGAAGAAACAGAACACAACCATTCGACTGTACTACATACATTTTCAGAAAATCCGTTTATTGTCGTCACTTTGGGTCGTCCTGGAACTAGAATGTTAGTGGTACTGGAACTGTAGTACTGGAATTGTGCCATCAGACATTACGACTACTATACATATTGCCACATTAGCATTTTACCCACTAGTGTACTTTCGTTTTTCTTAGTACTGCCATTGAGATTTCACATACTTCACCTTCCGTGGCTTAAGTCAGTTTCGTATCTAAATCTAGATCTCAAAATACAGCGACGAACACCTTGACGAGGGACGGAAAAGCTAATATCATGTAAGCTGGAATAGGTCCAAGAGCTTACTTACAACTGCTGGTTGCCTGATACTGAAGCTTCAGTATTGGAACTGGTATCAACTGGTACTGGAACCACAGTAGTGAACCTCTAGAATTCATTAGATTGCGCGATTAGTGGAAAAGGCCATTGACCAAGTTGTTGTTCAGTTTTTGTATCGGCACTGTAGTACCACAGCCTTAGCATTGAATCTGTAAGATTGACACTCGATGGAACTTCACTTTGGGCGCTTCAGTTTGAAAGATCAAACCAACTCGTGAATTTTCGTGCCCAATCTTCCAAATGGAAGCTTGTATTGAGGCTGCAATTGGATATGACCACCATCAAATGCATAGAGACATTAAAGTACATTCATTAAGGGGAGGACGAAAGAGTGAGCTCCCAAAGCGACTGTCTGAGCTGCTCAATGAAATCCTTTGTGATGTAATGCAGCTGGCTGCCCAAGATGTAATCGCTGTACGCAAACAACAACTTCATGTTCCGCAAGTCTTCCACTGATTCTGGTCGACAAGACATTCTGCTGAGCTCAATCTTTGAATCGATGATGTTAAATATCGAAAGACCAGAATTGATCTCAACAGAACTGAAGCTGTTTTGCGTCTGGATGCTCTCGTGGAGGTACACATGCTTTTCGAAGTTGGACAAAGGCTTCGCGAGCTCGAGCAGAAGGATCGTCTTGATGTCGCGTCCAACGTCACCATTATCACTGAGTGAGGCGCTCGTTCTAATTTCACTTTCCAACAATGTCGACACCGACGCCTTGAGAAGTTGGTAGTTCAGCTTCTTGAGAACGTAGATCGTCAATGACTTCTTGAACTGGTCCAAGTAGTCTGAGCTCACTTGGAAATCGATCATCACTTTGAAGTATTCATCAGACATAACTTCAATGGAGGCTATTCTGTTCATATTTGCGAGCAAGTATGGCGCAGTACTAGTTTTCAGAGTACCGTCTCGAAAGCAGATGCGAAGCGGCACTTTGATAGGATTCCCATTTTTGACTTCTCGTATGATAAGACATTTGGGTTCCACAGAAAGTGCCCAAAAGTGTCTCAAGACTTGTAAGTGCACTTCGTGTTGATTCTCCTCATTAGGGAAAACAGGATAGAGAGATGTCACCAACGTGGCAATGGCAAAGTTGGACTGTGCAAATGCATACTGGCTCCCTCCCAAGAAAAGTATTCCAAGTGCCATGTTCACTGCCATATGGTCTCCATAATGGAAACTTCTGCTGACACGTCCGTGGATGACTCGCAAACGCCTGAAAACCTCCAAATCTCCACTTCCAGCCATAATAACAGAAACAGACAACGCAAGAACGTTCTGAATTTGTATGGCACTATTGAACGAGATCTTCTGGTCATAATTGGCCGCAGGCATGGTCGTGATCTCCATGAAAACATCCAAGTACAGAAGCACAGTTTTTCTTGCTTCCAAATCTTGACTCGAGGCATACTTGATAGCGAGTGAGAGACACGCCCCACCCAAGATGTTGAAGTACGAGATCTGCTCGCTGTCCAAAACATCAATATTGTTGATGTTGTACTTCAATCTCAACACCTCCGGAATCTCCGACTCAACCCATTGGGTGGACTTGCCAATCTGTCTCCACATTATCAAGTTCTTAGCAAGGCATCGCAACAATAGTAGGTCTGGACGGACATAGTCCAAGAGCTGCTCAGATGGCGGAATCAGAAGTTTGTTCGCGATAGACGCGTTTTCAGTTTTCAAGAAAATGAATGCTAGCGCAAGAATCGCGCCTGACCCAGATTTGTCGGACTCAAACACTGGGTGCGAGTCTCTCATTGAAATAGCAAACGCCATCAACATGTCAATCACGTGCGTATCGTTCAATCCTCGAAGATCATCACCTTTGCCAAGATTGATGAATCCAAGAGCCAATCCAGCAGCTTGACGGTAGCCCTCTTGCTCCTCGTCATTCTCAATATGAGACGAAATACCCCCTACTTGAGAAAGAAGAATCTCGCTCATTCGACGATGCTGGGTTTCTAAGTACAATAGCCCAATACCAATCAAGCCTGCGGTCTGCACCATTATAGGGACGTTCAAATCGTTTGCACCTTGCGGGAGTAATGCAACAGCGTGGACAGATAAAACTTTTGTGAGCTTGTTATCCATGGAACCTCTTAAGCTTGCTGCCATTCCGATTAAAAGACCCACACTGGTGAGAGGATGCTTTGGCCCAAGATAATTGTAGATGTGCCATTCTTCAAGCTTTTTGAGGTGTCCGTTTAATCCAATGCCAAGAAGGAACCCAGCATGCTGAGCGTTGTTCTCTGCTGGTTTATTGAAAATGACCCAACTGCCTGAAATGCCCTTGGCTGTAGGGCTTATACTGAGACCAGACGAGACGCCATTGTGGAAATGGCCCCACTCCATCACTCTTGAATTCACTGAACCGTCCGACAACACTATGGTGGTCATGGAAGGCGCTATGAGCGTGTTCAAGTTGAACTTCGGGATAGGAAATTTTTCGGTAAGAAGAGGAATCCGTCCAGCATAAAAGAGTGCTGCTCTTCCGAGAGGAACCATGAGAGTTCGTAGAGCAACAAGAGCAGCCAACTCTCTCTTCATCAAAGTAGAGTCGTACTCACTGGTACCCTCCTCAACTGCCAATGTAACTGTCTGAGTTCGGGTTTGGTGGAGCAAACTGGTGATCTCGTAGTATCTGCGGTCCTGGTCGAAGATCAATTTCGTGATATGGATTCGGTCGGCCTCCGACTCGCCGTCCCACGCCACAAAGTTCTCCTTGTTGAAAATGGTGGAGAGAACCGAGTTGGCGTCGCGTCCAGAAAACGACGACTCGAGATCAAGCTCCGCACCTTTCAGGTTGATGTGGTTGTCTGGATGGAGCAACTGCTTCATGTCTTTGCGCCCAACAAGCTCGAAAAGCTTCTCGTTCCAGTCGAACGGAGGGTTTTCCTGACACGCCAGAAGACATTCCTTGAGTGGAAGAGCAATACCCACAGGATACGAGTCAAGGTCGCTGGCAGTGATATCATACTCACACATACACCTGATCACCTGGCTTGAAGAGACCTGATTGGATAATAGCTCGAAAAGATGATACACCATATGCGTGCGTGGAGTGACTACCAAGTTGACTTCATCGCTTTCCTCGACCAACTGGGAAAACTTCAAGAACCGCGAGCGCTTGCCCTCCACCAAGAAAGTGAGCGACTCAAAGAGATTGGGAGGCACGTAGATGAGCACCACCAGCAACAAGCTGACAGTGTTGTCGATATATTTCCGGTCGATCAGGTAGAACGTGGTCCATTGGTCCAGCCAGCCCATCCACGTGGTCAACTGAGTGAGCAAAGTGCCGAGCTTGTTGAGTGCGGCTTTGCTCAACACATCGAGTTTTGTTTCCTCGTATATGAGGTGTAATGACACCACAATATAAGGTAAAAGATCCTGGAACGAGTAGTCGATGGAGAAATACGTGCTGACCTGGCGAGCACGGTCTATAAGTTGAGTGATCTCGTTCGACAAGCACTGGGCGTTCTCAAACTCATCAAACGGGTATATCATGGCGAGAAGTGCTGTTACAAACGCATTCCACTCGTCTTTGAGTGGATCAAGCATAAGCGCAGACCGCCAGGCTACCCACATGTACTCATTAATCTTGGACCCACACAAGTATTTCCAGGAGCGAAGGCACGTGCCCACTAGACTAGTGTGAGGCTCCAAAATGAGGTGGAGCAAGTGTAGGTCGCGAGACTCGTCTCGAAGTGCCACCACATTGTGGCACGTGCTGTAGATGTATGTGATGGGAGGAAACTTGGAGTCCAAAGGAATGGGCGGAGCCCTGACGTCCAAAAACGGGTGGAAGAGGTAGATTGACTTTGTGTTTTCAAGCACCACGATCCAGCCTGGGAATGCTGGGTGCTCTAACGGAATGGCATGGATGCATTTGAAAGAGCACGAAGACTCGAACTGAGGCACGTGGAGAGGCAGCGCCTTGTACACATAGACGTGGGCCTCCTTGGTGGTTCTGTCACATATCACTACGGCCTCTTTGTCGTCGTGAAATAGACCACTCACGCTCAACTTCAGTTTGCGAGATTTGGACGAGAGCGTGTCGACCTTAGTCAAGATCATATCCTTTCGAAGCGCCCCCAACTCCAACGCAGACAAGGCCAGATTCGGGTTGGTCTCGAGCCACGACTCTGAGCCCACACGTGCCATAGAAGAGACACCAGAGAGCAAAGTGCTGGTGCGCTTCTTCTCCATGTTCATCGAGAACGAGTGGGTGTTGTTGGAGTGGAAAGACACCAGCCCCATGTCGAAGTAGTCGTCGTCCAACACCTTGGACGGGTTGGGCGTGGACACCGAGGCGTTTCTTCGTTTGCGAGGACCATTGACGATGTTCTTGCGCATGGACGCCTTCACGTGGTATATGCCGATGGTGCGCTGTTTCGAGTCGAAAGTTACGGTCAAGCTGCTTGTTTTGTTGAGCCCGTGTGCCGGGAAACTCACAATCGACTCGTAGGTGTGTAGCACCGAAGTAGACGACGTAGTCACCACACGCAAGTCGCCCAATGGATCCACCAAGGTGAAGAATCTGTACTGGGCAAGCGTGGTTGCGATGCTGGGCACCGGGTTCTGTTCGCTCTCCAAAACAAGCCCCGAGTCGAACGGGAACGCGTTCTTCAACACAAACGGGAAGTTCACCACGTACGAGTCTCCGTCCGGGTAGTAAATGTGGCACGAGTTCTGCAAGCACACCACCAACGCGTCGTCGCAGTCCACGGTAGAATTCCGAATGAACTTTGTGTATGTAGCCGTGACGATGTTTTCGTTATACGTTAGCTTTCTAGACACCACCGCGCCCGTGACCACCACGACCTGTTTTTGGGAGATGAAGAGGGTTCGGCCGTGCGGAAAGAGCACCGGGCGGTGGTCTGGAAAGTTTGGAAACGTGAACTCATGCGAGAGATCTAGCGAAGGCAGAATGAGTGCCATGAGTTCGCGTAGGATATTCGCGGTATTATGTATATGTATGTAGAGATTGAGTGAGAGAAAGAAAAGAAAGAGAGAAAAAAGGAAAAGGAAAGAGGAAAGAAAAGGAAAAGGAAGGAAAAGGAAGGAAAAGGAGAGAGAAGATGTGGAAATCCAATAAATTTATGTAGATTTTCTTTTCTTTTCTTCGTATTTGTATATCATCTGTGACATATGAGCGAGAGTGAGTATAGCGAGTGAGTATAATGAGCAGTGAGTATATGTTATAAGCTGAATGAACAAAATTCACTCGATTTCAATTTTCAGTAAGTTAACTTCATAACAACATGAGGTAACAATGATTCTAGTTTTATTCTATTTCTTCCCACTACTTGGCTGATTCCAATGGTCTGGTTAAACTCTACTCACCAGGCCTCAATGGTGTCTAGAATACACAACTTCCAATTTCCAGAATTGACCATTCAGAAAGAGGAAAAATGTCATTTTACCAAGTTCACTTGATTTCATGCAACCAGAAGGCTAACGGGACTCGGTCTCTCTATTTAGAAAATCTGGGTATTAAGTGTGGGTCAATGCCAGCCATGATCGCTGCTCAGTGAGTTCTGAGAGCGTTTCAGAAATATATAAAAGCCGAAACTTCAGAAAATTGAAAACTGAAAATTTAGGATTTAGCCTTTCTTTTCAATCCGTTCAATTCCTTCAGAGTCAAGTGGTCTTGCATTGCTCACTACACAGAGAGTTCTAACAGCTACTGAAGTTCAGGCAATGAAGTCACACTCTAAATGGCCTCTTACCCCCAGATTTGGGACTTAAACATTAGCAAATAGTCTTGAAACAAACCAAGACGATCTATATCTGTAAAATGCTATAAATCTTCACAACGTCTCCATTTCTCCATTTCTTCATTTTCCATCTCCCTCCTACACCTCGTACAAGAAAACATTCAGCTATTTACAACACCGAAGCTACTCGATGATTCTGGTCACCAAACCGGTACCCACGGTCTTACCACCCTCTCTGATGTTGAAGCGCTGGTTGACCTCAAGTGGGGTCTTTCTCACCAACTCGATCTCCATCTCCACATTGTCACCAGGCGAAACCATCGCAGAGTGGTCCTCGGTGCCCTCAGGGAAACGCAACGTACCAGTGACGTCGGTAGTTCTGATGAACAACTGAGGCTTGTAGTTCTCACCAAATGGCGAGTGACGTCCTCCCTCCTCCTTGGACAAAATGTACAACGAAGCCAACACCTTCTTGTGCGAGGTGACGGTTCCAGGCTTGGCCAAAACCATACCTCTCAGGACCTCGTCTCTCTTAACACCACGCAACAAGATTCCGGCATTGTCACCGGCCATAGCAGCGTCCAACTCCTTCTTGAACATCTCAATACCAGTAACGGTGGTCTTGAAAGGCTTGTCGAAGTCACCGACAATCTCGATCTCCTCACCCTTCTTCAAAGAACCTCTCTCGACACGACCAGTCACCACAGTACCACGGCCAGAAATGGAGAAAACATCCTCCACAGGCATCAAGAAGGGCTGCTCCAAGTCACGCTGAGGAGTAGGAATGTACTCGTCGACGGCGTCCAACAATTTCATGATGGCCTGCTCACCGATCTCGGGCTCACGGCCTTCCAAAGCACACAACGCAGAACCCATCACCACAGGGGTTTCGTCACCGTCAAAGCCGTACTGGGTCAACAACTCGCGCATTTCCATCTCGACCAACTCCAACATCTCGGGGTCGTCGATGGTGTCGACCTTGTTGACGAAAACAACCAAGTGCTGAACACCAACCTGACGAGCCAACAACAAGTGCTCACGAGTCTGAGGCATCTGACCGTCGGTGGCAGCAACAACAATGATGGCACCGTCCATCTGGGCAGCACCTGTGATCATGTTCTTGATGTAATCGGCGTGACCAGGACAGTCCACATGGGCGTAATGTCTCTTTTCAGTCTCGTACTCCACGTGAGCAGTAGAGATGGTGATACCACGAGCACGTTCTTCTGGAGCCTTGTCAATGGCACCGTAGTCCAAGAAAGACGCACCTCCCTTGTCGGCCAACACTTTGGTGATGGCGGCGGTTAAAGTAGTTTTACCATGGTCAACGTGGCCAATGGTACCGATATTCACGTGAGGTTTAGACCGGTCGAACGCGGCGTACGTTCTGACCAACGAGGGGCGGGCCCTGGCCAAAGCTCTTGCGCCGACCGACACACGAGACACTACTGATCTGAACATTGGGAAGAAAGTAGTAGTGGAGAAAATTTTTTCGCTGCGGAACGCGCACCATACATTGGTTGCTGGAGAGAGCTGGAGGTCAGTGCTTAAGAGGATTAGATGGGGGTGATTTAGCCTTTTTTCAGTTTTTCAGTTTTTCAGTTTTTCATTTTTCATTTTTCATTTCTTTGTTGTTTGCTGTTTTTTCTTTTTGTACGTTCTTTTGTCTTCTGCTTGGGTGCTGGAGTGTACTGTACTGCTGGTGCGATATTGCCAGACAAATTTCGAAAGACAGATGAAAAAAATTAGGGCAATCGAAAGAGGATTATCAAGAATGTGAATAATGTTGTGAAAGTGGCTTTCTATCTTCTTCTTTTCATTTTTTCATTTTTCATTTTCTCTTGATTTCGATGATTTGTCTGAGGTGGTACGATGGGTCAGTGCGGACAGGCCGGAATCTGGGGTAGAACGCCGTAGAACTAGAGGCAACACAGAAAAGAAAAGAAAAGCAGAAAAAACAGAAAGGAATGAAAAACAGAAAGAACTGAAAAACAGAAAATTTGATGATTGAATAATTTCAGCGAAACCTTACTTCGATTTGACTACCTCTTCTCTGGTGAAGAAGACTGTAGGCTACATTGAGTTATTGACTATATTGTGCTTTGAAAAATGTAGTGTTGAAAGTTACTCTACTTTGCTAATCTCCGCTTGAATATTCTTTTAGACTATTTTGCTTTATGGGATATTGTACTCTGTTTTTTTTTTTGCAAGCACGTTTTTCGTGTAGACTACTCTAATAGATATTCTGCTTTTCAACTACTCTTCTCCAGAAAAACTTCACTGCTCTGGGACTAGGAATTCATTTTATACTATTTTAAGGCAATTCTGATCAAGAGGCTGTTATTCTTATGGAAAATTCTATGCGCATCCGCTTTTCTATTTTTTTTTTTAAAAAAGTACAGTTTATGTAATATGATCAAGAGATGTTTTCTGTTTTACATTTAAAGTTAATATGGAATCAAGCCTCTTCTGCTTCAAAGTACACCACCTTCGTTCTGCCCTTTTAACCACCCCAACTTAAAGATTCCTTTAAAGACTTTTGATCAATTTCTGCCGTACTTCCCAGAAACGAAGCTCAGATGGAGACCAGCTCTCGCTCACCTGGAGCTCTAGTGCCGGTGGTAGACACCAAACATGTCTTAGAATCACAATAGCTCTTCAGTCAGATTTGTAGAACCAGTTCCATTGTCATATATTCCAGCAACAGTCTTCGTGCTGCCAAGTGAACAGTGTAGTGGAGGCAATATTGCACGATCTAGTTGAATTCAAAGGCATAACAGACTCGTCCTTTCTTTCTCTCTCTCTCTTTTCTTTTGGCCCTGGCAATTGCTCTGTTTGCCCAAAGTGAGCATGTCAGTCCAATGTGATCAAGATCCTCCATCACTGAAACAAACACGGCAACAGTAGAGACAACGAACTGGAGGTGAAAAAAAAAAGAAAAAAAAAACAAAGGAAAAAAAAGATAAAACATCTTTTTCAGTCTCTTCGGTACTCCAGCTTGGTACATCAATATGCGTTGAACTCAAAGTATTGTCTCATGATAGCACTGCCCAGGAGAGTACTGTCCCATGAAGGAAGTATCACAGTCATTAAGTCTTCTAGACCACCTTTTCACGAAATTGAGCTTCAAACAAGTCGTAAACCATCACCCTCATCAGTCCTTGTTCTCTCTTAATTGACTTCTCTCGTTTCTCAATTGAGCCCAATCAATAGACTCTATTTGTAAGGAACTCACGCCACCCGCTCTTCACCTTCATGCTCAGCATGTTCATGAGTGTTTTCCTCCACAATTCGCTCCAACTCCAGCCTTTCCAGGTCGCCGTACCCACTGAAATATACGTAGTAGATACAGAGCACCAACAACGTGCCCTGCAACAATGCAGCAACAAAGTACGATACCCAGGAGCTCCAGTGGGAGCCCTTGGTGAAGAAAAGCGTTGCTGTGAAGAGAAACCCGCCCGGGGTCTGAATACACATCATCCCTATGGACAATGTGCCTGGGTGCTTCAAACGGTATGTGGTTGTGATCTGAGGCACGTACTTGATGACGGTCAAAAACGTCAGCATCAAGCCGTTGAACTGGGCCAATGCCAACAATACAGACCGGTTTGTAGCGAAAGCAATGATGATCTGGATAAGTGAGAGTACTCCATGTAAGACGACGAAACGGCCCACACGCACGATCCGAGCGTACTCCTCCTTATCCTGCTTGATGGAGCCTCTGGTAAATGTAAGAACCAACACCAATATCATGATGGCGCACGTGCACTGGAGGCCAATCTGGAGCAAATTGAGCTGAGAGTTGAGGCAGTTGAAAAGCGTCAATGCTCCAACACGGCAGCAGTACCTTGCACGCAGACTGATCATGATGATGTTTGTAAAAGTGAAAATCAGCGAACATGACCCAAGCAACAAGAAGTTGACTGATAGCCCCTCAGAAGTTCTCTTGTTGTAGATTCGAACGTACTGGGGCACATAGCTGAGAAAAATTCCAAAAGTGATGACAAGTGAAAACACAAAGTTGGCCACAGACGCTCCTTCATATACAGAGCAGAAGTCCTCTGGCTTAAACGTGTGGAAGTTGTCCATGATGGAGTAGTAAGGGTGCAGGCTATCAGGAGGCGTGCGTATAGGCAGACATCACCAACAACGACAACGTGGGGAAGTTAGAGAAAGTATTCAGTTAAGATGTGTGCTTAGAAAGGGAAGGGTGAGTAATTTTGATTTTGGTAGTTTGAAGAAATTTGACAGCTCGGAAGGAGATTTTTCATGGGCCAGTTTGACTAAGTGGGATAGAGCCTACCGAATTAAGAGGACCAAAGATTGGCAGGTAAGTAAAAAAAAAAAAAAGTACAAGTGGGATTGAAAACAAAAAAACACAATAGAAGAAAACATGTTACAGAGCATTATGTTTCGTTATTGTGAAGTGTGGGTCTATTGGTGTAATGGATGACAAGTACTGATCGCCAACTGGGGATAAGAACAATCATTTCAGAGTTGCTCCAAAAAAAAAAAAAAAGAGCAACGAACAAACTCTTAACTGGCTCTTGATGGATTCATGAACATGATGAATATTGAAATATTTGTGGATAATAGAGTGGTGATATATGAGGTGTTGAGGCAGAGTTTATGGTGACGGAGTGGCTGATACAGAGCGATAGATACACTCATAGCCTGGTTAATAACTGTCTAATCCTACAAATATACCCTTCAGCGATGACTGGACTCCTTCGCCTAACATAATTCGTAAACATTCATGCTAATTACTCTGTGCTTCAATAGCCAACGTGCGTACCATGACTGCTGAATTGAACACCAAGCACACATTAATCTTGTATGTCACTCCTGAATTTCCACAATATTGCCCACATTCCCTTTCTCCATTTCAATTTTTCAACACATTCCTCTTCTTATTTCCAACACATTACATCTTTTTTTCATTTAATTCTGGATCTTCACACCCACCTTCACAGTCAAAGGGTCTCCCGTAGAGAACTTCACATACACCATCACATAGTAGAAACGCGCAGCGATGCAGCTCTGGAAAGTCGGCACAAGACACACAGACAAGCCCAGAATGTCCTCCTTCGCCGCCTTCTCCTTGGCCAACGAGCCCACGTCTATATCCAAAAGAAAGTCCTTGGTGAACATTCCAGGCATATCGCTATACTCATCCCACCGATCCAAGCCTCCAGCCGTCTTTACTCCCACTTTGCCGATCCGAACGTGGTTGTACTTGACTCCCAAGTGTGCAAGCGACTTGATGTCCATAACGGTCTGGCTGGTCATGTTGAACTGAGACAAGTCATAGCGTTCGCTGAGCAGCATCACCTCTTTGAGGTAGCGGCCGAACGGCTGTGTGACGCGGTGGGCGAACGCGTCCTGGGCCGAGCCGTCGCCGACGACCATCTCTGTTGAAAAATCCACGGGAATCGGGTACTTTTTCGATCTGAGGGTGCAGCACACGATCTCAGCGCTGACGCCTTTGATTTCAGGCGGCTTGGCGCTGCTTCCGTCCGTGCGGGTGTATGTGACTGAAAGAGGGAGCGACAATGTGGTTCCAGGAGAGGTCCCAGAGGAGTTCTTGGAAGAAGTGCCAGAAGAGGCACCACTCGAAATCCCACCAATGGAGAGACAAGAAAGAGTAGAAATCACAGGGTGAACAGGTGACTCACTTCTAGACCCGCTCTTTCCGTTTTTTTCACCGCTCCGACAGTGGAGTGGCTGGTACTGCAACACATACTCCCGTTTGGGCGTAGAGGCCAAGAGCATGCCCACCACCTTCGGAGGGTGCGTCAAGGTCTTCTTCTTGTACGGAATCAGGTTTTCCCAGTTCTGAGGCCGGTCCAGAACAGCTTTCTGAGTTCCGCCGTAGAGCTGGGGTCTCTTGACCATAGAGGTTCTGCGAGCCACCTTGGGGTCCATTCCACCATCGAGAAGCTTGCCCATAGCAATGCACTGCTGGATGTTTTCGACGAATTTGTCGTAGAAGCGTCCTGCGTGGTCCTCCAAGTCTCTGTTGACACGTGGGATCACCCGAACTGGCGCAGTGCCCTCTTTCACCATAATGTACTCGTCCTTCGAAGCTGTGCCGCCGTAATCCGACAATTTCCCCACCACACGTGCGTCCACACAGTAGCTGATGGCCGTGTCTGAAAAACAGAAATCTTTTGCGCCTAAAATCGCCTGTTTGGCCCGCACAGACTTGTCTGGCCCCACCAACAGGCCTGGCGCCGGCTTTTCGCGTCGTTTGCGCAACTGATGGAGAAACTGGTCTTTGTCAAGGCCTATAGAGGGAAGAATCTGGCAGTGGCTCTCGAGATCGTGCACTTCACACGCACAGTCCAAGAGTTTGTCTGGAATGGTGAAGTTGAAGAACTTCTTGTACACCACGCCGGGCTGGAAGTACCTGTCGGAGGAAAACTGCAAGCACGTGCCGTCGACCGGATCCACGATGTTTTCAGGTGTGATCGTCTCGTCCAAGTGCGCAGGAGTCCACGACGCTCGGTAGTCAAACATGTTCAAGAACTTGTAGAACACCACCGGCTTGCGCAGGTCCGACTCGTCGCCATTGACTGTGATCCGGCCCTCAAACACAATCGACACCATGTCGTACGGGAGTGGGTCCTTCCGTGTGTTGGCTATGGTCACGAATCCGTGGATACGGCTGCCCTGGCTAAACTCGTACTCCAGAGCGTCGTACACGGATGGTTTCACGCCTCGTTGGCCCGGCAGCGTGGTGAGACACACGTCGATCTTCAACAGGTCTGCTGTTTGTGGATCGAACAGCGCCAACAGCTTCAAGCGGTGAGTGTTTCCCAAGATGCTGTTTTCCCACGTGGTGGGCTGAGAACCAGAGAAGTAGTCTGTTCTAGGCTCCGACGGCAGCGAGTCCTCGTACCCCGGTGGAGTCCCGTGCACGTTTTCCGTGTCTGGGTCTAGATTCTTGGAGAACGTGGACTCGTAGAGCTGGTACGACGGGAGAATGTTCCACATCGGCACATCTTCGTACGCTGGCGATCGTAGCGGCTGGATTTCCTCACTGGGCAGCGTAGAGCCCAGACTAAGCGGCGGAACGTCCAAAACGAACCGCAGCGGGGCTCCTTTCGGGAAAAGACCCATAGCTTAAGGGGGTAGTGAGGCTGAATGCTAACTGATCTGAACGCACGGCTGGCGTATGTCACGTGTCCCAATATAAATACTATTACAGATACGAACAGGCGTGGAGAATGGATGTTTTAGGTGGGTATGAAGTTTCAGGTTTCCGGTTGGTTTTTGTTTTGTGGAATGTGGAGATGGCCAAGCTGCGAAATGTGAGTTACTGAGGAAATGCTGTCACTGTTTGAAGAGCCAACATGAACGTGGGGAAGTAGAAATCAGATTATGCTTCGAGTGAACTTTTCAGTTTTTCGGTTTTTCACTATTTTGATCTTTTGAATTTTTCATTCTTGACTCTTTTTTCTTTTTCACTTTTCAGTCAATACTCTGTCGTTTTGTCAAGGATCTGTGCGCATCTGGTTTGGATACTGGAGGTCGATGTGACTGATCCAGGAATAGGTTATGTGGAGATGTGATTGAAAAAAAAAAAAGAAGAAAAAAGAAAAAAAGTGATTATGTGATTTTTGTGGAGGTGTTTGCTTTTGCTTTTTCTTTTTCTTTTTCTTTTTTTCTTTTGTGAATTATCTGGATTAGCAAATTTATCTGTTCTGGCTTCTTTCGGTTCTGAATAATTACAGTGAATATGTCCTGCTTCGCTCATTTCTGTCCTATTATTGACTCCAAGAAAACTGTAAGGGAAAATTGAAAAATGAAAACAAGAATGCGTTCAAAAGTGAAAAAAAGAGATATAAAGAAAAAATGGGAAAGAAAATTAGAACCTACACTCGAGAATTGGTGCACATTGGAACTGAGTCGAGACTCCACAACGCAACGGATCTTGACAATTTCAACAGCTTTCCAGATTTAATTTATCTTTAGTTTGTCGCAAATGATTCAGCACTGTATTGAATTTCACTTGGTTGTTCTAATTTCAGTAGTTTGACTCAGAGTGGAGGTGGCACGAGCCGGACTACCGATTTTCCACGCAGCTCAATGGATCTGTAGGATTTGAAAAAAAAAAAAACATTACTAGATCTAGTGTCTTCTTCAATTTGGCTCTCAGCTTAAGAAAGAGAAAACATAATGGACGTAGACTAGTGGGGGTACTGATCAGTACAGGTTCATACTCACTCACAAGAAATCTGTCTGAATAGTGACATTCTAGAAATTGATGCTAGAATAATTGAAGTACATGGGAAATGTGAGGACCGGATAACCCGCTGAAGCGAATCTTAGGATTCGCTCACTGAGAACAGTATGTGGAGCAACAAGACTGAGTAGGAGGAGAAGGATTCTTTTATAAAACTGACAACTGACCTGTCTCCTTTCTGGTAATGGTTTTTTCTATCACTTGTGATTTCTTTCTGGTATTATTAATTTTTTTAATTCTTGAGGTGATTTGGGGTTTGCTTCATCAACTTCCTCTTCCAGTGGATGTCCTACTAGTGCGTTCAGGTACAATGGTCAAGTTAAAAGTCACAAGCTACAGTTGTAGAATTCATTTATGTTTGTAATGCCACCTCAATGCTTATCTTTTTTTTTTTTTTTCACTCATGATAATAGGGGAAGAAGGGTGAGCTATACTACTGCCAGAGTCCAATACACGCAAACAGATACATAAATTGGCTAGTCGGTAGATAGAGCAATTGACTATCATGCTCAAACAAATTTTCGGATCAGAAATGATAAACCGATTTGTCCAGTCCGAATCTATGGACGTGTGCTGATTGGGTCACTGACCAGGCGAACACCCTAATACCAATACGAATAGCACTTTCGAATATTGACAGAAGGCAAAAGAACAATAAACAAAAACCAGCTTTTGTTTTTCAATGAAAGCAATTTACAGTATTTCAACTTATATGACTACTTTGGCTCGTTCACTATTAGCCTTATCTATGGCATCTGCCTCACAGCGCTCAGAGGGTCCTACCAAAAACACCCAGCACCCAAGTTACATTTTTCAATCTCCATCTTCATTCAGTTTCGTTCTTATTCACCCTTCTCGTTCATCTTTTTTTTCTTTTTTTTTTCTACTTTTTCTTCCAACAACCTATTACCTTCTGCCTCGTCCTGCGTCTGGATACTCACCACTAACAGTCCGTGGTGATGAGGTCAACACTATGGGCCATCGAGGCGGCGAAAAAGAACAAAGCCAATGACATCATCCCGGGCACGTCTCGCCACGTGACCGCCGAAATGCTGACCAATTTGAAAGTAGCCAAGGACGGACTCACGACCTTCAATGACCGACTACTGGCGTGTGTTGAGCAGCTCAATGGTATCATTGACGCCATCAATGCTGACTCGCCCGAGCTACTAGAGAGAGCGGCGGATTTGAGTTTGGCGAATGTTGAGATCAAGGACGAGTCCTCGCAGTTTTCCAAGACGTCAATGGAGGTCCACCTGGAGTTAAGGCTAGCCTCGAGCGAGAAGCACATCTTGCGGGATTCGGAGCGAGAGACGCTTCAGGAAGCAGCGAAAGGGGAGAAAATGCACTCGGGGCCTATATTGGAGGGTGAAAAATTGGGGCAAATGGAGTCAGACCAGGCCAGACGTGCCTCTGCTGAACATAGTCAACCCAAGAGAGAAAGCACCGGGAACGAACGACAAAGCGAGGAGCGAAAAAACAACAAGCAAAGAAACGACCAGAAGAAAAATATACCGAGTCCTACGTTGCATCGCCCTCCGTTGGAGGCCAGAACAGACGATATGATCTCTGCGTTGTCGCCAATCCATATCCCACGCACTGCTCCGATCTCGTCGCCCAACGTGAATTTGTCGTTCATTCCCATCGCAAACAGCATCAACCCACAGAAGTTCGAGACCAGAAACACCGATCTGGAGAGCGATACCTCGTTCCAGGCCATAAGCACGGCGATCAGAAAGAGCTTCGCAGGGAAACTCTCCATGGGCCAGTTCACAGGATCACTTCCGCTTTATTCTGATGCTCGAGACGAAACAGAAGCGAGGCTCAACTCACACGATTCTCGGAGTGTTCTTCGTGCTGGAAACAATGCTGAGCCACAGGAAAGTCCAGACTCCAGCTCTAAACAGGTAACTGCGCAGGCTCCTCAAAATCGCAACAGATCAATGTACACCAAGCGGGTCTCGGTGTTTGTTGCTCTTCCGGATCGGGAACCGATCTCGTACCTGAATTCCAGACACTCCATCAAGGTGAAGTCGGAGGAGTCGGAGAAAGTTAGCAGTGTGGCGTTGCCGAATGCGGAGCCGCGCGACGCTACTGCTGCCTCGCTCAGTATCGCACGGAACTTGAACTTGCGTTTTCCAGAGAAGGAGAAAGTGCTGAAAAACGTGTCACCGGAGGCTGTCCAGACGACTCAGACGAAACTGAATCCAGCGCCGAGACCTCGGCCAGATCTACTTGAAATCACTGCCAAAGTGGAACCAGAACAAAAAGCCGAGTCTGAAGCGAAAATTGAACCCACACCTGGAGTGGCACCAAAGGCAGGCCGGCCAAACCTACGTGCAAGCACAATTCCGAGGATCAGCCCTGGAAAACCACCGTCTCGAGCTAGGTCTCCCAATCGGGAAGAGAGGTCTCGTCCAGCACAGTTGAAGCGGTTCTCTACGCGCACGACGGACTCAGGTTCGCCCAATAGGGAGCACAGCTCCAATTCCAAACTCAACGGAGCAGGAAATGATAGAAACCGAGGCGTCACTCGCAGGACGGATGTATCCTTCAAAGTGCGGAGCTCTCGGTCTCCAACGAAACAGAGCCAGGTATCTCATGCTGAGAACGGAAAAGAGGCTCCATCTGATCATAATGGAAGCGAGAGAGTGAAAGTGAAGGTAGAGCAGGAGTCGCTTCTGCGCTTGACGCTTCCTACTAGCTCCAGCACTGCCAAAGCAGCGAGGACCTCTCAGAAGGAGCCAATGCTCAAGAACCGCTTCTTGACCACCACGCTTCATCCAGAGAAACCTCCACATTTTTCAGCAAAGTCAAAGAGGTCGCCGCTCAAAAGAGCGCCTACGGAGAGAGTTCTGAAGGGGTCTATGTTGTTGAAGTACGAGCCGAGCGCCAGGCCAAAGCAGAAGATCAACCTCTCCATCAACCACCAAGAACGAGAAGGTTCATCGAAGGAATCGAGAGAATCCAACAGATCTACTTTGCCCACTGAGCGGCTTGTGACCAGCCCTAGACGGGCCGACGCACCTCCAGCACGAAGCGTGAAGCGTACTGCCGAACCACAGGATATACATGTTGCGCCTCGAAAGCGGGCATTGGGAAACGCTGTTCCGCTTCCAGACGCCGCCCGGGGCATCTTCACGGGCGACCGCAACAAGGAGAAACGCAAGAACGTCAAGACGTTGGCTACTCCTTCTAGACCACATACTATGAATGGGCGGTCTCTTACGGAAGGAGGAATCTCACACAGTCCTGCCATCCGGCCCGACGCGTTGCCAGAGATTCCATCAGACGACGATGCGCTTCGAAGCAAGAAATACCTCAAGAGCTGGGCCGAAACGCCCGAGTTGCTACGCATGATGAGAGAGAATAAGGATTTGGATCCGGTTGCTGTGTTTGGCGATGTTCCAGTCTTGAAGATGGACGACGTATTTGAAGGCGCCTCCTCGAGACAGCGTGGCATGGCGTCTCCAAAGGCAAGTCCTTCAGAATAATACAGGTGAAGGCAAGTCCTTGAGTATAATACAGGTGGACATCACGAGATAGAACGCTTGGAGAGTGCAGCTTCCTTGTTCCACTTCGACAACCACTGTTGCGAGTCTTGCTTGGGCACAACGTAGAGCCTCAAGCCGTTGTCAAACAACGGGGCCTTTGCCTTTTCAGCCATCAAGGCATTATTCACAGGCACTTTCTTGCCAACTTTGACTAATCCACCCGAGACTGTTTCCATGTAACACTCGAGCGATTTCGCAGTGAAAAATTTATGCTTCGGGTCCTCGAACCACGACTGCGGCCGGTCAAGAACCATCTCCAAGATCTCCGCCGGCGTTGTGAGCTCGCTGATCTCAGCTATGAAGTCAAACTCGTCGGTGGTTGGATATAGCACGACCGCAGGGAATATGAGCTGCGACTCGTAGTCTGCTGGGTCCTCCAAGCGTAGCTTGGCATCTTCAAGGTACTCCGCCGGGCGGAGCGTTTTCACAAGCTCAAAGTGTCTCAACTGGATTGCGCTGTATAAGAGATCTTTCTGCAACTTGAGCTGGTACGCTTCGCATTCTTTCTTCAAGCGTTTGTCTTCGATTTGCTTTTCCTTCTCTTCCACCGCCGCAAGAGTGTCCTGAATGGCCTTATTCTGCGGATCCTTGCTGAGTCCAAACTGCAAGACCTGCTTGGCCTCGTCGTACCGTTCCACGGCGAAAAACGCTCGGCCTGCTCGGTAGCATGCCTTGGCATTGTTCTCGTCTATAAAAAGCGCCTTCTTGCAATCTTCAATGCAGCGTCTGTAGTTTTTCAACTCCAAATTACATGCGGCACGGTTCAAGTACAAGGCAACATTGATGGAATCCACTTTGCAATCCACGTCAAGCGCCTTGGTGTAGTATTCTATAGCGTTCTTGTACTGCTTGAACTTGAAGCAGTCGTTGCCCTGATTTTTGAAATTCGTGGCGATTTCGTCTGGTTCTCCGTCGTAGGCCAAACTTTTCAACGCCTCAAGACCAATGTTTTCTCCTCCTTCTCCGTCGGTTTCGTCAAGCTGACTCATGAAAAACGGCATTCGATTGAGTTCCGTCATTACCTCATCTGGCGATTTCTGGACCAAATCGGAAAGCTGCGGAGGCAATGCAGGCTCACCTGGTTTGGGTATGTAACGCTTGGAGTCCCATGCAGACACCAATTTGTCTGTGACTTCCGGATCCATGGTGGTTTCGAGATGCGATGAGTACTGTATTGATGGAGGCACAATAAGTAAGGAAAAAAAGAAAAGAAAAGAAGAAAAGAAAAAAAAGAAGAAAAGAGTGTGTGATGGAGACAATATGTTGAATTACTGTTGAATTGATTTTTAATTTTTTATTTTTCAATTTTTCACTTTTTCACTTTTTGATCTCTGTTATTACATCTCGAAGTATTATAGATCGCAGCTGATTCGGAGAGAGACAATATCAACTCCAACAAACAATATGAAAAAAAAAAAAATAAAAAAAATAAAAAAAAAACTTTTAACCAAACAGCACATAGTCACTTATCTCCCCTTCTGAATTAAATTACCCTTTTATCTGTTCTATATACATCAAGACTCCTCTATCAGCACAGGCACGTGCACCACCTGGGACACCCCGTTCTTGTGACGAACACAGATCCGCATGTAGTACAACCGCGCAAGCAAACACGACTGGAAGTCTGGAACCAACGTGAACGTGTCGAACGCGGACTTGCCCTGGACGGGTCCTCCAGCGCCTTTCAAATGGCAGCTATCTAGATCAACAAGAAGTCTCATTTTCTTGGAAACGATTGTGTAGTTTGGGTTGACCGGCGACCGAGACTCTTCCCACGGTATGGAGGCAATGCTTTTGTAAACGCCTTCGCCTGAAGTGGACAGAGACGCCACGCGAACGTCTGGAACCGACAAGTTGATGTACTTCGTCTGAAGGAGAGCCATACTCTTGAGGTCTTTGAAAAGCAGTGTTTCCACCCGGAAAGCGTCGTTGTCGAAGCCGATTTTCTTCATTGTGGTCACCAACAGATGGTAGTATTCATGAAAAGGCTTAATGACGATGGAGTCGAAGTTGGGCGATTCGTCCATGGCTCTTTTCGTGCTGACATCATCAACCACCAGGTCTCTGAAACACATCTCGTGGTTGAATTCAACGGGGATGAAATGCTTTTTCGACCTCACCGTAAGCACTATTAACTCGCACGAGACCGATTTCGGCTCGGGCGGCGTCTGGTGCTCGCCAGACTCGTAAGAGTACGAGAGATCTAGCGGAATCTCCAATTTCGTCTTGTACGCCTGGAGAGGATTGCGGTACGCTGCTGGCGGAATACACGGAAGCGTATAGTGTTCTTTTGGCGTTGAGAGTGAAAAAACACCCAAAACTTTGGAGAACCCAGTCAATGTCTTCTTGCGGTAGGAAGTCAAGTTCTGGTACACGCTGGGCTCGTCTGTCTTGTTCAGTTTGGTGCGTGCAGACGAAACATGGTAGAGGTGGCGCAATTTTTCATTGTTCAGCGCAGTGGGAGACGCTCTGGACGACTGTGGACTGAGCTGGTTGATACTCACTAGCGACGAAGACGATGCGTTGGCCTTGAGATGAGTCCACACGGATTTTCCAGTCTGGACTTTCTCCTCCACGGTCTCCACGAATGCCTTGTAGCACGCATTGACCTTTTTGGCCCAGTACTGTGGATACTCCTGCGGTACTGTGAGAGGCAGGATCCGGATAGGGACACTGGCTTCTTTGGTCAACACGTATTTGTCCTTGGGCACACTATGTTTGTACTGTGACGCCTTTCCGATGATTTTCGTGGAAACAGAGTACGTGATGAATGTGTCCATGAAGGAAAAGTCCTTGATCTTCTTGTCACTGTAAGTGGGCCTGGGTGCAGTGATACTCACCGGGTGACCAATGGTGGGAAGAAGCTCACAGTGAACATCCAAGCTGTGCACGTCACATGTGTCGTCAAGAAGTCTGTCGGGCACCCGGAACGAGAAAAACCGCTTGTAGGTCACTCCAGGCTGGAATAGTCGCATGGCGTCGATGGAGAGCGTAGTGTCATCGTAAGGATCTCGTTCTCCAATACACCAGTCGTGCGGGTCACCTTCGTCGGTGGCTAGGCGGTCTATGTTTGCGAAAGACCACGAAGCAAAGAGATCAGGCATGTTCAAGAACTTGAACACGGTGGGAGGATTCACGTGGTCTTTCGGCCCGTTCGAGCTCTGCATCACCACCAAGTAACCTTCAAATACAACATATACCATGTCGAACGGTATAGCGTGCGTGTATGTGTTTGTCATGGTCACGTATCCGTGGAGGTAGTCACCCTGCTTGTACTGGCGATTGGACACATCTATGATGTTTGGTTTTTCGCCCTTCTGGCAAACCGAGTCTGTGAACACGATTTTCACGTCCAAATGCGACGAGATGGCGTTGGAAGTGTCCATTAGGTTGTCCAACTTGTGGACATTAGCAAGAATTGTCTTTTCCCAGAGTTGAGCAGAATTCTGGGTGAAATCCTCGTTTTCGCCGTCGCTGTGGGGAAATGGAAACTCGTCTAGATCCCAAATAGCCAGCGGCGACATCGCTGCTGAAGCCACGGGCGTCACGTGGCCTGAGTTCATGGGCGACATCTCATAAATCGGAGGATCCACTCTGAAGTTCTCGTCCTGCGGCTCGAGCCTTTTCAGGAGCGTCGACCGGAACATGTGGTACGACGGTAAGATGTTGCTGATGATCTCGTCATCCTGGCTGCGCACAGAGCTCACTGGCTGGAACCCTCCAGTGTCTTCACTCATAGTATGGAGTGAATCCTGCACTGGGCCCCGTATAAGCAACAGAGGAAGAGAGATGGAGGGATTGAAAATGGAAAAAAAAAAAAAAAGATGAAAAAAAGAGAGATCTAGCTAATGGGAGAAGAAAGTTTTGGAAAGTGAGAGAGAAATTTCTCAGAAGCCGACTTGCGTGGAAAGCGACCAGCCTGTTATGTGCTTGTACTACGACCAGTAAACACAAGAAGTATGTAGAGAGGTAGCAGAAAAGGGAAGAGTTCAGGAGGTCAGAGTCCAGGTGAAATTACAAGGTTGTTGTGTTTGAATATTCGTTATTGTATGTTTTCTTTTTTTTCTTTTCAATTCATCGGTTTGTTGTGTTGGGCTTGGATTTATTATGGTTGGTATGGGTCCATGTATTGGGTGCGAATGTTCAAAGGACAGACGAATTCGAGAAGTGGATGAGGTGGAATGGAAAAAGGTGGATGCTCTTTTTGATGGTGTTTTTGATTTTTCTGAATCTTCTGATTTTGTGATTTTTGCGAATTTTTTTTCCTTCTTCCTCTCTTCTTTCTGGTGACTAGCTCTTATCTATGGTGAGAATTTCCGTACAGAAGCAGTCAGAAAGAGTGGAATCACCGGAAGCAAAAAGAACTAGAATCAGAAATGGAGCAGGAATTCTCGTTTTCTGGTGAGTGAAGCCTTCGGCGAATGAAACTTCACTTTTTCTGCAAATGCATTTTCATTCTTCTGAATGAATGAGTAGGCCACACCAAACAATGACGAGAGAACACTAGGGATGAAAAAATAGAAACTCGGGCTGTTATTGATATCTTTCTTAGCTCCTCCATTTTGTTTCTGTATTTTTACTCTGTTTTCCTTTTCCTTTTCTTCTCCCTTCTTTTCTTCTCTCTTTCGTTTCCTCTCGACCACTTACGCTCACACGAGTGGTCACTATGGTCAGACGACCCAATGGAACTGGGAATTTCACAAGATTCCAATACTCCTTACTATTTCTCAAATAAACAGTTCAAGCACTAAAAACTAATATCGACAGATTTCATGTTTTTCTCTTCCACATTGCTGGCTATCAGTGCTTTATCAGTGTAGATAAGCCCAGTGACCCAGCCAAAGCACAAACTCTACAACTAATTCAGCTTCGGTATTGTTTTGGGTGTTTTCTGATTCTTTTTTTTTTCAATTTTCACTGATTACTTCTTTTGGCTTTTTCTTCTTTTTCTCTCTCTTCCCCAAGCTTGATCAGCCTTTGTATGCATCCAGATAAGGAATCGCAGATCAGCAGAAGAAAAAGAGAAGAAGAATAAAAAGAAGAAGAGAAAAAAAACTAAGATATATTGAAAAGTTCTAAAGTATTGATTCTTCCTTTTCTTGTTTTTCTCTCTTTTTTTCAAATTGCTACAACTATTTCCACTAACAATACCACTCTATCATGACATCTGAGACAGTACTACTGAAATAGTGCTACCAAAAAGGCACCTCATTTCCCCACAACTCAACATTTTTTCACCAAACTTTTTCACTCACAAATCCCAGTTGTCCCTTCATAACTTCTTCCCAATACACACTATACACTCTGCTGAATTATGGCTGCTTTGTTGCCTCGGTTTATAAATTCAACCTGTCATTCCTGCAGAAACCCCACTTACCTATCATGCGCACATCTAATCTCAAATCTACAATTTCCTACTACTTTTCTTTCTGCAAAAACATCCATGCCCCCCGACCTCAAATCCCCGCCCACCCCGCGGTCTGGGCCCAGGGCCCATGCACGTGTTCTACTCGTGGCTACACTCGTGGCGATTGCGCTCTTCCACGCCGCCTCTCATTTGGCCACCAGTGGCTCCCCTACTTCTCTTGCCTCTCTCGCGTCCCTCTTGAGCCCCGTCGACTACCAGCGTGTGGTCACCGCCGAAGACCCTGTCGGAGATAAAATCGGAGCGCCAACTTTGAACCCTGACACTTGCCACCGCCGTCTAGGCGCTAAAGCCATGGTGGTGGCGGACGTGCCGCTTTGTGCCGCCATGGGCCGTGACATTCTCCGCCAGGGCGGCAACGCGGCAGATGCTGCCGTCACGGTAGCTCTCTGCATTGGCAGTGTCAACCTGCACCTGTCGGGAATCGGTGGTGGCGGGTTTATCGTCACCTCACGCGGCAACGAGACTTTGAGCATTGACGCACGCGAGATGGCACCTGCGCTCGCACACAAACACATGTACGACGGCGTACCGCTCTTATCGCAGTTTGGAGGTCTCGCCGTGGCCGTTCCAGGTGAGCTCGCTGGGCTCCACGAGTTATACGTTCGTCACGGCTCAGGGAACTTGCTGTGGGCGCAGTTGTTTGCTCCTGTGATCGAGCTTAACCGCCGCGGGTGGGCTGCGCCCGAGATCTGGGCCCGCGCCGTGCAAAAGATCGACGAGCTCCTCTTATCGCGCGTACCGCCGTTGCAAGAGAACTGGGACTTTATTTACAAGGGGCCCAAGCGGGAACCCGTGGACGAGGGCGACATGGTATGCCGCCCAAACTATGCCGACACCCTCGAGTTGGTCGCTCGCAACGGGCTGGCGCGCGTGTTCTACGACCCAGAAGGGCCTATTGCGCCCAAATTGGCTCTTGTAGCACACCGGCTCGGCGGAGTGATCACGCCAGAAGACTTCGGCCGCTACGAGGCGCGCGTGACACCAGCGCTCCTGCTTAACTTCTCGGTGGGTGCCGACGAGTACGAGCTTCTGACCACCGGTGGTGTTTCATCTGGGTTGGCGCTCATTGCAGGGCTCAACTTCTACCAAGCGGTCGAGAACGGCGCAGAATATGAGCCAGCAGGCGAACCGAACACAAAAGGTGGTGAAGATTTTCCGGCAGATCCACTCATCCACACGCACCGGCTCATCGAGGCCATGAAGTGGACCGCGCTGGCGCGCTCCCACTTGGGCGACGTCAACGCTACGTACTGGGACGCGATTGTGCGGCGCTATTCGTCGCCCAAGTGGGCAGAGGCGCTTGTCTCCAGCGGATTGTATTCCGACAACACTACTTTCCCCTGGGAGCACTACAGCCCGTTGTACGAGTTGACAGAACCACACGGAACGTCGCATTTCTCGGTTGTCGACGAGCATGGCGGCGCGGTCTCCATGACAACCACCGTCAACCTCCTCTTTGGGTCACTGGTGTACGACCGTGACACCGGCGTGGTATTGAACGACCAGATGGACGACTTCTCGGTGCCCGACCAGAGTAACGCGTTCAACTTGACGCCGTCCGCGCTCAACTTCGTTGGACCCGGTTTGCGGCCGCTCTCGCTGACATCGCCTACGATTGTGCGTAAGAACGGCGTGCTCCATTTGCTCATTGGTGCCGCCGGTGGCTCACGTATCGTCACCGCAGTGCTCCAGGCCATTGTGCGCACTATCCATCACGACATGCTGCTTCTCGATACCATTGCGTATCCACGGCTCCATCACCAACTTATACCGGAGTATGCGTTGGTGGAAGACGGGGCCATGTTCAATTTGGAGTTTCGCAGCCAACTCCACTGCATACTGTGCGAGCTCCACCACCGCTTGAACCACACAGTTACAGAGTCTGGTGCGTTGACTGCTATGAATGGAATTAAGCGCACATTAGACGGAGGATGGGAAGGTGTGGCGGACTTTTGGCGCAAGCGCGGTGGAGCGGCCGGCTACTAAACAGTTTCTACGTTTTGCTGTGTTTTGTTTTGTTTTCTCTAAAGAAAACTTTTCGCCTCACACAGTTTTCGCACTGGGGTTATCTCCATTCTTCCGTGAGGCTGGCGGTGTGCATCTGGCGGCCTGCAGACACCGCGGCGTTCCGCCGTTCCGGCTGATCTTTCACAGTCACAGCGTCCATATTTTGCATCGCCTGATATCAATGGACTTGTTCCGGCACGGGGCTATTGGTAATCGATATCCCGCAAATGTCCATTTGGAGAAGTGCGATTGTCCTTGACCGTATGCAGACCCAATGAGGGGGTCACCAAATAGCCATGATGCCTAAAGAAGAAATGAGCACTCCGGGAAGACCGCTCACCTTATCTGTGGAACTCCGATCCCGAAACCACTCCCCCGCTCAAGATTATAGGGGATTGGCGAGAAAATAAAATTGCACCGCTCCTGTGCCTTACTAATCATCCCACAATCATCTCCGGCGATATGATTGGCTTGGGTTTGTGGGGCTGTTCCTGTACACAGCGCCACCACTACCTACTGCGATCATCTTGTGGGGTTAATGTTCCGAGCGGCAATTCACCGTGTGAGGGTCTGTGGTTGGAGGAACTGACGACTTTTCACCATGCGATTCACTTCCGGACCGGGCCGAGCCTTACGCATGATCCTCGGCGTACTACTAACACTGGAGCCAAACTCCGAAACGCACGGCTCTCTGCAGGCCAGCGGTCGGCGTGATGGGTTTTCCCCAGATTTCGGACTACAATCTATATAAGACATTGCCCCGCCCCACGTCTCACTGCGACAGATTTTCACACACTTTTTTTTTTTCCCTCCCACACATCAAATTCCTACAATCATCTATGACATACCAGCACCAGGACGAATTGCAAAGATTGCCCATTCCTGATTTGGAAGAAACATGCACCAACTACTTGAGTGTTTTGCGTCCTCTTCAAACGGAGAAAGAGTATGAGAAAACCGTTGAAGCAGTTCAAAACTTCTTGAAAGATGGAACGGGCCACTACTTGGACTCAGAGTTGAGAAAGTACGCCGAAACAAGAAACTCCTACATTGAGCAGTTCTGGTATGATGCTTACTTGAACTATGACTCACCCGTGGTATTGAACTTGAATCCATTTTTTCTTTTGGAGGATGACCCTTTCAACAACGAAGCCAATGTGGTGAATCCACAGGTCAAAAGAGCTGTCACTTTGACAGTGTCGTCGTTGAAATTCATCCGGGCATTGAAGAACGAAACCTTGCCTGTAGACTACCAGCGGAATGGGAAACCACTTTGCATGTACCAATACTCCAAGTTGTTTGGAGCGTCGCGGATTCCCAACGAAAACGGCTGCATGATGCAGTCGGATCCCACGTCCAACCATATCATTGTGATGTCCAAGTCGCAGTTCTACTGGTTTGACGTGTTGGACTCAAACAACAACTTGATTATGCTGGAGCAGGACTTGATCATCAACTTCACGTCGATCATCCAGGACTCGCTCAAGACTCCCCGCAATGAGATTGCCAAGTCGTCGTTTGGCGTGTTGACCACGGAAAACAGACGCATTTGGGCCAAGATCAGAACTTCGCCTACCATTGTCGACAACCCCAACAACAGCGAGATTTTGTCCATTATCGACTCGGCCCTTTTCATCATTTGCTTGGATGACCTTGTGTTGAACGATTTGAGCGACCTCTCCAAGAACATGTTGTGTGGATTGTCCATTCTCGACAAGGGTGTCCAGGTGGGTACGTGCACCAACAGATGGTACGACAAGTTGCAGATTATCGTCACGCAGAACGGAAAAGCCGGTATCAATTTCGAGCACACGGGTGTTGACGGCCACACAGTGTTGCGTTATGTCAGTGACATCTACACGGACTCGATTCTTTCGTTTGCTCAGACCATCAACTCCAACGCACCCACGTTGTGGAACGCAGGAACAACCGTTTCAGATGTCCAGGCGGACTTGGTGACTGTTCCTAGAAAGTTGGAGTGGGATTTGACTCCAGACTTGTCGCTTGCGTTGCGGTTTGGTGAAACACGCTTGTCGGACTTGATCAACCAGAATGAGTTCAAGCACTTGGAGTTCAAGAGCTACGGCTCTTCCACCATCAAGAAGATGAAGTACAGTCCCGATGCGTTTGTTCAGATGGCGTTCCAGGCCACGTACTACGCTCTCTACGGTAAGGTGGAGTGCACTTACGAGCCAGCCATGACCAAGGCGTTTTTCCACGGCAGAACTGAGGCGATCCGGACAGTCAGTCAGGAGTCTAACCTTTTCGTCCGGAAGTTCTTCGATCCCACCATGCCCAGCAAGGACAAGTTGAAGTATCTTGCCGAAGCGTGCACGAAGCACTCGGACCAAACCCGCAGATGTTCGCTGGGTAAAGGTGTGGACAGACACTTGTACGCGTTGTTTTGCATCTGGAAGCGGTACGTGGCGGAGTGTGAGGGCACGTTCGATGCCACCGACATGAGAAACGACGACACCATCACCACCACCGAGATCTCCAGCAGCTCGTCGGACCACACTGTGGGAGGCAACAACCGCGACTCCACCAAGGAGCACTTGAACCACTTGCCTGAAATCTTTGCTGACGCAGGCTGGGACAAGTTGAACAACACCGTGATCTCGACGTCCAACTGTGGTAACCCTTCCTTGCGGCTCTTTGGGTTCGGCCCAGTCAGTGCCAACGGGTTTGGCATTGGCTACATCATCAAGGACGACTCCATCTCAATCTGTGCGTCGTCGAAGCACAGGCAGACCAGCAGATTCCTTGTCACGTTGGAGTCGTACTTCAATGAAGTGTACCGGATCTTCAAGGAAGTCAACGACATCCGCGAGCCACACGCTCCAATCGACACCAAGATCAGTGAGAATGGCTATGTGAACATCAAGCCAAAGATGCCTTCGCCTGTTCCTGTGAAGAACAACGACACTTTGAACACGTTGTTGGGAGGTTACGGCTACTTTGACATGGGCGACGACGACATCAAGTCCAGAGGCCAGTCCCCCGAGCCACCTTTCATGCCGAGAATGGACAGCACGTTTTCGCTTAGAGACATTGAGCGGAAGTTGCGGTTGTCGGAGTACTGAGCGAGGCTCACTATTTATTCATATTTATTCCTATTTATTATTTATTATTTATTGCCAGGTGTAGCCAATTTGATGGGGGATTGTTTGTGATTTTTTACCCCTGTTATTATTTGGGGACTGCCTACCGGTGTATTTTCTATGATTAATAGTTATTTTGTCCACTGTAACGATGCAAGTTAAGTTCAAGGGACCTGATGTCCTCAAGAAAGTGCAACTCGCATTCAGTAACAGTAGTGGCTAACAGTGATGACCCAGTTAACTTTGAATCCCACAGCACATGAAGAGAAGAACTCTTCTTCGCATGGTCATATGTAAAATATCTTATTCTGAGTATCTCCGAGAGAGTTGAAGCGCTACTACTAGTCAAATAAATATCAGAACTACCAGACGAAAGTGAGAATGTCAAGATCGTTGTTAACACCGATCTATGCGAGTTTGTGCCAATTGTGACACTACCAAATCTAGTCTGAACAGATACGTCAGAGTCTTTAATAGTCCAAGACGTTAACCAATCACATACACTCATTGTAGACTGAGTAGACTGAGTAGACTGAGTAGACTGAGTAGACTGAGTAGACTGCGACCCACGAGCGACAGGTAAGATCAGCGTCAATGATTTTGTGCCAGTAGTCACACTGCCAAAATTTGTGTCAGAAGAACCATCAGAGTGTGTAATATTCCAGGTGAAATTGTCGTCATACTTAGTGGTTATAGATGTGTATGTGGAAGTTTCGTAATCCTTGCTGGTCTCGGATTTATAGGGAGTGTAACCGTAGCTACGGGAGATGGAGTGAATTGAACTTGAACATTTAGCTCCGTCCGTCCCAATCACGTAAACTATAGAAGCTATTAGCTTATTATAGCGGGACTCTATGACAATACGTCCGAGTCCCAATACATGTGTTTGAAAAAAAAAGGCCAATAAAGGAAGGAATATTCGAAATTACGTAGCTCGAGCATGATCCGGGCAGAGTTGAAAGGTTCGCTGAAGCACCCGAGGTCCTGTGGTGTATCTGACTTTGTCTCAACCGAGATACCGGGGTTAGTAGGTTCTGAATGCGGTTTTTCCGAACTGGAATGATCTCTGTCATTAAGATCGTAAAAGTTATACTGATTCGCATTGACACCTGATTTTTCTGTGATTGTATGTCCCAAATTGGCAGCATAATTTCTTGTTGTTTAGTCCGCATTGCAATAAGTGATTTTAATGGGCATTGCATACCCCGCTGAGATGTGATATGTTTCCTGAGTGTTTCCAGTACCAGCAGAATGTTTTCCACTGGAATAAAACGACCCATGTTCACTACTTCCAGTGTTAATATCGCCGCATGAGAAAGCTACGCGGGCTCCCAAACGGATGAGAACTTGGTCGTCTACTCCCGCAATCGAAAATGTGTAATAACCACTTAGAGGTGGTATGAAGTATCCTGTCCTCTGTAAGTTGAGCCATGTATGATTAATTGTCATAAATTGAATATCCCACTTTGCTTGTGTTTGCAATGTAAAAGTCCAAGTCTGTGACTCCATAGACTGTAGAAGTGGGCGTGTTACTATCAAAAGAATATAAAAACCCAACATCCAAATTTGATTGAGATCGTGTATTCAAATAATAGTTAACCAGGTAGCCTTGCCCCAAATTATCGGGTATTGAGCAATCCGATATGGCAGCTGCCAAAGTAAGGATAAACAAAATTACAATCATGACATACGTAATTCCGCAGCCGTGAACTACATATATACTGACAGAACTATTTCCATCTCATAAATGTTTCATGATAGGCAATACATTAACTAAAGCTTACGGAAAAAGTGTGTTTCGCTTACTGATCAGGTGTGTACTGTTCATAGCAATTGTGTTTCATGTAAGACTATTATTTTCACCATATAAGCGACTTCAAGGGGAAGCTCAAACTGGAGCGTTGCAGACCCCGTGGTAAGTTAACCGGAAGAACAATCTGTGACTTTATTGGTCTATACTTTCTTTTCAAAATCCATTTATTGGGAATGACAATTTGGAGTATATGAGAAATATTAAGTCCCTCTTCTTCCCTGTAATATTACTAAATTCAACTGCAATATTTTATAGATCTACAGGTGAAATTAACTAATAAAGTCCGGTCAACTTACTTTCTCGAGCAGAATTAACTCTCAACCTCCGTCTGCAGAAATGACCCCATCGGCACATGCGGTACCGGACGATTATGCAGAGTATACGTCTACAGGAAACTTCCTTCTAGAAGTGGACCGCCCCATGATTAAACCGTAAAAAATTTTGTCCGTTCCGATCTTCTACCTTTTGGGAATGCGCATACCCCGATCGATCTGAAGTGTTCAGAAATTAACGAAGTATTTTGAAGCAAGCTGTGCCTCGTAGTTCAAGCTGAAATATTATGGTTCGATGGATTGCGAATTCCTCTCTCAACTAAAGGCACCTGCCTGGTGTTGTCATTTGTGGCTGTAATAGCTAGACCCACATTTCCCGGCCATAAAAAAAAGGACTGGCGAATAGAATCAAGTACAGGATGTGATACAGAAGGTTACCCATTACTATCGATGGCTCGATTCCGAGGGACTGTACATTCAAAAAGCGCTCTCACCACCTATCATTCTGGTTAATATCAAAGCCGAAAGTGAAGCTAGAGAATGGTTTCAATCAATAGGAGTTTGACGCCCCCAAATGGTAGCTGTGCTAATGGATCGGTGCCTGAAACTGAAGGTATACCGCTCTCGTTATTTTTTGGAATTATTCACACAGCCCTGGTGGTAATGTTTCAACATACAGGAGTCGCTGGATATTAGGAGCTGACAGTGTGGTGTTAACACGCCGTATGCAGTCAACACACTACGATATTTAAAGTACCCTTAGGGCGTATATGCTCTACACGGTTACACTTGTTGTTTCTAACAGATGCTTTCCTTCTTGTCGAGAGATAATACATATAACCAGTCTTCTCTCTCACCAGTCTATGATTCCTGTATATAAAATCAAGTTCAACATCATTTTTTAGGTGTCCCTCTCCATAGTAGTGATATCCTCTCGAAAGGGAAAACCTGGTAAATTGATATAATGTCGCAGATCATCTAGTCTCACATAGCTCCAGGTGAAAAATATATTCTGGTTTTTTTCTTTCATTCCAATCCCGTTGGGTCATAACTAATGCCTTCGTTCCCAAATAGGACAGGTCTATGTTCTTGGCACATGCGCCTCACACAATTCCACGCTGGGGCTGTATCATACCGCACTTTAGTTTACATAACCAGAATGCACCCTCAAAAATCATAACCTTTCATTGGAAGCAAATATTCTTAGCTCTCGTACGAGGAGCCCGCTAATTCACTAAAACCGGCCTGATACCATGCAGCTCAGGTAACTACTCATTCGGCTCACTTTCAAAAAGTATAAGTCTGCAATCAGGATCAATGAGCTATCCTGTTCATCAATTGTTACATCCCGGTTGTTTGTAATGCAGCCACAAAGTGGATGCAGATGTTTTACTGAATCAGACATGAGCCCTTACCAAAAGGGCTCTTTGAGTTTCCGACGCATGAACCAGAACCTCATCGAAGCCATTACTACTCTCCATCTCGAATACTACAATAGTCCAAATATTCGCATGAGAATGGCTCTCTTCATAACAGTTTTACCAAAGTAGTCCACGGAGTCTTGACCTTACTATGAAAACTCAAGCTCATTACAATTGGTCTGGAATGATCATACCTCGCGTACTGGTCACCACTAAACCACACAGAATCTCAAAATATGCTCTGAACCCTCTTCACATGAGTGCTGTGATGCAAGGCATCTCAATCGTACCTGAAGTCTTAAGAATCACTTATGGACCTCTCTATAGACTGAAAGTGGAGTGGAAATGTACATTCATTATTTTTAGTTAATGATCATAAATTATGCTTTTGCTGAAGATATGAATATCTGCACTGTTGGCATTAAGCAAAATAACACCGTAGCAACAAAACAACTCGATATCTTCTGAGGCTAGAACTGTCTTGTCAAGCTGAGGAAGGACATTGTTTTTGGATTTGATTCCTCACGACCTCGAGACTTGAGCGTTTCGTTATTAATTGTTTCGGGCGTAAATGACTTTAAACTGCAGAAATGATCGTACAACCAATTTTCATGAGACCAAATATCCAGGGAGTTCTCAAGATAGAGTAGAATGGAACGTGTTAATAGGAAGACTTCCCTAAAGGTGCTCTACAAACGCATATCAACTGAATCATCTCAGTGCACCGGCCACGAAAACAAACATATAATATTTCCATGACAGGAAATGAGGTAATTCATATTGAAAACTATGCTTGAACGTTAGAGGTTTTGCTTTCAAGTGTCGTACCTGATGCACATTGGGGATGATAATTTTCCGGTTCGTCAGTAACCAGCTGCCTTGCTTTTGAAATGGATTCTCATCAATGAGAGAGGCCAAAATCAATTTATAAAGGATGGAAATATCAGTACCAGCGTCAAACATGGTTCATAGTAACGAGAAGTATTACCTAGTACTTTATTGCATAAAGTAAGTTGCAATAATGGCTTCCATGCGTAAAGGTATATTTCTAAATATATTACTGCTTATAAAGACGTTTAGAATCACGGCATTGTGAACCAATAAGCCTTCTCCAACTTCGAGACTCATCAGGCGTTGCGGGTTGTTAAAGTAAATATCCTTCGGCAGGATTTACAGTAGTGAGAGAGACATACGTGGTATCCTCTCAAAGGGGAAAGCTTTAGAACAGAATGCTGAATAGAAAAACAGGTGTTATTAGCATTAAAACCCCCAACCCATATTTATATTACTTGGGTAGCAACACATTACAATGATAATTCATATCCTTGCACTGGGGCAACATGTCCAACTCGAATGGGGAAATGTAATCACGGGCCAAAACGGCATTTACTTCTTTTGCATTGATCTTATGTTCCAAATCGCCACATTTGAAAAGATCAATTCCCATTCCCTCTCTAGTGACAACATCCTGATGTAATTATATTGACGATCTCAATACAATTTCGAAAAATATTTTCCACATCCAAATATCCAAGTGCGATATGGAGGTGATATGTACTGTTCAAAGCAGGTATAAAGCAAAGAATGAACCTCAATATCAAATATGCTCAGGCTCACGACTTCGACGTAAAATCAGTCTCATCCCATCCAGCATGGGATCATTTCCCGCATTCCTAAGAATTACTGCCTTACTCACCACAGATTCAATAAATGCTCAGTTCCTGTCCTGTGGTGGTCAAACGAAATGCTGTTGATATTCGATACATGAATACGGGCCTCTTACTCCATGGTTCGAAATTAATTCACTACTGCGGAAAAATTTCTATGTAAGGTAGAATTCTTTATGATCCATTGCCATGTGTGTTTAATGAGGCACTTGAGAGTTCTGCCAATTGCTATGAAGCTTTTGAACCCATGTAGTCCTTATGCATAAGGACTCTGAGAATGCTCTGTGGCGAGGGAAGTTGCGGAAAACTCTCCCCAATTTCAGTACGGGGGTCAGTTGAGGAAAGTGAACAGTGCTTTGTTGAGTCGCCGCAGTCAACAGTCCGTTTCATCTCTCAGCACAAGAGCCACGAAAAATATACTTATACATACAGTATCCACTCCTGCAGAAGAACATGATCAGATACTGTATGAGTCTAGATGCATGTCTTTTCTCTCAGAGGAAAGGCTCGAGAACCGAGTTATTGGTGATATTTCAGATGTCTTCACAGCGATGAAACCCTAGTCTGTACCTTGCAAGAAGCCAAAAGTGTCCTGTGTATATTATGAAAAACTCTTCAGCTGGACCCAATCTTTCCATCTGATCTGCGTATCTTATGACGCTGTATTGCATAGACTTGATCTCGGCATACACAACCGGAATATTCGATCAACAGATCCTTCTTGAAGCGACGCTGCCTCTGATACTGAAAGTTATCGATTACTATCCATCTCTCTATTTATATCCATAAGTGTACAGTCAAATAGCGTTTTCTACACATAAATTAAATATCATCCTGCTTTACCATAGCGGATGGTGAGCTGGAGAGGGAGTTTACTGAAGAGGAGATGGATGATCCACTTGGCGGCTGTGCTAAGGGATCTGTACCTGGAACTGGCGTTACACAGTTTATTCTTGTCAATCCTCAGGTGTCCTTATACTAGAAGGAAGAAACTGGGTGAGAATCTAGTGTCAGTAATATATTTTTGTGGATAAATAAACTTCATTCGTAAAAAAGAAACATGAATCATCATCCTATCTTCTCGAAAGTTGAGCGCTGGAGACCTGATCAATAGGCTACACTCATTAGTGCTTTCTCGGGAGTAAAACCGGGAGACATAAATACTTGCTGAACTGTTTCATTTCAGTCACATTTCATCAATACTAGTGAATCTGTGATTACAGAATAACGCAACTTTATTTCTTAATAATAGGGCAGGCGTAATACATGTGACGCACTCTATGTTGTTGGCAAAAGCGTCTCACATACGTTCAATGTATTTTGACCTAACATGCATGCACTGGGATGCACTACTACATGAGAATATCACTAAAAACTCAATAATATACATGGCTGTATCGACATATTGTCGCAATGACATCAACAGGGCTCCTTTAGGATTTTACGAGAAGTTATAAATACTCAGCGCAGTCCCAAATTCCGTTCCCTGCCTTCACAAGAATGACTTCATTTTCATATGTGTTTTGGGTGGCTCTCTCTGCTTTTCTCGTTTGTGTTACTTCTCTTGACACGAGAACAGCCACCACTACCCTATACATATGTACTGCTTATTTAACTGCTACTAAAACACGAACTGGATGCAATGGCAATGTTTGGTTCATCCACGGTGTTCCTAGTGGAACCCTTAAATCAATTTCTGGAGCCACCTCCGTGTTAACCTTTTTTTGGCCGACATCAACTATGCTGTCAACAACCATGACTTCGACCAAAATGCACACGGGGTGGATCTACACCACATATAAAGAAACTGTTTCTCCATGCAATAAGGTTGTCGATGCGGGTTATCTTTGTTGGCACTACAGTGATATTGCTATCCAAGAGAACTTTCTCACCATCTACAAATATATCCCTTTCAATGTGGATCCTCCCCGGACATATACGATATATTCCACCGTTTCTACCACAGTATCTAGCACAGTATCTGTCACGCAATCTATCACAAAATCTGTCACGCAATCTGTTACGCAATCTATCACACAATCTGTTACACAATCTGTTACACAATATGTCACAGAGGCCCTTACAAAATCGGTTTGTAAGGGCGCTGATGGAATTAACACATTATACACCACAGGAACAGTCCCAGGCAGGTCAACTTCAATTGAATGTCTTAGTCCGAGTTAATGCACATGTTCAAAGTGGTCTGTAGTGCTTCTCACAGTTAATAGCCCTCACCAAGCTACAAAGTTACTTGAATACGATAGCTAGTGGACCATACCCTGTTTAATTAGTCCCCGGATAAATCGCACATAGAAATATCAGAAATCCAAGATCATAGCATCACTTTGGAATGTGCGCGTTCTATCCTAACAGTCTGTATTGAAAAGCTGTTCCCTTCTAATAAAATCTGTGCAGAAGTTCTTCTAATATCGTACAAATTAAAAGAGAATCCCTCCTGATTGTGTAACGGTCAGTACAGTCATCTCATTGTCAATAATGTATTAGAAGTATTTGACCTTGTCCATTCTTGGTCGGATACTATCCGGTCCCAACAAAAGTATATGAAAAAAATAATTGCGAAATTTTCATGGCTGGGTGCGTCTCCGGATTTCATCTGCGACATCTTAAAGATCTTGCAGACAATAATAGAATCTTTGAAGATTTATACTGTCATGCAGTTCATATCCGCTGATTATGGAAATTATCCCAGGGTGTAGGGCTGCGGCTCCTCTATTTTTGAGTTCCCGATAATTATTTTTGGCTCATATACTGGTGAAAGTAGTCATTCTCAGAAGGTGAACTGTCTTCATTTTCTGCAAAAGAATCAACAGTCACCCATACCATATGATCTAACTCCGTCGCTTCCTTCGGGAATCAATCGCGCTAAGAAGGCCAGGTACCTGCCCAATATGTAAAAATCGCCTCAGCCGGTTTTAGGCAGAGGACATGGTTGGATGGTTAGAGCTCTAATGATGAAGGTGGTGTGACTTAAAGAAATAAAAGCTCATAACAGAAGGATTTAATGAAAATGAAATGGAAAAAAGAACCCAGTTCACTCCACCCGAGCAATTTAACCTCGTATTTTGACACTAGTTCTTCCCTTGTATAGCAGCCTAGAGGAAACTGTTTTCTTATCACTTCCTCGCATGTCGCTAACGGAGATATATAACAGAAGGTTCACAATTTCTTCTGTAAATTACGATATGCTAATACTCTCGTTTCTGAAACTCAGGAATTTGCATAGTTCCGATTTCGCAAATGTAATTCGCCTGGTCATGTGAAATTCGGAAGTGCACGAAAATGTGTATGTGCGCTGCGCCTCCAGAAAATCTATTGAGATATACTGTGCTGCATTGCTGGAACTAGACAGTACCATATGTGAGACTGCACATCCGCTATGTACTGGTGTTACGATACACAGGATCTGCTACTCTATATAGGCCACAAATTAGTGTGTCCACTAATATAAATAACCAATCAGAAGGATTTATGCTGTAAAGTTACTACTACTACTGTTTCTTATAAAGCTTTCCTCTTGGTGAGAAACAATACACATAACACACCTTCTCTCTCACCAACTGTAATCTTGCCCATAGGATATTAAGTCTAACATGCCTGTTAAACTCACTAGCGAAACAGAAGGTGCTATTTGATGACCTTATTGTTTCATCTAAGCCCCGTTCCATCGGAACATATCATTCTTTTTGGTCTGTCTGTTCTGTCTGACGCAGTAGTGCAGACAAACCACATCAACTAATACAATAAGAGTGTATGAATGGTTGTACCCAGCGGCAACGAAGCGCCTTTACACTTTCGCGAGGAAATATAAATATTGAGAAAAATACCGAATGTTTTATATGTGTCCACCAGAATGATTCCGAACTCATACGTTTTTTGGGCGGCTCTCTCTGTTGTTCTTGTCCGTGTTGCTTCTTATATCACCGTATCACAACCCACTGTACCCGTATTGTTATGTACGTCTTATGAAGCTTGTGATGTTCTATATTCCGCCCCTGGGTGTCCTAAATATGGCACACATGTTAGATATGATTTACCTTATGGACTTTTAATGACAGTGAACAGCAGGGATGTAGATGATGTGCAATATTGGACTGAGACAACACGTTCAAGTACTCGGAGGTATGCAACCCGTTCGGTGATTGGTAGAACTTACACTAACTTGAAGCAATCACCTCCTTGCGGATCTGATACTTATCTTACGAATATCGGTTACTATTGTTCTACTTCTGATCATTTATATATACTTGTGGATACGACCACTATTTATTATTATCCTTCTTTCGCAACAGAGAAGAGTATTTCGACGACTGTCACAAGATCCTCCATCATCACGCTGACGGCTTCTTTCACTGAATCCACCACAGAATCTGTGATCAGGTCGTTTACGGAAATTTTAACGGAATCATTCACCAAGTCTGTCACGAAGGCAGTAACGAAATTGGTAACGAAATCAGTTTGCAAGGGTGAGGACGGACTGATGACTATATATACGCCAGGCCCTACAGCAGGACGATCAACAACAACTGAATGTCTAAGTTCGAGTTAATGGATAATCAAGGGCCTTCGCTTGACGGTGTTCTATCGATCGCCACCCCCGCAAGATGGCAGCCTCTCGGTCTATAAGTATCCGCCCTGGCGCCCATGTATAAGTCAGTCTAAATACATTAACTATCTCCAGAATGGATCACTAGAGCTTCACATATTATACTGCGAGTTTCACTTAACCAGGGTTCGCCGTAATCGCGTAAAAATACTACCCACTTCTCACATACCTTCGCTGACACTTCCCTCATCTTGGATTCTAGATCATAGCCGTGATCAATCCGTTTTTAGGCGGGGGAATCGCGCAAGTGGGTATATATTTGTCGAACATTCCATTCTAGTGACATGGCAGGAAGACCTTAGTTTTTATCCGCTGGTTTGATGAGAACAGATAGTTGTATAAGGGAAAGGGAGTGAATGGGGAGGAATGTTTGGTGTGTGGATCAAACTATCAAACGATTGGACGAGTTTGGTTGTAGCTCGGTCCAAGTGTCCATGAATTTGGAAGGATTCAAGAGTGTCCTGAAGCTGTACATCAGCTTTCACCCAGAATCCTGGAACGGTGTCGTCTGGTGGCCGATCCTCATCAGTAGACTTTTTCTTTCCCTTATGGTACTTGATATAAAGTTTGATTTGTTGCATGAAATCATCCTTCATCTCGGAAATTACTTGTAGGGAGGCATCCGAACTTCTTAGAGGGGGGCAGGCTGAGGTATGAACTTTTTTCCATATCTTAGGATGCTTAGGGCTAGTGTATTTGTCCATGATTCAGGAATATTCACCAGAAGAAGTTGCGGAGGGTTAGCCTCCTCTTTCAAGTAACTAACGCGCGAGTAGAGTCTAAGGAAACATTGTTGGACATCCTTAGGGAGGTATGGATGACCTTATGTTCAGCGTCAAATTTGATCTCTTTTCCGCTTGGTAGGGCTTCCATAGAATATGTGAAGCTCCAGGGATCTGGAGATAGTTAATGTATTTAGACTGACTTAAACATGGGCACCAGGGCGGATACTTATAGACCGCAAGACCGCCGTCCAGCGAAGGCGGGGTCCTAGACCCAAAATGGGGAAGTCCGGAACGCCGTGGGACGGAAGTCCCGCCAGGATGAGGGGGTCAGCGATCAGGAAACCCCACAACGGGAATAGGACCATGAGGTTCTCAGGGTCAAACGAATATCCACCAAAAGAATACAATACAACCGAAAAGAGGTGCCTTTATATGGGACATCGCATTGTTACATCCACCAACGAACGTGTATTATTTAGTCCAGATCAATTATATCTCTCCAATTTCCACTCCCCTTTCTGCTCTACTACATTCAGATATTATCTATCGTAGAAATTCGTGATATATTACTCCCAAATTGTATAACCCAGAACTTATTCATCAGTCGCTATTTCCAACACTCATATCACTCATCTTCATCTAAGATGTTTGCTCAGCTAACTCATTCCTTCCTTGCTTAGATCCCAAACTCACTGCCCTGGAGTGCTGCACGCATGTTGGCCTTATTCACTTTCCCGTTCTTGTTGAACTTGTTGCTGGGCGGCATCCCCATCATAGTGAGCTCACTAGTCGTAGGCTTTGGCTTGTGACTCTGTGGTGGTGGGTAGTATCCCTTCGGTGGAGGATAGTACATTGGCTGTGGAGGGTATCCGTAGCCAGCAGGAGGGAAGTACCCTTGCGGTGGAGGGTAGTAGTACTGCTGCGGAACAGCACCCGATGGCCCTTGCGGATTGTAAGGCTGCTGGTAAGGCATTGGTGGCATCTGCTGAGGTGCAGACGCCGGATGTGCTGCCTGTGCCGGTGGCATCTGCTGAGGCATTGGCTGAGGCATTGGCTGAGGTACATGTTGATGCATTGGCGGAACCTGTTGGCCCATCTGAGGAGGCATCTGCAGTTGCATATTCTGTGGCATTTGCTTCATCTGTTGCATCTGTTGCGGTGGCTGCTGAGGTGGCTGCTGTCTCTGCTGTGGCTGCGACGAAGGGTGTCCCGTTGGCTGCGGCCGTCCTCGTTGCTGAGGAGTCGGACTGGGCAGTTGTGCTGGAACCATGTATTCCGACGGCGCCACGAGCGGCTGGGTGGCAAGAATCTGCTGAGCACCTGGAGCTGGAGAGGGCGATGTGACAGGCAAGTTCTGCGGCTGGCCAACAGGCGTGAAGTACTGCGACTGAGCCGGCGACTGGTTGTCTGGAGTTTGGTGGTACGGCAACAGCTGGTAAGTTTGGTTCGTCGTGTCCGACGTCTCCGAGTGCGGCGACGAGCCTCTTGAGATCTCGCCCTTAGCTGATCTCTCTGGAGGAGCGAGATAAGTCAATTCGTTGGGCTGCGGATGCATTCCAGGGGTCTGTCTGCCCACCACAGGCGCAACTGGCTCCACGTACACATTGGATTCCTGAACATTTTCGCCGTATGGATACTGGCCGCCGTTTCCTGTGTGCCTGGAAGAATCCATTGCTTGCATGTTCACACCACTCTGCTCCACCATCGGAGGCAACGGAGGAGGTGGTCCGTCCGGCAAGTCGTCCATGGGGTATGGCTCCTTGGGTCTTCTCTTCTTCTTCTTTTTGGTTTTCTTCTCTTCAGCGGCGACAGGTAACGGTGGGAGTTCATCCATGCGATGGGTGTAGCTGTCCCCATATCCCTGGGCGTTGTGGCCCTCCTTTGGAGTGTATTCGGCCTTTGGTGGATTGACCTCTTGCTGGTACCCCTGAACGTAGTCATTGGAGGGGTATTGAGCTTGGACGGACTGGCTCTGAGGAGGTTCTTGAGCCTGCTCTTTCCGAGAGTAGTCCTTATGATTCTTATAATCCCTATGACGATCTTTCTTCTGGTACTCCTGTTGTTGGTACTCCTTCTGCTGGTAGTCCTTTTGTTGATACTCCTGCTGTTGGTGCTCCTTTGGGTTTTCCTTTTGGTACTCCCTCTGTTGATATTGTTGACCGTAGTCAGCAGCATCCTCCCCGTAAGCCCGTGAACTGCTCGCCTCCACCTTAGGCCGACCCTTCTGTGCATCTATACTCGCACTTTGGTCAGGTATATACCCTGGATAAGGCTCTTGTGGCTGTTGGTGGCGGTTTTTTCTCTTCTTCTCGCCCGGGACCGGGTAGTTATCAAATGGCTCACTTGGCTTCTGTGAAGGAGCGTCATACAATGTTTGGTATGTCTCGTACGGCTCAGAAAACCCAGGCTGCTCATACACCTGTGGGTCTTTATCGGCATACGCCTGGTACGTCTGGTACTCAGGGTACGCCTGGCCACGCTCGGGAATCTGCTCTGCGAATATCTGACCCGTGTGACTCGGGTTTCCCCTTGGCGCTTCATTGACATACTTTTCAGTTCCATTAGCTTGGTATGGTTGATTGTAGCCTTGGCTTTCGTATCCTTGATTTTCGTATCCCTGGCCTCCGTATGCCTGGTTCCCAAAAGTGTTTCCCTGTGTCTGGTCGTCTGGGCGACCACGTCTGGCCTTTACAGGCAGTTTCAGTCGCTCCTTCGCCTCCAAAGGCGGAGGCCGTGGCCTGTGCACAGTCTTGGGCTTTTCCACTTGTAGCTTGGACATTTCTGTAGGAAGATCGTCACCGAGACCCGTCATAAAGCGCAGGTAGCTCGAAACGCTCCGTTCCGAGAGTCCGTCCACACTGAACTGGTCGTCCTTGAACGACACATCAGGAAGCGGTGGGTTGGCCGGAGGTAACGGCAAGGACTTCTCGTACTTTACGGATGTTTTTGATTGAGATCTTTCGTGCGACAGACCGTTTCGGGGCGACTTCTCCAGGTACTTGTTGTATGGCACAGGCGACCGTTCGTACCGTTGTGGTGACCGTGTGTGTCCTCCGACAGTGCTGATGTATTCATCAGGTGTTATCGTCACCTCCGAAACCAAGAGCCACTTCTGGAACCCGCGCAACCCCGCTTCCACCACAATGGAGCGGCCGAACATAGCCTTGACTGAGTCACACTGATCGGAGGCCAACAGCGAAAGCCACGTCCAGATGTAGTAGTCCTGCAACGATACATTGGAAACAGTCACTTCCGAGTACATAGGCACGTCTGGGTCATTTTGCAGAGTCACCCAGCCCGGGTACAAGCCGTAGTTGGACCGTATTGGGTCTGCACTGATGCGAGCAAGCACTCGTCGGGATTCTTCGGTCAAAGTGGCAACAATGTCGTTTGTGGAGTCCTTCTGGAAGATGTTTTTGAGAATGGTGTAGTTTTCAATCAGGAGAAAGTCGTCCTTGCGGTCATACCGGAGGTTATGGCGAACTTTGCTGATAAGCTCATATGGGTCAGCACTGCGTCGTGTCAGGCGGATCTGAACACATGGAATCGTGATCACAGACTTCATAGGGGCGACTTTCTCCGGTGGCGGGTATGTGTTGGTGACAAGAAGCGATTGGAGCGTCTTGGGAAGATTGAGAGCCTCTGCCTCGGTGTCAGGAAGCATGGCACGCAAAAACGCAAGAAGCAAGTGGAACACGCCGTTGCACGTACGCTCCCACGACGCTAGGCCCTCCAAGAACGACCGCTCGTGTGTTGTTGTGGCGTCGTAGAAGGGCGAGTCGTTTGTCGGGTTAAAGGCCCACATTGCGGCCATTTTGGCGATCTTGCGCCCGCTCAAGTGATTGTATTGTGAATTTGCCGCCACGCTGATCAAGAGATCAAGAAAGTCGTACACGATGGACGCGTGTGACGACGAGGAAAGACACTTGGGCATAATCGAGAGAAACGCATCTTTTGGGTATCCGGCGTCTTGCTCGCGGCGCTTGAACTCAAGATATACGTTCCATCCCACGATTTCATTGTTAGGGAGTCGGCACCACAAGTATTTGAGTGCACAAACGAGAGTAAACTCGTCGAACTGCTTGAGCACTAGTTTGAGGTTTGCAGCGTCAAATTCTGCAGCTTTCCCCTCCGGAAAAAGCGTGTCAAGAAACGTCTCGAGACGGGTGTCGTCCACTCGCGACCGGAACGGGAGGAACACATGGGGCGTCTTGGTGCCGCGTGCTTTGAGGTCCTGAGTGATGGCATGAAGAAGAGCCTGGAGTTTTTTCCTGGTAAGATACTCAGGTGAAATCATGGGCCGTTTTCGGGCGGCTGGAAGTGACGGGAGTGCAAGCTGTGACATGGTACACTTTTCGTTGCTTCCCAAAACTTTTTGGTGTAGTTGTAGGTCAGATTGTATTTTTATGGAGGCTGCGCGACCCCAGATCAGACTGTGCCCCAATAGCCAAGTCAGAGTAGGATAAGTAAGGGAAGAGTAGGTTTGTGTGAGATGGAGGGAAAAGAGAAAGAAATGGATTTTGTAATTTTCAGTATTTGTTGTTGTTGTTTTTTTTTTTTTCATTTGCTTTCTTGTTGATGGGTGCTTGTTTGGTGGATCTAAGCTTGTTTTCAAGCATTTCGCGAATATGAAAAAAGGTCTTCACTACATGCAACTGGACGCAAACGTAAGCAAGAAAGAAATGAAATGAAAAAGAGGAAAGGAAGGAAGAAAAAAAAATGAGACTATGGATTTTAGGAGATATAAGCCGGTTTCAGTAATTGAGAAGGGTGGTTTTTGTTATTCTGGCTCAGTTTCCTTTGTTGTTGTTACTCCTTGTCACTTGATCTGATGTGTTTTGTAGTAAGGCAGAGCAGCCGTCAGAACTGGGCCGTAGAAAGTCACTAAATCAGATCAGAAACTGAAAAATGAAAAATGAAGGAGATCTGTCGATTCACTTTACCTTCTTTTCTCTTTTTTTTTTTTTTTTTGTATTTTCCAGATCTGCTCTAAGTCGTTTCTAGTGTCAATTCTTTAGGCAATGTCTATTTTTGCTAGTTCCCCAATTATCTGTGTTTACCCCGATCTTGTCATTTCTATTTTAGGTCATATGATTACAAATTCCGTATTTTTTTACCGTTTCTTTTTTTTTTCACTTCGATTCCGCTTTCCGTGGTTAACTTCGGGGGCGATTTCTGTACGTTTCCGTACCTGTACTTCACTGTGCCATTTGCCAGACTTGAAAATGAATACTGCTAAATTTACAAATCAGACCATTGGTTCGGTTCGTTTCAGGCTCAAATGTGTAAAATCGCTCAAGGCCTGCGCTTTACCTCCATACATCCACTACATCTCCATATCATAGCCCAATGTGTTCACTTACGTCTCAAATTCCCAAGCAAAGGAACAGCAGCCTATTCGGCTCGCCGTGTCCTCGTACGCGTTCTCAAAAGCTCCATCCAGCTTTCTTCCTTTCTTCACAGCCCATCCTGACTGTGATTGTCCATAGTCTGTCGAGCGTCCAACAGGCCGTCCTCCGAAAAACCCCAACGAAGCCGCTTCTCCATAATGCAATCATTCACTCACAGCCAAATATTCCCTTAAGCCGGTGTCATCCCTTGGTAATCCCTGCCAGTAGCTCCATAGAAGCACCCAGCTCTATAAATCACACGCAATCACACATCGTATTGCTTCACGACTGCCGGATGCGGCCCGTTCTGCAAGTCAGCCATACTCGCCAGCGGTCGGAGACCGTACGCATCGTTCACCATCTTCACGTTTGGCATGTCTGACGTGCTGTTGATGGGCCGAATGCTGGCGTCCGCCATACCTGTGGTGAGATCCGCCTGGAACCCTGATTCCACGTCCCCATGGTAGGGCATACGCATGTTCAAATCTCCAGCCCCAACTTGGGGTGGTTCGCTGGCCGAACCTAGCGACCCAACTTGCCCAACAGGATGTATGTGTCCTACATCGCCGACATGGCCCACGCCACCCACACCCACACCTCCACCATCCACTCTTACTCCATTCACTTGTCCCACGCCAGGACCATTCACTGGTACTGGTACTGGCACCTGGCCTACGGTAGCCATCTGGGATTCCCTGTCTGAAGGAGACTCGATCTTCACCGAGACCGTATTGAGCGTCGTTGGAATGTTGCTGGGAATAGCCGTGTAGTTTGGCTGAGCATTGGCCGCAGCCAGTGCCACGTAGTCGGTTTGGCTGATTATATTCTGCATTTGTTGGTAGCCTCCAACCGAATTCACCAACGCGGGACAGTCACGGTGGCCGAGCAATAAGCCACGCAACTGCATGAGTTGGTTGCGGAGCTGTGTCACCTGCGCAGACATCTCGCGGTATCCGCTGGAGTAGAAATCAAGCTCGCTCTTCATCTTGGAGAAAAGCTGCTTCTTGCGTTCTCGGCACTTTGACGCAGCAACACGGTTACGCTCCAAAAACTGCTTGCGCTTCTCCTCCTCCGACTGTGCACGTGTACTCTTCTTTTCCTCCTTCTGCTTGCCGCGGCCCTTTGTCTTGGCTTTCTTCGTGGCTGGCCCATCGTCTGAGGCCGTTCGCTTTACTGTCTCCTCTTTCTCCTGTTTGACTTCAGATTCCTCATCTGATGTGTGTTCGTCCTCTTCGGCAGTTTCGGGTTTTTCTTCCACCACTTTCGCAGGCGCTGGCGCTACCGGGTGCGCTTGTGGAACCTGGAAAGGCTGCGCTTCGGCAGGGACGGCGTTATCAGGTGGAACAGCAACGCCATTGGCAAATGCAAACAAATGCAGTAGACCAGGTGTCATCTGTCCGTTCAGAAAGCCACCAGGCGTGTTGATGTTGAAATTGAAGCCCTGTTGAGCCATGATACTGGGCGTGAGCCCGACACGGAGGTTGGATTCGTTCGGTGTGAGTCCCAGTTTGCGCATCAAGTTGGCATATTGTAGCATGTCTTGGCTCTGACCGCTAGCCGGGTTTATGAGCGCATTCCACATGTGGCCCGGGGTGCCCGGGCTGCCAAGCGCTCCGCTGGGCGAAAAATGGATAGGAGGAAGTCTGCGGCCGCCTGGTGTGAAGAGAGGCGGCGTGAGCCCACGGAGCCGCTCCGAGTCCAAGCTCTGGAAGTTCAGGATCCGGAGATTGTGCTTGTTGGAGTTGTTGATGGGCGGATTCTCCGTAACAGGCGCTGGCGGCACCAGCAGCCCTGAAGACGATCCAGACACGTTTTGAGCGATCTGGGAGGACGCAGAAGCATTCTTGAGGCTCGAAGAAGATACTGTAGTGCCAGACTTGTCCACGGTGGATGTAGACAGAATGTCGTTATGGCTTTGGTGCGAGCCTGCGGATGTGCCAGAGGCAGATGGCGATTCGGGAAACCCAAGCGAGCGAGGTTGCTGTTGTGGCAAAAGCTCCTTTGAAGCAAAGGAGTCCTCAAAAGGATTCAACTCCAAGTCAAACGACGTTTTCAGCTAGAGAGGTTAGAGATGTACGCGATTATCCACGCAGCAATGGTGCTTCGCCACACTAACGTGGAATATGGAATACGCGGTCCATGAACGGAGAGACGCGTCTGAACGAATACATACATCGCTTGACATGATGAGGGCAAATTGAAAACTTTCAGATCAGGACAGTAGCGCCTTGTAGTGTCTTAAAGATTAACTCCAGTTTAGATTTTCCCAGCTTACGTCATGTCGTTTCAGCGCAGTGTATGCAGAATAACAGTCAAATTTCATGCAGGTCGCATCCCCTCCTTGCCCAACCTGGGTGAAACTGGTCCTGCCCAAGTGGTCTTGCCTTGTGGATGAGTAAATGATAGGTTTTTTTGCTTCGAAAAAAAAATTCCCACTGAATGTGGAAATTCGGAGAGGTTTTCTTTGTTTGGGCTCTGCATATCGGGCTCATACGTTGGGTCCGTATCTCTCATTCCGTTATTCACTCGGCATTGAGCTCTTTGAGTGCCTCTTGCACTTTTTCCTTTTGCTTGATCTCCTCATCCTTGATCAGCGGATCTTTCTTCACCTCCTCTTGTAGTTCTTCTTCAAGCTTCTTGGCCGCAGGAGCAGCGTTGGGTGGATGCTTCTTGTCGATCTTAAGAGGCGTCTTTCTCGTTGCGTCTTCCAGAGCACCAACCGACTCAGGGTACTCTTTACTGTTTCTAGGGTCGTCCAACGGCCTCTTCCACCCAGTTGTAAACAACGGTTCCATGTCAAAGCGTGGGAATGGATGTGCTTCCGTGTTGAACACATACTTGTCCAACGGTATGATGTTGTCGTCATCAAAGAGGAGGTACAAGTACTTCAAGGTCTCTGCAAGCCAGAAGGACTCCATATTGTCCTTGTACGAGGGCATCGTGCTCGTAACGTCCTTCAACGCAGAGTAAGACACCATTCCCGACTTGGTCTGGACCTTGGTGTACTTGACAAAGCTCTCGAAAATCTCGTAGCCCCATTTTCTGTACTTCTCATCGCCAGTCAATTTGTACAAGTAATATAACGATTCCACGGTCTCGGGACGCTGCAAGTTGTGTCTGTCGGTTGGCTTGATCTTGAAATCCTCAGTGGCTTGCTCGTCTGTGTTGAACACTGCAATCTCAGGCGACAATCCGGTGGCAACATCTGCGTACATTCTGTAGCACGTGTACGTCAACTCTTCACCGAGTTTGAAGTCACTCTCCTGGTCCTCACCCCACAATGGCAGTTTACGAGCTTCTTCCAATGGCAACCCATTGGTGGCACCCAATGCAAGCAAACCTCCATAGAAACATACCAAGTGGTCCATCTTGTTGGAAAGTGGTCCACCAATTCCTTTCTCAAGCTCTCCAATGAACGATAACCCGTTAGGACGCGTCTTACGCACCAAGTGCTTCTTGACACCCTCAACAGACTCCTTGTACATCTTCCAGTAGATGGACTCCTTGTTGTTGGTCTGCAAATACTGCTTTAACAAGTACTCGTAGTACGAGTCGCCACGCGATCCGAGCCTAATGTACTTGCCCTGGTACTTGCCGGAATCTGGCTGCACGTAGATCGGCACCAAGCCGTCTTGTGGCTGATTTTTGTCCAACTCGCTCATCACTTGCTCGGCTGCTTTCCAGTACAAATCTTCGCCCGTCAATTTGGCCAAGTAGCGGAATTCTAACTGCAACGTAGCCACTTCCGCCGTAGAAGAAGCACCGTTATCCACGTGATTCCTGACTCCCTCGCCCTCCAAGAGATTCACTGAAGAGTAAGGAATTCCCGTTTTGGACTTGAAACCGCCCATTAATGCGTTCGCCAAGTCGGCCGCACGATCCAAGAACACGTCATCGTTGGACAAGTGGAACGCCGACAAGAGCCCGCCCAACATACGGATGGTGGTCTCGAACATACTGACCGCGTAGTCAAAGTGGTAGTTCAAGTCTTCACGCACCCACTTGGTGGCACGAGCAAGTTCCTCTTTACAGTCCATTATGATCAAAGTATCCAATGAATCCACAATCATCCAGCCCAATGGCTTTGGCCCCATGTTTTTGCCCTTGCTGGAAACTGGATTGTAAACATCCTTGCCCCATGCATCGTGCTCATATGATTTCCACGACTCAAGGAAGACATCTTTCACCTGCTGTTTGGCAAGAGGCCAGTTGCCCTCAGCGGGCGAGCGGCTAATCAGTGAAGGGCGTGATATTGTCATGTAGTAAATGGCATAAATGACCAATGACAGCAAAAATGCCCGAATCAACATGGTTTTGCGGGAAGTTCTCGAGTTCCTTGTTGGGCGGAATGATCCCGACGACAGAGGCTTATCCTTATATAGCGGCAACGTTTGGTTTGGGGACGACCACTTTTCAAATGGAGACTTTTCTTTGTTCAAAGACATCTGGTGTGGCAGAGAATTCACAGGCTTAGCTGGACCTGGGCACAAGATAGTCTAGTCCTGTCTAAGTATGGGTGAGCGCGTGACAAGAGGTCAGGTGGATGTGCTTGTCTGCAGTAAACAATAGGGTATTTGCAGGAAAAACAAGTAGTCCAGAGCTTATGGGAGAGAGTGCGAACGGGTCCTATTTATATGTTTTCAGATGTGTCAATGCAAACATGCAGAGTGCAGCAAAGAGAAGAGAAAGGATTTTGGTGTAAGATTTTCGTAAACAACTAAGTTGAATATCAGAAAATGTGGTAACATTTTGGAAAGTTGAATTGGAAATTACTGGGAAGAGTCGTAAACGGAGGAGAAGTAATATAGGCTAACAATGTAAGGAAAGACAGTACGGAGAGAAGTAAGAGCGAGCAGATAAAACTTTTTTTTTTCATTTTCTTTTTACTCTCTAGTTGTTTATTGAAAACTAAGAAATTCGATCTTCATCATGGAGTGTGGAGGCGTTAACAGATTTGGCCTGGTTTGGCTGCGAATGTTACAGGCCAGATAGTAAGACTTGAAAAATAAAAGACTAGTGAAAGAAACTGTGCGAGTTGAAAGATGTTGGGAAGAATGATACAGAGATTCATGCTGACTGAGTTCCGAATGAATGGTTATAGTTGCTGGAAATTGGAGATTCAGATTATAAGTAAGCATTGTTGGGATGCATGACCATGAGGACCAGAATAGTGAGAAACGGAAGCACAAAATTGGGTAAATACCGCAACACAGATCACGTATTGGTGAAAGAAATGATTGACAGAAGGGAGCAAGGCAGAAAACTATGAATGGCGTGAATAGAGGAAGACTAAGAATAATGATCAGAGAGAAACATGGAAAATCTGCTGAAACCCCCGTTGATTCTGAAGTTCTACCTCCGCTGAAACTCGGAATTTATTTGAATGCCATGGTCATAGAGTTTTAAATTTGTGAGTAATATCATTACACTAAATCACTAGGCCTCCTTTCCTTTGCCTGAGTCCAGACAACAAACAGCTCTGACGCAGATAAAAACACTTGAGGTTCTATGGTTGCTGGAATCCCCATTTCTGTGACTGTTTTTTGTTTTCAGCTCACTCTTTTGGATTTTGAAAATTCTAGGGAATAATATGCTTCTCTTGTTCGCTGGATCCTCTCGCATTTGCTTTTCCCACTCGCAAATCTCGGAATATTCCAATCTAGGATCACATTTTTCAGATTTCAGATTTAAATATAAGACTCGGTTTCAGAATTCGTGCCACTCTATTCATAGATAAGTAATTTCGTACTTTAGCTGGATACAATCAAATTGTGTTTTATCTTTTTCGTCCCATTCTCGTTCGTCTCGTTTACTGATCTCTGTGATCTCATTTGCTTACATCCGTTCATACATGATTCATTCATAAATCATTCATTCATTCAACATTTCTTTTTACTGTCACATTCACTTAATTCTCATAAATTCATTCTTTTTTTTTTCGATTGAAGGGCGTCCCTCCTATAGCGAGGACCCTACCCGAAGGTGCCCCAATGTGATCAAAAGAGAGATAATCTTTCATTCACACATTCACTCTTTTCCCTATTAACTCGGTTTTTCATCATTGCTCAATCATTCTTTCATAAATTCGTTTTCGTTCATTCTTCCATTCACATTCTCATTATATCACTCTCCCAATTTCTCACTACAATCCACCTTGTATCTTTGTGACTCCACTTTTTCTTTTTTTTTCTTTTTTTTTTCTATTCTTCTTACTTTCTTTTTTTTGCACTTTCACCTCATTCATTCCACATTCCCCTCTTTTCTTCCTTCCCTTCTTCTCCCTTCTTCCTCAGTGCAGGGCAGCAATGCTCCCACGCCTGGCCAGTGGACCAGTGCAGAAACAGCGAGCAAACATAGCAACGTTGCCAGGACAAAACGGAAAAACAAGAGATCAAACAAAAAAGAAGTTCAAAAAAAAAAAGCAAAAGGAAAGCAAAATCAAAACAGAAACAAAACAAAACATAGAAAATCTAATTAATTTCTATTTCATTCACTTCCTTCTCGCCAGGCTTCTCCCATTTTTTTCAATACCGTTGGAGCAGTCCTGTGTGAAGGCGCGCAAACGGCTAGAGGCTGAATGAGTAGACAGAACATGCCCAGCAAAAAGGCCCAGGGACATGAAAAACTCAAAAAGAAAATGCAAAAACACAAACTAAGCCCAGTTCAAAACTCGGCCCTCAATCAAAATTATCTACAAACTTAGTCCAAATCCCGTTCTCGCAACCCTTTTTGCCATTTCCCAAATCGGCCCCGGCCCCATGCCGAACCGCGCACGGCACCTATTTCTCGCTTCGGCCGACTACTACTCTTCTTTTCGTCAGCCACGTTGATTCATCATGGGATCCGAACACGAGCCGACAGAAGCCGAGGACGCACAGTCGCCCAATAAGACGACTCGTGCACGTCGTATGAAAGCGTGCAAACAGTGTCACAGCTTAAAAGTCCGCTGTACACCTGTGGATGAATCTGATCCATATTCGCCGTGTATTCGGTGTATGAACTCTCACAAAGTGTGTGAGATGGAGGCGGACCAGCCGCGGAAGCGTCGGCGCAAAACAAACAAGAAAGAGCTGGAGTTTGTTGCAGAACTTCAGGAGCAGGTGGTGGAGCTTCAGGAGCAGCTTCGGCTCGCGCGTGAGAAGCTAGAACGGGCCACGCCGATGCTGGCCTCTGTTTCGGGGGTGAACGGGCAACCTGGAAAATCTGATCAGTCTGGACAAACGGGACAGAAGGGACAAGCGGGGCAAAACGGACAGCCTGGACAGCCTGGACCTAGTAGCGGCAACGCGGCAAACAGCGCCACAAACGCGCCAAGCGGCATGGACACGTCTGCCAGCGGCACGTCTGCCACAGACACCGCGTCGCCCATGTTCGTGCAGAAGCTGGATCTCGAGCGCGAGATGACTTACCTCTGCGAAGAGGACATGTCGCTCTCGGAGATTCTTCAGGAGATTCGCACGTGCGCCGACCGCCGGCACGAGTTGCTCGACTCTGGCGAACCTTGCGATGTTGTGTCGCTCGGTATTATCTCCCACGACGAGGCACAAGTACGCCTAGATCTCTACCGCAATCACCTATACGCAGCGCACCCGCTAGTGGAAATCGCGCCATCGGTTTCTGTGGAGTCGTTCATGGCCGACCAGCCGTTTCTTTTCAACACCATCATGGCCATTTCGTCGATGGTGGCGCAGCGCAACTTCGACCGCGACACCAACCTCCGGCTTGAAAATCACGCCGTGCACAAGATCGTCACCGAGGTCATGGTTGCCGGAACGAAAACGGTCGAAATGCTCAAAAGTCTCATTCTCCTCTCGTTGTGGTACAACAGCCCGGAGTTCTTCAAGCTGAGGCGATACCACATTCTCAACTGCGTGGCGGTCACATTGCTTCACGACCTCGGAATCGTCAACCGCACAACTTACGCATACAACGTGAACGACCGCCAGCTCCAGCGCTCAGGGGACGATTTTTCTTCTCTCGAGTACCGACTGCTTATCTTGATTCTCTACTTCAGCACAGTGAGCATCTGCTTGATCCTCCGCAGGGCCATTTTCGTCAAGTGGACACCGTACGTCAACGAGTGCTGCACCGTACTTGAAAACACAGGCGACGAGAAGTATCGCCAGCTAGCGATGTTCCTGCGCCTCAACCACGAGTTGGAACGCATCCACCACATTGTCCATGCGCCCGAGGCGTATGACTCCAAAATCAGACTCTCGCGCTACTCGCTCGCAGAGTTCCAGACAAACTTGGCCATCATCAAAAGCCGCTTGCGCCCGGACGACCACCTGCACCGCGCCTACTACTACCTGGTCGAAGCATACCTCCACCAGCCCATTCTTACAGGTCTTCAAGTTAATGGAGCGAGTCCAGACGGATGTGCACACCGACTCGACGCAGAGACGTTGAGTGCTATTGCTCACTGCACGGCCTCGTGCTTGTTTGCCATGGACGAATTCAATCAGCTTCTGCCAGGAGAAATTGCTGGGCTCCCGTTGTTCTACTGCTCGCGCGTGATTTACACCGCCGGAATGCTCTTGCGTCTCCGGTACTTCATCTTGTCGCTCCCGTCTCACGTGGAGAAGGAGTTGGTGCCACGGTACGCCATAGTGGTGATTCTGAAGCTCCACCACCACGTGGGCGTAGCGTCCAAAAACTTCCCAGGAAACAACTTCTTGAAGAAAATGCGTCTCATTTTGATCTTGTTCATCCAGACTTACGTGACCCAGGTCATGGACTTGTTGAAGAAGACCGACGACGACATGCCGGCGTCATTCCGTCTGGGGCTGCTCACACACTCCAACAAGCGTGCATTGGCCCAAATGGCCGTTCTACTCAGGAAACAGGGTGACCTGGGCAACATGATCACCGACGACGGCCAGATGGCAGGACCTCCGCTTCATCTCGATCTTCTTTCGTTTGCTGCGGCTGCGTTCCATAAGAACGACGACGAAGGAGACGAGAAACGTGACGCGAAAAGCCCCCACACGGACATGCTGTCTCCCGCAGCCCAGACCCCGGAGGTGCTGCGGCGCATTCTGGTGACGGATCCAATGCGCTACAGCGGAGCGTACGACTCGCGGTTACCTGGTGACGCGATCAACCACTCGATCTCGTCACTGAAGCTCTATGCGTTCCCGACGCCGCCAACATACAACAACACCAACCCACGAGGATCATTGGGTGGAGGGCTCTTCGGTCAGGGTGACGCCGCCACGTTTCCCGAGTTGGAGGTGGCCAACAAGGACAACTCGTTTTTCAGTATTGACGACGAATTCTGGTCGAATCTCTTGAGCACGAACTCCAACAAGTTCCATTTTGCGCAGAACGAGCCGGCGCAGAACGAGAACATGCTCTTTATGAACTGAGTATTTATTGGAAGAAGGTGGGCTGGTGCGGAAAAAGGCACCAAGCCAGGAGAGCAGTTTTAGGACAAAAGCACGGATATTGGGGCAGACTACGGTTAGCCAGGACAGGGCGACAGGCCCATGGGATGGAGGATCTGTAAGATATGGAAGGATCCATACGAAATGGAGGCACGCAAAAGGCGGAATTCCATGCTAGACATTCCACAAGGCCCTGGGCGCAGGTGCAATGGTATAATATGGCAATGTACGGCGAGAGCCTGCAGTGTTCAATATATGTCTAACAGTGAGGAGAAGAAAGAAAGAAAAGAAAAGAACAGAAAAAAGAGAAAGAACGGAAGAACAGAAGAACAGAAGAACAGAAGAACAGAAGAACAGAAGAAAAAAAAGAGTGAAATAAGAATTTGCCTTAGTTTTCGATTTTACTGATTCCATTACTCGGTCTCTTTCCTCAGTGCTCATTATTACTGTACAGTGTAGCTTCTCACTACTAAGTAGTCTACCCAACACTACTCTACCAACTTCCTCCCGATCTTTAACACCATTCTGCTCTCGATATGAGCGATCAGGACGAGTCTCGAGACGCGTTCTCGGTGGTGGACGCGCTCCGTTTCCTCGGCGGTCTCCTACTACTCAACGCGTTCGCATCGTGGTGGTTCACTTCCTCTGCTACCTGGGGCTACTCAGGGAAGTGGATCAACCCACACTACATTGTTCACCGAGCCAAGGGAAGCTACGTCAACTTGACATTATCGGAGTTGGCGCTACATAACGGCGAGAACAGCCTACCCATATACATAGCCATCAACGGGTCAGTGTACGATGTGAGCAGTGCCCCGGAGATCTACGGGCCCGACGGGCCGTACCGGTTTTTCAGTGGGCGAGATGCAGCCCGGGCGTTTGTTACGGGCTGTTTCCAGAACCCGGCGGAGTTCACCTACGATCTCCGGGGCTTGGACCCTGTGGAGGCCGACCACGACATAAAGGGCTGGCAGGACTATTTTGAAAAAAGCAGCAGGTACTGGTACGTGGGCACTGTACAGCACGAGCCCGTCCTGGGCGAGCCGCCGGCGCCGTGTCGGCACATGAAGCGGCCTGGTCTCTGAGTGGGATTATAGATATCAATTGAGGAATAGCGATTGTTCTGGAACATGGATGATGTCTGGAGTTTGAAATGACTGAGTGTCCAATTATCGTCGACATTCCTTATTGTCTTGTGTCTGATTGTTGCCTGGGATGGGGACTGATCCTGGTGCCACCAACATTCCACGTATACTCCTGGTATCTGTACGGAGAGGAACAAGAACACATTTTAGGAGAACTCTCTATTTGTTGAGGCTGTACATAAAGCATTGTTTGGTCGGTTGTTTGGTTGTTTGGTTTGGCATGACAGACACTAGGTTGAGGTGAAGACTAGAAATAGTTTCACTCCAGCAGTGAGTCTGTTCTCAATTGATTTTGTTTTCAGTTCAGCCGAGATTATTGCTGATTATCGCTGATAATCTGGAGCCAAAAGTGAAGACGATGAAGCTCCCATGAGTAGATTGAATTGGCAACGGAGCTTAATAGCATAGACAGAACTGGAATATAGCATGGATCGAGGATATAATAAAAGGTATTGAATGAAGAATTCGGTTAAGGAATGTAGAAATCTCAACTCTAGAAATGTAAGTATTGTGTATTGTGTAAGTCTACGACCAACTTATGTATACTGAGAAAAGGCCGTGCAACAGCATCTCACTAACTAACTACTTTCCATTATTTTCGCTACTTCTGCTGCTTCATTATCTCCATTTCTTCACCTTTCCACTGCAATACTTTTTCTCCTACACCTTTTCGTGTTCATAACTTTTTGGTCTCGACCTCTACTTCTCCAACATACCGAGACTCCATCCCCCATTCTAAGAACATCTAGTTCACTCCGGATGGTCACTTAAATAAACTCATTCACCGCCAATATCGCTATGCCAAAAAATGGAAGTTCGAGCTAAGCCTGGCGTGGCTCTATGCCATTATGCCACGACTCACTCATCTCTCTAAATCATTCAGACACAGCCCTCCACTCAGTTCTATGCACTCAAGTCTAGACAGCCAGATGCTCTACTTTCCGCACGCCTCAAGACTCGTCTGCAACACCTGGAGCAACTCTTGCTCCTCCTCTAATCCCACACTGATGCGCACCAAGTTACGGTCCACGCCCCACTTCTCCACCTCATCCAACTCCTGGTAGTGTGCGAGAATCGTATATGGACATGCCAACGTGAAGTTAGTGCCCAAAGAAGGCCCCTTGTGGAGGTGGATGGCGTTGAAGAACGTCACAGCATCCTCGGGCTTCTTAAACAAAAACGAAATCAAGCCTCCGTACCCTCCACCAGGCGTCTTCAACTCATCGTAGTACTTGCGGCTGACCAGCAAACTAGGGTAGTACACCGTTTCAATGAGCGGACTGGCCACCAACAAGTCCACGACCTTGGCAGCGGTCTGGTTGATACGGGCGGACCGTTCTTCAAAATCACGCGAGTTACGCTCGAGGTACAACGCATCCTCGGCCCAGTACATATCTTCGTAGTTTGCGTCGAAATACGCCTTCAAGCTCGCATAGCGTGGCAGCTCCGGGTTGAGAATCAACGAGCCTCCCATGACGTTGGAATCGCCCGAAAAAACCTTGGTCAACGATGAAACAACCATGTCAGCGTATGGCATCACCGAAATGTTCAAGAGGTTGCCCACTGTTTCGTCCACCACCACGGCAAAACTGTACTTATCGGCCAAGGCACGAATCCGCTTCAAGTCCGGGGTCTTCAACAACGGGTTGGACGGACACTCGCAGAACAAACCCATGATATCAATTGTTCCGGCCTCGAGATCGGCCTCCATTTTGTCGAGCGATGCATCGTCGCCGAACCCGTAGAAAACACACCCAGGCCCAAACTTACGCAAGATGTTCAATGTATCCACATACGGGAAGCCAAAGCACACGGACCTTTTCGGGGTCTCAGACCCGAGAAGCGCCTGGTGTGCGTGGAAAATCGACGCCATCCCCGTCGGATACAAGTACACGTCGGACTCGGCGATGTGGACGCCTCGTTTCATGGACGACTCGGCCTTCTCGGCCTCACCGCTGATACGGCGGCGCAACGCAATCTTGGCTTGTGTTGCGAATTGCAAGTCCAACACGCGGCCATACTTCTGCTCGATGAACGAATTGAACTCGTTTTCCACGTCGTCGTGCGACTGGGAGTTGGCCCGCATGGATGCGGAGATCGACGGCGACCGCCGCTGGATGCTCTGTGCCTGGAGCTCCTGCTTGGTGCGGGTGCTCTTTCTGTCGTCGCCAAACAACTCTTTGATCACGTACTCTGCCATACGGGATGAAATACCTTCACCCGAATGTTGCCAGTACTGCTTGGCCAACGGGAACTCTGGAGCCGGGAAAAACACGATTCCAACAGTCAGCTCCACGCGAGATGAGCGATCGAACTCTGTCGCTGGCGGCGGTGTGCTCAACTGCAATACGCGCCGAGAAACAGTGGGGTCTTCTGATTTGGCCCGAATGTACTCTCGGCAGCGTTTGGCGGCGTTGTACGAGGGGAAAATCATGCAGCGCTCGCCATCACGAGCATACTTGCGTTGGATGTTCTTTTCCAACTGCTGGATAAGTCCGTGGATAAAAAAGCGGGGGTAGCCAGACTTCATCTTGTCGACGACCCACTGTTGGCCTTCTTCATAACCAACAGTGGCCTCCCACGTGGGTAAAGTGACGGAAATGGCATGGGCGGTGTTGTTTGGAATGGGTGCCCCGATTGCCTGGGACGGCTGTGACATAATGGGTTGGTGATGATGAGTTAGTTTTATTTTTCGCGTGAGTCAGCGGACTGCACTGGTGGGGCAGCCTAAGACTTGATGCAGGTGACGGCGCCCTGGCGGAGTCGCGCCAAGTCGGCGTCGGTGGTGGCATTGGACGAGCCGTTGCCGTTGCCGGTGGTGCTTCCAGTGGACTTGGCGTTAGAATTGCCAGAACCATTGGAGTTTCCACCGGAATTGGTGTTCCCAGCGGAATTGGAGTTTCCAGCAGAGTTGGAGTTGCCAGAAGAGTTGGAATCGCCAGCAGCGCTTGGAGTGCTGCCGTTGGCGCTCGCAGTGTTGGTGGCACCCTTCCGGTTGTGCTGCATGTGCGACTGGACCAAGTGTCCCGCAGCCAACGCCGAGCAGAGCGAAAGTTCGGCTGCCAACACCGCCAGCGCCACGATCCGCGCAAGCCGGCGCAGGTTGTCTCCCGGGCTCGTTGGGTGCGGCCCCCGCACGCCCAATAAGTCCAACATGGCGCCCTGTGGCTCTAAGATCGTGCCACCGCCAATGGTGCCGACTTCGATCGACGGCATCGACACCAGGATCTGTAAGTCGCCGTCGACCTTGTTCATGAGCGTGATACAGTTGGACGACTCGACGTTCTGGGCTGGGTCCTGTCCACATGCCAAAAACACTGCTGTGACCAAGTTGGCGGCGTGGGCATTGAACCCACCAACAGAACCAGCCATCGCCGATCCGACCAAGTTCTTGCTGACGTTCAACTCCACCAACGCGTCCACGTCGGACTTCAACACCAGCCGCACCACAGCGGCCGGGATGCGTGCCTCGGCCACCACTGACTTGCCTCGGCCCTCGATCCAGTTGATCGCCGCAGGCTTCTTATCCGTACAGTAGTTTCCGGAAACAGCAATCACCGACATGTCACTCCATCCGCAATCCTCGGACATGTGACGCAAAGCGTGCTCCACACCTTTGGAGATCATGTTCATGCCCATAGCGTCACCGGTGGTGGTCTTGAACCGGACAAACAACAATGTGCCCGCCAACGCGGTCTTAACATGCTGCAACCGCGCAAAACGCAGTGTGGAGTTGAACGCCTTCTTGATGGTGCGCTGTCCCTCTTCGGAGTCCAACCACATCTTGCACGCGCCGGCCCGTGATAACGTGGGGAACGACACACAGGGTCCACGGGTCATGCCGTCTTGCGTCAAGATCGTCTCCACACCGCCACCGGCGTTGATGGCCTTACATCCGCGCATGGCAGATGCTACCAAGCAGCCCTCGGTGGTGGCCATAGGGATATGGTACGGCGTGCCGTCGATGATCAATGGGCCAGCCACACCCACGGGGATGGGCATAAAGCCAATGACGTTTTCGCAACATGCGCCAAACACCCGGTCGTAGTCGTAGTGCTCGTAAGGCAAGCGGTCGGAGTCAAGTACAGGTGCGTTGGCCAACTGGGCGATAGCCTTACGCCGCACAGCCACTGCACGCGTGGTGTTCTGCAACTGTTTTTCCAACGCATACAATGGCAATTTACCTGCGACCACCAAGGTGGCGATGCTGGCGTTGTTGAGATCGCGCACGCGGCCGTCGTTCATCATGGCCACACACTCGTCGAGCGGCGCGGGGCTGCTTATCGTGCTGTCGGCGCTTGCAATGCTCGCACTGTCGCCATTGTTACTGCTAGAGTTGCTTGGTCCGTTGGCGCTAGCGGTGCTGGGCCCATTTGCAGAGTTGGCTCCGTTGGGTCCATCAGCCACAGCCGCACCATTTGCTCTATTGGATCCGGCAGTTCCGTTGGCCTTTTTATTTCCGTTGGCACCCTTGGCCTTTTTGCCGCCCTTACGTGCCTTCTCGGGCTTTTCGCTGGCGGTGTTCTCTTTGCTCGCGCGCTCTCCTGAGGCAGCCACCATCAACCGGCGGCGGTGCTCACGTGCCGCGTTGAGGAGGTACACGTTAATGCACACGGAGAGTGCGAACCCAAAGAAGATGAATTTCGAGAGCATGCTGTCGCGGATGGCGTCCGACACAGTCTGCAAGAAGCCCACGACCCAGTCCTCTGTCAGCACGAGCACACCGTGCGGAGCGTAGAACCGCGCAGGAAGAACGGTCACCACGACGCCCGAAGCGCCCACGGAAATATGGCTAGCGATGTTGCCCGGCAACCCGGCGTCTGCGTCGCCCACAGAGATCCAGGAGCCAGAGAGCCAGAGCGCGTGCACGGCGACCAACGCGCCGACCAAGGCCACGCGAGCAGGCGCGGAAACGCCCTGGCGCGACTCGTCGGCGTGCTCGTCCGAAGTGTGTGCAATGTCGGCGGCCACGTTGGCAGAGACACCTTCCTCCTCCAATGCCGACTGCAACTCGTGAGTACGGCGAGCGCGGCTCACCTCCACCTTCAAGGCCAACACGGCGGCGTAGAATGTGTAGACGAGGACCAAGTCGAACGCAAGAAGCACGCATGCCATCACGCAGAAGCTGCGCAAGCCTGGCATGTCGCCAGCCAAAACTGCAGCGGCAAGAAGCGCACCAATCACAAGCACGTAATCACGCAACAAGCTGAGCAGGTGGTCAGCGATGGCCAGTGACACCACTGACTTTGCATCAGCGTGAGAAGCGCGTGCACGCATCACTGCGCGAGCCACGGAGATCTTGTGCTTGAAGCCGATGATGGCGGTCAAGAACGGGATACCCTCAGTCATGCTGAGCAACAGCACGCGCACGCCAAGCACACCTGTGGCGGCGGCTAATGCAAACACAAACGCAAATGCAGACAGCACGAGTGTAGCGAACGCGAGCCAGAAGTTGGACGCGCCGTCTCTCATGTCTACAAACACACGTACGATGGTGTATGCCATGGCGAAGTAGGCCAGGGCCATCAACGCGATGTCGAACGTTTCGGCGCCCTGCGCCAACCGCCAGAGCCGCTGGCCCGCGTAAAGGGCATGGCGGTAGTAGCGAGCCACGGAGTTGTTGGGACGCGCTTTCCAGGTCACACCGGCGGCCGAGAGCCGGGACATGCGTGCTAACACGGCAGGCGCGTCTCCTGATGGTACCACCAACACGCGTCTTTCGGCGGAAGCACCCACAAACGACGGTTCGACAAACGAGTTTTCGATTTCGGGAACAGGAACCTGGCGACGCGTAGTGAACACCAAGGGCACGAGAGTCACGTGCTGGGCATCAGCATGCAGCAGCGGGTCGGCGATTGGAGACCATGTAACTGCATCTTTAGAGTAGAAGACATTGCCGCCGTCGTAAGTATCTGGGATATATTCATCCACCACAGCCAAATAAGCCACAGAAGCCAACAAGCACGTGACAATGGCCACGTGGATGGGTTTGTGAGCTGAGAGACTTGCTGCAGCTGCAGAAAATCGTGTGATTGAGTGGAGCATGCTCAGTCCATGCGATGGAGGTGAATTTTTTGAGTACGAGAATACGACCCACGCGCGAGGGGTACGGGTGTGGGAGAAGCAGAGAGGAGGAGATGAGAAGAGAAGGAAGGCAAAGGAGAGGAGGAGGGGAGAAAAGAAATAGAAGAGTGTTTTGTTTTATGGAGAGAAAGTGAAAAATTAAATTTTCAGTGAAAAAGAGAAGGTTGTTGGGGAGGGGAAGTGGGGTTAGCGATCAGCTTTGGCTGGTGTGGTATTGGTGGAGTAGCGCGGCGCGACAAGTGCAGGCAGAGGACGAGAAGAGAAGAGAAGAGGAATAGGGAAGGGAAGGAGAGGAAAGAAAGATGATGATTTGGAAATAAGCTGAGATTTGATAAAGAGAGAAAGATGTAAAATCGGGTTTTGAAGTTAGGAAAATATACTTTCGTTCTTTTTTCTTTCCTGTTTCTCTGCTGACTATGTCGCGTTATTACTGGCAGAAGTGAGTGCGCGTCTCACCCAGAGAAATCTGAAATGAATAGAGAGGAAACGAACGAAAAAAAAATAAAAGATCGGAAAAGAAAGAAAATAAAAGAAAAGCGTAAATGATAACTTTAAAAAAATACGATACAATGGAAATGAATTTGAAATGGAAATAGAAATTGAAATTGGCACAATGGCACAATGGGTCTTGTGGTTCATGGCTGTCGCGTGATAGTGAGGCCTACTTTGGCAGAAATGCGTGAATCTGTTTCGAAACTGATTCTGGAAAAGTTGTTTGCATTCTCTGGCCCAATTGGCTGGAAAAATCCGATCCAGCCCGGCTGTTTGATGAATCTGCTTTTGTCCATTATTTCTTCTCCAATTTGTTCAACCATTCCATTGCACTCCAATCTCTGCCTTATGCTCTGGTTCATTTTCAGTCTTTATTCAGGTCTACTCGAATTTTGTAATCAGTTTTTATCTTGTCTTTTTTTAGATCTCTATATTCAAATCTCTTTATTCAAATCTCTTTTTCAATTCAAATCTCTTTATTCAAATCTACCTGCTCTGATCCATTCTGTTCTCCAACTTTTCTACTTCATTGCATTGCCCATTTTTACGTCTGCTCTGGTCACTTCGTCCTCAGATTCTAACAGTAAACTTTCTCTCTTTTTCTGTATTGTTGCTGTATGTGCTCCGTTCTGGTGCCAATAAACTGCACCCACCAGGCTAACACATTCGATGGAGTGTCAATCGATTTTGCTTGTTTCATTACCCTTGCTCATTCTATCTTTTCTCTTCTATTGTTGTCTTGTTTGATTCCTAAAATGTGCTCTTTTGCCTCTTCCTCACCAATCTCACTCTCCTCCTCCTTCTCATATACTGTTTTGGCTACGCCTCGTTTGGTACATTTCTCCATAGTTACGCTTTGGGATCTCTCCCACTTTGAAGAACTGCAAATCTTCAATTGTTTCAATTCTTTCTCTCCTTTTGGCTTCTTGTTCAATTCCCTCCATTTTGCATTCTTCACTTTTCTCTCTGTGTCATTTTCTTCATTCAACTATCATCCTAGCGGTCTCTCTCCAGTTCCACATTCTCACGTCGATTTCATTTTCTTCCTTTCTCTGAAAAGTTTGACTTTCCCTCCTCCTTCGTTTGGTCTTCTGCCTTCGCCCATGAGTATATTTCAATTGTATACTTCTCTTCCCTCCTGTCTTGTCTCTCAATTAGTTGATCCTTGCTCTAGGCTCAATGAAGGAGAAATTTAAATTTCACTGTGTTGCCCAACATGGATAATGTGCTTCTTTAAAAACATCTCTTGGATGATCCTATTTGAGAGTTGAGGACCATTAATATTGCTGCTTCAAAGCTGGGAACCACCGTTGACGTACTCAAAGATGACTGATTTTCACGGAATGTGATTCTTAATTATAAGAAAATTCCCTGTTTTTAAATTCCACTCTTTCGAATTGGCTTGTTGCCAATTTCCTCTTTGGGAAGCTACTCTAAATACCTAATCTACAAGATTGTATGGGTACTGTCCTCCTGAAAATTATAGGCCTTCACAGCTGACTGAAATTCTCCAAAAAAAACAATTTCCTCTGCTGAGCCTCTTCTAAGCATTTTTCACTTTCAAGTGAACAAGTTTTTTTTTTTTTTCAAACACATGTATTGGGACTCGGTATTCCAGAGCTTTTAGGAATATATAGCGAGCAATACCTATATGACTCGCCTACCCAGAACTGAAAAAGTCCAATCTTCTGAAGGAGCCCAGTCTTCCAACTATTTCACATATCCTATCCACAAGTTAATGATCTTTGTTTTGCTTTGTTTTGTTTTTATTTGAGGAATAGAGCAATAGAATATATCGTTCACACTCGCATCTTCCACAGTATCCGCACTACACATTCCCGTTCCGAGTGCTCTAATTTCAACTTTTCTACATTTTTTTCACATACTCTGTCTGGAAGCGTCAACACAGGCCAACTCCTTCCCAATATAGCAAACGTGCGCTACTAATAACTCACTAGTGCTCCAAGCCTCGCTCCATACAGTCATTTCCCTAGGTGCGTCGAGGGGACCAAGCCATTTCCCAAAGCAGAACACAAGCCATTGATTCTTACAGCTGAATGCGGATATTCCCTAAAATAGATGTTCAACCCTTGAAATAACTTAGTGTATGAAGTGCTAGTGATCTGAAATCTCCTAGTTGGGTAAGGTAGGAGCCGGGCCGGCACCTGCATACGCGCAAGCGATTTAACCTCATTTCCCAATCGGGTAATTTTTTGCAACCAAACCATCTCCAATATAACTATACTGGGGAAGGTAACAATATTACGCATGAGACGTGAGGAGCCCGTGTCACCACAATTTCCTCAAACAGTACTATGTCTCAATGCAGCAATGTACTGAGTTATTATATATATATGGAACTTGTCCACTTAAGCTTTCTTTACTGCTTCCTCCACCAACTATGAAGGTTTCGTCTGTTTCTGCTACTCTCGTTTTGGCCTTGGCCACCAACGTCTACGCTGCACCTGCTGCAGTGGTCCGTGAAAACTCTCTTACCAAAAGAGATCAGGACCAAATCAATGAGCTTATTGCTATGTTGAACACTCACTCAGTCAAGAGAGCACTTGTTACTGATGCTGCTGAGCTCCAGGCTAGAGAGTATGCTATTGTCACTCAGATTTTGGCTGCCATTGACTCCACCGATTTGGCTCCTCAGATCATTCAGGGTTTGGTGGACAATGAGGACTTGCAGCCATACGTTACTCAGGCAGTAATTGCAATTATCAAGAGTGGTCTCATCTCCTTGGACACTCTTTTCACTGCTTTGACTGAGTCCGGCTTGGCCACCAGAATCATCCAAGACTTGATCCTGGACTGTACTTTCTACCAGGACATCTATAAGTTGGCATTGGAGAAGATCTCCGACTTGACCCAGAAGATCTTGGATTACCTTTCGGGCGATGATGTCACCGTCAAGAGATACGACAACTTGGAGGAGGAGTACATTCCAACTCCAGCAAAGAGATACGACGCCGACGGTGTTGTGAACAACTTGTTGGAGTCGTTGGCCAACTCTGGTTTGGCTTCGTCGGTGGTGAGAGCTTTGATTGTGGACCCTCAGTTCTTGTCTTACGGTGTGTCGTTGCTTAAGGAACTCTTTGACCAGGACCTCATCAACTGGTCTGGTTTGGTCTCGGCCCTTAAGGACTCCGGTTTGGTGACCCAGTTGATTGACGAGTTCTTCAACGTCGACACTTTGAAGACCGTCATTTTCAACGCCTTGGCTGCTGCTTTCAACGACTGTGGTGGCTCCACCATCTCGGGTCCTCCAACAGGACTCACCACCCAGTCCACTTCTACCACGTCGCTTCCAGACTTTACTGCTACTGGCACTTCGGTGCCAACAGGTGTTTGCAAGAAGAGAAGAAGAAGAAGATCTTACAACTACTAGTTTGACAAACATCAGTTTGGTTTGTTTGAACTTCTTTTCTCGTCCGTCACTGTTTCTTATGCTTTACTCATGTGCACGGTTTCTGGCCAGAAGAAAGCTGCTGTTGACTCTCAGCATATACCACACTCTGTGAGTGGCTTCCCTTTTCCCTTCTCTTCTTTTGTAAACTAACTTGCCTTCGTCTCGGCTGGACATCGTACCATCAGTAATCAAAACTTGTCCATTCAATACATCATTATATGCTCGCTGCTGTAGGTCAGTAAGAAACTGAATGAGCTTTTCAGCCAAGATGGTTTTCTTCAGAAGAAGCAAGTTGAAATTTGTAAGCTAAGAGTTTTATTTCTCAATCTGTCACTATCTATACTAGTAGTCCTATGAGTGTAGGTGTCTGCTTAACTGAACTCCTACTAGAGCATGCTTTTACACCATTGTACCCACAAAGAGGGTAGGTGTAAGATCGTGAATGGAAGAGAACTCAAAAGTGTCAAAGAAATCACAATTTTGGAACCAGATATCTCACGTTATCCATCAACCTGGCACAATTGCTGCTCGCAAGAAGTCTCAACAGTAATTGTCCGAAAACCCGACCAAAAAATTCATTTTTTTAACCTAAATCAATTTTTATGATTTCTTATTGGAGAAATTACCCTCGCTTTTATCGTTATGAGCTTCTTTTGGCAAGAATGACGGAAATATGAACGTATTTGCGATTTCTCCCCAGCAGCAAATAACGGCCGGTTTCACAACCATGACTTATTCCAATGAGCTCTATCGGAACCGAATTGACCCATTTGTCCAACTTAAAAAGCAATCTCTTTACATAAGACACTAAATAACGATGAATTGATGAAGTTTATTTTCATTCACCTGCACATGGGTGTCCCTTTCTCCTTCATATATGTTTGCTTTTTTTATTTTTCTATATTGGGCGTGTGGCGTAGTTGGTAGCGCGTCTGCTTTGCATGCTGAAGGTCTCTGGTTCGATTCCTGACTCGTCCATTTTTTTTTTACTTTTTCCATCACTTCAATTTCAAAATCCTTCAACTCTCAAATTTCTCCCTCTTTTCGCAATACTTGCAAACTTCGTCCGCTCTTTTGATTTCGTCTGTACTGCAGACAAGCACACTCCGCTCACCAAAACAAAACACCTTACTTCCGAATTACCACAGATAATGCCTGGGTATGTTTTTCAGATTTGTGAAATAATGATTAATACTAACAATTCAGAGAAGTTATAACTCTCCAATCTGGCCAGTGTGGAAACCAGGTCGGTCTCCAATACTGGAGTCTGTTAGCTGCAGAACATGGCCTTCTTCCAGATGGAACTCCACAGCCGTATGAAGAATCGAATATATCTTTCCAGACTACCGGCACGAAATACGGGTCGGATAATTCGTTAAATTTCCATCGCACAGACAACACCAATGCGTTTTTCAGTTTGAGCGATCAGAATAAGTATACGCCTAGATGCGTGCTTATAGACTTAGAGCCATCTGTGATACAAAAAGCAACCAACGCAATGCCCATGTTCAATCCACGAAATGTGCATTTGAGTGAAAACGGAACTGGTGCAGCTAACAATTGGCAGCATGGCTACACGTATGGTCGTCAACACGAAGAGGAACTTCTAGATTTGATTGACCGCGAAGTCGACAAATGTGACAACCTCAGTGCATTTCAGTTGTTCCACAGTGTGGCTGGAGGCACAGGTTCGGGCGTGGGCAGTTTGCTTTTGCAGCTTTTGAACGACAGGTATGGCAGTAAGAAGGTGATCAGTACGTTTCTGGTTTTTCCCTCGAATGAAAAAACATCAGATGTTGTCGTGCAACCATATAACACCGTTTTGACTCTCAAGCGACTTGTGGACTTCAGTGACGCCACTTTTGTGTTTGACAACGATGCGCTCAATGGGCTAGAACCAGTGATGTTGGGGTCCACGGCAGACCGCGGGCTTTCTGCATCTTCGGCGTTTGAAGGAACCAACAAGTTGATCACATCGATAGCATCAGGTGTGACCAATCCTGTGCGTTTCCCCAGCTACATGTACAGCTCGTACGAGTCGATAATATCCAGCTTGGTGCCAACGCCTACACTCAAGTTCCTCTCTTCATCTATTGCGCCATATTCTCACATTCCGGGTGTTCCTGCTCGGGCCAACTATGTGAGCTTAAACGAATACGATATTGTCTTGGAGCTACTCAATGACAAGTACAAGATGAACCACGTTAGGGAAGCTCCGAGCTACATTTCCATGTTGGACTTTGTGGTTGGCGACCAGTTGAACCAGCAGGAAATCCGCAAAGGTGTCATTCGTGCCCAGCAGCGTGTCCAGTTCGTTCCATGGACTTCCGCATCGATCCATGTGGTGAACGGACGAAGGCTGCCGTTTTCACCGCGGAAAGGTTTAAGTGGGTATCAGGTATCCAACAACACGTCTATTGTGCAGATGTTGTCCAAAATCGTCAAGCAGTACGATCTTCTTGCAAAGCGCTCGGCCTATATCAATTTCTACACCGAGACCAACGACGCGTCGGAGCGAGCACAGGTATTGGATGCGTTTAATGAGTGCAAGGAGGGCGTTCTTAGTGTGGTGGACGAGTACAGGGCGTGCATGTCGATGAGCTACCTTGAGGATGATATTGTGGATGAAGAGATGACGTGAAGTGTTGATTTGGGTATGTACTATAGAATAAAAGCGGAGAAAGCAATTGAGTAGCATATGTGTGGTAGTAAAGTGAAGAGTAAGTAAAAACAAGTGGTTCAGAATGTAGGAATCGCAGGCTTAAGCTGAACGCGTCCGAATACTTGTCCAACCAGGCAAATGATATGAGGAACTGGGTCTTTTTTAATCAGAGTATAGCGAATCTTATAACAGAGCGGTGGGATGAAATTTTAAATGCTTTTTAGCTTTTTTCGAATTTATATCGTCTTTTGTATTCCGGCTCATTTCGAGATCTTGCTAATATTCTGCGCAATATATTGCGCATCAGCCAGAATCCACACAAATCAGAAAAGCAGCCACACAAAAACAACAGAGAAAAGAAAAGAAAAACAAGAAAAACGAAAGCAAAAGCAAAACACAAATGAAATGAAATCAAATCAAACAAATCCAGATCACACGAAATCATGCCCTTTTCGCTCCTTCGGGTCGTTGCCTATTGTGTGCCTTTTTTTTGTGCCTATTCGGCATATTGCTCGAGCCATATCAGGGCCGCACATGAACTTTCAGGTCCACCTCCCGCCACAGTAATAGCTAATTTCTTCATAGAAAGCAAGCTGAAAATGAAAACTTGCTCTGAAAAGTAGTTTTGTGGTTCCAAATACCAAAAACTTCCCTCAATTCTCCAGAATCCTACTGCTCCAGTTACTGTCTCGGCCGTCGCACAACACAGTTCCGTATCGCTATCACTAGTGTGCATACATGTGTTATCAGGCCCGCTCAGATAGCATAAATTGCCTCCCCGAGAACCTGGTCTCTTTTTTCTGCCACACTTAATCTAGCTGATTTCTCTTCTCAATGGCTCATCTTCTCTCTGAACGGGCCAAATCTCGCTTCAGAACTCATTTTGCTCATGTGGACATGAAAGACGCCCCAGAGGGCTTTGTTCCTCACTCTGACCCATTGGTGTTGGACGGAGGAATGCCCAACGCGGGATTTTTCCCGGTGGACTCGATCCAGGTGAATGTGGTGGACTACCCGTTCCAGAAATCGTTGCTGTTGCCTGTCGGAAACGTGTCGTTGGAGAACTTGAATCTCAAAAACGGATCCAACGGCACTTTGGTCGATGATCCCTTGGCCAAATTGGGCACGGGCGGACTGACAAGAAACCACGTGTTGATTCCGAAAAAATCTGCAGACCCAAAGCTTATCGACTTGGCAAGAGGCTTGCAGTACTCCGAGGTGGAAGGCATTCCTCAGTTGCTCCAGTTTACACGAGACCTCATTGCGAAGGCACACGCTCCTCAGTACAGCGAGTGGACTACTGTGCTTTCTGGAGGTGCTGGAGACGGATTGAACAAGGCCGCAGATGCGTTTTTGGACGAAGGTGATGTGATCTTGATTGAAGAGTTCACCTTCACTCCGTTCTTGCAGAATGTCCAAAACTCTGGCGCTGTTCCAGTCCCTATACGCTTGGATATGGATACCACCCCGGGGAAGAGCGAGGGAATCGACTTGGAATACTTGTCGGACTTGTTGGCCAACTGGGACACGTTGAAGCCTGGGTTGAGAAAACCAAAGGCATTGTACACGATTGCCTCGGGCCAGAACCCAACAGGTCTCACCCAGAGCTTGGAATTCAGAAAGAAAGTCTATTCGTTGGCCGAGAAGTACGATTTCGCCATTATCGAGGACGATCCGTATGGATACTTGACTCTTCCTCCGTACTCCAAGCCCGAGGGACTCCACAACTTGAACGACTTCTTGACCATCGAAGACTACCTCAAGGACCACTTGGTTCCGTCGTACCTCACCATCGACACCTCCGGGCGAGTGCTTCGGATCGAGACGTTTTCCAAACTTTTCGCTCCTGGATTGAGATTGGGGTTCTTGGTGGGCCACAAGGATGTGATTGCAGCAGTGGCCAACTATGCTAATGTGGTGACACGCTCGTCGTCTGGCACGTCACAGTTGATTGTCAACAATGTTATCGAGCAGAGTTTTGGCGGTGTTGAGGGCTGGTTGAACTGGATCTTGAAGATGCGCCTCACATACACCAACCGCAGAAACGTGATGCTCCATGGGTTGTATGAGCTGAAGGCATACAAGGCGGGGTATTTTGATGTTATTGACCCTCTTGCCGGTATGTTTTTGTCGGTGATCATCCACTTCCCTGAGGGAACAGATGTGATCAAAAAAATCGACTTGTTGCAGTGGAAGTTCCGGGCGTACGGTGTTCGTGTTGTTTCAGGGATCAACATGGCCGTTGACAAAGAGTTCAGTCTTGAACGGGGCAACTTCTACCGGTTGACGTATGCGCCTGCCAATGACGACCGGGAGTTGGCTGAGGGCTCGAAGCGGTTTGCAGACGCTGTGTATGACTTTTTCGAGAAGGGCTTGGAGTTTTAGAGAGATCTAGAGAATTAGATTGACAGTTAGTGAGTGTAGGAGTAGGAAGTAAGAGAATGTGAGTTAGAATTGGAGGTTTAAAGATTTAGAGATTCACAGATTCAGAGATTGAGATTCCAGATCGAAATATAAATCGAGATTGGAGGGTATCGAGACACCGCTTTATATAGGTTGGCATTGAAAATGGTATTAGATCACTCTAACAATATCTTCAATCTGGCGATATCGTTTCTACATACCATTGCTGTCATTCTCAGATCCACCCTGATCAGCTTCACCATATTCAAAATTTCTCGAGCTCCTTCACCAATTCATCCAGAACGATCTTCTTCTCTGCCAACAAAGTTTCTTTCCTCATTTTCCCTCCTCTACTGTGCCTCTGGTCATTGGCCTCCACTACTCACTACTCACTACTCACCACACTAAAACCAAAACCAAAGCAAAAGCAAAAGCAAAAAGCAAAAAGCAAAAAGCAAAAACAAAAACAAAAGCAAAAGAAGCCCCCCAAACAATCTTCAAATCAAAAAATGTAATTCACAGTTGCTTAGTTCCCTCAAACTCGACAGCCCATACCCAAGGCCCATCACGTGACACACCTATACGCGAACACGGGGGCTCAACTACGTACACCACAATGTCGTTCAACTTTGCCAAACTTACCGATAACTTGAAAACCATCGGCGACCGTGTGTCGACCGAATTCAACAAAGAGGTGGTGCCCTTTGCTCAGCGTACCACTCGTTTGATGCAAGAGAGAATTGGGAAGGTCAATGTGGACGAAATCAGCCAGTTACCTTCTGAGTATACTGAGTTGGCAGAGCGTTGCAACAATGTGGAGAAGTTGTACCGCAATGTGTTGAAAGTCACACAAAACTACGAAAACGAGTCGTACGACTACCCTACCAATTTGCAGGAGTCGTTGACGGACTTTGGTAAGAACATCTCTAGTCGCGTCCAGAACTTGTCCAAGGCCACGTCTCCTGCTGAGGCGCAGGCGGCATTGACCACCAACGATGAGTTTGTGCCTCCGAAAACGTTATATCATGCGCTTGCACGTGCCACGGATGGATCTATCTTGACATCTTCTGACAAGACTGAGGACCCATTGGTGAAAGCGTTGGACTTGTATCTGAGCAATTTGACCAAGATTGCAAACGCGCGCTTGGGTCAGGACCAGTTGATCAAAACGAAGTTCAACCAGCCGTTGATGACCACTGTACGTACATTGCTTTCTCAGAGCAGTGCCATCCAGAAGAAAGTGGAGCAGAAACGCGTGGACTACGACTTGGCGCGCCAGGTGTTGACCCAGTGCTCCAACCCTACCAAGGAACCACAGTTCCGTGTTGCAATGGAGAACGCCGAGGACGAGTTTGCCAATGCTGTGGAGGATGCGCTTCTGGTGATGCAGAACGTGTTGCGCCAGGCTAAACCGCTCAGTGAGTTCTTGGAGTTGATCAAGGCTCAGTTGGCTTACCACAAGTTGGCTAGTGAGTTGTTGGCGGGAATGGTGGGTGAGTTTGAGAGTCTTATTGACGAGAATGCTGCGGCCAAGAGTCCTGCGCGCGAGCTGGCGGATTTCGACATCTAGGTCTGCTGACCGGTGGGTGGGCCTAGCCAGGGTCTGGGATGACTTATGGAGGTTTTTCTTCTCGACGTGATACTTGCTCACTGAAATCCAATAATCCTCAATGATACGATCATGTCTTTGGTGAGTGTCTGTGTGATCGATTGAATTTGCCTCTTGCACAACTTGACTTAAGTTGTCCCCGGGCTATGACGCGGCCGTATTATATATTTATATTGATCGGTGCTTTGCGAGAAGATGTAATAAAGGTGTTCCGTGTTATGAATGCAATTCCTGTTCATGATTATACTGTACTAGTGATTCATTACAGCTGTATGGGGAGTATGGTAGGCTATTTGAACTCGTAGGAAGATTTGAAAGTTTTCGAGGAACATCAAGCTCACGAACAATGCCCAAAGGTGGTCTAAAACTTCATCGCTGGCCTTCAATTACTCTGTCCAGCTACCCAATTGTCTTATCAAACCCCCTCTCCTTGTCCAACTACTAGCTTAATGTCTCCAAATGCTAACAAAATAGTTTTCAACTACAAGTTCACTCTCTTCTCCTTTACTGTCTGCTTTATACTCTTAATTGTCCTCTGAATTGTCCTCTCAATTGGCCAACTTCAACGCCTGCAAACGGATGTCCGTGGCCGACTGCTGTGGCATGCCAAAGTTGCCCTCCAACAACTCGGCGTGAATCGCCTGCAACGCCCGCAACAGGTCCTTGGAGTTGATCACCGCCGAGATGTTGATCTCGTTCGCACCCTGACTGATCATCTCGATGTTGATGCGCTCGTCCGCCAAGATCTTGAACATGCTTCCTGCAATTCCAATGAAATTCACCATCTGCTTGCCCACCAACAGCACAATGGTCATGTTTCGCGTCACATCCACCGTACCCATCATACGCAACTCTTTCAACGCATGCTTCAAGTTGGTCTCCTGCTCGGGCAGAATCTGCATGGCCATCGACACATGGACCTCAGAGGTCAGAATCAAGTCCACCACAAGACGGAACTTGTCCAACGTGGTGAACAAGTGGGCCAAAAACCCGTGCGATAACGTCTTCTTGTTGGAGTGTACGTTGATCACCACAATGTCCTGCTTGGCAGTGATGGCAGTGGCGGAACGCCGCTTGTGGGTCTGGATATAGCTGTTAGGAAGCGTCTCGTACGCCGCTGGAGGATGTGGTGGAGTGTCTTCGCCTCTTCTGCCGATATTGTCTGGGTAGATCACTGTGCCCTTTCCGCTCGGGTTCTCCACGTTTTTGATGCGGATCGGGATCTTAGCCTTGATCACCTGCTCCATGGTGAACGGGTGGATCACTTCGGACCCGTAGTAGGTCAATTCAGCGGCCTCGTCTGGAGTGACAGACTCCAAAAGACGAGCGTTGGCCACTTTGCGAGGGTCGGCGGTGAAAATTCCGTCAACTTCTTTCCAGATCTGGAGCTCGTCCGCCTGTACACCTACAGCAATCAACGCTGCACACAAGTCGGTGTAGCCTCGGCCCACGCCGTTGAGAAGACCTCCAGGGACTGTACCGAAGTAGCCGGTGAACACGGGAATGACGTCATTTGGTAACGCCGCGGCCTTCTTGCCCAACTGCGTGCTCAAGTACTGGTAGAAAGCGTCGTCAAAGCGAGTGAAGTCGTAGTCCAATGGAATCACATCTGACAAGTCTACATAGACAGACTTCAAGCCGCGGTCGTTCATCAACGCCGACATGAAGAGACACGACAATTTTTCACCGACAGACATGATGGAGTCCAACGTTCTAGGGCTGATTTCACCAATGACCCTCAGCGCATGCAACAACTCGTGTGCACGGTGCAACTCGGTCTTGGTATCTTTGATCAAAGTTTCTCTAACAGTTGGATTTGAAAGATGTTCCGTTGCATTCTGCACGTGGTCATCTTCAATCACCTGCAATAGCGTGGTGAAATCTCCGTTCTCCGATGCCACGTCGGCGGCTCTAAGTAGTCTAGATGTAGTTCCTTCACTCTTGGTGTTGGACGAGCGGGCCAGACACACCACCGCAACACGGCTGTTTTTGCTGAATTCCTTGACAATGTCGTCCACTATGCCTTCGGGAAATTTGCCCACTGAAGTGCCGCCGAACTTCTGCACTACCCATCCTTGGGGATTGAGAGCTTTGAAGTCGAGAACGGAGTTGTAGGAAGCCGCGGATAACGCGGGGGAGGGGCTGCTCATAGTATATGAAGTAACCTTTTAAATTTTCTTGTGGTTTGGGGTTTAGAACACACAAACTTCCACAGGATACTATGAGTCAAGATAAATTTCAGAAATGAGTCAAGATTGGCCGCTGCCTGCAGGAGGGCTCCATCGTGAGTCACGTGCTTGTGCCCAATACCAACTGTAAAAGGGCAGGAAAATGGAAAAAAAGCCGTCAATCAGGAGAAAAATGTATGTATAGATGTTATTAGCACACTTTGATTTGTTAGTGCTGAAGACACATTTGGTGAGCTGAAAAGCACTAGCTGTACTGACGATAATGGTAATGATAATAGAGGTACCGCTTATATAGTGGTACAGATCATAATGGTGGTACTGATTCTAAAGGTGGTACTAAACAGGATTGTTCTTGTTGTAAGCTTTTTTTAAATACATTTGAGTGTAGTTTTTTCTGATTGGTCCTGTTTGTATTTCTCTGTTCCTCAGTCTTTCCTGTCAGTACGAATGATAAAGCGAGGCTGCGAATTTAGGGTTAGAGTTAAAAGAAGAAAGTTGGTACATACCGAGTTTGTGAAATTTCTCCAGAATGTTATATTTAGTCATAAACCCAGCAAGTATGTCTCTGTTATCTTTCCCTTAAAATCCTGAGTTGTTCCCTCGTCTCCAGATCTCTTATTAGAGCCTTTAGCTAGTAAACTAGATCTGACTTCTTCACCAGGCTCTACACTTAAACACATCTCCAGCTCCAAATCAAACATTTCATTCAAAACACAAATAACTATTCACCCTTCGAATTCCTTCTTGTAAAGTTCATTCTAATACCTGGTGAAGTGGCCCCACGGCGTGCACACAGCAGGTGGACTGATGATGAGGTGACTCCATGGACAAAAGTGCCCATGACGAAAAGACACCAGGAAACACAGAGCGGGGCGCTGCCCAAAAAGGCAACAACCGCCTTCACGCATGAAGAAATTGCAAGCTTCTTGAATAAAAAAGTGCTTGACGATGCGTTCCAGGCTCAGTTACAGACTGACATCAGCAACAGCCAGCCTTACCGCTGGGGCACTGTTACCGAGCTTATGGATGACACTTTATTGAGAAATGTGCGCAAGGAGGTGCTTTCTGAAATCGCCTTCACGAAAAAGGAAACAGATATCTACAAAGTGTACCAGTCTGGCGACTTGGCCAACTTGTCAGGGCTCGACTGGGACGATCTTCTGCGGTTACCGTCGTTATTCAAGTTGCGGGCGGCGATCTACTCGCAGGAGTTCCGTGACTTCATCTCGCGTGTGACCGGCTGTGGTAAGTTGAGCGGAGTCAAGACAGATATGTCCATCAACACCTACACGAAAGGGTGCCACCTCTTAACACACGACGACGTGATTGGGTCGCGGCGCGTGAGTTTTATTCTCTATTTGCCGGACCCAGACGCCACTTGGAAACCACATTATGGTGGAGCGTTGCGTCTTTTCCCTGCTGTGGTGCCCAATGTGCCCCAGACAGATTTCAGTGCCAAGTTGGTGCCGCAGTTCAACCAGATCGCGTTTTTCACCGTCCAGCCCGGGTTATCGTTCCACGATGTGGAGGAGGTGCGTGTGGACAAGCAGCGGCTCTCGATCCAGGGGTGGTTCCATATTCCTCAGCCAGGAGAAGACGGATTCATTCCTGGCGAGCAGGAGGCCACCGAGGCCAAAAGTACGTTGCAGCTGTTGCAGACCAAGGAGCTCCAGGAGTACGATTTCCCTAAGGCGGTGCGGAACGACCTTTTGCACGAGGAGCTCAAGGCGTATGAGGATTTGACAACTTTGACCGAGGCAGAACAGAAATACATTCGGAAGTTCGTGAATCCGCTCTATGTCGGAGCAGAGTCCTTGGAAAAATTGAAATCCACCTTCATGGACGAGTCTGTCGTGGAGTTGACCGACTTCCTTGCTGCTGACTACGCTGCAGTGTTGCACGACACCATCCGCAAGACTGAGTTGGAGAACAAGACTCCGGCGACCGCAGCAGAAATCCTGAGCCCCTGGAAATGTGCTGTACCGCCCCACAAGCACCGGTTCATGTATATGGACGGCCGGAGCAGTTTTGGTCTCTCGGAGTCTGAAACTGAGTTCGTCAACCACATCGGGCCTCAGGACTTGCCCAACTTCGCCTTGACTCTGCAGTTGGCGCCAAACGAAACCGAAAAGAAGATTTTGGAGGTTATGGCGTTCATGAAGTCCATTGCGTTCCGTAAGTGGTTGGTCCTTGTCACGGGGCTCATTCCCACGAGCGACCAGATTCTCGCCCGCAAGTTCCGCCCGGGCCACGACTTCATTTTGGCCACTACTACAGAAAAGCATTTGGCCAGGGAGTACTTGAATGAGCTCAATGTTCTTCTTGAGGCTACGCTTGGCTTGACTCCTACTGCCACCAACCCGAAAAACTGGGAGTCGGGCGAGTTTGGAGGCTACGAGCTCTGTATGGCTCTCAATCTGGGTGACTCAGACGATGAGTTTGAGGACGACGACCCCGCCATCTACCGGGCCAGCGATCCAAACGACGACTCGGTGTTGTACACCAGCCAGTGCAAGTGGAACTCGTTGTGTCTTATGTTGCGGGACCCTTCTGTGTTGAAGTTTGTAAAGTACGTGAGCATCAATGCGAAGGGCTCGCGGTGGGACATCAGTGCGCAGTGGAACGTGAAGGGTGTGGATGAGGAAGATGAGGAGGGGGAAGAGCAGGAAGAGGAACAAGAAAAGAAATAGAAGAGAAGAAATGAAAAGAAGGGGGAAAGGAAGAGAGCACGAAGCGATTACTAAAGGTGAGCGATTACGAAAGCAAAACATGTTTATAAAGTGATCCACATTGGTGCTTACTGTTGAGTTGGTGAACTCAAACGGACAAGGTCAAGAATGAGAGGAAGAGGTAGAATAGAGAAAACGACGAGACGCCATTGGCAGGCGGCTTTTGTATGAATGAATACCACACGAACGTTGAGAAGTAGTTGGTAGCGAATAGCTATAAGATAGCTTTACTGGGTATACATGAAATAGCGCATTTCTTGAAGCCGGTGAAAATATCACTGATTCTCAGAAATAAAAGTAAATGAAAGCAATTGGTTATCAAAAAACCATAAGCCTTTTGGCGTCTAAAACACTTCCTCATATCATCTTCTCTCTCTTTTGTCTTTGTTCTTCTTCCTCTCTACTCTCTCTGGGCATATCGTTCATTGTTTCGCTACAACCGGGCCGTGGGCGCCAACTCCTTCGCAAGCCCAAGCGCAATCACACGTGCAGCAGCCATCGTCGACACCATAGGGTTCGCTCCAGAAGCCGTAGGCAACACACTGGCATCAGCAACATACACGTTGTCGCTCTCGTAAAGACGGCCCTTCAAGTCACAGGCACCGTCGCCTGGCCCTTTACCGCTGATACGGCAAGTACTCATCTGGTGAGCGGACCCGTAGCCTGGACCGTAGTTGGGCAACGCCACACCCGCAGCGTACTTTCTCCACTTCTGGTACGCGGCGTCGTTGATGGACCGCTCGTGCTTTGGCTTGTCACACACAAATCGGTCCACTTTCCAGTATGGGTGCACAATCTCCTGGGCGCCTTCCACGTACATGATATCGGCACTCACCAAAAGCGCAGCAACCATGTTGGTGCGGTCGGTCTTGTTGATGGCGTAGTCGATCTTGAGCACGTGCGGGCGGTCCTTTTCGTAGGTCACGGTGCCCTCCAGCGTGTCACGCGTCAAGATGATGAACGCCGACGTGCCTTGGTACCGCACCAAGTCCTTGCGTGCCTGGTCGCTCGACGTGTAAGGGAAAAACAGGCCCTCGAGCAATGGCAGGTGCAAGAGTGTTTCGATCTTGGCTCCGTGCGCCTGGCCGTCCATGTCGTCGACTTCCGTGCACACGGCAGTCATGATGGAGTGGTGCTGTGGGTTTGTCTTTTCGTCCCAGATCCCAAGAAGCGACGTGATCGGGTGCAACTTGAGGTGGCGGCCAATGTGCTTGTTGCGGAATCCAGACCGGCTGAGCAACACGGGCGTCTGCAACGACCCGCCAGAGACAACAAACTTGCGTGGTCCCTTGATGGTGAAGTGGTTTCCAGTGCGCACATCCATACACGAGAGCCCGACTGCGTGGCCGCGGTCGTTGCGCAAAATGGCCTCCACATGGACCTGGTCCATGAACTCAGTGCCGTGCTCGGCTGCGTCGCGGAGCCAGTGCGCCAACGAGCCCTGCTTGACTCCCCACTTACACCCCAAGTGACAGTATCCACACGAGTGGCTGGTGTGGACTCCGTTGTTCTGAGGCACCTCTTTCGCCTTGTACCCCAACTTGGCTGCTCCGTCCAAGAGCATGCCGTTGGAAAACGAGTGCTCAATGTGTTCTGTGGACGCACCCATTTGCTGGAGCACGTAGTCCATGGCCACGTCGTACTGCTCCAGCGCAGCCCACTCGAGCCCGTGCTGGTCGTACCACTCCTTGCGCACCTTGAACGGAGTCTTGAGACACGCCGACCAGTTGACGGTGGAGCCTCCACCGAACGTTGCACCAGCCAAAATCATCGCCTGTGCGTTGCTGGTGGTGACAATGCCTCCTCCTTCGTACAACGCCTTGTACCCAGTTTCCTCGTCGAAAACAAGCTCTTCTTGCGTGTAGTACTTGCCCTTCTCGAGAACAAGACACTTGTGGCCTGCACGAGCCAACGTGTGTGCCACCACGCCTGCTCCGGATCCAGACCCAATTATCACCACATCCACATTGGGAAGATAGAGCTCTACACCGTCGGACTTTGGAGGATCCATCATGGTGTATTTGTACTCGGATCTCTCGTGGGTCTCTGACAATTTTTCACGCAAATCCACCCGTGGGTAGCCCATGGCCTGCTGGTGGATCTCTGGGGCGATTCGCTGGAAAGTGGTGGTGGTGAGAACATAGAGCAGGCGGAACAACTTGTTTTTCGCCTCGATGGGCGAGCTGCGCCATGCCAAAAGCAACTTCATGCGCTCTTCGTCTGTCATTTCTGTAACCAACTTGGTGGTACCGGTGAGTGCTGGTGAGAGAATCCGCAGGTTCAATACGTTCATTGCAAGACAGAACTGCGTGATGGCTGACCCGGGACTTTCATTGATTGTATCTTTCACGTAGTCCAGGAACCGCGGGATCTGAGATGGCTTGGTCACCTGCTTCACGTACGCTGGGACGTTTTCTTGTGGGAAATCTTTGTCCACGTAAGGCAGAATGGCGCTGGCGCTGATCTCGTGCAAAAGACCGTCGGCAATGGCCATGAAGACCGCCATGTGGGAGTCCTCCACGTGGTTGGGGAGGAGTGGCATGGTAGCAATCAATAAAGGCAGAAATCAGATATCAAAAATCAGGAACGATAAATGAGAAAGTCGTTGAATTAGCGATTCAGACCAGTCTTAGCACTCAATGTCACAATCAAGCTTTCTTGAGTAGTTGTGTACTCCGATGGCAAACCCAGTATAGTCTGGTTCACTCAACAATCACAATTCAACCTTATGAGATATCGCTGGATTTCCTCAGAATCGATGAAATCAACTAATCTCAATAACAGAGTATTGTTGCCACAATCTTTCTGGGTCAAGGCTGTTCACGTTCGAAGACCTAGTGATTTTGGTTTGGCGAACTAACTAAGTATATCAGTCGATTTTCGGATACTTCAAGGCTTTTATGCTTCGGAAAAACCTCTCGATCTTCTTAACTCTGTTGTGGAGTGTGGGGTTGGTCACATAAGTTAATCACATTCTTATATACCGCGGACTCACCCACCAGCCTGTGAAAATCGGAGTGGGGTTCCTGCAGAAAACGCCTAGCACATGCTCCAGGTCTAGATGAACTGATTTTTTTGGTTTGGTGCTTGGTGCTATATGCCAGTCTTTTGATATCCGACCCAATTATGGCCTTGTATTGGTTGGTATCATACGGTATTCGTCATGCACGGTGCTGCACGTATTTGTGAATAAACTCCGCATCGTGCATGGCCCCGCGTTAGCTCCTCTCTCAACAAGCGGGCTTGTTCCTGCAGTTACATACGACATGCAGGCCAGCTGTTTATTCCGTGCATGTTCTCCGTACAATGCGTCACTCTCAATTAAATAGAAGCCCACAAACAGCAGCTTGATCTATACCTACTGCTTCCAGAAAAGACTCAATCTTCTTTGTAAATCTCACATTGTGAAATGGACATATTAATAACACATATAACAAAGTCTCGAAATGTAAGTACTTACTTAATGACGTCTGTTACTTGAACATTATGTATAACGGTACCCCACGCTTATTTCCGACTGATCTCCGGATTCTCCGGACTTATATCCTACAATAGTTGCTGAAACGGAAATTGCCTGATTAAATTGCGTTTCTGTGAAAATATCCTCGGGAACCTGGCCGTTTACGCAATAGAGGGGTTCGTCAGAGTACATACAATAGAAGTGCTTCTTAGGAATTGCCTCGACCATCATGATTTTCTCCAGAATTTGATCTCTACTTCCTTTCTGCCATTTATTAAGCAGATCTTACCTAATTAGGTCCCCATACTTCCTAGACGGTTTTGCATTTTCCACTAGACCAAAATTTGATCCGACCAACTCAAGTGTCGTATTTCATGCACCACCTCTATCTATTTCAAACGTTTTCATGCGTGCATCATACTTCACTGGTGCGCTTCCCTCTCTACGTCATCATTCGTGTCAATGTCATTCATGTTCGTAGCTATTATTTACTTCTTGTTCTCAACATCCGAATCCACTGATTCCTGCAACACAACCGTGTCAAGTGCCTGCTGCACATGGGAGGTAATGAAATCCTCCTCATACTTCCTCAAAGCGTACTTGTGTGCTCTCCATGCTGGAACCTCAAACAAGTAGTCGATTGCCTCCAATGGGACGTTTTTGGTTTCTGGGTATATAAACCACACGACGATAGGGAAAACAAACGAGCACGCTGCAAACAAGAAGTAGTAGCCGTAGCCGATATTCTCAAGGGCCTTGCCCGTAAAGTAACCAATCATAAACGCCCAGAACCAGTTGGAAGATGCATTGACAGCCTGAGCAGCAGTTCTCACCGACTGAGGGAAGATCTCCGAGCAAATCACCCAAGGTGTACCGTTCCAAGTAAAACCATAGAAAATCGTCCAGATGTAGAGCATTGCCTTCGCTGCAGTTCCACCTGGAGTACTGGCGGTATCGCCCATGGCAAGCTTTGCAGTGGGATCAGCGATCTTAACGTACGCTCCAATGTACCACATACAAATGGTGCACGGAAGCGAGATGAAGCAAAGACAAATACGACGACCCACAGTGTCCACAAGGAAAAGCACCCAGAATACCGAGGCTGCACCTTTCAAAATACCGAAAATACCAGTGGAAAGCAAACTGGCATTGGAACCGTTGACACCGAGGGACGCGAAAATAGTAGGCGAGTAGTAAGTGATGGCGTTGATACCAAAACCATTCTGCATCATGAACAACGAGGTAGACATGAGAAGTCTGCGCAACAACTTCTTGCTGCCGAACAAGGCCTTAACTGGAGCCAAGAATCCACGGCCAGTTTCGGCAATGTTCTCCTCGATGGACTTACAGATGTTTTCCATCTCGTGGATCGAGTAAGGGTGGTCCTCAGGCAAGTTTCTCAAGTAGGCCAAGTTCTTTCTGGCCTTGTCGATTTTACCCTGGATAACAAGAAGACGAGGAGATTCAGGCAACAAGAAGCACAAGCCCCAGAAAATACCCGAAGGCACCAACTGGATGGCAAACGGAATGAGCCATTGCTTTCTGCTTGCTGGAACGTGTTGTAACACTCCGTAGTTGATCCAGTAGCCGACAATTCCACCCACCTGCCACGAAACTTCCCAGCAACCGACCAACTTGCCTCTTATAGCAGCAGGTGAGATTTCTGATACATAAATTGGTGCTAAACCGGAACACCCACCGATACCCAATCCTGTCAATACACGGCCAGCGTAGATGGCACCAAGGCCTCTGTTCAGGTCAGCGATCAAAGAAATAGCAGCACCAAAAGTCAAAAGAAAGCCTGAAATGATCAAGCCGACTTTTCTACCGATAAGTTCACCCACAGGGTAGAAGAAAAGACATCCAAAGTAGGCACCGGCCTGGAACACCGAAACAACGTTGGCCAGAACAGCTGCTTTATCACTGGCAGACATTTTGTCTAAGCCAAACTCCAGCTGGAATGAAGCAAGCGACACTGTTCCTCCAATGAAACCAGCGTCGTAACCAATGATCACTGCGGCAGAAGCTGCCGTAATAGCCAAAAGGACGATTTTGTAGTTGTAGATTTCGTTTGGAATTGGGACTCTTTTCACGTCCTCATCTTCCTTAACAGAGTGAACAGACATAGTGTCACCTGCGTGAGACAAGCGTCTCTTTAACATGTGCATAAGTTCCACCATTGGCGATAACTCAGAAGCTTCCTAATTAGTAAGTATACAAAAGGAAAGTATACCGATAAAGAAAGCACAAGTGCTGCAGCACGTCTATGGTGCAGACAAAGGAAAACTTGGGCTGAAAATAAAAAAGAAGGAAAGTATTCAACCTGAGGGCGTCTAAGAGCTTATGTAGAGAAATTTATTTCCATTTGGTTGGAGAAAGTGAAGAAAACTTCCCTGTTGTGTGCAGGCCGTTCCAAACTAGCGGATGGTCCGATTCAACCAGGGAGCCAGCCAAAAGAGAAAAAAGAAAGGAGCAAGAAGAAATGATCCTATGGAGTTTATGATATTATCTCCTCTATCTTATTCGCTGGAGATATGGGAATTTGGTGGAAATGACAGAGACCTAATTATGACTCAATGTATGGACTGCACATAGTGCAAGCGATGTGGGGCGCTTGATGAGTGGGTGTGGGGAGGTGGGGCTTCCTCTTTTGGTAGCAATCTGTGTTGTGATACATTTTCCGCATTTGCGTTAATTTTTACTCAGTGTATGTATATGAAAACACGTTAGGGGCTGCTGGAAACTCGTTTATTCCCGGTGACCGGTTGCAGATCCGGAAAAAATAGCGACGCGGGGCGAACGGAAGTGCCCGCACTTAAGAGCATTACTGGTTCTTCCTTCCAAATGAGCCTGCCACGTATGTCAGCTTTCGACATTCTGCATCCATCAAATTCACCCATTTCGATCCGAGTTTACTGGAACTTACTGCATGCTGGTCAATACTTGCCAGTTACCAGATCGTCGGACATAAGTAGTGGGGAAGGATTTTTGTTGAACGCCGCACCATAAACAAGCACTGGAAATGTTATAGTTTTTCTGGGATGCTTGGGGTTTTGGCTTTCGATGTTTTTAGTTGTTGCTTCTGTCCTCTTTCTTGTTCTCCTTTTTCTTTTTGTTTTCTGCCTCTCTTGTGGTCTCTTCCTTATTTTGAGTAGATCAGCCCAGTCGGAATATTTGTCAAGTTCCCGGAACAATATACACTCCTATCACAATCTGGTGAACGAGCAATAGACTTACGCATTCGAAACTGAGTAATAATTTTGTGTGTCATATCTTCAAGTTGATTCTCAAGCCGCAGTTGTCCTTGTTCACAGCGCTACTAGCCCTCGAATGATTTCGCCAAAATTTGACCAATCTCTACTCCTCTCCTATAAATAAAGAGCTGAACTCAAAAAGGTCTTACCGGTTTTGGATGCGCAACCTTCGTGGAAGTGAACGAAACGGAAACTTAGGGTTATGGTGTCCACAGGTCTCTATCCAAATGTGAGATCCCAATTTCTTCTTTCCGCCAGCTCCTAGTACATAATCTCAAATTAATGCACTACAAAAAATGTTAAACGAAGACTTACTATGTCTGAGATCCATTGCCCCAAAAGTAGCTGTTTTTGGAGAGATCTTTGAAAACTGCCCAAGGGGTATATTTCAAAAGCTTGAAAACTAGATTCATTAACATTATCTGTTCTAAGAATACACAGGTATGCCATGGAAGTATGTCGTGTAGGCTTATCATATCTAAAAAAAAGAAAAAAAATCCGACTACGTCTTTCAATCGATTCAGTGAGTAATCAATTCATAGACGCACAGCTATAATATGTGGACGTTCCCTCAGCAGTCCCCAGTGTGTAGATGGTTAGCTGTGACCCAGTTGCAAAAGTGATCCACTCAGTAACAGTTGGGCCTGAACACTCACCATCTTGGACTGTCACTGTTTCAGTGACAGTATCGGTCCCCCAAATAGTGTCGGCGGTGGTGAAAGGTACTTGAACAATAATCTCGCTTGTTGTGTAGACAATAGTGCCAGTCGTAATCGTTATTGTTGTGACTATTGTCTGTGTTGATTCTCCAGTCCAAGTAACTGTAGTCGTGGTTTCTCCAGCCGGACAATATTCATCACCATCGTTGATATCATAGTATACATCCTGAGTAACATCATTTCCACTGGAATCAGTTATTTTAAAACCCAATCTTGCTGCATTAGCATTACTATCAGAAGGAGGGTAATATACGTTGCTGTATGAAATTTTGATTGGAAATGAACTACCTGAGGGAATAAGATATGAGACTAAACTGTCTCCAGATCCTGTTTGAACTGTTTTCCCATAGGCATACAATGTTTCTTCTTGAGCACTACCAGTACCGTTACTGCAGCACAGGAACGCAATTCCATCACCTAAACGCACGAGGACCTGGTCATCGGCTCCAGTAATTGCAAACGTGTAGTAGTCAGTGGACAGCGGGACAAAATATCCTACCATCTGCAAATTGAACCAACTTTGTGGAATATCAACGCCATAAATAGAGAACTCGGCGTCATTTGTTTCTTCAATATAAAAATCTATATCTGAGATTCCGTATACTGTTTCTTCGGGAGTATAATTGTCAAGACTGTAGAGGAAGTCAATATCCAGGTTTTCCGTAGTCTGTGGTGCAAAGTAGTACATAACAGCAAACCCCTGGCTCAAGTTCTCTGGAATATTGCAATTCTGCAAGGCAGAAACAATCGAAGGTAATAAAAAGAGAGAGTAAATGAGCATTGATATTTAATTCGACAGACAGCAAATACCTGCAATTTATAGACAGATATAGCATATAGTCTTACATCACTTGTAAATTGAAACCCCGCCTCTCCCCATGACCATGTAAAAATCTCACATTTCGAGCAAGGCTATACGAAGTTTCAAAGAAACACTTATTTTTCAAAAATGCAACAATATCAGCAAAATGAGGGATGCTCTTTTTTCTTTCTTCGAACATATGGGGACATAGTCTCATTTTCATCAAGCCCCTCTGCTATAAGCTGTTAGTTTCTGGAAGATAAACTGCTTTCATCATTGAATATCTCTCCGTCCAGCTAGGCACTTCGCCTAAGACCGGCTTAGGAGATCTCCACCGGCCAATAGGCTCTATCAATTTCAGCATTCTTGTGAAATTTTGGCCGACGATGAGATGTCCCGTTTCATCTTGTCCAAAAGTTCTCGTCAATATGTGTGTTGTATTTTGTGTTAAACTTATTATCCTTCTGCAGGATTTACAGTGGTGAGAGAGACAGACGTGGTAAATATATTCTCTCAAAGGGGAAAGCTTTAGAACAGAATGCTGAATAAGAAAACAGGTGTTCTTAGCATTAAAACCCCCAACCCATATTTATATTAATTGGGTAGCAACACAGCGGCTAAGTGAGGGGTAACCTCACATATTCTAGATTCCATTGTATTCCATATTATTCTATATTACAATGATAATTCATATCACTGTAACACTAGAATACACTAGAATACACTTGAATACTCTCTTCACACTAGATAGATCACCTGAACTCATTAATAGAGATATATACTGTCAGTAGTGTACATTTGCAGCAACCCTGCACAGTATATCTCAACACACCCCCTCAGGTGATACTATCTCAACCCAATTCCATCCGAAGGTAACTGTAACCTTTTCCTGAAAAACATCTTGGTAATCGATCTGCCAAGATTAATTCATTAGTAACACGAAAAACTTTGAAGCTTCCTTTCTCCACTTCATTGACCAAGAATGCACGATAATTCGAATGTGCTTCATTCTAGTACGATCCAGATCACGATTGACATTTGAGACATCTGCCATATTATCACATCCAATAGTTAGTGTAATGTCAGTTCCCAAGATTTCTCCAATCATATATCACTGATCCTAATCGCATACTGACTCACGTCACTAAGCGCATAAACTTCTGCTTCAGCAACTGATACTACCACACAGCCTTGTCTTTTCGACGACCAATTCACTGCACCACCACCAAAACATGAAACCCTTCTCGAAGGTGTATTTCTACAGAAGATGATCTCCAGCCCAGTCAGAATCGGAATCCCTTGTGACATCAAGACTAGAGTCTGAGTCTGAATATCCATCGACTTCAAGCTTCCAACCTTTCTGGAAATATTCCCAACCTCTGAGTGTTTTTCACATATTGTAGGACACGAATAGTCCACTGTAGATGTACAGCATCAGGACACCTCGTATGCTGTGCAAGCTTTGGCACGATAAATGACAATCCCGGACGAGCTGCATTGGCTGCAAAAGCTAGTTTTCCCACTAAGCTGCGATAGAGAAATTTATCGGTGTCTTCCATATTCATATTTCCCCATCATAAATAAGGGAATGAAATATATTGGCCAGTATAGGTTCCAATCTCAACCATTGGCCACACCTTCTCTCAGTAGTCATGTAAACTAAGAACAATCTAATTCTCTAACTGTTCTATGTTCATTCCAACAAACTTCTTAGCAAGATCCAAATCCCTCACGAATTCGATCCTTAAGTTCACAATCAAAAATATGATCCACATATAGACCAAGGACAATCAATTAGCAAGATCCAAATCCCTCACGAATTCGATCTTTAAGTTCACAATCAAAAATATGATCCACATATAGACCAAGGACAATCAATTCTTCTCCCTCCCTCTTGGGATATATGCAAGTCTCCATAAGGCCTCTTTCCATTGCAATACAAAAGCATAGTAATATGAAACTTCTTGTTCCATGCCCTAGGCGCTTTCGAACCATAAAACGCTTTCATCAATTCAAGAACAGCGTTAGGTCTTTGACAGTTCACCAACCACAGAGGTTGTCTCATGTAGATTGTCTCATCAAATTCTCCGTTGAGAAAAGAGACATTCACATTCATTTGATGTACATGGATCCATAATGAGCTCCAATAGCACAATTTCACACTCTCAGTGTAATGCACTGGCATGAAGGTAGCTTGTAGTAAATACCCTGGATCTCGATGAATCCCTTTTGGCAACCAGTCAAGCCTTCAGCCTGTTACCATTTCTAACAGAAAATACCAAGAGACTATTCGATGCCTTCCTTCGTGAAAGCAAGTCAACTCGGTCAACTACGTCGCAATCCATTAGCGACTCATTTTCTTCCCGATGGGCTGTCTCCCGGCCTGCTATTTCTCTCAGCTTTATGACCTCGTGCAATGCCACAGGAACATGTATCAAGATTTCACCAGATGGCTCAATGCCCCAACTATGATCCTCACTATATCTCACGAGATCATCAGTGTGAGTAACATTCACCCCCGAAACAAGATTGTCAGGAACCGAGTCTCGGTATGTAACAATCCAACAATACCTCCCTAGGTCAACTGAAACACGATTGCCAGGAACCAGTACCTGGTCTGCAACAACCGGACAGAACCTCTCGAGATGATTTCTGTGAAACACGTTCGCAACAAAAATACAACTGCCAGGAACCACTAAGAGGGTCTGAAACAATCTAGTACAACATCACGACCTATTTCGGCCAAAACTCAGCAAATACCAATCTAAAATAGGTATTGCCCACTCCCCTCAGTCTAAATTCTGTCGTCCAGACACGGCGAAGCATGGCAGGGACACCATACTACCCTTCTTGAAGCCTCAAAGTATTCCCTCCCTGAGTTCGCAGCAGAAGACCATTTCGACTCCACTGAAGACTTACACTCAGACCCCCTAATATTCTCTGCTGCGCCCAGCCTACGCGGGACAACCAGGTATGTCTTCCTGAGGAGATCTCTAAAAGTTTGGAACATCAATGTCCTTGCTTTTAGATCTTCTATGGTGACGCTGCCTAGCACAATCTGAGTGCATAGGTAGTCAGCATTGCCACCGTCAGATTCCACACCCGTTATCAACGTCCCTAACTAGTACACAGAAGTAGTGGTCATTTCCTGCTCCCTCGTCTCAGACACTGATGCCTCCATACCCAGTTACTCAAGACCAGGCTGCGAGTCTGCACCAACGGTGTCTGACTGCCCACAGGTTGGCGATTTCTTTGTACGCAGCTTCCGATAAAAGAAAAGCACACCAAGAATTGTATCACTCTTAGGGACAATGTCGTAGTCATACCACAAGAATCCACACAAGAGGATTATGTCTGATTAACGACCTCTTAAATTGTCCCCTGGAACAATCCTTCTAAACACTTGTGCGTATCCGATCTTGTGGACTAGTGAATACATGAGCTGCTTCCCAGGTATTATCTTCAAAGAGCATCCGTTCTTAGCATTAAAACCCCCAACCCATATTTATATTAATTGGGTAGCAACACAGCGGCTAAGTGAGGGGTAACCTCACATATTCTAGATTCCATTGTATTCCATATTATTCTATATTACAATGATAATTCATATCACTGTAACACTAGAATACACTAGAATACACTTGAATACTCTCTTCACACTAGATAGATCACCTGAACTCATTAATAGAGATATATACTGTCAGTAGTGTACATTTGCAGCAACCCTGCACAGTATATCTCAACATTTTGAGTCCCTGTACAATGTCAATCGGGACTGAACACATGGACAATTTCGCATCTCTAGATCAGTACTTCCCTGTTTTTCCTATTTCCTATTGAGGGAGTTAGCCAAAAAAAAAAAAAAAAACCACTTGGGACTCTGAATTACCTATGGAATTCGAATTGGGAGGATGGAGATCTGTAGAACTGCTTCCATAAATCATAGAGAATTTTGGTTCACTCATGAACTTTTACAAGATTTACTTTTTAAGGAGTAGCCTAAATTGTGAGGACTTAAAAGGGGAGCTATGCAGTGGTTAGCGGGGCAAAAATCACAAAGCATCTGGAGATATAATAACGTGGAAAGAAAATCACTCAGAATTTCACAATCTAAGTATGCAAATTCCGTGAGATCGCCGAAGTGTTTGATCAATTTCCATTTAGGTGTTTGCCAATCTGCGAGCAAGAGAAAATATTTTGGGCCTACTTAAACAAGAGGCATAACTGTACTGGGTCCAAAATCATCTAAGAGTAGATGGCTGATTGGCCAATAGGATCTGCCAGAATTGTTGAGTCTAATTGCCTTTTGGTTTCTTTATTTTTATATGGAGGCACTTTTGGGAAGTATTTTGGGACGCCGAGGATCGTCTTGGCCAAGTAACAAGAACTGTAAATAATGCATGTTAGTATCAGTGGTAAAAGGACAAACAGGTTTTTCATCTATTCTTATTACTTATGAAGTAAGAGTATGAGAATGTGAGGAATTTAGATCTGCTCCGACGATCTTGCGTTCAGTCCTCTAATGTTCATTATCGACGAATGCTCAGCAGCATGCTCAAATATCATGACAGAATCACTGTATAAGATTGTGTGCTATTGGCAGGCCCTTATTTCGGCAGAATTCTCTCACTCAATTACATAACCTCGCAGGAGATCAGACTATCAAATTTCGCCTTTCTTCAGACTTGAAGAGACAGACTTTTTTTTTTTTTACCAATTTTGAGTCTAGATTCGATGTCATTACTTGAATGTTCTTTGGTCCCTCAACTGTGGCAGTTTTGGTTTTTGGAGAATGTATCGAATTATCTCATACTACAGCTCTGTTCTTTGATACCCCCCGGCACTCATCAGTACATACTACTACCACTGTTTAGTATCAAAATTAGGAGACCTGCTAAAGAGTCCATTGCAAGTTTTTTTCAAACACTTTTTTTGTCCTCCTCTGGTATAGCGTGATAATACACGTACCCCCTCCCCAAATAATTTTTTTTCCCTTCTATTATAAAACAAGATTCACTTGCTCATTCAAGCATCAAAATTCACTTTTCCTTTTAATCTCTGTAACCACATCCTTTTATGCCAGAACCGTAATCCTTACATGCCTCTGGTGAGAGAACTGCACTCCCCAGTAATAACTGTATTAAAATACTTTCCAAACTAAACTTCTACCATTTCTCCTCCAACTCCTCAATTTTGTTTCCTGAATATCTCTTTCTCTGGTACAGCTAGCCTATTGAGTGTCCTTCATATTGCCGAATTCTCCTGCATATCTATCCAACTCCATCGCATTCTCTTTATGGACTCATTAGCTGCATATTCCTCCAGTGACGAAGAGCCAGATCAGAACAACACAAGTTTTGAACACACAACATCCTTACCTCCGCCCGAATTGACTTCCCTAGTTCTGTACCTGGAGAATTACGCTATGAATCAAAAAAACCTCATTGCATGTTTTCTTCTGCTTCCATGGCTGCCTGACGCTCGAATTGCTTCAAAGTTACAACGAGTAAGCAGCAATATCACGCGACTTATCGAAACAAAACTTCCCGATATGAACTCTCGATATCTGTGGCACTTTACAGGGGCCAAAACACCAGTTGTTTTTGGCAGATTCGGGTTGAGCAATGTGCGGTGCATCAACTCACTCCACGTGAGCATGTTTCCAAATTTCCTAGGACCGCCCCACAAATTCGTTCAGTTACATGAATCATTGCTTCGTGGCATAAAAACTTGCCCACCACCGTCGGATATGGTGGTGGAATCTGAGCCGAACAATATGGATAAAATGTTGGGAAAGGGACCTTCGAAGTATGTATCGCTTAGGTTCAAACCGAATTTGAGCTGCTATTTGTCTTCCAATTCAGGGTCTGTGTTTATTGCTCTAGACATTTATGAAGGGCGAAACCAGGATCTGCGTGAGATTAAGTACTTGAGACAAATTGGCGAAATGGTCGTTGACAACTTGGATGATTTAGGCTTTCAGTACAACTGGAGTACTATAGGAGTAGTCAAGAAAGAGGGCGAAAAATTGCCGCAATTTCGGTACCATATGACCGTTCTCTTGGGCGAGGTGTATATGTTCGAGAAGAGATTGAGTCACCAAGAGTACATTAAGCTCCGCGAGCTCCTTAGGTCTGTGAATGTAGCTGACTATATTGGGGACATCAATCTTGACGTGAACAAGCTAGGTCTTCTGGACATAAACGGGCGCTCCTACACAATTCCGCTTGCTGAAGGATGGTGAACTGGGGTAGACATCACTGTTTAAACACAGTTGAAGTTTTTTATTGACTCTTACTTGCATGAAACTGGTCTTGCGCTCTTAGTCAACGGTGCATATGGTACTTCGTCCAGACTATGGAGATTAGTTTTCCACAGTCAGTTACCATAATAGCGTAAATGCATAGAGCTAGACTTAAATCTTCTAGAATCTATTCTTTTGACTCACCTCTCTTGAGTAAATAGGCTGTGTGAGTTTGTTTCATGGACGTGTGTGTATCTGGAGGAATAGAGGCATAACTCCACCGTTTAGGGATAACTCAGGTTCCTAGATCTGAGTGACTAAAAGAGATACGTTCTATGGATTGCAGAAAAGCTGCCCTTTCACCAAGCTTCTAGAAGGTATGAGTATCAATCTATGAGATGCATATATACAAAGAACGCTATGCCTAAGCGGAAAAGGAGAAAAAAGTTGCACACTCAGCCACAATGCTCCAGACAAAATTCGCTAACTCATAATTTGTGAATAATGAAAACTGTGTTGCATTTCAAGTGGTGGTTTGAGGTCAATGAGCATCAAGAAAAGATGAAAAAAGCACCCGGGAAAACAAAAAGAGTACACTTCATTAAGGCAAAAGTTCATTTACAACAAAGAAAAGCAGAAATTTAGAAGAACGAAGTAAGAGAATTTTTGTATCAATATGCGATTTGCATACATCTTCTACAGAGACACAATGTCGCGTTTCTCATGATTTAGTCAACAGGGTAAACCACTTTTAGTTCATTTTTAGCCTCAAAGTATTAAACTTAGTTTTTAGCCAACGTGTAGACGAAATCTTGAGGCATACAGACACAGTAGAACAGCAAAGCCTTCCACAACGCATAAGCTAAATTATTCCACAGTAATAATCTAACATATTTCAGCATTTTGCAGGATCCCCGAGATTGGTATCTTCTAATTTGACTCTCGAACTGCAGATGCATAGGCCCCAAGTTTGACCAACTGTTGAACCAAAAGGGAGCCAAGTTGGATCGAATCCTACCCCTCTCCTTCCATTTCAGAGGGGGAGTCAATTTGTCATTTCTTCCAACTAGAAATTCGACGATTTCAATAACATCAACAGAAGTTAAGAAATAATGAGATGTATTACCATTTGTATGATCAAATAGAATACAAGACACTTCTAAATAGTCTAAATTAGCAGGATTTGCTATTCTAATCCTGTTATTTGGTCTTTGAACTACCAGAAAATTGGCCTGCAAGAAGGAGCCATGCTGGAACCTCTCGATTCTTACAATCCGCCTACCTTGCCGGAACTCATGGTCGCTCCAAGGATGTTTCAAAATTTCGTCGAGAGTACCCCCATGGATCTTAAAATCAATATTATGGTATATTTGACTTTGCGATTGAAAGCCATAGGCAGATTTAGATCCGGGTTCCATAATATTGACCGGCCGACGAATAATTGGGTATCTATTAATTGGTACCGTTGCAGAGTTTACCTTGTACGGTACCGAACCCCCAAAAACAGGGTATTTGAAGTCCAATCGATTAGGATAGGCAACAGTACTATCCTCAGAAAGTAGACTGGTATAAATCTGACTGCTGTAACAACCAACAGAGTCGAAGGGAATTGAGTCGCTTTGTTGAATTAATGGAAATGCACCTCCAAACACAATATGACTTGACAGATTAAAATCATGGTAAACTGGCTCATATTTTCTGATTATGTCATTTTTTGGTAGTGAAAAACCTATCAGGCTCTGGAGTAGCGAATTTGAACACTCATTTCTCTGGTAAGAATCCTGGTGTTGCTCTCTGGTAATATCTTCAGACTGGCTCAGTGGATATAAGCCCTCAAATATCGACAGATCGCTATTTACAATTGTCCACAAATGCGGGGTTTGCATTTCTGTGCCTTTCACAGCGTTCCAAATTACTTGTTTCAGGGGACACCTTGGAAGGACGCGGTATTTGTGTTCATTGAAATAGATAGCACCTAGTGGCATTGTTCATCGAGGTCGGAAATGAAACGAGCTTGTGCATTTTGAGAAGATATAATAATACAATTTATTTTCAACTCCCGGATAAGCAAGTAGTACCGGAACAGATAGACCAAAAATTAATACTTTCCCGACGTCTGTTATGAAATAAAGCATAGATTTTCAACTGAAGCCGACATCGCACCAAATCAGACATCGATGATTGATGGAATCTCATCAGTCGGTCTGAACATGCATAGCGCTACTGACACGGTATTTGAGTTCAACCTGCAATATGTGGGCCGATGGTTATGAGCTTTGTTCGTTTTGATATGGAACAACAGAACGTAGATCGCTCAGCAATGTAGATCTACCGTTCCACCTTAGCATGGATAACAAATAAACCCGAGTGTGATCTGCAAATCAAAGTTCGGCCAACAGAAGTTATTGTATCTCGTGTGGTATCACGTTCAAAAGCGTTGTTAAGCCGCTGGTCAATTTTTGAGATGAGGAGCAACCTTTTGAGTTATTTGATATTTGGGACGTGTCAGATACAAACCAAAAAGATCCACTATCTTATTACGTATCTCGTTTACGCCTGCCGTATACTTGGTGCCGGCTAAAGTCTCTATCACGCAATGTTTTGGTATCTCAAAAATGAGCTACTTCTTTATTGGTCAATTTTTCTTGATAATAAACTCGAACCCCTATATAACATCCAGTGTTTGCAACCTACTGGAAATCTTAGACACTTCCAAATTATTAGAAAGGACAGTTTTGACCACCAAACAACAGATGTTCCCCAATAAGACGTAGATATCCAAGTGAAAGAAAACAATGATTGTAGAACCCAAAACTGTAAGGAACATATACGTTTCTGCAAGAGTGTAAATTCGTGTTCAAATTATTTTTTTCATATAATTCCTTACGCGGTACAATTTGAGGCATAATTTTGAGTGTTTTCATAACAGATGAAGGGTGTGGAATCTCATAAAGGTGTTGATATTATCACAATAAACTTTTTTGTGAGATTAAAGGCGAGGTTTCAGAGGAGTGAAGTCAGGTGGTGACTTTTATTTCAGATTTGAGGACTATAGTTAAATTGTTAAATCAAGATGAGCATTGCTAAAAAATGAAGTCCATTATTTGCATTCACAAATGGCATGCTTCCTAGAATAATATGCTGAGAGGAAAATAAATCCGATTTCACAGGTCAAAAATAACCAACTTATATGGAGGACTGTGATATTAGAACATAAAGCTTTCATAAGAAGAATAACTTAGGACATATTAGCCAAATTTAGATACTGTGATCTCAGAATGAGCGGTTTAATCTTCTTAAGTTACGAAATACTAGCTCATCAGGAGTTTTCTTAGACATTCATGCTATGATTATAGCTCACAAAACAGGAACAAGCCAAAACATACGCAACAAGGATATCATGGTTCAGATACAATGAAGGGGCTAGATAGAGTATGCAATTTCTCATGATGCTAAGTGAATTTCTGGAGGTCGAGCAGAGAAATATTTAGGTACAGAAGTCTATAAATAACCAGGCGGGACAGGGGTTGCTAGTTATGTATCATATGAGCACCACGTTGTCAAATGAGGTAGATTAAGTGAGAATTAAGTCAACAACTCTAAAATTATCAAGAAATTCAAAGTCTGGTGTTACTTGAGCAACATGCCATTCGTTTAGCTTTGAAGGGAATGATTTTCTAACGGACTAGACTCAGAGATTATCTGAGCATCGTCCTTTAGACATAGCTCAAGTTCTTTGTAATATTGTATCACAGCGCACAGTAAAAAAACCTGAACAGGCCAAAATATCCATTATTCTACGCAGGAGACTTAACAAATGGTAATCATGGGTGTTCGGTGTGGGAGAGAAGAAATGCGAATCATAATCACTTTGTAGACCAACTCGTAACAAGAGAAGCATCACAAAAGCTTGAAAGAAATGAGAAAATCCCAAGACTCTTGCAATATTAAATGGTAATTTTGAATCTACTGGCCGAAAGGCTGATCTGTGCAATCTGCCGCAGCTCAACATTTGCATCAACATATTCGTGATCCTGAAATATCCAGTAGCACACGAAAAGTAGTTAGAAAAAGAAACGACATGAGATCATGCAACCCAGGAGATCACAATCTACACCAGAAGCTAATTGCCGATTTTTTTTTCTCAAACTACATTCCTAAAACACAGGAGTTTCATACGTACACTGCTTTATTTTACAGCTTCCTCAATTTCAGTGTTTTCATAATGTACAGCGGAATTAACGAATGTTATGTACCCAAAAGAGAAGAAGAATTTCAGATAAAGTTCCCAACTGAAAACAACCAACTCATTAAAAAATTCAACTCCAAGTTGGGCCTCCGGGTAAAAAGCTTTCAGACAAAGTGGTAATTTTGCCCACAAGATTGATGATCAGAGGAAGAAGCTCATGCCGAATGGTAAGCTTTGAATTTGGAGAAGCTCGTATGAGATATTCAAAATAAAAGTTATTCGCTGGCTAATATGTCCTAGTAAACAGAAATCAGAAGAATTATCTGCAATTCCTACTTGGTCTGGGCATGGTCTAGGTTGGTAAAACAGTTACATTTATTCGTTTTTCTTCCGTCAAACACATTTATTGGGACCCATTTCTATTTCCGTTGTGTCTCTCTGTTGTAAGCTATTAGTGTCTGGGAGATACCTCGCCATTATCATTGGAAGTCTCACCGCCCAACTATTTTGGTGCTCCATATTTTCACGCTTCTTGCAATAAAAAGGATCATAGATCGTTGAATTGAATTAAACGATAAGAGACATTTTCCTTTCTTATTGTCTCTTTACATGATGCAACTGCATATCCTGATGCACATTTCATTGTCGTGGAAAATTAAATCAATGGACGTACAAATTGAATGAAATGGCGATACATAGTTCAATAAAAAGAAATACACACAGAAACTTATGTCAGTGTATCAAAACGTATACGAACCGTAAGGCGTGGTATTTCAATAAAACCACACCATCTAGGACCAAACATATTAGACCTTGACGGACTCCATGCATATCGCATACCCTCCACAAACATACAAATTTTGTTATTTCAGAAGTCAGACATAAACAGTTTTCAATTTAATTACCGTCTACTTTGCTGAATAGACAAACACAGAAGCTAAGCGGAATCAAAAACGTTCAGCTCATTCGCATCGATCTTTATATCTCACTCTTGAAAGGTTTAATGGACTCTCCGAACCAAATGGTTCTTTCAATTGAGATCAATCTGTCTCTTAGCTGTCTTTGAATTTCATCAATATTCTGTTCCCATTTGTTTTCACTAGTAAAATCACTCGTTCCTCTGAATTTCCGGCTAGACATTTGCTTACATCCCAATGATATTATTGTTCATATCAGTTGTTTTCTTGCTATTTAACGTAATCTGTAATATGATCCAGAGCTCTTAGTTGTTTTTGTGAAGCATAATTCAAGCATAGCTTTGCTGAAATAAAAACGAGGGCGGTATTATTGTAGCATGAAGTGTAGGATGAAAACTGCTTCTGTGACACAAACTATCGTTTCCATACCTCTGGCCAACTCTTGAAGACTTGTTGCCCTTGGAACTCCTTTCTCGTTTTCAATTCCTGAGTGCGGTATAAGCAAGGCGCTAGAAAATATTCAAAATAATATAATCCCTGCCACCTCATTCACTTTGAAGTTTCAAACAGGAATAGGAATGCATTGCCCTAGCCCTAACAAGGACCTGGGCTCCTCTCAAAAGTTTCATACCAAGCAGTGGAGTCTTTGAGGAAACAGGCAGATCTTCAGAAGAGAGTCTATTGATGTATAACATTCCGGCCATACATTGAGAATACTAACTCATTTTAAGAATAGAGGGAATCAGATTTGAATTACGAAAAAAAAGGAATGTATGTGAGGTGAGCAGATTTCGTGGAGTATTCTCTTTACTCACATTGGACGTTACAAGTGCTGGTGCACTGCTATTTGGATATGATCACAGAGACTGAGTTTCTATGTTGGAAAACGGAACGACAGGAAAATGATACTTTCATGAAAGCGGTGAAACGGAAAATAATTCAGTAAAAAGTTTGCTTCCATTGTGCAGCCTCCAATTTAGGAAACATTGCAGAATGGTGCAACCCAATTTTTTTCCCAAACACATTTATTGGTGTTTCTTAATGATGCTTTCCACTCAGAAACGAATATGGCGTACCATTCTAAATTTAGAGACAGATGGCACATAGATTCTTGATATCGGGTTAAAGAGGCCAAAACGATCAAACTTATTGTTGAATAAAAGAAAAAGGTCCCTCCTCCGTTCTGAGGTACTAAGATTTCACCTCATTTGTCTGTCCAAATTCCAACACGTCTTGTACTTTGAAGAACTGTAACTAAGTTTCTTATTGCGCCTATTTTCGAGTTCCAAGGATATTTTCTGACTGCTCATTCCGGAGTTTTCTTGTTGATTCTTCGAGGATCAGCTTCGCGATTTTACTTTGGCCGCAAGTCAACAATATAGACGGCCTCACTGAAGCAACTAGAAATATTTCTGAAACTGACTCACATTAATTTTTTAATAAAGTAAAGTCAGCACTCTACTGCGGTATCGTCTTACCCGAAGAAGAACCAGCGTTTCTACATGTATTTTTCCTGCAAGTTCCTTCAGGCTTCCTCCTGAAACCAACATAGCGGTGGTTTGACCGCGGCGCCGAAAAGTATAAATTACGTCTAGTCAGATCAAAATGATACATTGACATTACATTAATGGTTTCGTTCGTTTTTGTGAGCGTGATCTTTTGGGCTTCGTGCCACGCGCTTTATTTCTTATGTCCTCCTCAAACCAGTCAGGGAACACAAGTTTTCACTGATTGCGGAGGTGGTTCCTTTCTTCACCATTATCCATTGTCAGCAATCACCGTGGTGACACCTAAATACTCTGCGGTAACTCTGACTTGGGCTCTGACGACTCACTCTGTAAAGGTGACTTCTTCATTGAGAACGACTATTGGATACACGTACAATATGTTTGCTGCAAGTTTTGTTGGTTGTACTTGGGTGATGTTTAACTATTATTGCGATCTGAGTCTGTCTACGATTCTGGTAGCAGACTTTTACACGACCTTTTATATTCCGGAACCAGAAAACACCACAGTGGAGAGTATTTCCATTCTTGAAACTACGGTGACGGTGGATAGGACAATTACCTTAGACTCGACTATTACTGCCTCTGTTTGTCTTGGTCCAGGTGGGGTTGAAACAATCTACACCAGTGGACCTATTGAAGGAACTAGTACTGTTACTTCATGTGCTTCTCGTTAAATAAATAGCCTGCGTTTTTAAGTTAGTGTACAGACATTTGATGGAAGACCTTCGCTATGCTCGATAAATATTGTATACTAGACCCGGACTGGTACATTCTTCACGTGTGCTGTCACAAAAGGATAAATAATCAAAGAAGGAAGAAGGATGTGGATCGTTGATTATTGATGTAATTTGATGCATCTCAACCACTATCCTATTTGGTCAAAGCACAGGATCGGAGGTATCAGAAACGGATGACAGTCGAATGGACTCTCAGGTGTTGAGATTTCCTCCGAATTTCATATTTCAACTTGATTTGTGTATTCTAGTAAAACGAAATTAAAAGCCGACCATTTGTTGTAGAAACCACAGTGCATCATAAAGTTAGTCTAGTAATGGGCAGGTCGTAGAGCTTTCGTGAATGAAGATGTATTCGTGTTCCGATGTCTTAACCAAAAAAGTAGTGACGGATTTATATGTGTTTGCTCATTCCTTTCAACAGTCGAAAATTATCATTTAGGCCATAAAATCCCACCAACATAATCTCGAGTGTGAATTTGGGCGAGCCGTATTGGCATGTACACCAATATAGAACATCCGCTTGATGGTACCTTTGCCCTAGTACTACTTGCATACATAGAGAAGTGGGGGTGTTTTGTGCATATAAGTTGGAGAGTAATATTAAAATTTCTTGAAGAAGGTTTCCCTTTTATGGAGGAGAATTTTACCCGAAACCAAGTCTCTCATTCGGAATTAGTTTCCTATAGATCATTAATTTGTAGATGGTGGGGAATTTCTTTTAATGGAGCCTCACTTATGCAGCCACTACGATTCTCAATATAGTAACAGCTATCCTTATTTTGCCTTTTTAAATTTTTGTATTTGCAGATCAAAGAATACCCTCGTACAGTCTGAGCTGGTCAAGTCACGACTATTGGAAGGGTTACTCGTCATTTCTGTTTCATAACAGTAAAAGAGCTTTGTTGAAGGCTTTGTTGAAGAAAATATGGGCAAACACGCAAAAAGTTCTCAGATTACATGGACACTATTTTTAAATGGATCACCTATAGGAAAAAGGTGTTACTTATTTCCTTTAGGAATGTTCGACTGTTAGATGGCAAGGCTTAGGGTCACTGTCTCTAAAAGACAAAAGACAAAACACAAGAGATAGAAACAAAAGGTGGATATATTCACAAAAGCCTTCAGCGGTAGATTTCCTCTTTTGATAAAAAAATTGCTCTTTCTCTTTCCCATTCCGGCTCCTCGTCTCTTAATGTCTTGTCCAAATTTCAATACAACAATCTTACTAAATGTCCTTTTCTCATAAAACATTCCAGTAGAAATTAGACTCGTTTAAGGAAAACAGGAGCTGATCTCCTCTCAAATGCAATGGGTTCTTTCTTACTATTGCCACACTAAGGACTTGTGGCAGTTATGGACTGAATGTGCTCTCAACATCAACACCATAAGCCTGGCCAAAAGGTTTGCGTTCCTATATTTTTGTGACTTCGTGGTGTAGGGGGACATCTTCAAAAGAAAGCTAATTTTCTAGCGTTTTGCAACACCGGTATGTGTTGAACGCTTCATACGCAGTCGTAGAGAAAAGGTACAATGTATCCGCTTGACAGTCTCACAAATATTGTTTTTACAACAAAACTCTCCTACTCATCCGAATTCTTCTTTTTTTTCTTTTTCAGAATCCGTTTTATCATTGAAAAAAAAAAAAAAAATCATTCACCAATCTATGTGCTGGCGCACTACATGGCACACTTCGCACGTCACAGCACAACGGCTAGACCGGATCGAAAAGAGAAGAGAAAGAGAAGAAAAAATTAGAAAAGAGATGAAAGTAGATCAAGCTCGTCAAAGTCTAGATCCATACGACAGCCCTCATAAAATACATCACACTTACACTTTCATTCCATTAGCAGTTAACCAGCCACCTTTATGATTGGTCTGCACACAGTGCCCATATTGCTCACTCACTTCAACTCCGTCATATTCTCCTGCACCGCACCAACTCCTCTTTCAATGTCGAGAAAACACAGCAAAAACACAGAAAGACAGCTTATTGACATAGTCAATAGTAGATCCAATCTCAACAAATGTGGTGAGTGTGGCTCAGATTACCCCACTTGGGCATCATGGAATCTTGGTGTCCTTCTCTGTGGAAGATGTGCCAATCTACACAAAAAAGTGCTCTCTGTTGAAGGCCCAAGGGGCCATCCTGTGTCCAGAGTCAAATCATTGACTCTTGAGACATGGAGCGACGACCAGATCGAGTCATTGCGCCGAATCGGTAACAAAAAGGCCAAGCAACGCTGGAACCCAATAAGAGTGCCTTTTCCCCACTCCGACGACGACGACGCGCAAATAGAGCAGTACCTCCGCGAAAAGTACATACTTGGAAGTTTTCGGCACGGTTCAGTCGATGATGACGCGGACGACAACTTCCTGAGGTACTCAAACGACATACACCATGGTTCAGGAACTCTGACGCCCGCCAGCGGCTCGCGGTCACGCCTGTCGACACTCACACGGCGCCTGTCGCGCCAGGTGCCCCGCTTGCTGCACCGCAAGCTCACCACCTTTGAGCAGGGCCAGTACCTGGCCCAGATCCATAAGATCATGAGTTACGGATACACCAACCGTGACACCGTGGCAGAAAGTGTGATTCTCGCACTGGGTGACGTAGACTTTGCATTGGACATTTTGGATCACGACTCACGCGTCAACCCGACGCTGGAGGAGCTTCCTCCCGACTTACCCAGACGGCCGGTTGTTTCGGCCACTCCCTCTACATCCTCCGCTGCTGTTTCGGCGTCTGCACCTGAGTGGTGGTCTGCGCCATCTTCTGGTGTGACCGCAACAGCAACCGGGGTGTCTGGAGTTTCTGGCGTCTCTGGAGTCAATGGAGGAGGAGTGGCCCCTAATGCTACTGCTTCTGGTCCTCAGATCTACCAGTACACCGATCCCGTTACAGGGCAGGTTTCGTACGTGGATCTGAATGGCCAGCAGTACTTGGACCCTAGCAATCCACAGCACCAGCAGTTGTTGATGCAACAGACAAACCCACAGCTTGTGGCCCAGCAGACAAACAAACAGAACATTATGTCGCTCTACTCGCAGCCAAACAACTTCACCACCAACGTGGCAGTGCCCCAAGGCCAGCAACAGGGGGTCCAGAGCGCTCGGCCGTCGATTGGGCAGCAGAGCCTCAGTCAGCAAAGTATTGGCCAGCAGAGTCTTGGCCAGCAGAACTTCAGCCAACAGAGCCTCCCGACTGGTGGTCAGAACATGGGCCAGAACATGGCTCAGCAAGGCATTCAGAATTTCGGTCAACAGAACTTTGGCCAGCAGAATCTCGGACAACAGACAATGGGTCAAATGCAGCCCGGACAGACCGGAGTGCAGTATGGACAGGCGCCGATGTATGGACAACAGCAGGTATTCATGCAGCCTACGGTACAGCAGCAGACCGGATTTTATGGCCAGCAGCAGTACAGCCAGCCACAGCAGTACTGGCAATGATGAATCGAATGTATATACAATAAAAGTTAGGGACCTTGGAGGTGGTAAGGAAGTAGTACAGAATTGGGGTGAGGAAATTGGTAAATAGAGTAGAGGAGCGGTACTAGAAGCAATGCACAGATTGAGTATGTATCTCCTAAGGTGTTGCGTGGATAGAGGCTGCCCCAGCGAGATTCGAACCACAGTTGTATCGATGTGGTAGGTTGTTCTTGTGATTATATCCTGCATATACGTCATTTGTCCAGGATTGTCGACCTGGTGCTGGATTTGGCCCTGGTAATAGGTTCATACGATGAATTAATAAAAAGTAATGATGTGAATGACTCGAAACAAAAAGAAATGCCTTCAGCCAGATTCGAACTGACGATCTCCTCATTACTAGTGAGGTGCCTTACCAACTTGGCCATAAAGGCTGTTATTGAAATGGTATGTAATTTTTCCTACGTGTCCAAAACACGCATTTCGATTTTCCGAAATTTTGAGCGAAGAGCTTCAGCTTTCAACTCACTGTTAAGCCTGGCATGTACTAAACGATTCTGGCTTCAATTTGGGCATAATTGCTACTTTGAAAGTCGACTTTACTATGGAAGAGGGCCTTCAGAAGAGAACACTCGGAAACTCATGTGAGATTCCTGTATATAGTGTGAAATTGACTTTGACTACATACACTCTAATCTCCTGCGTGTCCTAAACACAGAGTAAAGCTACCTTCAGAAGAATCCTGGAATGTTTGACAGGTTTGAATAGTTTTTGATGATTCAGAGCGGCAAATTCGAAGAGTTTCTGTTTTCTTTTTTCTCATGTGGTGTTTCTAAAAGGATCCCTAGTCACATTATTGTGCAGGCCATATGAGTGTCGTGGCTTCAGATGAAGGCTTACGTAGCCAAAACCCTGCGTGTTGTATATGGGGAATGTCACACGAGCGAATCTGAGGAAAAATGTGAAGTGGTTGCGTGTTCTAGTTCGGTACTACAGTAGGCATACAAGTGCACAGCTGAGAACAGGAAAAGAGCTTAAATATGATTAACCAATGAAACCAACTGATGTAAAGAAACGAAAATGACGCTTGCAAAACAGCAACCTGCATCATGTTGAGAAACATAGCTGGTAGCATTTTAAAATTAAGCATTTCGCATTGTGGCCTATGTCCTCGATTTCACTAGTCTGCAAAGCAACAGAGCCACAGGTCGAACTGGTATCTGAGTGTTAACTGAAGGTTCGATCCATCATAGTGTATTTCTTTCCAAAATAGTATGAGAGGTTGAATTAAAGCGTGACCATAATATGGATAAGCCTGCACCACGCTCAGGGTACACTAATGGGTGGGTATGGCATTTCTTCCAAAAATCTATTTATTTCAAATGTTTCGTTTGAACATACGTGTTAAAAGGTCCAGAAATGGAATTATTTAATAAAAGTGATAACACTCTGAATTCAGAAATAAGCTCGTGATCAAGCAACAGAGATATTGGGAATACTAGAATAGACACAAGAAATGCAGAAAATGAGTATCTTAGAAATGATGCTGATACCAAAATCACTGAAATTGTGAAAGGATTGGAAATTGAAATCATTAAAGGCCCTTCCGATGCTGGAGCGACTATAAGTATCGGAGGGAAGAACTAGATGTACTAGTACAGGAAATTTTAATACTCTAAATGCTGACAATAAAAGAAATGAATGGAAACTAATGTGATGATTTCGATCAAAAACTACTGAAGTCATATCTAGTGCTATAATCATGTAAGTACAGATTTGGGAAAACTGAGAGAATAGTACTCCAAGAAGAATGTCATTCCTGTGCAATGGCAGATTTAGTGGAACGTGTAGCGACCAACCAGATCTGTAAAATCGTTCAGACTCAAAATAAACTTTTTCTAGGGCAATCGACCAGTCATACTCAAAACTACATTTCCGTGATTTTCCCTCTTGTCTGTTCTCGTTCCTTATTGGCAGAAATGGTGGAACGTGGGGTCAGGGCTTATCGCTTTCTGCAGTACAGCCGGGAGTTATGGCTAATACCCAGTAGGAGGCAACAGCAGCCAGTGATAATTTGAGAATAGTTAAAAACCCAAATTGGGTTTTCAAAAAGTCAATTGCATGATTTTTTCATCGGATTCCCCAATCTGGTCTGTGCTGAGCAATTTGGTTGTCTGATCTGTCCTGGACGGAACGCTCGGATTCTCCACAATTTGACCGGTTAGTGAGAAGTCATAGAGGCCGCACAAACTACGCCAATGCACCAGCACAGCACCAGATACAGAACCGTAAGCAGTTTTTCCAGAGCAGTCCAAATGTCACACTAACTCAATTGGTCACGCGAAACACGCCACTTCTTCCTAAACTAGTAGCATTTTCCCGAATATGCTAGAACCTTCTGGAACATGCAGGAACGGGAGTGTCCACTAAACCCACTAGTATAAAGGCTAGTCACCCCACCACTATTCACTTCTAACCATTCAAGTGAAAACATGGACGAAACACAATTCACAGATAATGCGTTGCTGATCATCCAGCGTGCTACTGAGTTGGCACGCGATGCATCCAACACCCAGGTTGTGCCTTTACATTTTTTGGCAGCCATGGTACCTACTGACGATGAGAACTCTACTCAGTACTTGAAGACATTGATTCTGAAAGCACGGTACCAGTGGCCAGATTTCGAGAGAATTGTCAACCGCCATTTGGTCAGGTTGCCCTCTCAGAGTCCAGCTCCTGATGAAGTTAGACTCAGTTACGCTGCTGGTCAGGTTATGACCAAGGCCAACAAAATCAAGGCCCAGCAGAAAGACAACTACGTTGCACAGGACCACATTTTGTTGGCGCTTTTGGAAGACGACTCTATCAAGGACATCTTCAAAGAAGCTCAGATCAAGGTCGACACCATCAAGAACCAGGCCATTGAGTTGAGAGGAAACCAGCGGATTGACTCTCGCCAGGCTGACTCCTCGTCGAGCTATGAGTTTTTGAGCAAATACTGCGAGGACTTGACGGAAAAAGCACGTGAGGGAAAGATCGATCCTGTCATTGGCAGAGAAGAAGAGATCAGACGGGTGATCCGTGTTTTGGCGCGGAGAACGAAGTCTAACTCGGTGCTTATTGGTGAGGCCGGTGTGGGTAAGACCTCCATTGTGGAAGGTGTGGCGCAGCGGATCATCGACGGCGATGTTCCCAGCATTTTGGCCAACTCCAGGCTTTTTGCCTTGGACTTGGGTGCGTTGACCGCCGGTGCCAAGTACAAAGGTGAGTTTGAGGAGAGAATCAAAGGTGTGTTGAACGACATCGAAAAGTCCAAGGAGATGATCATTCTCTTCATTGACGAGATCCACATGTTGATGGGAGACGGTAAGTCGGACGCTGCTAACTTGTTGAAACCTATGTTGGCACGTGGTGCGTTGCACTGTATTGGTGCGACCACTTTCGCCGAATACCGTAAGTTCATTGCCAAGGATGGAGCGTTCGAGCGGAGATTCCAGAAAATCGACGTTCCAGCAACAACTATTCCTGAGACGGTTGCTGTGTTGAGAGGTTTGCAGCCTCGGTACGAAATCCACCACGGTGTGCGGATTTTGGACTCAGCGTTGGTAACGGCAGCCCAGTTGGCCTCCAGATACTTGACCTACAGAAGTTTGCCTGACTCTGCAGTGGACTTGATTGATGAGACGGCGGCGCAGGTCGCGGTGCAGAGAGACTCCAAGCCTGAAGAGTTGGACAGCTTGGAGCGCTCGTTGAACTTGGTGGAGGTTGAGATCAATGCGTTGGAGAGAGACAAGGACGCCGATTCGGAGTCGCTGGAGCGTCTTGAGCAGGCCAAGAAGAAGAAGGCTGAGTTGGAGGAAAGATTGCACCCATTGAGAGAGCGGTTCCAGCAGGAGCGCAAGGGCCATGACGAGTTGATTTCGCTCAAGCGGAAACTCGACGAGTTGGAGATCAAGGCACAGGATGCCGAGAGAAGACACGACAATGGTGCCGCCGCTGATTTGCGCTACTTTGCTATTCCAGACGTCAAGAAGCAGATCGAGGAGTTGGAAGTGAAGGTGGCCGAGGAGGACGCCAACAGTGCTATGTTGAGCAATGTGGTGGGTCCTGATGCAGTTGCTGAGACTGCGGCCAGATTGACTGGAATTCCAGTGACCAAGTTGACCCAGGCCGAAAACTCCAAGTTGATCAACATGGAGAAGGTGTTGTCGTCGGAAGTGGTTGGTCAACCTGAAGCCGTGAAGGCTGTGGCTAATGCAGTGAGATTGACTCGTTCTGGTCTTGCAAACCCCAACCAGCCTGCGTCGTTCTTGTTCCTCGGATTGTCAGGTTCTGGTAAGACGGAGTTGGCCAAGAAAGTGGCAGGGTTCCTCTTTGCTGATGAAAAGGCCATGATCAGAATCGACTGTTCGGAGTTGGGCGACAAGTGGTCTGCTTCCAAGTTGCTTGGTGCTGCTCCAGGTTACGTTGGATACGAGGAGGGAGGAATTCTTACTGAGGCCGTGTTGAGAAGACCATACTCTGTTGTTTTGTTTGACGAGGTGGAGAAGGCTGCGCCTGAAGTGTTGACGGTGTTGTTGCAGATTCTCGACGACGGCAGAGTCACATCTTCTCAGGGTAAAGTGATCAACTGCTCCAACTGCATTTTCATCATGACTTCCAACTTGGGTGCAGAGTACATCAATGCATCCAAGGGCTCCAAGATTGACGCGGAGACCAAGGAGTTGGTGATGGAGGCAGTCAGACACCACTTCAGACCCGAGTTCCTCAACAGAATCTCGTCGATGGTTGTTTTCAACAGATTGTCCAGAAAGGCCATCGCCAAGATCGTGCGGATCAGAATCGCTGAGATCCAGAAGAGGTTTGCTGCTAATGGCAAGGCCATCACATTGGACCTTGACGACTCGGCGTTGGAGTACTTGTGCACCAACGGCTACTCGCCCGACTTGGGTGCCAGACCTTTGAACCGTCTTATCCAGAGAGAGATCTTGAACAAGTTGGCCGTTTTGTTGTTGAAGGGCCAGATCAGAGACAAGGAGACGGCTCGTGTTGTGTGTAACGACAAGGGTCTTGAGGTTCTTCCTAACCACGAGGCCGAGGATGTGGAGATGGAGGATGCAGACTGGGATGACGAAGATGATGACCTTGAGACGCCAGCGCTCGACTAAGGTCTTGGTGGAGGCTGATAAGCCTCTTTGATGCATATAGTAATATCGAAGAATAATGGAATATGGTTGTAGTAAGTGACAAGAGTGACAATATTAAAGATTTAATGAGAGGGTTGAGTGGTAACTACCGTTGGCTATGAAAGAAATAGAGACTTCGGAGATGTTCCCTTGAAAATTGCTTTCTGGTTTGTCTGATTAACCTCAGTATGAGGAATGTGAAGTGGAGGTAATACCCAACACGTAAAAACTCAAACTCTACTAAATCCTATGATTGTAGCGGTATCGGAGGTTGAAAATGAAATTTTACAAACTCTGACCCCAATTTGCCTTCTATTCTCAGGTAGCTTCACCTCTACATTCACTCTTTGGCTGCGAAAGTCTAGTCCAAGCGCACATGAATCATAACCAACGAACGAGATGAAAAAGATGAAAAAAAAGATGAAAAAGAGTCAGCAGATATCTCAAAATAACTCGAATAAGCTCCCAAAACAGAAAAATTACTCACCCCACTCATTAGCTCCAATGCTTCCCCTTCTGTCTACATTACTCATCGCAGCATAATGGTGCGCGCACGCCCGGCTCATCTTAAAAACCTGGACTTTGCATTTTTCTCACTAATGGCGTCCAGAACTCAGTTTGAAAACTCCAACGATGTGGGGGTATTCTCCAAATTAACTAACTCGTACTGTCTTGTTGCAGTGGGTGGCTCTGAAAATTTCTATTCGGCATTCGAAGCTGAACTTGGTGATGTCATCCCTATTGTACGTACTACTATAGCTGGTACCAGAATCGTCGGCAGAATGACTGCTGGTAACAGAAGAGGCTTGTTGGTTCCTACACAGACCAGCGACCAGGAACTAATGCATTTGCGTAATTCTTTGCCTGACAGCGTTAAAATTCAGCGTGTGGAAGAGAGATTGTCTGCGTTGGGTAACGTGATCTGCTGCAACGACTACGTCGCTCTTGTGCACCCAGATATCGAGCGTGAGACCGAAGAGTTGATTGCCGATGTGTTGGGTGTTGAGGTTTTCCGTCAGACCATCGCTGGAAACGTGTTGGTTGGGTCTTACTGTTCGTTGTCCAACCAGGGTGGATTGGTCCACCCACAGACTTCTATTCAGGACCAGGAAGAGTTGTCTTCGCTTTTGCAAGTTCCTATTGTGGCCGGTACTGTGAACAGAGGTTCTTCCGTTGTGGGTGCTGGTATGGTGGTCAACGACTGGTTGGCTGTTGCTGGCTTGGACACTACTGCGCCTGAGTTGAGTGTGATTGAGTCCATTTTCCGCTTGCAGGATGCACAACCTGATGCTATCCAGGGCAGCTTGCGTGACACTTTGATCGAGACTTACTCTTAGGGAGGAAGCATGGGACGGAAAAGCTTTGGGATATAGAGAATGGTTGTATGGTGTGGGTTTTGACTGGCGGGTACTATTGGACTTTTTGAAAGCTGATCTCCAGTTGCTTATGGAATGTTGATGTTATTGATCTAGCCACATTGGTGTTGGTATTGTCAGATATTGCAATATTGCATTTTGGTTCTGATGTGATTTGTCATTGATGTTCTTATTCTTTGATAATCATTGGCACTGACATCACTATTCGGAGAAGGCAGTATGCACGGCTTGTGTCTTCTGCATATGCCCCTGGGCTTGTCTACAGCTATATTGCCCTGTCCTATATTGCCTGTCGTGCTATGGAGGCCACGTGACTTGCTGGATTACTATCTCCGGCTGAGGTCGTTTTGCTACTCTTATCGGCACTCCAGTCCCCGCCGTGTCGCCGGATTCAGCACTATCTCCGATATCTGTTTCTTTCCTGGGCCATATAGCCCATAATTCCACTAGGCCATGCTCCGTGGTGGGCCGCACTGTATATTAGACACTACCTGGCTGAGTTGTAGAGCAAGCCCCGAATTGAGTAATTCCAACGTTTTCGTTAAAAAAATCTGATAACAACTTTTGCTCAAATGTTTATCAGTCATGCAGAATGCGGAGTTGTGCTGTACGAGCCCGCGGCTCTCTTTTCCTTTGTTCGTGCCATGTGACGGTCGATATGTACTATTCGGGTAGTTTCCTGTATGCGCGCGACTCCAACTTCCACTATATCCATGTGGACTATCCAATATTAACTTGTACGACGCTAACCACCATCCAAAACCCACAACAATTTTGGCATGGATTTTTTGGGGATTAGGCGTGGGGCTATCCGCGGTGAAGCCTATAAAAAATTGGCCAGAGTTTCTTTGGAATTGCCTGCCTCTGAAGCAACTCATGACTTCTCCAGTTTGTTGAACACTCTGCACCCACAAAAACCCAAGCTGGTGTTTTCACTTAACCAGTTCGAGATCTTGTTGGCGTTATGTGATGCTACGGCCGCTGATATGACTGCAACAACCCAGGCAGATGCTTTGGTTGAAAAGTTATCGGGGTATTTGGTTGGCTTGCCACGGATGCGGTTTTCCGAGGCAGTTTTTGCTTCCTTGGGGAAAAACTCTCCCTGGATGGTCTTAGGTGACCGTCTCACTCATGCGTTGGCAAACTTGGCCTTCAAATTCGACAACTCGTTGATGGATCAAGTGGTTGATACGTTTCGTGATTTTGTCGAGCAGTTCTTCGCCAACAACGACCTTGACTTGCCTGACTATCTTGTGTTGTTAGGAGTTTTGGGTGCGTTGAACAAAAACGCACGTCTTTTCACCGTGTCTCCGCTGGCGTTCCGTGTGTTCTACTTGTTGGACGCCTGCATCGATAATGTGGACTTCTTGAACGACGTCGAAAGCTTTTCTGCGTCAGTATACTCCCAATCGGAGATCCGTCACTTTCTTGACCAGGACCAAATTGCAGATTTCTCGCCTATCTTGTTCTTGCAATGTTTGTCCAAGTTAATGTGCAGCATCACCAGCAGTGTGGTGGGCGCAACGAGACCTTTGATGGATTTTCTTTTGTCCAGGGCCTCTTCAGAGGCTTTGAACGATTCCGCGGAATACGTCAACACAAGCGGAGGCCAAATGAACGGGTCACTGTTGAGTGTACCCAGAATAACTAATATGTCTGCACCCAACGGGAATGTGGGCCTGAATGGAACTGCAACACCAAACGGTGGAGACCACTCGAACGCAAATGTGGATTATGGTGTCAACTCTTTTTTCAGCTCGGAAAATGAAGCCGGTGGCTTGAACTTGTCTTCTCACCAACTAGACATTGTCCAGAAGTTGACGGAAAATGCCTTGCAAAAGTTGGACTTCTTGGACCGCGGTGAGACATACATTGTTTACTCGTCCATTTCTCGGTTGAAGTTGGGTTACTTGGCCAAAAGCGAGCTTTTGCAGGTTGTTGTATGTGGTATCTCTGCTGATGCGGTTGATGTGGCACCAGCCAAGAAGATCTTCCACAACTCCATTGGCATTTTTGACGTGATGCTCGATCACAACTTGGGAACGGCGGTGTTCCATTTGGGTGCACTTCTTGTCTTCAAAGACTCCTCGGTGGGTTCTTCGTTGACTCGTGCTTTTACCTCCTTGGTTGCCAACCCTAATCTCAGCTCGGCTCAATGCCAGTCGATTTCCAAAAGTGTGGGTCTTGCCAGTAAAGTCCTTTCTCAGGATGCAGTGGTAACCACTATCTACGCTTTGGCCAACTTGCTTTTCGTGGGTAACGAGCTGTTGCAATTGCGCAGCAGAAGAAGCACCGGTTTACGAGGCTCGACCACCGGAGATACTTTGGGACTCAAGCAGCAGGAAGGAAAGCCCAATCGACTTATCAGAAACAACACATTACTGAAGAAACCAAGCGCAGAGAGGGAAGTTGGCTTCACTGACTTGGAACATAAAAAAGTATGTGAGAACGCCGTTACCGCCATTACTGAGGTGGTGGCTGCGTGTGGTGACGAGAGTGTCAGTGCGTTGGCAGTGACAATTTTGTCGCAGAAAACTGCAAAGTTGAACACGACTGTGGCTCCTCCATTGTTGGAAGGTTTGGTCGGATGTGCTCCATACTTGCCAGAACGTGAGTTTGTCATTGTGGTGCGGTTACTCCATAAGTTGTCCTTTGATGCTTACGAGGCCAAGAACAAAGGACTTTTGGCTATTCTCAATGAACTGAGGTCCACGTTGTCTCGGAAATTGCTCCAGTCGAACCCACTCTACTTCATTTACTTGAAAGAGATCTTGTCTGCGATCATCAGCAAGGGTGACGTGCAAGTGTTGGACCACCACCGGTCGCATAATGAGATTAGTGCCATTGGTGACCAGATTTCTATCTACTTGAAACCGTTGGCAGAACTTGTTCCTGATGTTCATAGAGGTGAAAAGCCTTTGCACAATTTGGATAGTGAAATTGCTGATTTGTTCCGCAACATCTGGTTCAACATGGTGGTGCACGGCTATTCGATCAACTCGGTCAATGCCAAGACCTACGCCACGGAATTAGAGAGAATCGCCTACAACACTCCACCTTTGGCTTCTGAACTTTCATGGAACAGAACAGAGACATCTTTGGAGTTGAACACTGTTTTGAAGAGAGGCTCCTCCAACCATAATGTGAAGGACCACCGGCACATTGTGGGAGACATCTTTGAGATTTCAAGAACAATGTCGTACTCCAAATTGATGTTTTTGGCTGCTGCCTTGTTTGTTGAATCTTTGAGAGTGAAGACCGGAGACTGCCACATGGTATTGAAGTACTACTCGGACCCTTCTATGAAGACAAGTGGAATTGACAAATATCTCGGCTACATTGCCTTCAAGATCAACAAGGACTTTATTGGGTTGGTTCATTGTGGTGCGGATAAGCAGTTCACTGCTGAAAGCATTGCTCTGCAACTTACCCAGATGTTGATTCTCTGCTGCTATGGACTTGAGGATTTGCAGGATGCCGCTATTCAGTGCTGTGACTTGCTCATCAAGAAAGTACCTTCGTCTTTGTGTCATCATAAGAGTTTGTTTGCATTGTTTGACTTGTTGACCTTGTTGTACAACAGTGTCATAGATGCTGAGGTGAGCCAGTATGAGCCTACGTTCTTGTACACTGCTAGGAAAACAGGAATCGAGTTGCGGCTTCCAGACTCGTACAGCTGGAGAACCGAGACTTTCAACAGATTACACGAAAAGGCTATCAGTTGGCTTAACTTGCTTTTTGTGAAGTGTTCTTTCGACACCAAGAGTTTGATCCAGTCGTATGTCTCTGAGATGGACAGCTTCCAGTCTCTCAAGACTATCGAGTTTGGTGTTTCCTTTGCTTTGGAGATGGCCGGAAGCATTGGACCGAACGACAGAGAGTTGGCACATCTTCCTCGGTTTGTCAAGACCCATTCAGTCAACGTTCTTCCTGCTATTGTGTCCCAGTTGAACTGGAGGTCCAACTTTGTGGATGAGTTGATGGACAGAGTCACGTTCCATACTATTGAAGGTGCTGAGAGGGCTCTTCATGATTTGAGGCACCAGGTGGCGTCCATGAAGGACCTTATCGCCGATAAGGACTCGCACATTCCCACGCAAGACATCACAGATCTTTTGAGTGAAATTGCAGGCTTTGCTCTTGTTCAGAACTCGAACTTGGCCGAGTTGGTACGTTATTTGGTTGAGATTCCCTTCTTGGTCTTCGACTCAGCCACCATGAGGGCTGCAACCAGCATTTGGGGTACTATCATGAAGGAGAGACCAAACCTTTCCATCCTTGTTTTGTCAGAGATTACGAAGGGCTGGGAGACATCCATTCACTTGAAGCAGGGCGTCTTTTCGAGAGCACATGACTTGCAGCACGCTGAGTATTGCCAGATGAAGTACACTCCAAGTGACTTCAATCAGGTTAACAAATTGGCGAGTGCAGTGAGCAAGTCCTTCCAGCCCCATTCGATGATCATCAAGTTGTTGTCGTCTAATTTCGAGGCGACCATGAACCAGAGTGACCACTTGCTTAAGATTTTCACAAGATTCGTCAATGTTGGTTTGCGCTACATTATTACCGGAAGTTTGCATCCGTTCGCTCGTTTGATCAGATTCGAGTTGGTGGACTTTGCTTTCGACGTGTTAAACTACCACATCAAATTGGGTTCTAGAAGTTGCCAAAGACTCACTGAGTTGATCTTCGACAGTGCGTTGTACTGGTTCAAATCTAGAGCCAGTTTCCCCTTCGGAAACAATCTTTTGAAGATCAAGGCAGACTACACTTTGCTTAAGGAAGTTGCCAAGGTGATGTCGGGTGCCAACACCTTCAAGAGTGACGACTTGGAGCTGAAAAAGATTTTATTGATGTTCTTCATGGACGACGAGATCTCTGACATTGGCGTTTGGTTGAACCCCACGCAGCCACATGAATCGCGTGGCACGTACATTGCCAATCACATCAGTGGTGACCATATTGCTAAGGCATACAAGGTGGACCCACAATTGGCAGTGAACTTGGCCCTTCGCTACAAGTTGAAGAACTTGGATGAGCTTCTCCAGAAACTCATCTTTGCCAACCCGCTTCCTGCGATTCCGTACCCGGATGCTGTTCAGTACTTCATTGGTATCAATGCTGGGTCGAGCATGCCCAACCACTACTTGTTGTACTGGGAGCCGTTGTCACCAATTGATGCTATCACGTTGTTCCTTCCACCTTTCGGATCGAATCCGTACGTGTTGCAGTTCACAATGAGATCGTTGGAGTTCCATGATGTCAACTTGACTTTCTTCTACGTTCCCCAGATTGTTCAGTCGCTTCGGTATGATGCGAAAGGTTACGTCAAGCGGTTTATTCTTGAGACTGCGCGTGTGTCGCAGTTGTTTGCCCACCAGATCATCTGGAACATGTTGGCCAACAGCTACAAAGATGAGGACTCCACCGACCCCGATTCATTGAAGCCAACTTTGGACGAGATCCAAAAGTTGATGTTGGAAAGCTTGAGCGAACATGACTTGGAGTTCTACAAGAAGGAGTTTGGCTTCTTCAACGAAGTGACATCGATCTCGGGTAAGTTGAAGCCGTACATCAAGAAGTCGAAGGCAGAAAAGAAAACGAAGATTGACGAGGAAATGGCCAAGATCGTGGTGCAACCAGGAGTGTACTTGCCCAGTAATCCGGACGGAGTATTGGTGGATATCAACAGAAAGAGTGGTAAGCCGTTGCAATCGCATGCTAAGGCACCATTTATGGCTACCTTCAAAATCAAGCGGCAGGTGGATGAAGTGGATGACTACGGACACGTGATCAAAGTGCCTGTCGAAAAATGGCAGAGTGCTATCTTTAAAGTGGGTGATGACTGTCGCCAGGACGTTTTGGCTATTCAGTTGATCTCTGTTTTCCGGACGATTTGGTTGAATGCCGGTTTGGACCTCTATGTGTTCCCTTACCGAGTCACTGCCACAGCACCTGGATGTGGAGTGATTGACGTTTTGCCCAACGCAACAAGTCGTGACATGTTGGGAAGAGAGGCAGTCAACGGGTTGTACGAGTACTATACGACCAAGTTTGGGCCGGAGCCTTCGATTGAGTTCCAGCGGGCACGAAACAACTTGATCCGGTCGTTGGCAGCGTACTCGGTGATTTCTTACTTGTTGCAGTTCAAGGACAGACACAACGGTAACATCATGTACGACGACCAAGGCCACATCTTGCACATTGACTTTGGGTTCTGTTTCGACATTGTTCCCGGCGGTGTCAAATTCGAAAATGTGCCTTTCAAGTTGACCAAGGAGATGGTGATGGTGTTGGGAGGTTCAGACTCTACCCAGGCCTACAGATGGTTTGAGGAATTATGCATCAAGGCGTACCTTGCTTGTCGGCCGCACATGGAAACCATTGTGCGGTGTGTGACTCCAATGCTCGATAGTGGATTGCCGTGTTTCAAAGAAACCACCATTAAGAAGTTGCGCAAGCGGTTTGTTCCAGGTAAGTCCGATCGGGACGCTGCGATCTACTTCCGTGGTCTCATCAAGAAATCTTACGAGAGTTTCTACACGACAGGCTACGACGAGTTCCAGAGGCTCACCAACGGCATTCCGTACTAATAACATTAATGAAAAGACATTAGAAAATGCTGTAGAACTCTGATGAGAAGAATGGGGAACATTAACTTGCTGAAAACGAAAATATGATCATATATGTACGGTGGATGTATGTAATCCGAAGTCTTCAAAAGGTATTTCAAATCGATAACTCTCTAACTTGTTCCCTCCAAGATTATGTGCTCTTTTGGTTGATTTGGAATTTGCCGAGGTAATTGCCATTGACCAGCAAATAAGCAGCAGAGCAGGTTTTCTGTAGCTGCTACTCCAACAATCAGAGATCACTTTTGTAGATTGAATGCATTTGAAGCAGCCTGAACCTGATAATTCAATAGAACAGGAATTACGCCAATGGAAGTACTATCCATAGGAACGTCGGAACATCCGAATCAGATTAATTTAAAGTGGGAGACGAGGGGAAAGGGGTAGCTCGTTTGTTCCAGAACTTTGGTTATACGATACATTGATCTTCATCACTTGACCAATTACGAGTCTGAGCTTTTTCTGCCTACTCTTTATTACTATAATGAATTTCGCTATAGTGGGTGCGCTACGAAAGGAGTCGTCATCAGTACAAGACATCCTAATAAATTATTTGACCAAGCTCACCAGAATGGAAACCGCTAAAGTGAAAAGCACATTTTCCCAATTGGGAGCAAGGTGTAAACATGATTTTTAAGTAAATGAGGGATCACTGGGGATTGCCATGAACCTTCTACTCTGGATATTATAGTTTCCATACCAAGCATCATAACGGGCATCATAACGTCAATAGAGATCATCATAGTGATCATCTCACAGATCATCTCAAGATTGTCAGAGATCGTCACAGGTCACCGATTCCTCCACAATGAGCGACATTATCACTGTTTTCCATTATATATCATCCTCACAGAAGCATCCTACAATAAGCATCATATAAATAAAACCTAGTAAGCATCCTACATTGGCATCTCTAAAGAGAATTCCTGCAAATTGTCATTCTTGACCGATCTGTCTTTTCTCTGACGACCTTCGCGGGTCATCTCACTACGTAATTGAAAAAGTGACTAAGCCACGTCGCATCATCTCAGTTTGTGCTGGCTTCTTTGCTGAATTTTCAGTTTCAGTTTTCATTCTAATGATTCTGTTCTCCTATTCTTGTCCTTCTATTTCTGCTTTTGAACCTTTTCTTTTTTTTCCTTTGGCTTCTCTATTTTTTCTCTTTTGGGTTTTTTTTTCTTTTTTTTTTTTCTTTTTTCTTTTCTCAACTCCCTGAATAACCCTAATTCATCTGTATCGCGGAACACGGCTGAAATCAAAAAAGAAATACAGCTTATTCGGGCCTGACGCCCTTCCAGAAACCACCCATCAAATTCACTCAAAATCAAAATCTAGCCTGAAACCCAACTTCTATTGCACCCTTTATTGCATCCTCTCGTCTAATCACTACTGCTGATTGGTCATTTCCCCAATTGTGCTACCGTTACACAATTTTCGTTTCCCCACCGACCCCACTCGTCCTACTAAACACCCTTAGTCTTTTTTTAGTTTCTGTTTTCATTTCTGTTCTCCACCGATCGCATCATCAATCCAACGGCCTGCGCCTTGCTACATGCTTGGCTGGCCTGCACTTAGCGCCAATGACGACATAGCATCAGGGTCGGAAACTCAGCCTTTTTCCAAGAGAAAACACAAAACAACGCGGATCGCCGTACAATTTCACAACTCCATACTTTTTGCATTTGTGTCGTTTTCAATATTTACGACACTTTCCTTCGTTTCACTTCTACCTAGGTCTTTCGCTGTGCTGGTATCTTCCTGCACGCACCGGTGGTGGATAAAATTAGCCTGCTCAGACACGAATCACTACTACTCGGCATCTCACCGAACTTCACTTCTTCACAACACACTCTGTGCCTAGGCGCCTGAAGCATCCAAACACCATACAAGGAAGCATTACTCGACTCTATTTGGATCAGATTCTAATCGAACTTCACATCAAAATCAGAGCCCCAACATGCTAGTGTGGATCTTTCTCCAACTTTTGGTGGCCGTGGCTGCTCAACGGAAACTTGAAGCTACTTCTTTGTTGACCTGTATGGACAACTCCCAAGTATGGGCGTCTTACTTAAACGTGGTGTTCTTCCCGCTGAACCTGCTGATTATGTTTGATATCTCGGCTATTTCTAACATCAACAACGTCAAAGTCGGTGCCAACATCGAATTGATTGCGTACGGTATTAAGGCCGTGTCGCAAGACGTCAACTTGTGTAACATGGGAGGCGATTATCAGCAGCTTTGTCCTTTGACCCTGGGACATTTGGATATCACCTACGACTACCAGGTGCTGGACGATATCACCAACCAGATCCCAGGTGTGGCATACACCATTCCAGATTTGGACGCCCGTGTGCGTATAGTGTTGTACGATTTGTCTGACAAAACAAACTTGGCATGTGTGGAAGCTACAGTGTCTAACGGTAAGACGGTCCAGACCAAGTACGCTGCGTGGCCTATTGCTGCCATTGCCGGTTTGGGATTGGTTTCTTCTGGTGTGATCTCTGTTTTTGGCCACTCCAGCACCGCAGCACACATCGCTTCCAACTCCATGTCCTTGTTTATTTACTTCCAGTCGTTGGCCATTACTGCCATGTTGGCTGTGGCTAAAGTGCCTCCTATCGCCGCCGCGTGGCTGCAGAACTTCGAATGGTCCTTGGGTGTCATCCGTGCAGGCTTCATCCAGTCCATTGCCAACTGGTACCTCCAGTCGACCGGAGGTCTGCCTTCTGATGTGTTGGGTAACGAGTACTTGTCGATTTCCGTGCAGAAGGTCAAGCGTGGCTTGGAGTCCATGTTTGGTGCGGTGGACGACGCGGCACGTGCCGCCCGCTACGCCAAGCGTGCTACTCTTGCCATCGACAGTGACAACTTTGGCTTGAGTGACACTTTGAACTCTACCCTTTACACCACGAACGAAAAGGAGTCCAATTTGGGTAACCGTGTGTTGATCTTGCGTGGAATTCAGCGTGTGGCATACTTGGCCGGTATCGAGATCACAGACTTGTACATGACTGGTATAATCTTCTTGTTGTTCTTTGCCTTTTTGGTGGTGGTTTGCATGATGTTCTTCAAGGCCATTATCGAGATCTTGATCCGCTCCAAGAAAATGAGCAAGGGCAAGTTTGCAGAGTACAGACAGCAGTGGTCCAACATCATTCGTGGTGCCATGTACCGTCTCTTGTTGGTTGCTTTCCCCCAAATCTCCGTATTGGGCTTTTGGGAATTCACAGTGCACGACTCTGCCGGTATCGTGGTGGTGGCAGCATTTTTGCTTCTTGTGACCATCGGCTTGTTGTTGTACGCCACCCTGCGTGTGATTACGTACGGCCGTCGCTCTGTTAGAGAACACAAGAACCCAGCTTACCTCTTATATGGTGATGGGAAGTTTTTGAACAAATTCGGTTTCGTCTACGTCCAGTACCGTGCCGACTGCTACTACTTTGTCGCCTGCAGCTTGCTCTACATCTTCCTTAAGACCTTGATTGTTGCTGTGCTCCAACTGCACGGACGTGTTCAAGCCGTGATTGTGTTTGCCATTGAGTTGATTTTCTGTGTGGTGCAGTGTGTGATCAGACCGTTCATGGATAAACGTACCAATGCGTTCAACATCACCATCTCTGTGATTAACACCATCAATGCGTTGTTCTTCATGTTCTTCTCCTATGTGTTCAACCAGCCTCAGGTTGTTGCATCGGTGATGGCAGTGGTGTTTTTCGTGTTGAACGCCGTGTTCGCGTTGTTCCTCTTGATCTTCACCATCATCACATGTGTGTTGGCCGTGGTGTACAAGAATCCAGACACCCGTTACTCGCCTATGAAGGACGACAGAGTTTCGTTCTTGCCTCGCATGGGTGGCCAAGGTAAGGCCGGCAGCGAGGATCCAGACAACATCGAGTTGATGGCGTTGGGTGCCAGTGCCATGAAGGGCCACGAACATGCACAGGGCATGGGCTACGACGACGACGAGTCATACGAGGATGCAGAGTCTACTAACAGAAGAGCGGCCTTCAGCTCCGCATACGCCGACACCGACACCATGTCGAAGAACTCGGTGGCAGACTCTGTTGAGCCACAGCAGCCAGTGTCGACCATTGTGGGAGACTCGGCCAACGCTTACAACTTTGGAACTGCGTACCTGGGGAGACAGGAAGATTCCAGGGTGCCTTATCAGGGCTACTATGACCGCAACCTGACACCCCAGGACGGGAACCGCAACTTTCTTTGAGAGTGCAACTTCCTAAAATGGTACAACATCATCAGGGGTGGCTGGAGATGTAGGGCTTTTTTTAACGAGAAATTTTACCGTACGGGCATATCCATTCGCTATGGGCAGAATTTGTAGTCACCAAACACACTGTGGTGCACCAAGTTATTCCACGTCACAGGAACACACTCCTCGTCTCTCTTAGCCAAACGTGGCGCGGTGCTGAACACACTCGCGTACTCTTTAGGACGTGGAATGGTCTTCCCCACCAGTAGTAGCGAGATAGGAATCACGATGTCTTCCAACTCTCTTTTGTTGAGGCTGTGTGAAGGTTCCGTTCCAGTAGTGTAGAACTGAACCTCCGGGCTGATATTGCTATTGCCCGACTTCTCCACCCGGTAGTAGCTGGGTGATCCGCGTTCTTCCTCGTTGCTGCGGTCCATGTCAAACCTACTTTCTGCGATTCGGTGGATCAGCTCGTCAATGACCGCATTGATTCTGTCTGGAATACCCATGAGCTCATGTGTTTTCCGAATCGCTCGCTGCTCAGCCCGGTGGATTTTATCATCAACCCTTTCGTCGATATCCTCGATGAACGCCTGTGGGTCATCCACCAAAAACTCGGCACTGCTTCCTACTTTATTGGCCACAGTCTCCAATTTGTTGTGTACTTGCCGGAGAACCTGCGGGGTGAAAACTTCGTCAGGATCCCCCCTTTTCTTCAAAAGAGAGAACGTCGACATGCGGATCTGGTTGTGGCCCTCAATCACCATACAATACCCATTCGCAGCCAGCTGGCTGTAGGTGCAAAATGTCGAGTGGAGCAACTGAGGCAAGCTTGCTGCAGAGTTCCAGAAAGACGCCAACGAATCGAAAAACTCGGTGGTTTTCTTCTGTGATATCTCGGGCGCAGTGGTGTTGGACATTTCCAACACGAACGCAGCTACAGGTTCGTTGACCAAGTGGAATTTCAGAAGAAAGGAAAGATCCACGCCACTAAGAAAAGCACTCAACGCTTCAGGTATAGGCTCCAAGCTGTTAGGGTTGCCCAAAGCGGAAACAGCAGCTACCTTCACCGAGGTCAATGAGTTGGAGGTGGAGAACGGAGGACTTTGGGAGAGAAGCTTGAGTGCGGACTGACTGCTCAAATTTCCCAAGCTCAAGTTGTCTTCTGTTACATGGAGAAAGAACGGTTTCATTCTGGCGATGATTTTCTGGGACGATTTTCCCAAAGTTGCCAAGTCTGGTGGGTTGAATACAGACGAATTTGGCTCCGGGCCGTCAGCAGTCTGGGCAGCAGAGAAAATGCCTCCATCGGAAGTGAAGGAGTCTGGAACAAATTGAGGGATAAGCAAAGATGTACTAAACTGGATAATGCTGAATATACAAATTATCGTGGCCAAAAGCATTCTGTGTGAGTTTTCGATATTGGGTGCAAAATATGATTTTGTGCGAAACGTAGTTACTTGAGAAGGGAAAGAAATAAAATGGGAATACTGAAACGAAAAAAAAAATCAAACTCTCACTCAGCATAAATATATATCGAGCTAGCGTTGAAATATCGTGAATGAAATGGTGTCACATACCGAGAATCTTTTGTATAAATATAGGACTGCTTGTCGCTCTCATTGCTGCTTGATGGCATGCTATCCACATAAGTAAGATCATGAAAAAGAAGAAGAGAACATTATTCGAAGAACTCTGCGAACTTTACTTTCCAAAAGTTGGTCTTTTCAATTAGACCACTCCTACATCACTCGACTCTACACTGCTTCACCCAAAACCATACATTACATTCACGTGAGAAGACCCTCCGACGCATACACAATCATCGGCCGTGTGCCTCGGAGATCCTGGTTCTTCTCTAGCGGATACATCTTCCCATTCTCGTCGAAATAATAGCGAGGCAACTGCGCCAGAGAGTAATTGCGAGACATGCGGTGGTCATCTACCTCAGTAGTATCCGTCATGTATCCCAAAGTAGCATCCTCTTTCATCATTGAAGTGCGTTTTTCACGCATTGGCTCGTTGTTGAGATCTATCTTGTTGAGCAATATCATCTTGGAGATGTAGAGGACCGTGAGGAACATCATCAACGCACATAGCCAGAGGAAAAAAGAGAGAATGGCGAAAGTGGCTAGCACTTTACGCAATTGGCAGATCTGTGAGGTCAAGCAGTTGTTATTGGTTGCAATGCTGGTGATGGATAATACGAGGGCCACCAATGTGAGAATACTTGCCAACAAGCAGTACAAGACTCCCTTTCGCCTTTCGAAGTTGATCGATTTGGAAACGAAAAGAAGTGCCACCACAAGCACTATCACACCAACAGCAATGAAATATCGGTACAACCCTGTGTCGATGCGATCGTCTATGGACGCCAACACACTGGCGATTGTGGTTATAATCACGCCAAACGCAATTTGAAAAAAGTCTATAATGTTGCTGGCTGTGAATGTGTACACTCTTCCACCGTTTTCATTGGCATAATGGCTGCCAAACAACGGTCGGTTCATGATCTTCCCAAGCAAAAGCTCTTCTGGGGTGTAGTCTCTTTGGCTGGATCCGAAGGCGTTGTAGTTGATATTGTTCTGGACACCTGTCAGGTTCCTTTTCAGGTTTCTTTGCGAAGCCGGTTCCTGGTAGTACTCTCGTGTGTCTTGCACTGGAGGAAGGTTGTCATAGGCCAGCACATTGCGTGGGCCATATTGGGACCTTATGTCCTTTGGAGGCGGGAGAGGAGGATTTTCAAGTCTTTCTCCCCGTTCGATAGCGTAGAGTCGTTCTGTTCGCTCTCTCTCACTAGGGTAAGGCACTCCAGCCAGAGGATAAGGCGTTGTGGGTCTGTCATGGGTAATAGACGAACCCGCATAGAAATCATAAAGTTCGTCTCGCATCTCGTAGGCACTCGAACCCAAGTTCAGGTCTTGGTCGTGGACAGTTCTTGTGGAGAAGCCAGAATTAGGATTGATTGAAGAACCTAAATGAGGTGGTGGCTTAATCTCTGTTGGAGAGGGATTTCTGGAGCGTTTTCTAGGAAGTTGCTTTTCGTATTCAAACCGCAGGAGATCCGAAACCACCCTACCCTTTTCTGGATCCATGTCCGGAAGAGTACAGCCACCAGCTGTGGATCGAAGCTGGTTATAATTACACTTCCGCATTGGGAAAGAGGTAAACAGCCAGCAATTGACGGGAAGGAAAAGTGTGCGGCGAAGAGAGAAGAAAAAAAATGAAAAGAGCCCTAAGATATAGAATCACATTGGAAACTGTTTTAGAACTTCTTTATAAGGTCCACCTTGCTGAGTACTGACTACTAGGTCGCTGTATTGACTGGTGATAGCGGTGACTCTCTGCAGGTGATTTATTAGAGCACTGCATACAACCCAAAGCCGTTGCTAGTGCTGGATCACAATAGTACGGAGAATGTCCTGTGTAGACGCTGGATCGGATTCTAGAAGAAGATGACTGGATGAATTGGATTTTTTCTTCTCTGTTGTCCTAGTCGCTTTAGTGGGCGGAGCAGGCTGTTGGGCTGCACCAAGGCTTAGCCGTAAAATTGCAAGCAGACCTATTTTGCAGAAGAAGCGAGTAGTATAACCAAAAACGAGCCGGATCAAACAAGCCTGAATAGGCGGTTGTAAAATGTGTTAGTTCTTGTTGTACAGCCATCGTGGACAGTAGTTGAGGAATCTGGTCTATAACCTTTACCACACACTAAAAGGCTGGAGGATAGTTACCCCGCTCCGAGTTACACCTCACTTAGAAACAAGATTAATCTTGATGTGAAGACTTCTTTTCAGTGTTCAGATCACGTATTGGGCACTGCACGTGGCAGGTGACTTTTGGTCTGCTGTTTAGTTGTATGTTTTGAGAGTAGGAAGATCAAGACAATTCTCTGAAAGATTACCTTGCAATTGTCAATATAGTTTACTTAAACACTACACATGACTGCTTAAGTTTAGATATTGTTTCGAGGGATGTCTTCCGAGCCTTCTCAAATACCTGTATCAGTAGATTCTTTATCCATATTTCCCATGTACCACAGTATGTGTATGAGTGGAACGTCGGGCCCAAAGAACTGCAAAGAAAAAAGGTGATTGAACTTCTTCTCAGTTTGATGTAAAGATTCTTTATACAAGCAATGATTTAATGAAGTCTTTCTGCTACTATTATGATCACTACATAAGAATTACACGTTCTCACTTCGGAAGTGCCACATAAGAGTATAAACGTGTTTGAAAAAAAAAAAAAAAAAAAAACTGAAAATGCACAGAGTCGTTTAGGAAACGAAAAAACCAGAAAGCAAGAAACCTGAACATATACACAAGTATCCATTTGTTTTATATTCATTAACATGGTAGCTCCTGGATTGGCTGTGCCTGCGTGGCTATACCTGAAATTCAAGGCTGGCCAATACTGACGGATCATGGCTGAGCACAAAACGCCAACTCCATACTCTGCATGTTTCGTTTTTTCCATTACATTCAGAGTAGTTCAGGATAACTCATCGAATAATCGAGTTTCCTTTTTTGGCCTCTGCTCTACTTACTTCGGTGTAATATGCGCAGTCACTCTCCATATTCAAAACCCACTCAATTGCACGACTTCCTTGAACACAAAACCAATAATTCAAAAAAGTACACTCTAAACCATCTGATCAACAATACTCAGGCTAATACTCATATTCGTGGCCTGCAACGAGAATCTCAACGGCCCGGTTATTCCGGCATCGCATTCTCGGAGTTGGAGTCTCCTGCACCCCGGAGACTCCGGTCTCAAGAAACGAAGGTCGTATCGAAGAAAACTGAGAAAGAGATGCATTTCCGGCACACACCCGGATTTTCTCTCTTTACCAGAGTAATTTTTTCTGGAAAACCCCAACATCCCCTCTTTGGCACCTCCGACCCAACTCCGGGGGTTGCTCGTCTGGGTGCAGGACATGCCACCAACACTATAGAGCATCCAACCAGCAATGCAGCAATTCCGACCCTTCAAAAATAGAATAAATATACAAAGAATATGTATCCCAATCATCTCAAATAAATATGAAAGCTTTATACCTCGGTCCAGGCCGGAATCGCACGCATTCTTTTTTGCGCGCACTAATTGGCTGCCCGGGACTTGTCGGACCTATAACAGACCTTCATCCAGTCTTTTTCTCCACTACTTTTCTCCATGTTGGCAAGAACCGTCAGAAACAACATGCGCCGTATGCCGGTGGCTAGAACCTTACAGGTTGCCACTGCCAGAACCTTGCACATCAGATCTGCTCCAGTGTTTTCTGCAAAGAGACCCATTTTGGTGTTCCAAAGATTCAACACTACCGCTGTGAAAGTGCCAGAAATGGCCGAGTCCATCACTGAAGGTACTTTGTCGTCTTTCAACAAGGAAGTCGGCGACTACGTGGAGTTGGATGAACTTGTGGCCACCATTGAAACCGACAAGATCGATGTGGAGGTCAATGCTCCTGTGGCAGGTACTGTGACTGAGCTCTTGGTTGCGGTGGAGGATACCGTTGAAGTTGGCCAGGAGATCGTTAAAATCGAGGAAGGTGCCGCTCCAGAAGGTGGTGCTAAGAAGCTGAAGGAGCCTAAGGAGGAGGCTAAGAGCGAAGAGCCCAAGAAGGAGGAGCCAAAGAAGGAAGAGCCCAAGAAGGAGGAGCCTAAGAAGGAGGCCCCAAAGAAAGAGGCACCAAAGAAGGAGGAGCCCAAGAGCGAGACGAAAGCCAGCTCCGGGTCCGAGGCGTCGTTCACGTCGTTCTCCAGAAACGAAGAGAGAGTCAAGATGAACCGGATGCGGTTGCGTATTGCTGAGCGTCTTAAGGAGTCTCAGAATACCGCTGCTTCGTTGACCACATTCAACGAAGTCGACATGTCCAACTTGATGGAGATGCGCAAGCTCTACAAGGACGAGATGTTGGAGAAGACCGGCATCAAGTTTGGCTTCATGGGTGCGTTTTCCAAGGCTGCTGCATTGGCTTCTAAGGACATCCCTGCTGTCAATGCTTCCATCGAGAACAACGACACCATGGTGTTCCGTGACTACATGGACATCTCCATTGCTGTGTCCACACCCAAGGGATTGGTTACTCCTGTTGTGCGTAATGCCGAGTCGCTCTCGATCTTGGGTGTTGAGCAGGAGATTGGCCGCTTGAGCAAAAAGGCCCGTGACGGTAAGATGTCTTTGGAGGACATGGCCGGCGGTACTTTCACCATCTCGAACGGTGGAGTGTTTGGCTCGTTGTACGGTACTCCAATCATCAACTTGCCTCAGACCGCGGTTTTGGGATTGCACGGTGTCAAGCAGAGACCCGTGACGGTCAACGGCCAGGTTGTGTCGAGACCTATGATGTACCTTGCATTGACGTACGACCACAGGGTGTTGGACGGACGCGAGGCGGTGACGTTCTTGAAGACCATCAAGGAGTTGATCGAGGACCCAAGAAAGATGTTGTTGCTCCAGTAGATAGGCACCCAATATATTAACACTATGAGCGAGGAGAAGGATGATGGGAGAGTTAGGATTGGCGGTTGTTCTGAGACGTATAGGGTCCACTGGTGAGAATCAACCACTGGTGAGATTAATTGCGGGCGTGGAACTACTTCCTTCTTGATTGTGACCATATTTGGAATGCATAAACTCAGGTCAAGTTAACATTAATCGTGTAATTATTTTCACTTTGGGTTTTCGAGCATAGCGAGTATAGTCAAGTTCACAGGCATCAAGAAGCACTGTGGTAACTTATCACCTAAGAAGAGAACAGAAAGAAAGAAGAGGAAAATGGCACCAAAATCAATATCCTTGAGTAACTACCACAACTCAACTACAAAGATTGGTTCTTTATGTTCTCCTCTAGCTGACCTCAGCACTGCGACTTCATAGACGTTGCAACCAATTCCACAACTGGGCAGTAATTTACAATCAAACTTTGAGATACAGGCGACGAGCCAACGGTGATGTAATAGTTCTCATCCTCTTTTGGAACCGATGCACCTTCTCTTCTCCAGGACTTGTATGCCTACTACGTGAAGATGTCAGTGTGGAGCACCCAAGTTCGTATCTAAATGTTTATCAATACACCTTGAATAGAGAGGATGCTCATTTTCAATTGGTAAACATGCTTTCTCTGCTCCTCAAATTAAACCTCTGGAGGCTGTGAAGCATGCTTTCGTTCATGATACGACTTTCCACTTAGCTTGGAATTGGCTTCAAGTAGAACAACTGCTTTCGTAGTACATTGAAGCACTGAAACTTTCAACACTCGCTCAGGCCATCGATTTGATGGATTTCGTGTCATTCGGGTGCCAATGGTATAGTGGGTGAAAAACTTCAATATTTTAATGCTAGATGATAAAGTTTGCTGCAATATATTGTAGTGTTGAAAGAATTGAGAGTGATAAGGCAGTGAGGAGAGATTGATGAGATATTGCTCAGATTGTTCCAAACAAATATTGGAAGGGTAAGTAAGTGATACTGAATTACTGTTGAGCACAATCTGTACGATGTATGGCAGGTTTGGACCCGAGAGTATTCTCAGCCACAACTTGGAGAGCATCACTGAGCTACCTTCTCGCTGATGGAAGTTTGAGCTGAACATCAAACCTGGTATAGAAAGTGACAGTAAACTTTGCTTCCCGGTTTGATCTATTGATATTTCCAAAAGGTAGCAATGTTATGAGGTACCATAGGCGCAACCAAGTACTAGTTTTATTACGGAGCAAAAAGAAAGATAAAACAAACAAAAAAAGTTGCCTCACCATATGCACAGTGGCTAATGTTACGGCGATTTGCCCTGGTTTTAGCCGCAGGGCGTGGTGACATAACGCGAAGAGCAAACTAGAATCGAACGAAACACGTTTGCAATTTCAGTGTAGTACCAATACTAAAAATCAATTAGTGGGAATTTGTTTTCAAATTAGACCGATAGTCGAACCGAGATTGCAATAAAAGCCGAAACCAAAGTCAGCCAATACCAGCCAATCCAGTAGTGGTAGTAACTCAAGGCCACGAAGACTGAACACAATATACATCGCTCTTCAAGATATTCATTTTTATTGAGAACAATTTGAATGCCAATTCAAATCAGAAACTGATTTCTCAAAGCAATTTCAATTCCATTTCTGATTCCAATTTCTATTCCAATTCTAATGTTAAAGACACTATTGAGAGCAACCAATACACTACAGCTCAATACCTTACCAGCGCGAAGTACAAACAATTGACCACATAGCAAAGTCAGTATAACACTCAAGTCGCATACACAGCTGTTATCAGTACTAGTACCAATAACACCCAAGGACTCTCCGTTGCTAGACCAATACGACACCAATGTCAGTGCTATTACGATACCAAGACTAATACAGTTATTGCACCAATTCCACTACTCCTGTTAAGATTACAATTACCATTAACAATACCACTACCAATACCAATACCAGCCCTGTCCCAACACTAACATTGCCAGTAAATCAACCTATACAATGGTATCAGTGTATTCACCTACAATGATCTCATTTCCATTCCAGAAGACCTTACCTCAATCTTCATTCTCTTCACTTTCCATTCCTTCACTCTCTCCATTTTCTATTCTCATTCCCTTTCGTGGTCCCTTTCCGGCATCTGACTTTGGTGCAGTGTGCGATGCGCACCTAAAACGGTATATGGTAAACACCGGCACACAGCCCAGGAGCGTTGGAACATGTTTTGATCTCTTCCTAAACAGGAAGGTCCACCATATCTGCCTCATGCCAAACATCATAACAGCCCGATTGGGTAACTGGAACATGCGTGTTCAGGTGCACTCCGACCTCTAGGGCCATTCCTGTTTGGTTTCTTCCTTCCAGTTTGTATCTGGTATCTTTCCTTTGGTCACACTACCTGCTGTTCCACCACACAAAGATCCAAAATGGATCAGTATTGGGAAGAGCTCGAGGCCAATCTGCGGCTGCGTCCGCCCGAAGACGACTTTTCTCACTACTTTGCTGAGTACAAGAACTTTGACAGTCTCTTCAATGAAGCGCTAACAACATTACAAGACTTGGATGTTCCGTCCGGTTACCCAGTCCCACTGGGGTCACAAACACCCAGTCCGTTCCGCCACGCTAAAAAGGCCAGCGGAACCGCCATTTTCGGTTTTGCCGACCACACCCGTGAGTTGTCGCTCACCGGGTCAGAATCATACAAGATGCGCCCTCCTGAGCCGGTGCGGTCTATCTCCCCGGCTCAATTGGCCCGGCGCCTGGCGTATCCGGTGACCGACGACCAGCTTGACTTGAATTTCTCGCAGGACGACAAGAAAGACGACCTCATAGTCAACAAGGCCTACAAGTTTCCACCAGACCGGGACGAAGACTTCCTCGGCATGCCGATAGCTCCAATCCGCCATCCGCGCCAGACTCAACGGTACCCGGCGGAAATTGACGTGGACGGCAAGCCCAAGAAGTATGTGCCGATTCCGGTGGCCGAGCCACAGCGGTGCGAGAACACATGTGAGAGTCTACGAGGAGACGATCTAGGGACTCGGGCGGCCCATAATCCACCGCAAACCCCGATTCTCGGGGCGGCTGAAACGCTCCAGGCACAGAACATCGGATCACTGACTCTCTCTACACAGACTCTCCAGAGCGAGCCACTTTCGGGCCAGACCGTCGCGCCAGCACTCCAGCACATCCAGTCTCCAACGCACTCGGCCAACTCGCCGCACTCCAGACGGCACTCGCCGCTCCAGACGGTGCCCGAGGCGCTTCTGGGCCTCGATCTTCCGCCCAGCATCTCACCACACTTGGTGCGCCTGAAGGAGCTCAACATGAACGTGTTCTTGCCGCCGCCTTCGGACTCGGACCATAGCCCGCTGCCGCACGCGTACGCCCTGAACGACAAGCGCTTCTACAACCCACAGTTCTTCTCAGACGAGCTCTACTTGGAGCTGGAGTACCTGCCGCAGACGTCGTTGCGCAGTTCACCACTAAAGTACGACGGAAGTTCGCCTGCCAGGTACGACAGCAGCTCTCCACTTAAGTACGACGACAACAGTTCTCCACTTAAGTATGACAGCAGTTCCCCAGTGAAGTACGACAGCAGCTCACCAGTCAAGTACGACACACACTCTCCTGGCAAGTACGACAGTTTTGACGATACCGTGGACGCCAATGAGACCATTCTCCAGCTTACTCCACTCAAGGCTACACCGAACAAGGTGACGCTCGAGTGGAGCCCGATCATATCGCCCAAGGCCGGTTCTGCTGCACAAGTACGGCGGACCATAAAGGAAATCTCACCGCGACGAACCACCAAGAAGACGTCGCTCCTCCCGCCTGGCGAGTTGGACCAATACTGGGAAGGCCCGGACGAGAACAAGGTGTTCACATGCACGTACAAGAACTGCGGCAAGAAGTTCACGAGGCGCTACAACGTCAGATCACACATTCAAACCCACTTGAGCGACCGGCCGTTCACGTGCCACTACTGCCCAAAGAACTTTGTGAGGCAGCACGACTTGAACCGCCACATCAAGTCGCACCAGGTGACGAAACACTGCCGGTGCACCTGTGGCAAGGAGTTCACTCGGGTGGATGTCTACCGCAAGCACTTAGCCAACGAGATCTGCACGCGCAATGACGGAGTGCTGAAACCGAAGCCCAAAACTGCGGTGGTTTTGGACTCTCTCACGTCAAACCGCTTGAGCGAGGATTTGGGGTTGTAGTAGCCTGCCTGGGGCGGGTGCTTGGACAGCGGATGGAAGAAAGGTGATCGGAGTGAGAAGAGGTGGAGAGAGAGAGGTGGGCCAGTAGTACTTGGGAGGAGACGGAATTGGGCCAGCGCTGAGTTAGTATTGGACCTTATAGTGAACTCTCCAGGGCCCAATCAAAGAAGTTAAGTTTTGAGAGTTGATGACGTGAAGACTTAGTGTCTCTAAATCATTCATGACGAACACAGAGATGGTTCGTGATGTTTCCGAATCTTTCCTGACTCTGCGCTGCTTGATTGACTTCCAACCCTTACAATGCTTGAGCCGGCTTCATCGACTGACGGCCACACTCAGCGTTTGTGAGTTCATGCGACTACACAGCCCGGTTCGTCTCTGATGCTTCGGCCCATCTCCGTAGGAATCACCTAATGGTTAGGATACAATGAATGCGCTGTACTTGGTGTCTTGTTTGTCGAGCTTCTCCTGGTCTGGAATATCATAGTATCTGATACAGGGAAGTTGTAGTGTAAGGGTCTAACAGGCTGATTCTATCACATTTCAGCAGAATTAGACTTCCACAAAATCAAACTCTGGATAGAACAGCGAACAGCCCTATTGATATTGTCACCTACTGATCCTACATATTTTTTGAATAGCATTCTGATCTGACTTTTCTCCAATTTCCCATCTAAATGTCTTCGAATTCTTATGAACTGCCCCTCTATCTCACACTCCCATTCTAATTACGGTGATCCCGAGGGACATGCAATATGCTACTCACACGCCATCTCCTCACCATCCTCAGCCGCCTCATCCTCCTGCTTATGTACTTTCAAATGCTGATTGAGATTGTCGGTCCGGCTGAACTTCTTTCGGCAGATCGGACACTCGTACGGCTTTTCAGAGGTATGCAATGAACGGAAATGCCGCTTCAAGTGCTCCTGTCTTTTGAAGCGCCGACTGCAGTATCCACAAACGAAGATCTTGGCCTGGTCTTCCATGTCGGCTGCCTTGTCCTCCTTGCGCCCGCGCGTGCGACTTCTTGGGTTAATTTCCGACAAGATCTCGGTGTTGGGAGGAAGATCTAACAGCTGCAAGTCAATCTCCACCACGTCCAGCTCTACTGCCGAGACGAGCTTGGCGCTGGTTTTCCGCTTGAGAAGACGCGACCCAAGTATGCGTTTGGAAGCACTGGCGAACGACGCACCTTCTGCTGATGCTGAAGATGCCTGTGATAATGGCCCAGAATCACCCAGTCGTGCAGACGAGTTGTCCTGGCTCATGCGAGGCATGTCCAAAGTCAAACGCTCCATATCGTCGTGAGGCTCTGTTTTGACCTCCACTTTAGTGTCCTTATCCTTGGATTTTTTGTTTTTCATGATAGTCCGACGCTTTCCCACGCCATGGAACAACGCCGCATAGTCTGGTTCATCCAGATTGCCAGATGTCATGTTTTGTAGGGCAGTGAGCCCTGCAGTTGTGTTGGCACCGAACCCTGGGCCGTTTGTACCGAGGGGGCCACTGCCTATGCCGATGTTTGCACTGGCTAAATTGTTGTAGAAGTTGGATCCATTTGCATTCGCATTCATGTTCGCATTCGAGTTTCCATTCATGTTTCCACTGATATTTCCACTCATGTTCCCACTCATGTTCCCACTTGTGTTGGTGTTATTGTTGACCATGCCGTTAAAACCTCCCATAGAAGGATTAGAGCCAGCAGAGCTGCGTGACTCCTGACGCGCAAGCTCTTCATCGTCCTGCTTTGTCTTGAAACGCGTGAAAAGATTGCGCCTTGTCCGTTTGGCCTTTTTGGGAGGCTCCTCTTCTTCCTCCTCGAGAAAAGCCCGCGTGAAGAAGTCACCGTCATCTCCAAAATCTACTTGGTCGCCATTTTCGGGATTATCGGTGTTTAAGCGCGGTTGGGCGCTCGGATCGGTTCCTTCAGTATCGTCACTGCTTTTGAAGATGCTGCGGATGAGGTGCCGCAGATTCTGGTTTGGTGCGTGGTTCCAGTCGCCAGCGGGCGAGCCCGGCAGTTTGCGGTCGCCCATGAACGGAAAATATGACACAAGCGACCGGTTTCTAGGAGGCGCAGGAATCCCCGACGTCTGGCTATCCATAGACACACGTTGGCGCGAGTACATATCCAAGGACGTTCTAGGTGCATCGAATGACGACCGCAAGTATTGGTGGGCGGAGAAAAACGACGGCTGCGTGGAGTGGACCGACGAAACCGATGGAGTTAGTGATGTGGTTGTGGTGAGCGGCAGGAGATCTGCAGTTGCCAGAATCAGTGGCCGCTGGCTGTGAAGCCATGGGGTATCCGCGTCACCGCCGATTTCAGCGGGTGTTTGGCTGGCTACGCTGCCATGACCCATGTTCTCGGTATATCCCGAAATGTCGGGCTGGGCGGCGCCAAACTGAGCCAGAAATTCCGGAAAAAGACGAAGTGTATCATCCGGTACCATCTGGAAGCCTTGTGACGAGTTGAACTGCGATGCGGCGGTGTCTAGCGGGTCGCCCGGCGCGCTAAAAACCAACAGCGGCTGCTGGGAGCCACCCAGCGGACTTAGACGCGGCGCAAACAGCGAGGACGGAGGTCTAGGCCCTCCAGCCGTGGTGCCATGGTCATCTGTGCCCGTCGGAGTGTTGGCGTCAAAATACATATCCAGAGCCACTGTAAATGGAGGCAGATGATCTAAGTCCATGGAATCGCCGGGATGGAATGCTCCGGGCATATTCCACAGCGAGTCATGTTCCGAGTCGGGAAACAACAGCGCCACTGCCCCAGCAGATGCTGGTTCATAGTAAGCTTTTCCCTTTGGAGGTTGAGTATCATTGATACCTGGCGACAGAGTGAGCTCGAAAGTGAACCGGTCTGTGGATTGAGCCAAATCTCCGTCGACGGAATTCTGGCCTGGGCCCGAGGTATACGGATACCCATCCGAATCGTCGGCGTTCATGGTAAGGCGTTAAGTTGGTTGAAGTTGGCGATTGTAGTTCCCCGGACTCTGTGCAGGCACACACATTTGACAGCGGCGATTATTGACTGATCTATAAAAGCCGAACGGAAGATATGGGAATGGGAGGGGATTGGGGAGGTAGAGGTTTAAATTATGAAATTATGTTTTTAGAACCGCTGAAAAATTTTTAATTGGTTAGCTCTTGATTTTGTCTATTTGTGTTCATTTTCTTTTTTGTTTTGGGTTGGGCGGTGATTGCCTTCTGATCGCGACCTCAGCCTCCAAAGTGCGCAGGAGATAAAAGGACTGTACTAGACGGTACGGAGGCGCCCGAAAAGGAGCGGATTTTTTTAGTAATTCCTTTTTTTTTGTTTTGTGTTATTGAAGTATAATTCGGAAAATCTCATTTTTGACTTTGTGGTTTGACTTCTTTTGAAGTTGACTGAGAACTTGAGCTCTGGAGGTGCGAACATCGCACACAATGGTGTCATTGGGTCAAGTTAATACTGATATGAAAAATCGAAAAGAGAAAACAGGGAAGCTTTGCAAAAAACACAAATGGAAAGAAAGAGATTATGAAATAGAGAATGAAGAGTAGAAAATAGTAGACTGAGATTTGGCGAATAGGAGAAATAGAAATAGGAGACTAAGAAATAGGAGAATCAGAAGAAAAGAGTTGCATGATTTCAAAAAGATTCGACCTGGTACATCGCTTTTCCGTGATGAGTTCATGCTGGTGTCTACCAACAATCGGATCCAGTGGATAATGTTATGGCTAGTGAGGAGGCGTGTGCTTATTTTGGAGGTCTAACGAAGAAGCGGCCAATACGAAAAAGAAAAGGACAGACAAAGAGGCCTTTCATAAGCAAAGCAGTTTCATTAACTTATTTGAGGTAAAGAAAGCAGAGGATTACGGGAGTAAGAGAAGTGGAGAGGGAGGAATCCGAGAGCGAAATATGGAGAAATCGAAGAAATACAACAACGAACGAACAGCAAAATGAATTTATTGGGCACTTTACTCAGAGATTGTTTCTGAATTACATTTATGACTCTTTGCGATCACCTAAAAAGTATATACGCCACTTTTCTCGATATGCTATCTTCATATACATGGAAACGGAGCGACAAAAATGCACAAAGTTCATAACAGAAAAGAATATAAGGGGAAGTTGAAAATCTAAGAATATCGAACCGAGAAAGATAAAGAGTGAACAAATGGGCAAAAGCATTCGAAGTCCTCGATTACTTTCACAGAGCATATCTCTTTTAGCAATTCCATTCTCACTTCTAGAAATGAGATACATGTGATTTACTCCAGCTTCCTCTCAATTTATAATTCTCCGAGTGGAAGTGATATTATGCTTCTCTATATCAACACCTTTTAATTCTAACTCAACATTACTACCTCTAGCCAATTCTACAATTCGGCTCTCACTATATCATACATTCGTTCCACACCATATTCTACTCTATGCTGATCATGCCGACGGAGTCCGAAGCCGAACCTCCGATTCATCCTGAAATCTGTCTGGGTTCATCACCCGGAGAACCGATTTCCGCTTTGAACTCACCAACACCTGGACATCCATGTTCTCATCACAGGAATCCGAGTCGATGTTCTCCTCAGACAAGGCAACCTCACCCAAGTCAATGAATCCCAGATCTAGTCTTCCCTTCTTGAGATGTGGCAGTTGTGGCGGAGTATAAGAGTACAGGAAACTCTTTTTGAGCTGCTGTATCCTCGGGAGTGGACGTGGGACTTGCAATGTTTCTCCCAAATCCTGTGCTTCAGGTTCTGGCTCTGGGTCTTCATCATTGATCAAGGGACCATTGAGAGTTTCGTTGGAAGCCAAGAAACTGTGGCGTTTGAGTGTTCGGAGCCGTTTAGCGTCGTATTCCTGTCTCTTTTTGACCCACGAGTCTATGGACCCGACATCAAGTGTGGAGTTCGTGTCGTTGGGATGGTACATCGTCAAATGTGTTGGTCGAAGTGGATCATATGACAGATTCAGAGAGGCTCTAAAGTGTTCTAATGGATAGTCCACGCTCCGGACCTCACTCTTATCCTTCATCTTCCGTTTCCAGTAGTAGAAGGCCACTGCACCAATCACTGAAAGTGCAGCTAGTGGGACCACCGTGCCCACTGCGATTTTGGCAGTTTTGCTCAGGTCTGACGAGCTGGTGGCTATAACTGTGTTTGACTTCAAGTCAGAAATCAAGTCAAAGCTCTTGATGTCGTATAAGGTAACATGGTATGTGGCCGAGTCTCTCTTACTGAGAGTAGTAGAGTTGACAACTACCAACGTATTGAACACTGTGGCTGCGCCCATGACCTGGTCCATGTCGATATCTGGGTTGATTTCACTCCACAGCCACTGGTTGGAAGCCAAGGAAAGCCGAGCCCAAGAGCTGTCGCTTGAAGTATCGCTCATTTGTCCTCCTATTAAGAGCACAGAGTGGACCAGGTAGTGGTTCTCGAATGTGGAGGATGAATTGTCGGTCAATGGACCAAACACGGGCAACGAAAGTGGGTTGATGCGAGAGCTGATCTGGGTTCCGTTCTGTGCGGCAGTCTGGAACAGCCAACCAGACTCAAAGTTCCAAGTGGCTAACTGGTACATGTTGAGCCATCCCGTGCTAGCCTTTCCTCCAACGACAAGCAGATTCTGCGGATTGGGGGCCCACAATGACGAGGCGCCATAGAAACCCTGTGGCTGGGTCGATGTGGTGATATTGGAAAAAGTTTTTGATGTGAGGTCGAACGATAGCATCCGGTCAGTGATTGCACCTGACGAAGAACAGATCCCACCGTATATATACACTGTGGAGTAGTCTTCTGAAACAAGATACTGTGCTTCGGCGTAGTAGGACTCGTCGTTGACATCCAGGTACTCCAAGCCAGATTCTAGAACCCATTCGTCGTGGTCTGGGTCGTAGATGAAAAGCTGGAGCGCACCGTCTCCGCAGATATCGGCATTAGAAGAGCCTGTGCCTGCAAACGCATACAATATTGTGTCTTGAAGAAAAAGCGACGAGTTTTGTGGTGGCAGACTGAGAGTAGTGAGGATCTGGTTGGATTCAATGTTGATCTCAGACTGCGAGTAAGTCGAGAACTTATCCAAGTCACTAAATCCCGTAATGGAAAAATTGAGTGCCACCATATCATTGTTTTTCAAACGCATGTAGATTCGCCCATCCGGAAACGAGTAGTAGGTTCCCCACTGGGCAAACACTGTACTGAGACAGAGCGCCCAAGCTAGTGAAATGCCCCACATATTAGATGGGTGCGAAAAGAGTTAGCTTCACTTTGAGCAGTCGGGATAGTCTGACAGATTAGGACAGAAAACTCTGGAGAATAAAAATGGAGTAGCTGGCGGAGAATTGAAGTAGTACTGTCGATCGACCGTTTGACGGAACTAGAAAGATGCTGGATCTCTGTTTATGTTTTTCCCAATGCGGCTAATTACATGCATCGCCGACTCTCATCATTGAGATCGCCCACTGTGCAGGTGCACCAGCATTTGACCAAACGTGAATATTGACAGAAGGAGCCGAGAATATAATTACTTTGAGTGTCAGATGTAATCTGGAGAGAAATGAAACGCCTATTTGTGGTTGAAACGACATTCTGGAACGTCTGGGGCTGGCAGATTGTCTCAGAGGGGAATGCGCATAGACAGGACAGTTCTACCATGTGCTGGCAGAAACAGAAGCATTTTAGTCATACCAGAATCTGCGGTACAATGTGCACTCTAGAGTGAACCAATTAGGTGGGTTCTTTTGTGTGTCATCAATGAATAATCTGGTAGGACTGTAAATTGCAGCGAATTGGCGAAAACAAGAGAAGGCTGTTCACGAGAAAAGAATGCTGTAAAATAAGACTGCTTCCATGGAAAGGCTACAGATTCAGAAAATGAAAGAGTGGAGAAAACCACACAGTGCTCCCAATTCCGCACTCCTATTGCATTGCAATGCACCAGCTATGAAGATCTTGCTCACAGTGAGGGGCGGATCAGGAGCTCTGTAGTTGGCGCAGACCTAGATTGAATGACACTATAGACGCAATTCCTTCTTCAGCAATTGGAATTGTTTTGGATGTGTTTTTTGTTCTCTTTTACGTCATGATGTAGTGATATTGGCTGCACACAATTGCAAGGTTGTTCGGTTGTGGTGAATTTCTTTCTTGAGCACCAGCACTGGAATCAGATTCAGTTCCAACTAAGTAACCTTCAAGATAAGCTGCTTAAGGTGACAAAATCCAGCAACAAGAGTACACATGCTGTTGTTTGAGTTGAGACTGGCTCTGACCAACTCAGCCGACTACAGACGACACCCGTTTGTAACCTTATGCAGTTGGATTGGCAACTAAAGCCGATAAGAACTGCGCTCTTAAACTTTGAATATTGATCATGCTAGTGTTGGCTGCTCGTTAGTCCCAATCTCTGATAACCCAGATCTAAGACTATTAAGTTTTGTAAACAGAGGATTCCCTAGGCGTCAATATCCCATCCGTAAAAGCTCCGTTAGTTGGACTTATTCTCTTTCTCAAAGCGTTGTCTCCTTTAAGTATTCCAGGTTTCTCAGATGTGGGAGTATAGATTGCGCGACTTGGCAAATGAAGAGGCATACATTGTTTTACTGTGATCTCCAAAGACATTTTACTGATTTACGAGTTTATATTCATTATGCAAAACTTAGGCGTATAACAACAGTGAGTCTCACTCACACTAAGCACATAAAAACTGCTGGAGATATACTCTAAAATAGAAGAGTAAATTTTTTGCAAAAATCTCGTGATTGTAATAAACAGGCATCATAATTTCTGTTCACAACGATATCCGTATAAATGTACACATTCACCTAGAAAATCTCAGTCCTTTACCCAGATTCCAGACTTCGCAAGCCTGGAATGTGAAATCACACATCGCGCCCGAAATTTCACGACACGGTCTTGGAATATGAAAATTCATAAAATCTTATCATTCAGAGCCACAAGTTCAGTTTCACTTCAAGACAATCGCAAACCGTCTTTCTCTTAAAGCGAAATCCTGTGTCCCTGTCAAAAAAGAGGACACATAAAACAGCTGCTTAGTAGACGCTCAAAGCCACCTGAAATTTTGATATTTCAGGGCCGGATCTAGATTCAGCCCTGGACTGTGTTCTCGAGACATTCTAATTATAAAAGTAGTATCTGCCTGCTTCCCCTCTTTTGAGAAAGCTCGGTCTTTCAGACCCGGAGTAAAATTGATCTGGTTGAATTTGTTCTCCGAGTCCTACTCCTCTTTTTACTGATCTTCAATTATATTGTATTTCAGTACTCAGGAGGTATGCGCTCTACATTATTATGGAAAGAGTGAACGAATTAATCTTGAAATCTCAAACATTTATTAGGTATCTATGCTGAAGAGCAAGTGGTAATAGTAGACGTTCCAGGAACCGGGCCGGTCGTGTAGCGGGTGATGACTCCATTATCTCCCACACAAACAGAATCTGTGACTGTGTTAACTATCGAAGACGTAACTGTCGCCGAAATGGTCTCGGTTACAGATGTTGACAGTGTTACTGTCGTTCTTGGGATAAGACTGGTCAAATAAAAGGTTGTCAACGAGTACGTGGCTGTAGCATAGCCCGGTCCAAGATTAATTTGACAGCCATTTGCATTATTACTTTGATACCCCTTGTCGAATCTTAAAGTGGTGAGAACCCGCACGGACGTTGAAGTCAGAACAGATGTAGTAGTTCCAGTCCAGACAGAGTATGTAACAGCTGTCAGCGATTGGATGCCGAAATCAGCATTGGTACAAGAGTTTTGATAGTAAGCTGTTCCAGAACATGAGATGATGAACGCACTCAGATATGGGAACGTTCCAGCACAAAATGTATAAAGGGACTGTACACCGAAAACATGTGCAAAGCAAAGAGCAAATATTGTGAGCAACTGGAACATTCCGTATGAGAAGGATCTGTGATGAAGATTGGAGGGGGATCACCCTCTCTATTTATGCATGTTCTCTAACGCGGAGCCAAATAGCCACAATACGGAAAGGCATTACTGGTTACGAACAATCTTTACGAAGATAGAACATAAGTGACTTCTTTGAGCCATTATGGGATACAGGAAAAGAATATTTTCCATACAAGTACCACAGTGAGAAATGGTGCCACAAATACGGTAAACTGAAACTTCAAGAATTCCAGATAGTTCATATCCGAATTTTTGTAGTGCTCTATGGTTCTGTGATTCTGTGGCTCTACCAGGCTACAATTTCTTCATTAGATACAAAAACATTTTGGTAGTATAGCCTGTACTAATTTGGGCGATCGCAAATCTATAAGCGATTCCAAGCCCAAGCGCAGCACGTGAAGAATATTTTCCCACAGTGGCTTATACAATTATGAGTGGCCACCATATTTGAGAGAAAATGATCCATGGATCGTTAAACAATTCGGGCAATTCTTGCAAAGTACTTTATTAGAATTTTACAGTTGATTCAAGTCAATGCATCAGGCTTGCTTGTGACAATGCGAACAGGATTTCTTATCACTGTTGTTGTGCCACACAATTCCCAAATACAGTATGAACTCGGTTTGCACCAGATTGTACATCTACAATGTGAATTTGCAATGCTTGCCGAGAAATTGGTTCCCGAAAGAACCGACCCGACTGTATGATCTTCCGAATTTACGAGAAACGACTCGGTTTCATGTGGCACTTTTTGTCACTGGAGTCGCATACAATCATCTGCCGAAATTGATAATCAAACCCATTAGCCAATCAGCATTTGGCTCGACTAATAAGTCTAGCAAAATTAAAGCATTAATTCTTTGTTTGGAGTCTTCGAAGTTTTGATATTCATGTTCTGCCTGCATACACTCCAAAATTGATCGCTAGGCGAAAATGCAATGCATTGGTGGTCACCAAGCTTCAATTCTGAAGTTAGAGCAGCCAGTTTTTGCCAAGAAACAATTCAATCTCCCAAGCTCCACGTTTGGGAGAAAATTACAGCCTGATGGGGAAGATAGCCCGGCTTTGCTTTATGCATTCCAGATAGTATTTCCACTCATGCACAGGCTTCTAAATGATCTCAGACGACGGCCAGTTACTCTCGATTGTCGTTATGTACACAAAATAACCACTTTGAGGACATTTACAAAACAACTGGAAACGTTCTCAAAACGAAAACGAAAATGAAATAAAATCAAACGCTCAAAAGCTTCTCCCCTCATAGACAATAGAGGGAGGCGTATCTAAATGCGGAATTTATTAGTTTCTGGCACACAACTACTTCTGTACACAGGCGAGAGTGTCTAGAAGATATCCGAGATTGCCTGGCCGTATCAACAGAGCAGCTGGATTGACTCGGCTAGAACGTATTTATAATTCTGTAATATTTCTTCTAGTAATCTTGGAACGAATCTGATGGGGTTGTGATTGTGTTGCTTGCCTATTTGTAGCATGCGAATTGTTTAAATCCGGTTCTGTGGGCCTGTACCAACAATTCTGCTATAATTCATGTCTACTTTTGCGGGACTCACATACAGCAAAATACGGCTATTGTTAACTTGTTCTGTAATCGCCACTGCGTTTGTGTATCAGGCCATTACCAATTTAAGGTGAAATTACGCACAGAGCCATCTGTTGTGTACACACCACCTATCAAATTTGGGCACCTCAACGCAGAATTGGAAGCCAACTTTCTTCTTTGGGTATACCAGCGCTTGCCGAGCCTGTATAAATTCCCAGATCATCTCAGATGAGATACATATGTGGATGCACATTTCGGTCTAAACTAGAGACGAAAGCCCCTGTATGAAGCGATCTGTCAACTAAAGCTCCAATTGAGACCAAGTGCTTAATTGAAGAACTACTTGCGATAAAATGTTCCATATTATTCGCCCGAGACCAAAATCACTTGGTATTTATGAGTGGATCTCAAAGTTTTTACTTCTTCCGGAGTTGGCCGATTATGCGACCGCGCGAGTATTTTCAGCATGGTCGTTGGCGTCATAGGGCGTAGTATCATGCAACTGCACAGCGCGTGTTCCAATTGAAATCTTCCTGTTTCTTATATTTCCTGTTATCTTTTACCAGCATTATTGGGAGCCGATGACTTTCGTGACTAGAATACAATTATTGGTGTGTTGTTTGGTAAACAGTGGTTCTGTATGTGGCCTTCCCTACGCGTAGAACGATATGCGAGAGGCGGGTCTGTGCCGCTCCATTCCCAATCTCTCGATTTTCGTCTCATGCTCTTATTTGTCGGACTATGGAATTGTTGTTCGCATAGTCAGTGGAAAAGGGTAGACCGAGAGTTTGTACTTAGTCGGCCTTCAAAGAACAAAGATTATGTTAGATAAGATATTAAGAGAAATTGCCAGTTTCCTACCCTAGTGAAGATTTGGTAAAAAAATTCAAAGTTTGGGTGTCAATGAGCAAGTGTATCTCAAATTATGTGAATTTGTGGGCAATGTCACTCAGTACGAAGAGATAGTATTTCACGCGTAACACATAGAGTATTTCCGTTGAGCTAGAAAAATTATAGAATCAAGGAGGCTGATATTCGTAAACCAGTGGCTTTGCTTGTACGTAGGGGCACTAAGGTGATACCATTGAAGATAGTTAGCAATCTGATCGTTGACACCTGGGGTAGTGGATTGACAGCTTTTTGACACTAAAAAGAATATTGCTGAACCTCTCAAATTACTCAAATATCACCCTGCTTAGAGAAATTTATGTCCTAGGTTGTTCTGTGGAGGTTTTCTACAACCAATTAGGAAGCGCAACTTCAAACAGAGGCTTTAAACCAAGGGAAATGTTCCAGATGAAAAGCTCCTACTGATAAGCAGGCAATCAGTAACAAGAAGATGGTGGCATTAACAGTACAGTGCAACGATGCCCGGTAACATGGCAACCAGAGATGAGGGTATTTATATTTATTGAGGAGAAGATATCTTCGTAGAAAATCTCAAGTAAGTAACATCAATCATTGTCGAAGTGCCTATGAGCTGTGAGAGGAACTCTATGAAATCTATGTGGGATCTTCCGTATCACGATGTATTCACCACGTCATATACTCTCGACAGATAGCGCCTGTTTTATGAGTGAAGATAGAGAACAAAAGGGTAAAGATATAGCAGAATACTAGTTAAGAGTGCTGAATTGGTGTATTGGTTTACATCGAACAGGTGTGCGAGGTATCTCTTGACAAGGTAAGCGAATGACACGATGAATCAATGAAAATGGAAGAGGAGAGCAACCGCCTTCGAGAAGGATGAAAGTAGTTGTCGAGAATGGAGCCGCTTCTTTTGGATAGAAATTGTCGAAGAAGCAGCAATGCGCGGGGCTCGGCTTTAGATTGCCTGCTTGCAAATGAGCCATTCTAGTTTTGGAAAACACCTGGAAAGAGATTAAAACAACAGCAACGAATGTATCCAGTTTAATCGTGGCTATCAAGAGAATATCCTAAAGCTTATAATGAAGCAGGCTATTGAAGCAGGCTAAAAGGCTTTAGGCGAACTTATAATTGAGAAAAGAGTAAAGAGAAAAAAAGAAATATCAGGATGAGCCAAACGAATAGCAGATGAAAGCACTTACCAATTTGGTAGTGGCCCTCCAGCCGTTCTTGTTAATTGCCTTCTCAACGGTCAACCTTGATCGCACTACAGTAATATACCCAATACACCGACCAGACCCAACAACCAGAAACAAAAACAAACAACATAGAAAAGCAGATAACAATAAATAAGGCAAAACGAAAGCATAGCTCATATAGGCACAAACTTTAACACACAGTCTTCTTTCCTCCCCACCTGGGCCTTCATCATTGTATCAGTCATCACCCCACCTGCACCATGAGTCAGAGCGAAAAATCACCAGAAAATCCTCCAGCATACTACAAGGTGCAAAACCAATAATTGCAATAACCACCAATGTCGACCTTTGGCTCTGTATTTCGTGTTACCACCTACGGAGAATCCCACTGCCAATCTGTGGGGTGCATCGTGGACGGATGTCCTCCCGGATTGGAGTTGTCTGAGAAAGACATTCAGCCTCAGTTGAGCCGAAGAAGACCCGGCCAGCTGGCGCTCTCTACGCCCAGAAACGAAAAGGATCAGGTCCACATCCAGTCCGGAACAGAAAATGGCCGTACTTTGGGCACTCCGATCGGAATGTTGGTGAAGAACGAGGACCACAGACCTCACGACTACCTGGAAACAGATTTATACCCCAGACCTTCTCACGCCGACTGGACATACATCCAGAAGTACGGCGTCAAGTCTGCCTCTGGCGGTGGCAGATCCTCCGCACGTGAGACTATCGGCCGTGTTGCAGCCGGTGCTATAGCCGAGAAGGTGTTGCGCTTGGCTAACAACGTTGAAATTGTTGCTTTCGTGTCGTCTATTGGCGAGGTCGGCATCAACAGAAGTGCACAGGACGAGTCCTTCCAGAAATTGTTGTCTACCGTCACTAGAGAGCAGGTTGACGCCACTGGCCCTATCCGTTGTCCTGACGAAAGTGTGCGTGAACACATGGTGAAGGTAATTGAGAAGTACCGTGATGCCAAGGACTCCATTGGCGGTGTTGTGACGTGTGTGGTGCGTAACTGCCCTATCGGATTGGGTGAGCCATGCTTCGACAAGTTGGAGGCCACGTTGGCCCATGCAATGATGTCGTTGCCTGCCACCAAAGGTTTTGAGTTTGGCTCCGGTTTTGCCGGCACTGCCATTCCAGGATCGCGCCACAACGACCCATTCTTCTTCCTGGAGGAAGATGGCCGCTTGAGAACCCGCACCAACAATTCAGGCGGTGTCCAGGGTGGAATCTCCAACGGTGAGAACATCTACTTCTCTGTGGCATTCAAGTCTGCTGCCACGATTTCCCAGGAACAGAGCACTTCCACATACGAAGGTGCGCTGGGAGTTTTGGCTGCCAGAGGCCGTCACGACCCTTCGGTGACACCTAGAGCAGTGCCGATTGTGGAGGCCATGACTGCGCTTGTGTTGGTGGACCAATTGTTGATCCAGAAGGCACGCGAGTACGGCCGCTCGATCGTGCAGTAGAGCAGGTACATAGGTCAAGAGTGACAATTGCAGGTGTGTAGAGAATAGGTGATGTGGATAAAGAGCAATACGAAGAGCAGGTTAGGTGAGTAGAGTGAATTATTAGAACAACGCTGTACATCGTCCTAAAATTAACACTATATTGGAAAGCATCAATACTGGGAATGCAAGAAAAAAATCAGTCTATACATCTAAAATATACGGCTTATTGTCAGGTGTTGTCCATATTGAATTCCACCACCAAAACCAGAAAACATACATAGACAAAGAACTCATTACATATTTTGTTCATTGGTTCAAATCTCTTCATTTCCCTTTATTTCACTCTTTCTTCTATTCTTTCTTTCTTTATCTTTTTTTTCTCACTTTTTCCATTTTGCTATTTCTCATTTATCTCAACGGCCCATTCTGTCCTCCTGCACCACTTCCTGTGTGCACACGAACATCACCATTCTTCATGGATACCATCCAGACGGTGTTGGCTGCGCTTGTCGCAGGTCTCGTGATCTTCGTGGTTGTGTTCTACTTCCAAGGTCCAGGCGCCCCCGGAAAACCCCGGTCGAAATTCCACCGTCCAACGTTCCTTATGGTCGGACCTACTGGAGCAGGGAAAACCAGTCTTTTCTTCGCTTTGACCAAGAAAAAAACCGTTCCGACCGTTTCGTCACTCGAACCTAATGTCACGAGTATCGGGCTTCCATTTTCAAACGAGGCGATTCAGTCGCAGTACCAGCTCATAGACTACCCAGGCCACTTGAAGTATTCCCAACTTTTGAGAAAGTTGATAGTGGATGAAATCACCGTGCCCAAATTGAAAGGTGTGATTTATGTGGTGGATTCTTCGTCTAGCAACATGTCTAACGACGAGAATGTCAGTGCCATGGCACGCGATTTGTTCCAGCTATTGTCACTTACTGAAAAAGTACCAAACGGAGTAGACTTCATGTTTGCTGTCAACAAGCAGGATTTGTTCGACTCACGCCCAGTGGCCAAGATCCGTACAGCTTTGGAAGCTGCATTGGGTCAAGTAATTGCTGGAGAAATCGGACTGCGTGGCCAGAACCGTGGAGCTAGCGGGATTGATAATGATGACTCCGACGAGCCAGATTCAGTCCAGGAGTCCACACGTGACTTCTGGCGGTCTGTGGTCGGGTCCAGACCGTTCCATTTCGACATCTTGGAAGGCAACATGGAGTTTGTAGGAGGGTCTGTGGTGAAAAACCGGGTTTCGGCATGGGAAAACTGGTTTGACGAAAAAGCAGTCAACTACGGCGGCATGTAATCACTGGAGCGCCGAGCTGGGTGCGCTCGGAAAGAACAGATCACTGTGGATCTCTTGCTGTCTCCGAGTTCGAGCACGTGCCTGGAGGTAGGAGTTGATCCGCATCTTGTATATGTCTGAATGTAAAGTGAACCTTTTGAACTGGAACGACGCAATAGACTCTTTGACGGCTGAAAGTTGCCTTTTCAACACATCCAGCTCGGTCATGAGAGCCTCGTACGTTTTTGCCTTTTGTGGTTCGTCTTTCTTCTCTTTATTGTCTTCTTTCTTGTCCTTATTCGTTTCTTCCTTCTTATCGCTCCACCCCATCGATGTTACGATTCTGTTCCACGAGTACGGCTTGTGGGCCTCTGCTGCCTCGGACGCATCCACAACTTTCTTCTCGAGCTCCCGCTTCTCGTTTAGTAACTTTGTGTACGCTTCTGAATGGACACAACTACAGAACGTTTCGTCCTTGAGGTGTGCTGGGCAAATGTAGAAGAAATCGGCATTGTTGGCTGCCAAAAGAACTGATGTAGATGGCTTATAGCACACGTGACATGGCTTGGAGTCTGAATTGGCCACAAGTCGGAGCTGGTAGTCGTTGGGGAAAGGAGCTGACATGGAGTTGTACACCCCTACCTCCGATAGGAACAAGTAGAGGAAGGAAGGAAAATGGGAAGTTCAGGTAGAAGGGATAAATTGGGAAGGAATTGAAGGGAATTTGGGTATTTACAGGGACGTCGATGGTGATTTCTATATAAAGAGTTAGTGGTGAGAAGAGAGTGAAGATAGGGGAGGCATAGGCAGAGAAAAGGAAGAGAATGAACAAAGAATAAGAGAAAAACAAAAAGGAAAAGGAAGATATAAATGAAAACAGAAATGAAAACAATTTGATTTCCGCGGATCTCGGAAATTTCAATCATGGTGTAGTTGCGTCTTAATGACTGTTAGACTTGGGCCATAGATAAGGTGCGCACTGTAGTTGATGGATAGAGAAGAGAACAAATAATTGTCTAAGAAGGAAGAACGGGCAAAAGGAAATTTGATAATGGTTGAAAATAGAAAGAAGTGGATTATGCTATTTGGAAGCAATGTTCCAGAATTAGGGAATTGGAATGCGGAGAACATGCTAGATAAGGTGAATCAAGAAAGAGAGTCCTGAAAGGATAAAAAATGGAGAAACTGCTGACAGTATACAAAATGGAGGCAGTGTTGGTAAATCATACCAAAATCTGACTTATGATTTTACTGCCCGTGTAGGAGATATAGAAAGAGTCACCCTCACGTCATTGGATATGCTCAACAGAATGGGAAATAACTTTAGCATTCAGTCAACAGACAGATTCGAACTACAGAAGCAAATCATCTCTTACTCAATTGGCCGATTTGCACTAATACCTGGTTTGGCACATTGGGTATCTATGTAGTGGAGAGGAACGAAACACAAAAGATCACCGAGCATCTGAGCGTATGAACAACCGGAAACTATAAACTTGGGAGAGAGAAACGTTAATACTGATATCGATATGTTTCATGACACAATTCCCTACCAAAGCGTTGTGTTCTTCAATTATTCTGAGTACTACTTAAACCACAGGTACCTACAAATGAGGCCAGAAGTAGAGAGAGCCCGGGACCTATTAGAGGAGATGCTCTATCTGTTGAAAAGAAGAAGAAAGGTAAAATTTCAACTTTCGCTCAAGAGGTTCAATTGAGTTGAACGTGCTACAAGCAATCAAATGGAACAATTGAAAGTTCGAGCTATAACTTGTAACCGAATAGACAATATCAACACGCAACCAATGTATGTATACCCCATATCAAGATTTTCACTGAAATTTGTAATCATTGCATGTAACTGGAACGTACCACTAGAACGCACATTTAGAGCAATAGAATTTTGCAACTGAAACACAGGACCAAGCTCCAAGTAGAGTTAGCAATCAAAACTTCTTACAAAAAGTGTTTCCAAAATACATAAACAAATTAACTAAAATATTGCCAAAAATTGCCAAAAATTGCCAAACTTGCTCTAGTATCCACCTAACATTACATTTCCAATCTAATACTCCTTCCACCAAATCTACATTGTCTCAAAACCGTTTAAATCAGCAGAAAAATGATAAATAATGTTGTCTGCAGTGCCAGAACATTCAACATATCATATTTCAGAGTTTTATTTTCCGTTTTCCTCGCTTATTCTCCTCACCACATACCCACCTTCTAAACCTTCCTTGGGATCTTCCAGAATTCTTAGAGACCCCACACCGGCTGCGCATCACGTGACTCCCGGGTCCGATGTCGCACAATGTCGCAACGCGGGTCAAAACGTTCCGGACATTCCCGCCACGCACCTATACGTCACTCGTCACGTGATACAGTAATAGTGCTATAATTCTCCATACTATAATGAACTAATTGAAAATAATTGTTCAATGCATCAATTTACAGTAGGTAATTTGCGCTTTAACGCAATTGAAATGCCGCACGCACACCCAGTGTTGTTATTGCCCAATGCGGCACGAGTCACGTGACGCCGCGTCGCAAAAATGTCGTGGTCTTCATCCCTTAATTGCCGCCGACAAAAAGTGCGCTCCACAACAACTTGGTTCCTTCTGTTTTTTCTACAACCGGTACCACCCTTGGTTTATACGTTTTTGCGGCGTTCCGTTATCTCCGGCTGGAAAAGTTATCCCCGAAACCGTTAACTCCGAGGCGTCCAAGTTACCATGGCCGAACATCAAGAGGCTGATATCGACTCCATCGTTGACCGGTTATTGGAGGTGAGAGGGTCTAGACCCGGGAAACAGGTGACGTTGTTAGAGCATGAAATCCGTTTTTTGTGCACAAAAGCACGTGAAATCTTCATCCAACAACCAATTTTGTTGGAGTTAGAAGCTCCAATTAAGATTTGTGGTGATATCCATGGCCAATATTACGACCTATTGCGACTTTTCGAATATGGAGGATTCCCACCTGAGGCAAACTATTTGTTCCTCGGCGATTACGTTGACAGAGGTAAACAGTCGTTGGAAACTATCTGCTTACTATTGGCATACAAGATCAAGTACCCAGAGAACTTCTTTATTTTAAGAGGTAATCATGAGTGTGCATCCATTAACCGCATTTACGGCTTTTACGATGAGTGTAAGAGAAGATACAACATCAAGTTATGGAAGACTTTCACCGACTGCTTCAACTGTTTACCGATTGCTGCCATTATTGACGAAAAGATCTTCACCATGCACGGTGGATTGTCTCCAGACTTGAATTCTATGGAACAGATCAGACGTGTCATGAGACCAACGGATATTCCCGATGTTGGTTTGTTGTGCGACTTGTTGTGGTCTGACCCTGACAAGGACATTGCAGGGTGGTCGGAAAACGACCGAGGAGTGTCCTTCACATTTGGCCCCGACGTTGTTTCGCGATTCTTGCAAAAGCACGACATGGACTTGATCTGCAGAGCCCACCAGGTTGTGGAGGACGGCTACGAGTTTTTTTCCAAGAGACAGTTGGTGACATTGTTTTCTGCACCCAACTACTGTGGCGAGTTTGACAACGCAGGCGCCATGATGAGCGTGGATGAAAGCTTATTGTGCTCGTTCCAGATTTTGAAGCCCGCCGATAAGAAACCAAGGTATCCCCCACCAAACTCTGTGGGCGGTAACAGACCGGTGACACCCCCAAGAAAAGCGAAACGAGGCTCGAAATAAGCTTGAAGGCGTGTGCACTCCCCCATGCAGCAACAGCAACTCCGCGTGCTTTTTTTATCTATCATTAGAAGTGCCCGTGTTTATGTGGGGTCTTGATTATGCTTTCATGTTTACTTCTTGTCGTCACCGCATCCTGGGGTGACGTGTGTACTTTATTTTGCCAGGCACCAATGATTCCGGAATTCAGAATGGCTTTTGAGCGTTCTTCCCACCATGCATCTCAACCACTTTACGTCATTATCCTAATTGGACACCGAGGTGCTTATTGTCGCGACTAGTGGAACCACTACTTCCACAATGAACGAGTGTAGCAGCTGCGACTGCGCATTCTCCGCCATAAATGTAAATAATTTTGAAGGCTGGCGGATGAAGGCATTGTGAAGGATCCACCAATTGGTCCGCTCGATTTTACGGACATGGAACAGCGGAGAGGACACGTAATCTCAGTTAGATTGATTATTTACTCTTCTCACCGTCAGTTGCAGTTGACTTGATGCGGACTAATTATATAGGTTACATAGTTACGGTAATGAGTACATGCGGTGCAGATTCGGGCTTTTGGTTCGAAGCCGAGGCAAGTGATTGCTGAAGGTTTGGAACGAACTGAGTGCTGTCTGCATGCTGTGTTCTGGAATGCTGAAATCTGGTGAAATCTGGAAATTTTGTTGACGGTATGTACGAGGGCACGTGACCCTGGTATTGCGGTTTTTTGGTTGCTTTTAATACATGATTGTTTAAATGTTGCTTTATACTGGCCAGGTTGCAAATAGCAGTCACACTCGCCGCACGTGACCGAACGAGAAAAAGCGCAGGATGTACTGTATCATAACTAAAACCTGCGCACCCGTACACCAAGCCAAAGTGTGGCGCTGTCTGCAGGGAGTCCCCTCGCTCCCACTGAAAAATTTTGAATCTTTTCTCGGTTCGTTTGTTTGTTGAATATCCTCAGAAAATGGTATGTTTATCCTAATGCAACATGTGAGTGACGTGAGATATGCAATGGACCGTGATAGAATCCATCGCCGAGTACAAAATAGAACTGAATAATTCGACTGAATACCGATGAAGAAGAATCCATATTTGATCATTGAAGAAGACATACGAACATGCAAAAGTGTGGGACAAGTGGTACAAAAACGAATCAGATCCATCTCAAGACATTAGAGTCTGTGTTGGTTTCCCTTTTCCAGACGTTTCCTGCCTGATTTGGCCACCCTTGACGAATTATACCTCTTTCACCATATACGTCCACATATCGCCACATCACTCCACATTTTTCCCACCAAATTTCACAAACTAACTCCCAGGTTTTAGTTCAAGACTTGTTGCACCCTAACCCAGCCTCCGAGGCCCAGAAGTACAAGTTGAAGACTTTGGTCCAGGCACCAAGATCCTACTTCATGGATGTCAAGTGCCAGGGATGTCTTAACATCACAACCGTGTTCTCTCACGCACAGACTGCTGTCACTTGTGACAACTGTGCCACTGTGTTGTGCACTCCTACTGGTGGTAAGGCCAAGTTGACCGAGGGCTGCTCGTTCAGAAGAAAGTAGGCATAAAGTCTGAACACTTTTATATAAATTAATACTCCGTTTATATAATGCATAACTGGTATAGAGATTGTAGAGCATGGATTTGAAATTAAGGTTGGTGTGTAGACACTGGCCTCAATGGACTGTGAAGTGTGAACTACAGATAGAGTAACGATTCTGACCATTAGTGTAGTGTTTGGAGTTAATGACAAACATGCTTGTGTAGTCATCTACATAGTAATGACGCTCTATGTTCACGACTCTACGGTCAGAAGTATAGTGAATGAGTAGAGTGTGCGGTTGTCTATTAGAGTAGAGAGTGTTGATAAGGACAAGATCAACTAGGGTGCAGCCGAGGAGTTTCGCTAGGCTTTCAATAATCTTCTGGTCTGTGTTGCTCCATTTACAATCCTCCAGAGTTGAGCTTTGCTTGAAATTTCGTTTTATATTTTGGATACTTTGCGTGATCGTCTCCTACTCTGTCCTGTAATGAGTTGTTAGGGCCAAGGCTACTATTAGAGGTAGAGTCTGTCCACATAGAAACGAGAAGAAGGGAAGAAAAAAAAATTAGATTGGTACAAAAGAGAACCTAAAGAAGCTCAGCATTCTCAGTAAGATACTGCTGGCATTGCCATTCAATTAGAGTGATCGGCTGCGACGAATAACGAGTATGACAAGATCGCACCTGGCTGAATCTTCAATGAACTTTTATTATACCTTTGGATGCCCTTTTGGTTTTTTTTTTTTCATTAACTTTACTTCGTTGTCTCTACGTCTCTACAGAAGGAGTATTTGGTACTAAGAGCAGACATCAATGCAGACAGAATCAGCTCAGTCAGTCGCTTGCGTGAGAATAAGCTCATTAGGTCAATCTCAAAATTTGATTCGCTTTCCAAGATAAATTTTTAAATCCACTTTTAATAAACTGATTTGGATTCTACAAGACATTCTGGTGCCATGGTGGTGTTGTGGTGATTCTCATTGTGCTGACCAGCGAAGGTGCAACTTCAAAATCAAAGAGAAGGGATGATAGAGTCATGTACAGAAAATAAACACAACTATATGTTTATTGACATATTTGATTGTTTCTTTCGTTGGATCATTATAATCAATTTGGGATAAGATGTGTTCGTGGTTTCTCACAATATTAGTATGTACCTGTAAATCATAAAAATATCTCGTACTGACTCAAAAACAAAATCAGCGCAAAAGAGGAAAAAAAATAGACAGAAAAGAGATAAACGAAATGAACAACAATGCATCCAGTTAATCTTTCCAATGTTTCATCACTACTGAATCTCCAAAATGAGGGCTCAATTGAAAGGCACTTTTTACTGATAAGACCATACTCTCGATTTTCCTGATGAAGGCTTTCACTTTATTGGCTGCAATTTCCTGAACTTTCATATTAACCTCTTCAATATCAACTACTCTTTGAAAACGCTACTCTGCCATCATATACTACACTGGAAGCCACGCTTTCACAAGCATTACTTACATTCACGAACCCTACCCACATCACCAGTCCAACACCAGTAATCAGTCATCAGCGTTATCAAACCACAAGTCTCAAAAACATCAAGTTCCAGAAACAAGTCGCGGAATTACTCAGGCTCAACCAAATCCCACAACGGCCTTCGACCAGCGCATCCTTCGCCAACGTCAATCCAAAAACATGTCGTAAGTCAATAAATCATCATAGAAGCCATTTACAACTTTGACTTCGAGCAGTGGCGGATCACCTCGTCCATGGCCTCCGCAACTTTAGCAACGTTACCATCGTTCAACCCAGCCACCGATGCACGACCAGATCCAACCAAGTACACTCCGTGGACCTTCTCCAAGCGAGACACCATCTCAGGTGTCATTCCAGTGAACGAGAACATACCTGTTTGGTTGGTAATGTGGTCCCATGTGCCTGGAGTGCCCAATTCCTGTAAGCGGCGACGCAACTCCTGTCTCATCTTGATAATACGCAGCGACATGGTCACCAAGTCCTCCTCCCACTGTGCACGCAAGTCCGAGTCGGTCAAAATGGTAGCAACCACCTTGGCACCGTAGGCAGGTGGATTCAGAATCTCCGAACGAGTCAACTTGTTCAATTGCGACTTGATGGCCCGCTGCAACAGTGCCTCCTCACCAGGCATCACCACATGCAACGCACCAACACGCTCACCGTACATGCCGACGTTTTTGGCAAAAGACTGGCAAATGAAGATGGGACAGTCGAAAACACCTGAAGAGATGGCATTTCGGATAGGTGCTGCGTCCTTGTCCAAGTTTCCCGATGCAAAACCCTGGTATGCCGAGTCAAAGAGTGGTACGTGCTTATTGCGAGCAATTGCCTTCAAAATGGCATCCCACTCCTCTCCTGTAGGGTCGAGACCTGTTGGGTTGTGTGCACATGCGTGCAACAAGAAAATGGAGCCCTTTGGTGCAGAATCAATAGCACGCAAGTATCCGTCAATGTCCAATTTCTTGTTTTCGGCATCCCAGTAAGGGTATGTCTGGACATCCAACCCTAAAGACGTGAAGATCTGGTTGTGGTTGGCCCAGGTAGGTTTTGACAAGAAGATGGTGGGGTTGCCAGCGTAGAATGTCTTCAAGAATGATCCAGCCAAGTGCAATGCACCAGTTCCCGAAAGAGACTGTTGAGACACCACCGATCCGGCTTTAATAGCGGGAGAATCCGACCCCAAAATAACCTTAGCAGCTTCAACCAAAAATGGCTCATACCCAGTAATCAGAAGGTACTCGTGATTGTAACCAGGAGAATCTATCAATTTCCGTTCGGCTTTCCTGACCGCAGGCAAAATCCATGGTTTACCTGAATTGTCTCTATAAGCTCCGATACCCAAGTCTACCTTATCATCACGTGCGTCAGCAACATAACGAGCCTTCAAGCCGAAAAGTGGATCCGGAGGTAACTCCTTAATTTCTGTGAAATATTTAGACATGATGGTAAGTTTTCGGTGAGTATAGCAAGCGAGTGCACTTTTATAGGCTTTATCACACGAGTTCCCTTGGACCGAGAATGAGGGAAACCTCGGGGTTATAAACCGCGCGGTCACGTGACCGCGGGGTCAATGGCGCGTTGTGTGCATGGCAATTCTCAAGTTTTCCGGTCCACAAGGTGGGGAGTGAGGGGTAACGCTCAAAGTTGCGGGCTTTAGATAGCGCGACTAAGTGTAGTTGGCGGGTTTTAATTGCTTTTGTGGTTTCGGTTTTGTGTTTGCGGGATTTTGCTTTGTGTTCCGAAACTACGAATTTGTGCCTAGTAAATTTGATTTTGGACCGTTTGGCTTTTGCTTCGGCTTTTGACTAATGCCGCGCGGGGCAAGCACTTCCATGTGTACTGATGCGCCAAGGAGCCAACTGTGAATTCGTGGGGTGATGTTGCTGGAAGAATAACCGGAGAAATGACTTAAGGCAATTGGAGCTATACTAAAATTTCCTATTTGGAATTGGTGCACTGAAATTTGGGGAAATGCGTTCGGAGTAATTAAATTTCGGGTGGGTCGATTGTGTGATGGCCGGTGGACATTGGAAATTTGGTGGAATAATTGCGCACACTACTTAGTTGTTCCGATCAGACATAATCCAGTAGACACGTAAATTTCTCTCATTTCTCATTTTGTTATAGTCTTTTCCGATTTTCATTTTCCAATTTTCAATCTTCATTCCTCTTCTTGTTGTTTGGTGGAGTAGGGTCCGTTTTTTGGTCATAGTGCTTTGGTCGCTAGTGGCTCCTTCTCTTCGCTTTCGTGCCTTATAATTGCCTGTGTGAAATATTGAACATTAGTAAGCGTGACGTTTTATTTCTTCATCATCATTATTTTTTTCTCTTTTCTTCTTTGATTTTCAATGTTCGGTGTTCTTACTCTATTGAGACCAAACCAGTCAATGTCCCACCTATGCCACTCCAGAGTCAATTCTGCATCAGGAGTGAGCAGTTAATTAGGGAACAGTATTTCCATTGGATTATAGGTGAAACCATTTATGTACCAGTGGTGGCCCTCAAACCATTTCGGAGTACATCCAGGGAGTACATCTGGAGCTTGATAATCACTGTTTGAGAACCTCCGAGAACAAACATCTCTTCTAACATCTATCGAGAAAATTGAATCAAAGTGACCTACTCTACCCAAGGATTTTGAACTTCTTTTCTAGGTTATACGGTCTTCATTGTTAGAGCGCACTCTCCAATATTAAGACTTACCAACACTCGTCAACACTTACCAACAGGCAATTTGTCTGACCACCTGACGAAATCTCTAGTGCTATTGAAATGTCTTTTGATAATCTAGCACGGTTTTCAAATGCCAATCAGCAGAACGACCCTCGGAGTCGAACCTCTTTCGTGTTGCGTAACAAGTATGGTTCTGGTCAAAGGAACTCAAATTGTATTGGAGATACCTATTGTTAATACCCAAAATTTTTCAGGTTTCTGCTTTTGTTCCCTCTCTCCGAAATTGTTCTATCCCCTCGAAGATCAATTGCAATCCGCTATTATTGCACAGTACTGGTAGGATGAAGGAAATCGAGCCCAATGAGTTCCAAACACAACTTCTCTATTCCCAATATTTCTGGCTTTAATAAGTATGATTGTTTTCAACGCTACTTATGATTTAAGGACACATACTAGCACCGAGATAATTGAACACTTTGGATGCTGAAAATGTTGAACACCGGCTTAATGCTTCGTGACACATCTCCATGAAGTGCACATGTCTACCAGCTTGAGCAGTTGTGATACCTCGAGAGAGCATCTCAATGTATGACAAGAGACCTAGAACCACTAAAATTCAATACTTCCAGCATTGTACTTCGCACATACACCGAATCATTTACATGTCTATTCCAATCGTCGGAGATCCGAGACATAGCTTTCCATATATAGTATACTGGTAGGTGCATTTATTAACACAGATCAGCCATCACTGTAATCACACTCAATGCAACTCTGTTCAGTCGGACGATTCGGTCACACATGGTATCACATCTAGTCAATCTCTCATCAGACCGAACTCATCCATAATTCACTTAGATTAGACATGCCCTGCCACAAACACAAAGCACCCATAGCAGCTAAGGACCATTCTTCCACTCTTCCAACCTTCCATTCTTCAACTCAAATGCAATCCAACCATCTACTTCTAGACCACAGAGCGTACCTCGAAGAAACGCTTCAAGAAGTAGATCTGGAACAACGAGTTGAACGCAACCACAATGACCTGGAACAACGACCACCACTTGACTCTGGAGTTTGTGGACTCAGCGGTGTTACGGTGAGTTCTCTCGCGAATCACCAAGTAGTTCTGTTCTGCCTTGACATCACTGGTCAACTGATTCAAACGAGAAATCGCATAGTCCAAAGTGTCGGACTTGGGGTCGTTGACATCGATATAGATCACTCCGTGCACGTTGAACGACACGTCCAAGTCCACACGACTCAGTTTTTCGTTGGAGAAACAGTACTGGTACTTTCCGTCCATGGTAGCCTTGACAGATTCGTCACCATGGTCAATAGCAGTCACAGAGTGCTCCACCTTGTTGTTGGGGCTGATGATATAGAAATCAACTGTGAGTTGTTCTGCATTGGATGGGCTTCGAGATCCAACCTGGAACGAGATGGCCAACTCGTCGTTTTTCTTCAAATTTTCAAAGAAGCACTGCTTACCATGAGGCGGCAACAACACAGTATGAGCAGAGGCAACAGCTGCAAGCAAGAAACTGACGAGGGTGAGTTTCATGGTTAGTGAAAAAGGTGAGTTTCGTGTTCGGACAAGAACGCGGTGTGTGCACGACAGAGTTTGTAGGGACTGAAATGAGGAAAGGAAAGAGGGAATCGGGAAAGAGCAAAAGAGGGAGAAAAAAAAAAATGAACAAGAGTAAAGAAATGTAGAGTCTAGAAAACTGTGCTTGGATTTGCTGAATGGAGGGGTGATTCTGTTAACGCGTTTGTATTAGGTCCCTTGCTCTGTTGTATGGTGCGACAGTATTGCCAAATTGATCCATATGGTGGGAGACACGTTGCTAGAGAAGAAATTAAAATATATAAGAAAATTAACACTTATATTAAATTGAATAAATTTGTAGAATTCTTCGACTTCAAGTTGGAGATATCGTGAGTTTTGTGGTAATTCCGAACATGCAATAGAAACTTGCCGCACCCTGTGATTCGCGGTACGCTCGCTTTATTATTTTTTTTCTAAATTATCTGATCACATCTCCAGCTCGGCCCGCTTATGCGGAAATGTGCATGTTGACGAATCGAGAATGTGCATGTTCAATCACTTGCATAAATCAGGTAATAGGACATTGTGTTTGTGGTGTTGAGGTAGTGATGAAGCCTGTGTGTGCCTAATTTTAATTATCAACAACTATGGGAAGTGATCCTTATTCCAAATTTCGCTGTAGAGACAAGTGTGAAATTGATGTGTGTTAGCAATCGTCCGAGGCAATCAAGGTATTTGTAAAGAGTTTTATTTGCTTGTAGTTCGTGTTCTATAATGGAGAATCACCCTGTGAAGCCATTCGGACAAACTCTTCGACTTCTGTCTTACAACTTGGTCTATGATAAGAATGCTGACTTCGTGGATCCTCATCTTACGAATGCTGATAGGAAAGGCTGACCAGGAATGTTGATGGTAAGAACTTTCATTACAATAGTGATGTTTATGCTCATTTCAAGGACGTCCGTGCCATAAAGTATATGCTTAGAGTTCCATCTAAATATCAGTGCTCCATTCGAAGCGACAACGAGAGTACTCCTTCTAACCTCCATTCTGCCGGAGTCTACATCTAAAGCTAATGTCGAAAGTATTCATTCTAGAAATGACGACTATAAAAGTGCCTCTCCCAAGAATTTTGATTTTAATGCTTCCTGGTAGAAGCGCATGCCAAATTGACAAAACGAACTAAACGATACAGGCCAATGAAGCCAATCAGAATGAGAGACATTACCCTAAAACGATGCCAAATTCATTCGAGGTCCATCATCAGCCATTATGCCAGGCACATTAGAATGTGGCCTTATGAAATGTCCAAGGTAACTCTACAACGGCTTCATGATTTCGTCGTAGAGCAACCGTTTCAATTCTGCAATGGAAAGCTCATCTTTCCTTCTGTCAAAATCAAAGAAGTCCTCAGCAATTGGATCGCACAAAGGTTCATCCTTCGGATCGTGGTACAACTGGAGGTATGGGTGTTGCAACGCCTTTTCCACTGTAATACGCTTGGTAGGGTTAAAAGCAAGAAGTTGCTCCAACAAGTCAAGTGCTAATGGGTTAATGTTGGGGATCAGCCCAAACAACTCGCTGAGTGGAACTTTTCTGCAGAACGGAAGCAGCCGAATGTACTCGCGGGCACGTTTCAGCTTGATGTTGTAGTAGTCCTCCAGGTTTGGGGTGCCTAAAACCTCCATGATGAGCCATAACTGGTTGTGGTAGTCTCTGCCGGGGAAAAGCGGACGTCCGCTTAACATTTCCGCCAAAATGCACCCCACACTCCAAACGTCAATGGCTGTAGTGTATTCCTGGAATGTGAGCATGATTTCCGGCGCCCTGTACCAGCGTGTGGCAACGTATTCGGTCATGAAACCGAAGTTGTCCTCGGACGAGGCCACAGAGCGAGCCAAGCCGAAATCGCAGATTTTGAGATCGCAGTTGGAGTTGAGAAGCAAGTTGCTTGGCTTGAGATCCCGATGGAGGACATTAGCCAGATGTAATGCTTTCAAAGCCCGTAATGTCTGATAGATGAAGTACTGGATATGGTCGTCCAGAAGTTTTTGGGTACGTATCACCTTGTGTAAGTCTGTTTCCATGAGTTCCTGGATCAAGTATATTTCGGAGAAGCTCTCGAACAGCGCCGGTCTCTGCAAGGCGAGAATGCTGATTATGTTTTCATGGTTGAAGTTCTTGAGGAGTTTCAACTCACGAAGTGTGCGCAAACAGAGCATCAGACGCTCGAAAGGTTCGATCTTTTTTATAGCAACCTTTTGCTGGGTTGGCTTGTGAATTGCCAGGCACACCACTCCGTATGCACCCTGTCCCACTACATCCAATATCTGGTAGTGATCCGACACATTGAACGCAACGGGTTTTCCTGTGGTGTGGCCGTTTGGAGCGATCTGGCCATTGGACCCATTTTGACCATTTGGACCATTCTGACCATTCGGAGCTACTTGTGTAGCATTCTGTCCTGGACCCAGAGGGTAATATGGATAGCCTTGCACCGACAGCATGGAGTGGTTAGCAGGATCCATGATGCGGTGATTTATACGGAAGGCCGTTTCACCAGACAATGCAGGCCGACATACAGGAGATGGTGGAGGGGGCAGTGCACTTCAGAACAGAGAAACTGAAACACCAATGAATCATGAGTTTGACATGCTATTAAGATTATGCATAATACTAGCGACTTGATGCATTCGGTGAGGCTCGTGCGTGGTTTAAGTGTTAAATTTGCAAGTGTTAACCTGCTCCTTTTTTTTTTGACATATGCATGCAGCTGCATTACTAAAGCATAAAAACACAAGCCACAAACACAAATAAACACAGAATATATAACATTAAACATAATCAAAAAACCAAAAAGAATACCGACATATCTATTCTACAAACCCAAATCAAATCTCGTGATAAACCTAAAGTACACGTGCCTAACAACAGTTCACCGCTCTTACACCGCTTCCTTACTTCTTCTTCCGTCCGAACAAACCCTTCTTCTTCTTCTTCTGTTCAGGATTCAATGACGATGCACTGTAATTTCCTGCCTGGTAGATGGGCTGGTCGCCACCGCTAAAAGAAGCAACAGGCCGCAGGAACCCCGGGTTTTGCGTCTGTCCCTCGCTTTCTTCATTTGCAGTCAAACTATAGTGGGGAAAGTCCTCGTGGAAACCCCACCCTAGTCTGTTACTTTCAAGTTGTTCACGGTAGCTCAAATCACCAGTGATGGCATACTCAAAACCCCGGATAGTGTCTAACGGACGTTCGTTTCTATTGCGTGTAGGATTCAGCATGTCAGAGTTCTTGATCTGCTGGCCAAAGATATCCTTGAGGTCTGCCGAGTCATGTGACAAGTACGAAGGCCTTCTGTTGTTCATAGACTGATTTGCTTCTTCAAACGGTTGAGCCTCGTTAACTGCAGTAAGAATGGGGTCATGGATGTTAGATGAGTCCATCTTGACATCTCCATGCATGTTCGACTGCAGAACATACTCAGGGCCCTTGCTTTTGGAAGCACTTCTAAAGATGGCCATTTTTCTGTTGGAAAACCTGTGCCACGGTGGGAAAAAACTGGGTTATAATAGCCTGCAGCATAGCCTTCTCCGCGCCTGCGGCCATCCTGCAGTTGCGCTGCCCTGGCCATTCTGTACATGCTGATTTGGGTCCATTATCGAGGATAAAGTCGGCGGAGGTTCCGGATTGGGTGGATGTGAGTGCTGGTGTATTTAGTGGTATTGACCGAGAGTTCTTTGGGATGTGATCTATATTTAGCTCGTGTGGGGATAACCTGTCAGGTGTGTATGTGTGACGTCTTCAATATTCGCAACTGTCTGCATGCGTCTAAGAGTGAGGCTGTTTGTGGGGCCGCGGCTGAACAAACACATTGGAGTAATCAATATTGTAGTTAAACCCGAAAGTATGCAATTTTGTGTCAACTTATGATACATAAATCACTGCACGTGTGCTGCATAGTGCGTGCAGTGCGTCAGGGTCACTGGGGGCTGCATGCGAGTGCGTCATGATGATTATTGACTTTGGAGCCGGCCAAACACAAACACCACGCGGTGGCCCAAAAAGGAAAAACGCGTAAGTACTACCTCCAGCTAATATTCCCCCGTTTTACTACTTGGAGAACATCTCTTGAATTTATACCTTCTCCTTGTAAATCAGGAACTACGACAGGAGAATCCTCCTGTTTGACTCTAGTCTGTACAGGAAGTTGGATCGACCGTTTGATGTACGACGGATACGACTAAGGGTTCATGCCAACCAAACAGTACCAATGACGTGTTTGTGTCATACCACATGTCCAATATAAAAAAATAATAGTTAGAGATCATCTGACAACACACAATACTCTCTGGGATCCTGCCATATTAGTACATTTCCGAGTCGTGCAGGAGCTCTAGGCCCCACAAGCCTCTTTTGACAGTTGTTTACAGTTAAGCGCGACTTCAAAACCTATTTGAGACGCTTATTGTAGTAGTTTAGAATGTTTTTTAGAGATGTCAAATAGCTGTAATTGCCCAAGGCGGCGGAAGCTGCCAACAGCGGATTTAACTGCCAACAGCGACAGAAGTTGCGAAATTTTGTCTCCAAATTCCGTCTCAAACTTCGGTGACGAATTGTATATAACAATGTATTACTATTGTGTCATAATCCACATCTTTTGGTCACTAGATGCAGCACCTTGTTTGGGCTTGACATAATATTGTCATCTATCCGGCCCCTGTGGCTTCAAGTCGGAATGCAGCGACGTAGCTCCGTAAACAAGGAGAAATGTGACCACTTCGAGATAGGAAGAAGAACGTCATTATACGATCTAAAAAATGGACTTCCTTTGGTAGAAGGTGTTCTCAGTAAGACAATAGACATTATTGCTTACATCAATTGGTACTGAATTACACAGTGAAAAATTTAAAGCTGATTTACCACAAATGAGAACTGAATAAATTAGAGTACAAATTCCTCTCCATTACTGAACACTGCAACCCTTCCCTATACTCTCTTGGTTTTTACCAATGATTTTTTTAAGTTTTGGCACAGAACGCTCATATATACCCGAGAATAAAGGTCCAGAACACATAGTAATTTTTCACAATCACAAGAGCTCTCTCTCAACATACATTAATTTGATCTGGTTGCATGCCATAGCTCTGCATGATGATGTCTATAAGGACATAAAATGGCGGTTGCGAGCCCCAGTGCAGGTCGATCAGAGAAGCTCAATTTAAGTTGTCCGGTTCTACAATCTGATATATTATTTGACTGATAAATTATAGAATGCTAGATTAAGCCGTTCTGTTCCTTGAATGCATCCCATGCCTTATTCAAAGCCACAAAAACCGCCTGGCAGATCATCTGATCCTCCAAGTCGAATTTGTTCAACTTGTCCGGATGAATGCTGCTGATCACCTTCATGTAGTTGATTTTCACCTTTTTCGTCAACATCAAGTCGCTGATGGTGATCTTCTTCACCAAGAAAGGAAACCCAAGCCGCTCAGGAATCACTTCGTCCAACGACATCAACAAACCTCGCAAGTTGTCTTCCTTCCCATTGGCCCACGCGGCAATTTTATCATGCACTTGGTCGTGGAGTTTGAACTTCATCTCATCACGTGCACTCTCCTCGTCATTCTGCTTGCGGATTTTCTGTACCTGCTCAGTGTTAGTTACTGAGGGACTCAGTGGCTTATGTGACTGCGGCTTTGGCTGCGGCTTTGGTTTCTGCTTAGGCGGATTCACAATGTTCCCCACTCTTCTCTTTGCGTCCATGACTTTCTTCTCCGTGACTCCGTACTTCGTCACCAACTCCATGTAACACTGCAACGACTCAGGGAAGTTTTCGAGCATCTCCAACGTCTCGGCCTTGCGTGTGAGCAATTTCACGTACCAGTACTTGATTGCCTTGTCGTTGAGGATCCAGTCCTGGTCGTCCATATTCTTGCCCACGAGTGCTAGTCCGTCCTCACAATGCTGTTTGGCAGTTTTGTAGTTACCAAGCTTAATGAGCGTGATCGCAAGATTAGATGTGATCACAATGCGGAGCTCATGTTTGGGAGGTAGCGCCTCAAGACACCGGGTATAAGAGGTAAGCGCATCGCCGTAGTCGCCGTTGGTGAAGAAAGTGGTTGCTTTGGCCTTGAAAGTGTCGAAGTCGGACTGTTGGAACGCATTCAACGTTTCGGACGTTGCAACTCTGGCAACAGCACTCTTTTGTCTGTGTCTGGATGGAGAAACATACGTAGACTCGTCTGCCTCCTTTCTGAAACGCTCTGCGCGTGAAAGACCACCAAGACCAAGAAGATCCACATCCTGTGCTTTTTGTGGTTGAGCTGCCTTTGCGGAAGTTTGGGCACCATTCTTAGAAGGAGCCTGTGTGGTAGTTTGAGAATGAGGCCGAGAAGCACCAGAAGGAGTATTGGAAGGAGCTCTTGCCGATTCACGAACAGAAAAAGTACCAGGAACAGAGCTCGAAGAACGAGAGTTTGCTCTTAAAGGAACCAGCACTGGACGTGGAGGAAGCACTTGATCAACAGTAGGCGAATTGCACCCCAGAGACGGCGCCTTTGGCTTAGAGCCATTTTGAGTGGCTTCTCTGCTAGAGTCACGAGACGAGCGAGTAGTCGAAAGGCGTTCTTTCTGCCGCTCCTTCTCTCTCTGCCTCTGCAAGCGTATAATTCGCTGGATTTCGTCCGAGTCGATGTTCTCCTCGTCGACTCCATAGTCTGCATCTGCCTCTGTAGCACGTTCCTTGTACTTTCTCTGGTTTCTCATCCACGCAGGCATGGTGTCATCCTGAGGTTTGTTCTGGAGCTGGTTGATGTTTTTGATCACTGTCTTCGTGGACTTATCGAGAAACCACGACGCCTTCTTGAAGATATCGGACGAGATATCCTGCAACGTAGCACTCAAGTCAGGTGGCGATTTAGATGTTGTTCTGCTCGAATGAGAAGTTCTCTCTTCTCGTTTCTGACTCCCGTTCATGATATGGTTGACACAAGCCTGCAAATCGGGCCCTACTTCGTCTATAGCTCGATTCGAGACTTCTATAGGGAAGCCAATATCAATCAAACCGGCCAAAACAGTATCTCTTCTGTCCACAGCATCTGTAGACTCGGATCTCACCGAAGGTTTTGTATTTGGAGCTCTTTCAGGAACCGGAGCCACCGGAACAGATTCCTGGATGTCATTTTCCACCTGAGGCTCAAATGCGTCGGTGAAATCGGTGAAATCGCCATCCAAGAGAGATCCGGTGCTTTTCATGGCTGTTCCTGGACCTGCTCCGTTTCCGTTCCTCGTAGAACTAGGCTGTTGAAGCGACCCAATGTCGGATGTGGACACATTTCCAGATTCAGACACGTTCACAGAAGAAGAGGACTTCTGAGCAGGTTTCGAGTCAAAGGCCGCAAATGGATCAAAGTCCGCCATTTTCAGCGGCCCTGGCGATCCAGATCCTCGTGACACATTGGCCAGATCCGATAGAATGTCCAAGTTAGACCAAGAAGTTTGTGGCTTCTGATTCTGGTCTCCAAGCGATAAATTATTGAGAGAAGATTGCAAAGACGGAGCAGGCGAAGAACCTACTGCCGACAGAAACAAATCAGCAAATGCATCCTTTTTAGGTGGCATTGGTGCAATGTACAAAGAACACGAACCTCTGACCTGGCGAACGTGATGTTGCGCACGTGACGCAAAATGGGAAATAATGCCAAATAGCCTTTTCTGTATAACTAAAGAAATTTCGGCAAACACCCGTGCACCAAGCCAATATCTCATCTCACAAATTCTTCAAAAACTCTCAAAACTACTGCCATGCATTTGATGTACACTTTGGGCCCAGACGGCAAGAGAGTCTACACCTTGCAGAAGGTGACTACAGAGGGTGAAATCACCAAATCTGCTCATCCTGCGAGATTTTCCCCAGACGACAAGTACTCCAGACAGAGAGTTACTTTGAAGAAGAGATTTGGGTTGTTGCCTACGCAGAACTAGAAGGACGGCGGCTGTAATATAGCATGGAATACATTATCTTAGGTGAAGGTGTAGAAGAAATAGAAGAACTAAAAGAAGTGAAGAGGTGAAGAAATAATATGCGGGTTGAAAATACTACGCAATAGTCACTAGTTATCAATAGAGGGATATACCGGTACATTCCTCAATTATACGGGATATCGGCTTACAAAGGTAAACTCGCGAAGTTCACAATTTGGACTCGTTGTGTACTGCTGAACCGATGATGCACAACTTGAGGATGCAAGACCTCACTTAAAGATCCAAAGAACCTAGCAAACCTAAATGAGCATCAAACAGATGATCATTCTATCCTTTATTGTCACTGAATTTCCCTCTGACCCATATATTTGAACCTGTTGATCCTTGATGGTCTATACGAATGGATATCCTGACCCTTTCTGGCATACACAATTGGACATGTTCAACTTTCTCATTACAGGTCAAGGTGATGTTTTTGAAGCACTGAAATATCAGAAGATCGACCGTTCTGCCACCATTTAAAACGTTATTCTGCATCACTATCTCGTAGCTCGTTCTCCTTCTACCTCACTGTTATTAACAACCTGCAACCGCTAAATTGACTCCACTCATATTCCACCATTAATATGATATACTCCCATTCTGACTATAGAGTTCAAAATCTAGAGTGGCTCTCTCTTCTGACCCGTCGCATCCAAGTTGTAGTCGGCGCTCTGCGAGTAGTTGGCCCACATCTGTGACAACACTTCAGTGTCCTTGTTCTTATTGCTGATCTCGTTCAAACACAAGTTCATATCATGAACCGACTCGTTGAGCATTTTCTAATGTTAGTATATTCTTCATGTCCTTAAGTGGAAGAGTACGTACCACGTTGTTGATGATTCTGGATAGGAGTGCCAGCTGGACCTGCTCGTGGGGATTATCCATTACCAATTTGCTCGACATGATGTTTTTGAGTAGTGAAGAAGTGTTGGATATTAAGACGCGTAAATAGCGATGTGTGGGTGTCTGGTTTGACTGTTTGGAATGATAGTGTTATGATCTGAGGTTCTACACAGGTGCTTTGCTATGGGTGCAATAAAAGGAAATGAAGAGAAAAAGAAGAGGAAAAAAAAAAAGACAGAAAAGCTAAGATTTCGTGGATCTTTTCATTTCATTGTATGGATTTTCCATTTGAGTGACGTCTATCGCCTGTTGGTTCCAGGTCTCTCACTGACCAAATGCGAGAGGACAATAGAAACTCTGCAATGAACAATCAGTCCAAAATCAAAAGGGAAGTAAAAAAAGATTAATTAGATAGATCTAAATAGGAAAACATCTACTTCCTCAAAATTGCAATTCATGTTGTTTTTATCAAATATTCCTACATTATCTACACCAGCATTGAGGAAGGTCTACTCCACTTTACACCGAACTGGCATACTCGTCACTAAATCTGTTACTGCAGATTCAAAGAGTACCCTTTCCTCTCTTTGAAAAATCTACACAAACTCCATCCCATACTATACATATATTACAGCTTGTGGAAGCCAAAGTCGTTCATGAGGCTGTCCACGTCCCTCCAGAGCGAGTTGGCATCGAGAATCACATTCAGCGAGTCTACCTCCGAGAAAATGTCGTCTGTCGGAGCGAAAGCGAGAGTCAGCGAGCTTGGAGGCTCGTTAGCTTGCTTTTTGGGAAGCAAATCTTGAGGCGACCAGGCTTTGGCCTCCTCGTCGTTAGCCACACTGGGCAGCGTATCTGTGCTGGTATTCACAACTTTGAAGATTGAGCTTCTTTTCGCAGCAGAGATTGGCTGTGGATCCAACGGAATAGTGCGGATAATGCGCCTGGCCTTGGACTCGGCGTCCTGGAGACCGGAAAGAGACCTTTTCTTGCGGACTTTGCTTGAGTTGGAACTGCCAGGAGTCGATTTGACACTTTCGCTTTTGGGTGTTGGTTCGTCTGGCTCCTCCTCGTCCTCCGAGGTCACTGCGTTGGTTTCAGCGTTCTCTTCTGCGGAATTCTCTCGCACATCGGTCCGAATGTGGAACTTCCGCATGCCTACTTGGTCTCGAAGTAGAGACAAGCAGTCGAAAAACACAGAAGCGGCCATTCGCGACCGGATCCCGATCTCATAGCCCGTATCGCCTTTATCGTCCAAAGTCTTGAATAATTGCCACATATTGCGCATGATCCCACTTGCTCGGTACGCAATATCGTGTTTTAGAACCGAAGCGTGTGCTACTAGGGAAATAGCCACAAGGTACGTCAGTTTCCCCAGCTCCACATCGACCACCTTCTTCAACGGTGAATTGGCCAATTTCACAATAATGCACGACGCCTGCCAGAGACTCAACATGTGTACAGCAGGCATGTACCGCACAAAACCCTCGTTCTTGGCCTGGCACATGTGAGCATGTGTTATCAACGACATGGCGGCGTTGTAAAGCCGAACAAGACCTTTGGTCAAGTCGAACGGTGGAATATGAGCTGAATCGAGAAAGTAGTGGGTTAAGAGGTGAATCCGTGCCACCAATGCGTGGAATTTCCGGTATCCGTCGTCAAAATCACTATCCAAGGCTAGTCGAACTTCAAGCTCGTCCAACTGACGAAGTAGCACTTTCATAAGCGCCAAACGCTCGCTGGAGTACATCGGATTGTCGGAGGTGGATGTGGTGAGAGTTTTAGCCACCTGATCTTCGAAATGAGCGATATCCATGTCGTTCCGGGTGGAAATGGGGATTTCCGCAGAGATTGCGCGCATGGAGTCGAATTGTACAAACGCAGGGAACCCAAACGCTGTAGCAATGTTCTGTGCCACAATGTTACACACGATCCACGTGCGCATGTTCTCCTGGACCATCGACTGGTTGGATTTCTCCTTGTCGGAGTCCGAGAGCAGTCCGGACGAATGGAGCCCGATCCGGATCGCCTGAAAGAGTGCCACTCCGATGGTGTTCCATGAAGAATCGGCACTTAACGACGAAGTAAGAGGAGGCCAGTATGTGTAGAGAATGAACGCCTGAACGGAGAAGACAGACAGTGCATTCATTATAGGCTCGTCCTCCTCCGTCGGATTGTAGCGCGTAATTGGAGAAATGGTGATTTCTGCAAGAATATTCTTGATGAGAGGCGCCAAGTGTAGAAGAAGTTGCGTGTCTGAGTGTCTGCGCAGTGCAACAAACATTATGACCCAGAAAAGCGCCGGACAGAGCCGGTAGATGCGTTCTGGCCCTCTCTGGATATCCACCACGGGAAGAATCGGGTGATAATGCGCCACGTACGCCGAGAACAACTTGGCTATACTGTCTGGGTCCAAAGTGACTGAATCGAGCGATTTCTCCTCGCAAGCAAGCAGATCCACCGGTACAGAGGCACTTTCCGAGTTTGGGCCCACACTGTAGCGTTCTGGTGTTTTCGTTCGGCGTCTGGCGCCATCAAATCGGTCGAGACTGTTTTCAAGAATCTCTACTGGGATGCCTGTGCCCAATTGGTCCGCAGGAGACCCGTATCGCGTGATTCCGGGCTGCGGTGACGACGAGAGCGTTCTCCCGGAGAGAATCGGAGCCACACGCTGTACATCTAGCGCAGCCTGGGGCGCCATGAACGACTGTTTGAGTTTTTCGAATTCCTTCTCGATCAGCTCGATCCTGGCACGTTTCTGGGTCCGCTTGAACTCCGGAATGAGCTGGCACGGAATCCCCTTCTTCTGGCACCGCGAGCAAGGATTGGGGTAGTGTTCTGTGGCGTCACATCGAGACTTCTGCTGCCGGCACTCTGTACATGCCAAGCGGCGGATTTTCGCCGTATTATCGACTGCCACCGGCTCATTTCCGTCCATTGCCATGGTTTCACGCTCTGTAACTTCAGGAGACTTCTCCTCCTTGACTGCAATGTCGTGTAGTTCTCGTGACATATTGGCGATGTGTGCCAACCTGTCTAGAGAGTTGTTTGCTTCCATCAGAGACGTCAAAGTGGAAAAAGACGAAAAAGACGTTCTTCAGAACACAAGTACGCGCTTTAGTCGTTCGCCCGGTCTAGGCACAGTAGTATGTGTTTCTGGTGAAGAGCTGGTATGAGTTGGCAGGCGTATGCAGGCGGTGATAAATATTGGAGATACAATGTATATATTTATGACTCAGCCGACGAGTGAAAAAGGCGGAGTTAAACAGATCTGAAATGTGGTAGTAAGTTTTTTATTTTTCTGTTTTCTCTTTTTGTACTCAACTTTGGTGGCTGCTACAAGTTCTTCTGGTGCTAATCCGACATATGGCCCTCGGAGTTGAGTCACTACTACAGTGCATTGGGTTCTGTCGTTGTGAAGAGCAGTTGTGGTGAAAAGTGCTCGATCTGGAAATTACTGAGACATTCTCGGTATCGTCTGTTTGACTCTGTTTGGTTGGTTCTAATTTGGCAGATTATACTATTACTGTCTCGGGCTACTGTTAATGAAATAGCCCGTTAATTGTCACTGGTATAGTGTTGAAAATTGATCAAAAACTTGAGTATTTCTTCTGATCTTATTTATTTGATCTTGCTCCTTTGATCTTACAATAAGAGCTTACGAAACCACCACAAATAGCTCTGCCATGGGCCTTTCCTCCTCTGTGTCCGGGATGTTCGGCGTCTCGACGGACGTTCGCTTGCTTCTAGCGTCTGTTTTCTTCCGCAGAGCCAGTTTCGGCCTCACCAACCAGGTGCTCACGCTCTTTCTCGAATCGGCCGGAATCACAAAACTGAGAATCGGAGTGTTCATGACATTGACCTTGGTGGGCGATACCGTCATCTCGTACGTTTTGACGTGGTTTTCAGACTTCATTGGCCGCCGCTTGGTGATGGTCATTGGGTGTTTGTTGATGCTAGCGTCGGGAATTGTGTTTGCCTACTTCCACAACTTCTACGTCTTGCTTTTGGCGGCTATTTTGGGCGTGATTTCGACTTCGGGCGACGAGACTGGTCCTTTTAAGACAGTCGAGGAAGCCTGCTTGTCCCACTTGACGGCTCCAAAGTACAGACCACACACATTTGTCACATACGGCTTCTTGGGCACTTTGGGTGCTGCATTGGGCTCCTCGTTGTGTGGGTTTGTGATCGACTACTGGAACTTCCACTGGAACTGGCCTCTTGAAAAATGCTACCAGTCTGTGTTTTTGGGCTACTCAGCGTTGGCTGTCGTGAAGTTGGTTATGGCGCTTGGTCTCAGCGAAAACTGCGAATTGGCTCATACTGTGACTTTCGATGAAGGGGACGGAGTAATTGCTCCGGAAATCAACGACATGGCCACATCTGCTCAGTCCATATCTGACGAAGAAAGCCATTTGCTAGGAAATGAGGTTCTGCAAGACGTCGAGGCTGCTGATGTTCCAAAAGCAGTGGACTCGGGCGTATTTGAGCCTCAGACAAGACGCTACTTGCCTCGGCTTTTAGTTGTGTTTATGCTTGACTCGTTTGGGTACGGGTTTATGCCTCCAGCGTGGATCGTCTACTACTTCAAGACGGTCTTTGGAGTCACAGCATCTGCATTGGGAACGCTTTTTTTCTTCACAAACATGGTCGACTCTGTGTCGTCGATTGCGTCTGGGTTGTCGTACTACTATTTGGGGCCAGTGAAGGCCATTTTGGCTGCACAGGTTCCTTCTGCTGTGTTCTTTTTGGCCATAGCTTTTTGCTCGTCCTACATTGGTGCTGCTGTACTCTACTTCTTGTTCTGTGCTACAGGAACCATGGACGTTGTTCCACGGCAGATTCTTTTGATGTCTATCATTCCGAAAAAGGACTTGCTTCGAGTTATGGGCATTGTCAACATTGGCAAGACGTTTGCGAGGTGCATAGGGCCGCTATTCACAGGAAAATTGGCCCAGCATGGACTTCTACATGTCGGTTTTATTGTGAACGGAGTGTGTCTCTTTGTAGCGGACACTGTATTGGGATTGAGTTTTGTCCATTTGGATAGCGAGGTGTTAGCGATGGGCAGGGATTAGGGAGGAAGGATAGAGCGGTGAAGATGGGGCTAGTAGAAATAAAAGTGAATAGAATGAGTGAGTAAGAGATGGAGGGGTAAATAAAGCGGTGCTGACAATAAGAGAAAGAAAATAGAAAATAGAAGATGTAGACAGAAAACAGTGGAAAATAGAGATCACTGTAAGCACAAGAGATGGAGGGAATAAAAAAGCGGAGAGTGGAGAGCCAGGAAATATAGGCACGAAGAAAATAAAAAGAGAAATACAAATAAATACAACACCAAACAAACAGGTTACACTAAACAGAAACTACAAGAGTTGAGTACAAGCAAAACACCCATGACCTTCTTATTTCAACACCCCTCTACTAAGGTTTACGTCTACACATCGCAAATGCTAATCTATAACCATTCATCCCCACAAGTCTAGTCTAAAAGAGATAGCGGCAGACCTTCTTGGGCCAAGGCAACGCCAAGTAGTGCTCGTGTTCCATGGCGATATCCTGGCGCATTTTGTCAAAGTCTGTTTCTCTGCGTCCAGTATCAATGTCCATAGTAGCCAAAGGCACCAAGGAGCGGAATTTGCGGGTGTAGATCTTGTGGCCCGCGTACATGACCACCACAATGACCGCACCCAAGTAGTTTTTGAAGAAAAGAACGGCGCTGGGCAGTTGGTTCAATGGAAACAACGAAACCCAGAACTGGAGTCCCAAAACGACTACCAAACAGATGGATGCATAGTAAGAGCCCAACACGCCGGTGTTGGACCGGTAAGGAAGTTCGTCTATGGATCTGTTCTGGACCTTCAACGCTGCTCTGAAGCGGATGTGGGCGATAGTGCATGAAGCCCATGTGAACAAAGTAGACAACGCCGAAAGCGCCACCAACCAGTCGAACACATCGGCTTCTTTTGGAGAGGCAGCCACAAACGCCAAAAGTCCCACGATGGCACTGACAGCAATTCCCACCAACGGGCGTCCGGAACGGTCCACGTAGTTGAAGATCCTAGGAGCCAAACCTTGCTGGGAAAGCGACAAAATGGTCCGGGAAAACCCGTAAACGGCGGAGTTACCAATAGAAAGAAGTGCAATGAGGACCATGACGTTGAAGATCGATGGAAGGGCAGTGATTCCTGCTGCCTGGATGGAGATAACAAAAGGCGACGCAAATGCACCGGATCCACTGGTCAAGTCTGGGTTGTTGGAAGGAACAACGAACGAAATGAGCGTGAGCGTGAACATGTAGAACACCATGATTCTGTAGAAGACCATTTTGATGGCACGAGGCAACGCAATACGGGGGTTGGTCTTCGACTCAGCGGCGGTCATACTGACCAACTCAGTTCCTGCCAAGGAGTAAGTAGCAGTGACCAAAACACTGACCACTCCCTTGAATCCGTTTGCAAACGGACCTGGGTTTTTCCAGTACTTCGCCCCGATGTAGCCCTGCTGGCCTCCACCGCAGATCAACACGATGGCCAAGATGTCGAAACCGACAATACCAACAAGCTTGATGAGCGACGAGAACACCTCGAAGTTCTGGAATCCCGTCGACCCGAACACGTTGAGGGCGATGATCAAAACGTAGAACACTGCAACCCACACCACGGAGTTGATATCCAGCTGCCAGAAGTTGATGGTGAGCGAGGCAGCCACGAGCTCCAAAGGCAACACAATGACCCAGAACATGGCGTAGTTCCATCCGGCCGCAAAACCAAACGACGGGTCGATGAATCTTGTTGCATACACAGCGAACGATCCACTGACAGGAAACGTTGACGACAACTCAGCAAGCGCCTGCATTACACAGTACAAGAATGTAGAGACAATAGCCCATGCTATCAAAATACCTGCGGGGCCTCCATTTGCAAGGGCCTGGCCAGATACAATAAGAAGACCTGAACCTACACAACCACCCAACGCTATCAAAGCTTGAGCGAAAGGACCGATGGCCGATTTGAGCTGTGTGTTTGCTGTGTTTTTCACTGCACGTTCAAGTGAATCCAAGTCTGAGTCATCGGACGCGACACTGTCAGCTCTTTTGAAAGAATCTTTGAATGACTGCCAGTGTGATGGCTGCAAGTTTGTAATATCTAAAGTGCTTGTTTGTGGTGATGGCTCCTTTTCAGAGGACCCTAAAGAGAGAACTTTACGCATTACTACAGAATCGTGGGGCTGATCAAGTCTTATATAACGAATTAAATGTCTTGGAAATGCCATTTCTTTTAGCCAAATGCCGTTGAGCCTGCAGATGGTGCCACCGATTACGGCTTCTGCGATGCGGGGCCGTCACGTGTCATGCACAAGAGCTATTGTTGGAGGCTGAGGCCGGCCCGGTACCGGTGGTTTTGGTGCAGTCTGGGGCTGGGTTGGTCACTAAGGTTTGAAATGTGGATATTGATTAATTTGACAGCAAATATTTATCGGTGAGTTTGCAAAAATAACACCGAAAATTTATACCGCCTTTTGTGTCATGCGCGGCGTAACCGAAAGAGGTGGCAGAAAAATGCAACCATCTGATGCATCACATACTGCAGATATAGACAAGGAACATGCAGGTGCCCAGTACTGCATGTGAATGGTCATTCCTCACACCCGTACACCTATAATCTATACTAACCCCAGCTTATATTGCTATCGTCTCCACATCATGAGTGAGTACAAGTTTCAATCTACGGTTGAACCTAAAAAGTTGGAGGAATTGTATGCAGTAAGCGGCTTGGAGTGGGGCGCCCCATTTACTGCTGAAGAATTCGGAAAGCATGAAGCCAATCAGCTTGTTAAGTATATCTTGAGCGGACGGGCCGGCCGTGGCTTCTATTTGGAGACCAAACTGGGTGAAATTGTGTGTACATGTGTAATTTCACACCACAAGGCGTTTTATAAAGAACCGGAGCGCGCAGCACTTGCTGGAGTGCCCGATCCGGCTGCATTTGGAGTAGGCAACATTACGGCGTTGAGAATGTCGCATGTGTTCACCAAAAAGGAGTACCGAGGCAAGGGATTGATGGCCCGCTTGATTGAAAAAGCCATTGCGTACACCGAGGCCGAGATCTTGAAGAAAGAGCTTGCCAAGTCGTCTGACCAAAAAGACGGATTTAAAAACAGTGTCACCACCGACGGGAAGGTTGACACCACCTTGGCCAACTACTACCTTGGCAAAAAGTACTTCTGGTTTTTGTATTCTGCAATCGGGTCCGGATACTCGCGTTTTGGCTTCAAAACATTCCCATTGGATGGGTATCAGATTCCCTTGGCTTTGGAGCATACCGAGAGCTACAAGTTGGTGGAGCAGGTTCTCCAGGGTCTGGAGGAGCACGTGGGATATGGCAAGAAGTTGCGCTTTTTGGATGGCGACCGCAAGCTGGACCGCGACTTGATCGAGTACATTTTGCAAGGACGTGAACTCGACTTGATGACGGACTTGAACAAGGTCAATTTCCACCAGGACTTATCAGGCGGACGGAGATCGCTGTCGCTGTTGACCAACATTTCATCAGTTCTTTCTGCCACCAAATTAGGCTCCACTAACGAGCTTTCGGCCATTGCAGAGAAACTCCTGCAAACGGGTATTACACCACAAACAGAGAATACGCCACAAACTCGTCGTAAACTGTCTGTGAGTGCGTTTGGAATTCCACGGGTTGGAATCAAGCCGGACTTTGTGAATCTCGCCAAGTACTATGCGGAGGAAGAGACCATTGCGCAGCAGTTTGGCACCAGTGAGAATGTGCGTTTCTCGAAAATAAAGGGCGCCATCTTGACCAACGAGTTGCAGCAGAAAAGCATGTATATTTTGTGGACATGCATCATGCACAAGCAATTTGTCATTGTGGGCATGGGAGAATTGAAGCTCGACCTCTTCGGTGCACTTGCCGACCCTTCGGGATTTACCAATCCAGTCGGACGTCGCCGTGGACTGTCGTTCACTGGATTGAACGAATTAGGCGGCTTCAACTTCCAAGATTTGGCCATTTTGGTCAACAGTGCAGTCTACACTGCTAAGCACCGGTACGGTTTGGAACCGGGTGTTTTTGTGGCTGTTAACGACCTTCCTGATACAGTGCCTACTCCTGTGTTGCATGATTTTTTCCTTAACTACTTACCTAGTCAGAATGATGCAGTTTCGGTAGCAGACAAGGAAAGTTCGTCACCAGAGGACATTGTGGCGTACATTGAAAATCTCGGGCCGAAAATGCGGATATTACCTCTGTTGAGACGGTTTGGAAGCAACTTGGCCGAATTTGACGTAGATTGGACAGGAAGCAGTCTTGCCAGCTGGGGTTAGGCTATTTTGTGCGGGGCACAATACGATCGTGAGAGCCACACGAAAATGAGGAGCAAAGGTTATCAAATTGTTACGAACAGTTGTTACAAACGGCGATTAGGGCTGCTGCGGCCGGATATCGGTTTTAAAATATGGTTTTGTTTAGTAAACGTAGCATAATTAACGAGGCTCATGCAAATGTCGAGATTACACGTCATTATGCCTTTTCATTCCCCGACTATGCACAGATTGACAGCAGGCGCAGAAAATGGAGGGTATCTGCAGGCCATGCGCCCCCCTTCGAATGTGGACACCGAGGGAGGCGCATGCCAAGACTTTTAATCTGTCGGAGGAACTCGGGCACTATTGGGTATCTGCGGAAAGCGCGAAAACTGGGAAAGTTCATGGAAACCAAATCGGGCTAAAAAGATCTAGATTTGCCTCGATCAACGCTGTACAATTGAGGGGTGGCCGTGGTTTAGTGACTTTGCGCACCCCCATCAAGTGCATGCCGGCCACCAACGCACGTCACGTTTTAAATCCCGCCTTTGTGCCGGATGCGGGTGGACAATCAGTCGATGCCCCGCGCGCATGCAGGACGCGTTGCGGGTTGAAAGTGGATTATCGCTGCATGTCTGCCAACGCGGACAAAGCTCCGCCACGATCTGCAGTACCGCAAGCCCCCGCGCCATGCACGGCGCATACAGGCTCGGTGTTGTTGTGCATAAGCCGCCTTTGAAATGCCGGCATACTTTACCTGCGCATTGGGGAGCCTCGCTGTCTGCATTGTAATCTGGTTCCTATATATATATTATCTTTTCCCTGCCCTCTGTTTCCTGATCGTATTCCTTAAATTCTTGTTTGGGTCTCCATACCCTTGAATCATTGTTTGTTTGTTTGTGCATAAAGGACTCTTTACCTTCCCCCAGTGTCTTGACCCTTTCCATTTATTCTTATCATGTCCTACCCGGTTTACGTCCAACTGGATGTACAAATGTCCCGACCATTCCAACAGATTGGAGACATGTCATATCTGACTCTTCCATCGGTATATTATCCTTCGCTGTATCTGCAGCCAACTTCAGCTCCGCTTGGACTGCAGCATCCACAACAATTGGGTCAACAGTACCCTCAACATATTCTGAGGATCCCAGGTGTTAATGAACAGTTTGGATCGTTTCCTTTGCATTTCCTGCTGCAATATGCATCTCATTTATATCTGGACCTGACATCTGCATTAAACAATATGTCACCTGCGCCTCTGCTGCAAGTACTGCCAGAAACTCTGCGTCCAAAACAATACGTGCAGCTGCTTCAACTCCCACTTCCAGCTCAGCTGTACGGTCTACTGCATTCCAGAGTGCCTATGGTGATGGGCGTTAACACTCAAGGAATGAAGAAATCTCCTTCGAGCTATCCCCTCAGTCCTGCATCCGAAAAGCCGTCGGAACCGGCAGATTCTGGACGTTCAAGTCTTCAGAGCATCGATTACTCATCTTTAATTAGCTGTACGGTGTCTCCAATGTCCAAAAGACGCAGACGTCACGATCTGAAATACTCAGTTTTCGAGACTGACCATCTCAAACATACATGCGATAAGTGCGGAAAAACATTCCACAAGCCATACAATTTGAAAAGCCACATGAAAACTCACTCGTCTGAGCGGCCTTTCAAATGTCTGGTATGCACAAAGACATTCGCCAGGTCACATGACCGCAAGCGCCACGAACTTCTTCATGACGGAGTTAAAAACTTCAAATGCCAGGGTTTTTTGAAAGACGGGTCTACAACATGGGGCTGCGGCAAGAAATTTGCTCGGTCCGACGCATTGGCTCGGCATTTCCGGACCGAAACTGGCTGGGTATGCATTAAGCCACTTATGGATGAAGCAAGAGAACAGGAAAGGCTGACAGGAAAATATGTAGCTGACCCACTGCTGCTTCTACATCACCAAATTGCACTTCCTCCACTTCGAGGTCTGTTTTAAGAATGCACCACCGGCAATTTCGGCCTTTCATCGGGCTTTGGGGTATTGTGGTGTATTGGGGTACCGGCAAATAGAGAATGCATGTATACTATGACTAACTATTACTAATGTAGCATACACCGGACATAGTGGTGTTATCGCGCAATAGAGAAATAGGTTTGTGGTGTTTGGGTTTGTGTTGCTATTTGGATGTTTGTTTTTGTGTACTTAAGACCGACTTTGCACTTAATCTATCAGTGATGCACGCGTGTTGTTATTACCTGGCTTAGCCCTAAAAGGATGGGAGCCAAGCACATTAGTGTGGCTGTGCGGGGGTGTGTGGGAACATTTTCGGGAATGTTATCTGCAGTTCGTCCGCGCCGTGCATCAAAAATCACGGTGTTACATGCAGGCTGCGTCTACCATGCATGCATATGGAGGTTGCAGTAACGTTTGGAGTAGAGGCTGAGGCTCGTTACAGCCACTAATTCGATAGGTGTGAGGGATCGATCAGATCAAATCATTGTGTACTGTGCATGCAGGTGAATGCTCAGATAAACTTTTCGAGTGATTTTCACTCGAGGATCTTCGATATCTGCAGGTTATTGTCCGGATATGCGCACTTATCATGCAGTGGAGGCTGTGGGCGGCTTACATACCCGTAAATCGATGTCAGTAATCCTGCAGAGTCGGTATCTTGGCGCATTCTCGATCTGCGCCTACCCAATTGGTAAGCATTTCCGTCTTAGAAGCACACCCGACCACCACTATTTTCTCGCTGGCTGTACGTTGTGGCCTGCACCCACCGAGTGGCGTGAGATGTTCGGATCATCTCGACGGCTTTAGGAAACCTCCCCTGACACAGGCGTTATATTACTCTGTTGGGTAGGATTTGGTGTGGGGAGTTGGATATTGGAAAATGGCTTCATTCCCCACTTTGAAGTCAGCTCGGAATACCATGCGTGTTTGCCGGAAAAAAAACAACCTGTGTTACGTGCCGGAACGCCCGTATCGCATAGGATGAGCTTTTCCGATGGGGCTGTTCGGAATAATAGTTATTGAGTATGTGAGTATGACGTATTGCGTCTCCAAACGCGCATACTATGGATAAACTCCTTCGATCGACGTCAATCATGTGTCACATTACACTACGCAGGTGCCCGATGACTAAATATTACTGTTCTAGTATTGTGCCACCGTCTGTATGGCTGTATGGACCCATCGGATTAAGTATCGCGTCACCGATAAGTGCGACACTATTTGCATCTACGTCTTAAGCATTGAGGTACAATGAGTGAAAATTTGAAAATGTGGCTGGTTGAGGCGTAGGCAGATCTACCACTGTATCTCATTGAGCGAGTAAATGTGCCTGGAACTAACAACAACCAGATTATGCTTAGTAGTAGGATCCTATATTATTCTGTAGATGCGGAAAAATCCATCAACTGCGAGGTCGTTATTGGTCGATAATCTGCCGGAACTACATACATATCGGTAGATCATTCGGACTTACGGACGCCTGCGTTACTGTCATACAGGCTCGTCAACGTTGGGAGTGGAAAAATCCCTCAGTCTTGTTTCGGTGACTATGTCTTATCGCCGGGTTTTGTGAAAATTGCTCTTCCTGTAGTGTACACGTCACAGCCTCATGCAGAGTTTGCATTCCGGTAAGTGTCAACGCACGTGGAATTCCGTAGATGAAAATCACAATTATTACGTGAAACGGCGATATTTTCATGCCAAATGCGGAGATGGACGTGTGTGTGGCCCGATCTTGTCTTGTTTTAGACGTACTTACGTATTCTCGCAATCGAGGCTGTGAGTTGAAACTCAACACACTGGCTCCGCCTGCAATTTAGGATACTTCAACACATATGATTGTTTTTTGGTCGAAATCTTCCCACTCGGATAAGTAGACACTTCCGGTTTGATCTGCAAATTGAGATGTTTTCATACGTGTCGCTTGGATCCGGGTATACAGTATTTTCAAGAAAAATGTGGATATGCAAGGCAGATCCAAACCATGCTTGAAGAGGTGATAATATGCTTAGCTGTACCTTCGGGATTCGGACAGCTCGTCTAAGCATTCTCGTTGGACGTCTACATATAAAGTGTCCCGGAGGAACTTCCGATTGGCCAAAAGTGCTGGAGTCTCCAGCCTTAATTCCCTCAGTAGCACCACTAAATTGACGTGAAGATTAGTCAGCACATTCTCTCTGAATTGCTCTCATTGTGATATCAATAGATGTTATTCTGGGGTTTTGTGGGTGCCATTTAATATTAGGGAACAGCTTCGGAACTCGGGTTCCTGTACTATGCATCCCAACGGTGGAACAATGTTAGTAGTACTGAAATCTTTCTGCTTAATGGCATTGGCTGAAAAGGTTTTACTTAACCATATCAATCTTTGCTCTACTAAATTATCGATAGAATGCGTTTGGAAAAAGGAATTTGCAAGGACGCCATTGGTTCCTGTCATTGGAAGATGAGCTGAGAATCAAAATCTTTGCACATTCACCAAATCTTCTTTCTAACTTTCATTTCAAATAGATTTACTTTTATTCTCTCTTGCTCAGTTGAAAAGTCCAGGAATGAAGAGTGTTTTCCATCCACAAATCCGGCTCAAAACCCTGTAAATGATCACGGTAACTGTGTATCTGTCCAGCTTTGTGCTCATCTCGGCACTAAAGTCAAATTTCCAGTCTGTCGAATGTTATCAGCGTGTTTGTGGAGTCAGAGCCAATTGACCATAGATCTAGCCACAACACAAAGATTTAATCATAAAAAAGATCCAAGCACGGCGTCTGGGGAAGCATTAGCAAGTGATATTTCCTTCCTCTTTCGTTGAGTTATTAAAATAGAAACTCGCTTCTGCACTGCCTCGTTTCCTGGATGTGAGAAACCTTATACGGGCATACCGTGGGAGTGAAAAAGTAAATAAGTGAAAAAATATGAAAAAATGTGAAAAAATGTGAAAAAATGTGAAAAAATGTGAAAAAATGTGAAGAACAGAGCAAAAGCTGTAAAGATATCAAAAAAGTATATATAGGCTTGCCAGCTTCCACAGGTACATCCTTGACCTTGCTCATATTGTCTGGCTTCTGGACTCAGCCGTACGGGATGCCCTTGTTTCATAACCCTGGCAAAAACAAGTTTCGAAAGAGGAAAACACATCTGCCTTCATTATTTCATTATTTCAGAGTTCATAAACTTTTACTTGAACTCTCCCTCGTACAATCATAATTTGCACACAGTATGTAGCTTACCCATAGTGATACTGAGCCTTCTTAGATGAACAATCAGCAAATTTTACTTTGACGAATTTTTTGACTCTCTGAAGACTGAAAATGTGAGGAAACAACCTCTGACTTGGAAATTTTCACTTCATCGTCATTGCCAATCTCATGCATCCAATGTCGTCATCCCATCAAATCCAGCCAATGCTGAGCCAAATCGGAAAATCCCCAAAATCGACGATTTCAAAGACGAAAATCATTTCCTTGTACCATAGCTCTTTTGATAAGCATATCCAAAGATGTTCCCAAAGTCTTATCTTGCTATGAAAAGTGAATACGAACACATATAAACAGGTGATTCCTGACTGTTTTGCTCACCTCTTCTGAACCAAAGATCCAAAAGCAGCTCACTGAGTATTTGCCTCGTTATTTTTCCTTTTGACTTGTTTGTCTTTTTGATTCCTTTTTGAGCTGCTCGGTTTCTTGTGAACGCTCTTCAATGTTGACTTATGCTTCAGACAGTCCCACACTTTCCAACGATGTCCTCTTCCATTTATCTGACTTAATCTTATGAGATTTCGTCAATATCACAAATCCAATACGCTGTTGAAATCTAGGTATTGAACTGGTTTTGGATCACATAATTCATATTCGAAGACAATAGCAATTGCAATTAGATGAAAGATCAGGGGAAACTCTTGTGCAAAGAACAATAACTCAGGCAATCTCTTCTTGTAAATTCTGGAGGACCAATAAGGTACTTCAATGGGACTCTAATGTAACAGCTTTGATACTGTGATGTGTTTGACCTTTCCTCGACTTTTCCAAAGGTGAGGGTGAATAAATTTAAGAAATTGGATAGAGTAACCAAATTTGTCTGGAAAGACTTGCAAGTTAAAGGATTTTATTTGACTTCTTCTTGATTTCAACTCCTTTCTAGCTTGTTGGAGATCAAGAAACTTAACACCTTTTGCTAACAATTCTCGGACAAACACATTGACAAAACAGCTTAAATTTTTGTTAACAACAGCCTGAAAAGACCTAAAGCCAACTTAAGTCTCAAAATGAAAGTTTCCAAATACGGAGCCACCATGCACTGAAATGCTGGTAAACCGTTTATCATAGTGGTGATGCTCTCCAAACAAAGTTCTGTAGCTTCTGAGCAAATTCATAACATACTACTCGACTCTTAAATACAAGCTCTTGAGGCCTGGAATAATACTAAAGGGGATAGTAAAGTGAGTTTTTCAAATGCTCCACGGCCGTCTCTGAAAGGAGAAATTGGCCAGAATCAGCCCTTACGTAATAGCCCCATGTCCAATTGAATTTCTATTGAAATACAATCTAATTGCAAATTACATTTCTGCTTCGATCTGGTACTACTTCTGTATGAATGTCCGACTTGAGTTTCTATGAGCTTCTAGAGTGTATGACGGTTATGGATGTCGAATTGGGATTCTCGTACTCAAATCACCATCTGGTATTGTCAAGCTTGAGGCTGGACAATGGAAGACTGAGTAGTGAAGGTACTAAAGATATCTTTGCTCTACATCTTCCTCAAGAAGCTTGCTTTTTTTTTCTTCTTCTTCTTTTCCGCAATTTTCAAGGTAGGTCTGCTCTGAAGAACTTTGCTTGACAGATCAACAAAAGTGCTCAAACATACATGAAACTTGTTCAGCAAGACAAGTATTCCATTTTGAACTAAAAAGATGAAAACATCGACTTTCCAGAATTTATAACTTTGTGCAATGTTAGTGAAGTATAATCATCGTAAAGCTCGGGATATGCTGTGGAGTATTCCAGAAATGGATCCACTTTATTCTTCTTAGCACTAAATGCAGCTAATAGCTCAGATCCGGCTCAATTTGAATGATGGTATAAACAGTAGAAATTTCTTTTCTACAGATTTCCAGTGTGAGAAAGGGTAACAGAAATTCGGAGAGAAAGCAAAGATGTGAGGATCTGTACTAAAAATTAGACTACTTTTAGACCGAAGCATTCAATTGTCTGAGTGAAGTGGAGGCAGAGAGTCTAATAAAACTCATACCTCACAACAAAGAAACAATGAAAACGCCTAACATCTTTGTTTTTCTCTTGACTACCATTCTATCACACCATGGACTTTCATATTTCCAAATCCACTTTAGTGCCAATTATCATCCCCAACCTCTGTCGTACCCTACAGTCCACTGAAATATCTAGAATTTCATTGATAAAGTTTAAAAAAACACCTAACTCCTTCTTAGCCCTCTAATCTACTTGCGGAAGCACTTGTCGTAGCCCGTGAGGGTGAATCTGAACTTCACGTCGCCGTCGTTGGTTCTCTTCCACGCCTTGCCCAAGTTCTGCTCAGAAATATCGATAGTCTCCACCCACGGCTTGATGTTGTGCTCCGCTGCAAAATCAAGCATGTACTGGATCTCCTCTGGAGGCCCAATGCCCGAACCCTGGAAAGAAGTGTTGTTTGCAAGCAACAGGAAAGGAACAAGCGTGATCTGCTCGGTGGCCGGAGGAGCAGTGATGAACACGAATTTTCCACGTGGCCTGAGCATCTTCAAGATGTTGTCGATGGAGCTGCCGCTGAACAGGCTTCCTGTGTTCACCACAAGGTCCAAAGTGTCGGCGAACTTGCTCACAAAGTCTGGGTCGTTGGTCGCTGCAAAATGGTCGGCACCCAACTCCGCAGCGACTTTCTCCTTGGCGTTTGTGCGAGAAATCGCAGTCACTTCTGCTCCAAGGGCTTTGGCAAAGAGAATGCACATGTGGCCAATGCCTCCAATGCCAACCACGCCCACTTTGGTGCCTTTGCCCACTTTGTGCTGGAGAAGAGGCGAAAAACCTGTGATTCCGCCACAGAGAAGCGGAGCTGCGTGCTTCGACTCAAGCGCATCTGGAATCTTGAACGCAAACTGGGAGTTCACCCGGATATGCGAAGCGTTGCCTCCCATGGTGTGAACTCCAGTGTCTTTGTATGTTCCAAAGTATGTACCCACGTTGTTCCTGCAGTTGTTGTGGAGGCTCATCTCACAAGCCACACAAGTGTTATCGCAGTCACATTGAGCGCCAATTCCTACTCTGTCACCGAGCTTGAGGCCCTTCTTTGCATTTGGCCCAATTTTCACGATTTTTCCAACAATTTCGTGTCCGACCGCCACAGGAGCGTAGGGCTGGCCCCAGTTACCACTTGCGGCGTGAATATCCGAGCCACAAATACCACAAGCCTCTATCTCCACATCCACATCGTAGTCTCTAAAAGCCTGAGGCTTGTACTCGAAAGATTTAGGATGTAACCAGTCATTGTAGTCTACAATGCCGATGGCTTGGATGGAGTCAGGATAAACCATACTGTGGAAGATGAATGGAGAGAATTGGGGAGTATCGAGGGCTTTTTATAGGCGTATGTGGAGATTGTGCCATGGCCGGAGACATCCTCGAATAGGAAAGGAGGGGAGCATCTATGGAGTTCATGTTAACCGGAACGGAAACGGAACCGGAACTTTAGATTGACAGCGAAGCCGGTAGAAAAATGTGTCACTTGCGGAAATGATTGCCCGCTTGGATACACGCTCGAATAGGAAAGGAGGGGCGGGTAGACAGGAATGACGGAGATAGTGACGGGAATATGCCTGATTGGGAGACTTTTGGTGAGAATCTGTTATGGCGCAACGGAGATAGTGCTCAAATAGGAAACGCGGGGAAGAAGGAGTTAATCCTGGCGGAGATTGACGTGCGGCCGTACATACGCTCAATCTGGAATAAGCCCGGATGACAGGTGCTATTTTTATATCTGCACACGCACGTCCGGATACAATCTCGATTGGGAAAGCACGAACTGCTATAGTAAAGATAATGAATACAATTCATCAAACAATTCTGAGGGCAAAAGCGACCTAAAATGGGTGTTAGTCCCAAAGTACCCATTAGCCTACAACATAAGAAATGATCTCAAATGTGAAAATGATTTACGGAATGAACACATGCCAATAAGTAGACATCGTGTTCTTAAAGACGTATTACTAATCTCTCAGACGATTTACCTCTTTTCAACAAACGGCAGAACTCGTGCAATCCGCATCTGGATCATATCTCCAGTCAAAACAAAGTCCAACCATTTTTTTTTTCATGCCGTTTTGAAATTTGGTTCCCTTCCCTTTCACTGACTTTAATTTAATTTATATCCCACACAATCTTTTGGTGTTTGCCTATTGAGATTTCTGCTCTTGGTTTGCTCTGGTTTTGTGAAAATTTCTGGTTGATTACTGTTTGGTATAGTTCCGTTTATTGAGCATTGGCGTTCTTAGCTGTGGATAATGACAATATAGGAGAAGACATGTTCTGGAAGTGTGTCGAGAAGTACAGAAGAATACCCTTGCACTCATCTGTTCTTGTTTTACAAATTCATTCTCGAGAAAAGGACTGCTTTTCTCGTATGTTGCATTAAATCACTCCATGTACCCCAATATTGGTTCCACTTATATTTCACGACTTCCAACTCTTGCATATACTCTTACCCACGACACTGGAATACACGGTTGCACAAAGTCCGGAGAACCTCTCGTAATTATACTATTGAAGGAGATGGAGACCACGACTACCGGCAAACTTCACTAAAGATGAATTCAGACAAAATGTGAAATCAGCAAACTCAAAGATTATCAATAAAGTATTTGCATGAAGCACTCTAGGTACTTTAAAAAGGCCCAGTTGTATACTGTCGCAGATGGAAGATCGAGTTTCGGCAAAGTTCGAGTGGGCAATACACGAGTAGGATCCTGTCCTACTGTTTAGAACAGAATGATCCAATCAGTATCTCTAATAGAGCTCACTGTAGGTCCCAATAAATTTGTTGAAAAAAAAAGACTGGATTCCATTGAACGTATTTAAAAGATTTCAGATCTAATCCACAAATAGGTCGGGATGATAAGTAACAAGATTTCATTTGAACTGATCGGGATATTTCTGAAAATGTAGATCGTATGTGAGAGGCTCTACATCGCACGCCTCTCTTTGCCTAATTAGGATCTGTGATATGTGCTAGAGCCTATTGACCGGTGGAGATCTCCATAGCCGGTCTTAGGCGGAGTGTCTAGTTGGATGGTGAGAGCTCTAATGATGAAGGCAGCGTATCCTACAGAAACTATTAGCTTATTATAGCGGGACTCTATGACAATACGTCCGAGTCCCAATACATGTGTTTGAAAAAAAAAACTCTTTACTCTTTACTCTTTACTCGTTACTCTTGACTCTTGACTCTTTCAAAAACGTATTGCTGGGTGATCACAATCAAAGTACTGATGCATTAAAACCTTCGATGAAAAGCTCAAGTGATTGAAAAGTTTTTTTTTTCTTTTTCTTTTTTTTTTTTTTTTGGGTCCAGACCTATTGTCATAAAAGTCATCGACTCTGACTGTTCACAGCCAGATTTTCCAGTAAAGCAGCTTAACGTGGAAGTTCATTTTTGATCAAATTAAATTTCACTAAGCTTATCACGTACTACTTTCTTGTTCCAGATATGCTGCAAGTGATACTGCTACTTCTGAGGCTATTCTGTTGGTAATATCGTACCTAAAGAGACCGCAAAGTTGACATGTGAATATTCAAACTTTTGTTGTTGATTGAACCAACTGAGCTGGACACTGGCTGACAGATGTACCAACTAACAACCCAATTAGTAACAGGCTGCCGCTGATTGGTCCAGCCCTCACTTGTGGTGACTTTGAATATTTTATTATGATCCCATTCGACACAGAGTACATCTTTTGTGTCCAAATGCAGTTCTCCAAAACAGTCCCACTGATTCTTCACTTGGAGTAGCCACTGAATCCAGAAGCAAAACCATAGTAGTAGGAAAATGGAAGAACGAAATCACCTCACTTATTGGATCAAATATGGGTTATTTGCTTTTTCCAGTATTTCCTCTTTGAGCGTGTTTTCCTTCTTTTTCACTCTTTCTTCATGTCTCGAAATTCTTATTTTTTTTCTTTCAATTTTCAAATTCTGATAGCTTAGAGAGGGCCAGAATAGTACTGAGTCCCCCTCAACGTGTTTGGAAAAAAAACCGCTGAACTCTCCACTTTTTTAAATATTCATATGTTGAATTCTCAGCATATGTATCCGGCCCAGAATCCAATTTCTCTATCTCTCTGCAGCCACTTACTCATCTCTCTGCTCCTCCAAGAATTTACAAGTCTACTATGTTGTGCCTGCACGCGTCGATTGTTCTTTCCTGCAGATACGTCCCCAACCTAAAGAACTAGACACAAGCACATATAAGAAACCCTGCAGATAAGAGTAGGCAACCTATTTGTGACAGTTTCACCCTCTATTTTCGTCTCCCATACACTCCTCACATACAGGTATATCAACTTCAACTTGGAAAGTTTTTTTGTTATCTTTGATGTCCTGTATATAAACCCCCTCCTTACCCCAGAAAATTGAGTGCGGGTGTGATGTCCTGCAGGAGGGCCATGGGCCGACATCGACCCCACAATTCGGCAAACTATATAAGGAAGTGCGAATCCTTCCTTTTCTACAACTATCTTTATGGAGGGGGTTTTACGTTTAGAGCACACTGTGCCGAAATTACCTGTTCCTACACTAAATTCTACTGTCAACCAAATTCTTGCTGCGCTCAAACCGCTTTTAACTCCTGAAGAATATTCAGATATCTTGGATGAAGCAGCTCAATTTATGGTCAATGATTGGGTTCAGTTGATTCAGTCTCATTTGGAAGCAGCGGCTACAAACAGCAGCGTGCAGTGCTACCTTAACGCCGTAAATGGAGCTCTGTACCCGGGAGTTTATGGCGATTTGCGTGGTGACACGTTGCCGCGTAATCCTTACTTGGTTTTGGAAGAAGATCCGTACGCAATGACCATCAGTCCGCCCAATCAGGCGCAGCGTGCGGCTTCGCTCCTTAACTCGTCGCTCAAGTTTGTGGTGACCATGCGTAACGGGACTTTGAAGACCGATATGACCCCTAAAAGCGGCAAACCTTTAACCATGAACTGCTACCGCAATCTTTTTGGCACCACGCGCGTTCCAGCTGGCCACGACGGTCGCCACAGCGTGACCATCCGCAAGTACCGCCACATCAACGATCTGCGCCACGTGGTGTTCATCTGCCACAACCAGTTCTACACGTTGGAGGTGTTGACCAAAAACACCGACCCAGACGCTCCATGTAAGCACCAGCTCTGGTTCAACGACGCGGAATTGGCCAGTATCATCCAGAACATCATCGATGACGCCACCGCCGTCGACGATGTGGCCTCGGTGCGTAACGGTGTAGGTGCCATCACAACACAGACTTACCACCACTGGAAATCAGCGCGGCAAGAACTTGAGGCGTCCAACGCCTCGGCCTTGGCGACCATCGATGACGCGCTCTTGGTGGTGGTGTTGGACACTGTTAACGCGCCCGTGACCGACCAAGAAAAGACCATGGTGATCTCGCACGGAACTTCTGAGCTCTTGGCCGGCACAAACGTCCAGAACGGCTCGTGTACGCTGCGATGGTACGACAAGTTGCAGTTGGTGGTGACGCGTAACGCCGTGGCAGGCGTGGTGTGGGAGCTGTCGTCGATGGACCTGACGGCCATTCTCCGCTTCATCAGTGATATCTTCACCGACCTGATCTTGAAGCTCGCGCGCAACATCAACGGCGCCGAGAACACGTTGTTTGACGGGTCCATCACCTTCGCCTCGGGCAAGGACTCTAAGCCGGACTACCGCCCGTTGGCGTTCAACAGAACACCGGAGTTGATGAACTTGGTGCACTTGTCCGAGACGCGCCTCGCTGACCTTCTCAACCAGCACGAGTACCGCACGCTCACCATGAAGCTCGACACGCACCTCCTCTCGAAGTTCGCCATTCTGCCAGACTCGTTCTTGCAGATCGGCTTCCAGATCGCCAACTACGCGTTGTACGGCCGCATGGCCAACACGCTCGAGCCTATCACCACACGGAAATTCCGCGACGCCCGCACTGAGTTGATCGCGGTCCAGAACGACCTGATCGCCAACCTCGTCAAGATGTACATCACGTCCTCCGAAGATTCGCGCAAGTGGAACGGCTTCCGTGCGTGCTGCGACAAGCACACTTCCCAGTACCGGGATGCTATGGGGGGTAAGGGCTTTGAGCGGCACCTCACCGCGTTAGCACATGTTTTGCTGCGCCCAGAGGCCATCTCCAACTTGAACACCGTGAACGTTGGTCTGGGGTTGAAACCAATCCCCGATGTTACGGTTTTGGCCGAGAAGCCCGTCCCGTTCATCTCCAGTCCGCTCATGGAGCGCATCACGTCGCCCGAGTTGCTCATCAGCAACTGTGGTAACCCTGCGTTGCGGCTCTTTGGAATTCCGCCTGCCATCGACCAGGGCTTCGGTATTGGCTACATCATCCACCGTGACAAAGTCGTGGTGACCATGTCGTCCAAGTACCGCCAGACTGAGCGATTCTTAAGCACGTTCAAGTCGGTGATGAGTGAGATCAAGCACATTGTGCGCGAGAAGTCCGATATCCTTATGGAGACCGCCGACACCGATGCCCGCAAGCTCGAGTTGAAGAAGTTGCGTATCGAAAAGGAGTTGAAGAACGTCAACAAGCACTTGTCGTCCACACGCCATCCGATCGACATCACCATCAGCGCAACACCGCTGACCACGCAGGTTCTGCGGTTGGCCGAGACGCCTGGTGCGGAACCGGAGGAGGGCTCAAACTCCGACGATAACAAGGACGAAGACTTCAGCTACCTCGGTGGCTACGGCTATTTTGACGTGGGCGAGGTGGATATCCGTAGCGACGAGATCTCGCGCAATGAGTCGTACTTGAATCTGCACTCGGCCTTGCCGTCGGGCTTGACGTCACGCACAGACTCGCGCCACCACTCTTCGACGAACTTGCACGCGCTCTCGCGCCACGGGCAGCCGCTGGACTTGAAGCAGAAGCTTTCTTTGAGCGAGCGCATCCGTGATGTGTTGTCCCCCAGTTTGAATGGCCTGAGCACCAGCCTTACGGCGCTGGAGAAATCCGATGAGCCGGACGATAAGCAGGAGCGGCCCAGACACCAGATCGGCCGCGCCTTGGAAGTTCAGAAGCACTGATTCTATTTATTGTATGTGTTGCTATACTGTCGGCAACTTTTTGCTGATGTGTACGACACCATGCCTTTTATCTTGTCATTATACATATCCAAGTGTCTACGGGTGAACGCCACATGCGGTGGTGCAGTATAAAAGACAACCCTCAGCCTACTCATTATCCATGGTGAACTGAACCCTTATGTCCATTTTTATTCTTTCCTAGTGATCGCAGTACCTATTCATGAACTCCATCAACATTTCTCTATTACTTCTCGTACATAATCCCCCAGTGTTGTAGCCACCGCCTGGTGGTAGGTACTGCACGCACGCCGGCATCATCAATGACAAATCACATTGGGTCTATTCTCCCTCTGTGATATCTGTTGATCCTAATCTGTTCTGGTGGAAAAATACTACCTAAAATGTCTCTTTCTGGGCTATCTGTCCTTTCAAAGTCGTTTATTCGCGTCAAAGGCCCTGATACATCGAAGTTTCTCAACGGACTAATAACCACTCGGCTACTCCCGAATGTGGTGAAAAAAAAGCAGCACACGATCTCAGAAAATGAAAACCGACATTTGGAGCTTGCAAAAGTGGTGGATTTGCTGCAGAATTGGGGGCTCATGCACGAAGATATCTACGATCCAGAAAACAACATTTTCGTGCGCCGGGACGGGCTCTATCTGATGTTTCTCAACTCCAAAGGGCGTGTGATGAACGACTGTTACCTCTACTCGTATCCTTTCCACACGGAAACTGCAGCTTTCCAGGATTCCTACAAGGAAGGGCCAAACTACTTGCTTGAAGTTAGTCCGCAGTATTCTCGCCTGCTCTTGTCGTTATTGAAGATCCACAAGCTCAGTGCGAATGTCAAGATCGAGTCGAGCGAAAACCACTCGTACTACTACTATAACGATACCGCAGAGTTCGAGGGTTGGCTTGAACAAATCCAAGAAAGGTACTTCTCGACCCACGACCCTGCTTCGGCTCTTGAAGCGTCAAATGCATTTTCCACGAGCCAGGAGTTGCTCTCTCTGTCGATAACAGGCAATGTCGTCGGATTTGCCGTCGATAACCGCATTCCAGGCTTTGGTTTGAAAGTAGTGACAGATACCTTGGTCGACTCGCGCACTCTATTCTCAGAAAAGTTCAAATCGCAGTTTGAAGTGTCAGAAGTGTCCCAGGATGCAGTCACAGCAAGACGCTACGCCAATGGTCTCTTCGAGACCGGCGATACTCCCCCAGGTACTAGTATGCTTCCATTTGAGGCGAACTTGGACTACATCAACGGACTTTCGCTCGAAAAAGGGTGCTATGTGGGCCAGGAACTCACTATCCGAACTTTCAACGGCGGAGTGGTGCGCAAGCGGGTCATGCCGGTGGTGTTTTCCGGTCCTGAGAATGTCGCATCAGTATTGGCCGGTGTGGACCCGTCAGAGCTCGAAATTTCACGAGCTGAAGAGGAAAAGACAGAGCAGGTCCAGGAAGTTGCTGCTTCTCCTTTTGGCAGCTCAGGGAAGGTGCGGAGGGGCAAAATCGCCAAGATGCTCTCTATACATGGAGACCGCGGTTTTATGCTTGCTACGGTGGCAGACGTGAAGAAAGATGGACGGTTCAAGTTTGATTGTGGCGGTCAGACTGTTTTTGCGACTGCTGAGGCTCCTGAGTGGTGGCCAGAGTAGTGGTGACGCAGAAGTACATGAAAAGGTATATAGTTGGCAAAGCATTGGACAAAGCATAGTGTGACGGGCCGAAATTTGTAGTGCTTAGGAGTGGAAAAGAGGGGCAATGTTCCTTTTGTGTCATGGGCCACTAGGGCCTTTGTTAAGTTTGTTTCTGCCGTTGACTGCAGAGATCTAGATGTGAAGTTCTAGACTGTGAGTGTGGACATTGAAGAGCCCATTTCACTGAAAAATTCCATACTCTGACTGACTCCGCTACATATTGGTTGCTGGACTTGAGATGGTATAAAGCAGTGCCTCTGCTGCTGCATACATTTCTCCTTGCAATGCCTATGAAAACTGTTTACAATCACATTGAATGCGCTTGAAAAAAAAAATTTAATTGGGAGTCTAGGGCTATTGTCACGCTCAATAAGTGATTGGTGGAAGAATACTTGATGATGCTTTTGTAGCCACACTTTGGCCTCAGTTCCAAGACCACTAGTCAGGTTAGGGCAATCTTTCCAAATTAGACGTAGGAGCTGAAATGCACATTGGAGCTATATTGTTTACAATTTCAGTTCTGATAAGTCTGAGTGATTCAATGATGAGACAAGAATTTCAAGACTAGGAATGGCGCAATCTACTGTTTTGGAGAGCTCAGTATTACATTTTAGTAAGGAACGACTGGATTACCATGGCAGTGGAAACACTTAATTTAGTTTACAACAAACTGTGGATTTGTGTTCAAATAATTCATATTAATAAGGTATCTTTGTATAGATTGAGTGCTGAATATTTATGGCTTCTGTAGTCTCCTTCTTCCTCTCTTCATTCTCTTTTTTTTCCTTCTTTTTTCCTATATTATCTCCCCTTCCAAATCGTGGCTTGGAATATGTCACGCTTAGTCGATGCGGCTGAGCTCGGAAATTACGCCCACATTCCCGTGGTGTACAAAGTCGCCTATTTCACCACTTTCCAATTGGAATTTTCTCAAGTTCCTCCTACCGTCTCCTCTCCACAAAGACATCTACTTTATCTACTCAGAAGGTGCACAAAGCCACTAATGCGGGACTGAGCTTTGTGGTGATAGTAAACGGACTGTGCAGGTGTTTAATATGGAAAGAAACCAGTAATTATGATGAGAAATAGGCGAAATGCAGATGGGGCTTGGTTGTCCCTACAACTGTGTTTGTACCACCACTTTCAATCTGCCAATTTCCTCCAAAATAGCTCGTCTGACCTATACTGAACCTACCACGATCTGCCGATCTACAATTGGCGTAGATCACTAACACCCGCACCCCGGCAGTATCCAAGCTTCCAGATCTGTATTTGAAAAATTGTAGTTTGGTCTTTCTCTTATCTGGTGTGGCTTATTCTTATCTAGTCACATATTCTTATCTAGTGTGTATATGTCCCAGTAGTGCACACTCCCAACAACAGGTCATCCACTATAAATCCAGTTCCAGTTCCAGGCAGAACAAGGACATATTCAATTGGAAGCTGCCAAATACAAGCAAATACATATTCAATTTCCAAAGCTACCAATACTTTTTTGCTCCCTAATAGCCTTTCTCTCGTCTTTTCCACTCAATTAAATGGGCTCATCAACTTCGAAGATCCAGCCCGAGTTGACGCTGCGAACACTCACCGAAGGGTTCCCAGACGTTCTAGACGTCGATCTTTCCGTCTTCGAGCGTTCCATAGAACTTAAGGCGGCCGACCGGGTATTCTTCGTCGATATGCCTTGGGGATACCGATGCCCCATAGTGTTCCACGACGGCCCGACCACGGATTTCCCCGTTATGGCCATTGCTGTGGACCCGAACAAGCTTGGAATGAAGTACAAAGTGGATCTTCCTGCTGTTCCGTCGGAGAATTTCCAGCCCAGCACGCGAATGTTGAAACGTGACTTGGGCATGTTGATAGCGGGCCAGAAGTACTGGTTCGAGATCGAGGTGGGCCTGGACCTCAAGCGGCGTACCGAACGGTTCGAGTGGCGGCGCTCTCGCGGGAAAGAGGTGCGTGGCTCCGACATTTTTCGCCGTGGATGGAAATTGGTCCGCATGAACGGAACAGGGTCTCGGCCTGCAGACCTGGAAGGCTACGCTCGCGACGGAGGCGAGATTGTTGCAGTGTGGACGTCTCACTTGGGAATTACAGATATGGGGCGATTCCAGTTCCTTGGTTCTGGTCTAGACGGATTGGGAGAGGCGTTCAAGTTGATGGCCATAGTGACGTGTGTGGCTGTGCGGGTGAACCAGTTGCGGCAGAACCAGTAGAGGAGGGAGTTGTAAGACGACAGGAGGAAGTTTTCAGATGATAGAAGATTGTTTTGAGATGATAGTGGAAGAAATTCTGAGACGATAGTGTATTGTGTTGGTGGTGTGTTTCACTAGGTGACAGTTCAGGCATTTATGTTGTTAGATATTGAGGAGAAGTATGAGGATGTACGGGATTGCCATATTCTGGTGGTATTACCTTTGGTGGAGAAATTGATGGAGAAGTCTGTAGTATCTATTAAGAGAGAGATGTGGAAAGGTGTAGAAGCAGGAAAGAAGCAGTAAACAAGATTATGAATGATGAGAGAAGTGGTATCTATTCTTATTCTAATCTATCTTTTTAATCTTCTTCTTAATCTTATTCTTTCTCTTTGTTTCTCTCTCTCTCTTGGAACAGCATTCTGTAGCGTGGGCCTGTGCTATGTATAGAGCAGACGGCCAAGTATAATGCCAAGTTTTCACAACTGGATCAAAATCTCTATAGAAGTAATTTCAATGCACACTAGAGTGAAAACCCTCCAATTGTGCTCGGTCTGGTGGTTCTTTGTATGACTCCACTGGACAGGCCTGAAACCACACTTGCTCCTAAGATCGCTGAATTATTGTTGTTGTTGTTAATTTTCTATTTCTATTTTGAATTGATCTCAGAATGAAATACATTTCTCCTTATCAAGTTTTGCAACACTACTCACAGTAGGTTCACCTGTCAAAACTGAGCTACTCTACTCTGTGAGCTCACCTTCCTACTTTGAGTCTTCTGCTTCCCGGATCTGGAAATCTTGACCAAGATTCCATTTTCCAGCAATTCAAATTTTCACGGAGAGATCACATAACTCTAACATGGAGTATCTAAAGTTCTAGCATGGAGATGATCTATAATTCTAATATGGTGTACATCAACTTATGCACTCAATATTGGTAAAATTTTAAATGTTTAACCACATTATCAAGCCTTTCTTTCTTTCTTTCTTTCCTCATATTTCCACTGTTATCACAAGTACCAGAGTCAGCGGAACTCCACTTGTTTGACAGTTACAACTGAAAACTTTTTGAAAGGTACCGTTTCAGCATTTTCCGCTTGGAGATTATTTTGAAGGTCTGAATGTCCCCTTATGAGCATATTTGGTCTTGGAAATGGATCTGAAGCTCCGGAGAGGCTGAGTGTGCGTAAGCCTACTACTCTGACTTTAGGGTAAGGTTCTCCTATTTCTATTCCCTTTCTTTTGATTTCCACTACCTTAACCACAAAAATTTCATGTCTTTTTTTTTTCAAACTTTCACTCTGATTCCACCACACTCATTGGTCTGGTGGGGGCCGGAGCTAAGACTCTATGTTATCTCCGGAGCCTCGGTTAAGCATAAAAACAATTAATTGACACAAATGGCATTAGCACCCGTCCCACATGCATTCTATTTTTTTGCCTAGACGTACTGAAATGCCTGTTTTCTGTAGAATTGGCGGTGGTACGGATATGTTGCGACCTGCATATTATTAGATCTGGAGTCAAAGCAGCCAACGCTCATATACGATAAGCAGATGTACAGAATAAGGTGTTATTGGCCAATCAGATTGTATTATCCTAATCACCTAAATAACTAAAATCTATTTTTCAAACCTCAAAAATGCTTATTTTTTACCAGCCCATCGCTCGGACTCCACATCCTCGGTTGTCGGAGATAGGGTCACCTGCCAATAAGTAGTTGGCCGAACACGGAAATGATGTGATTTCCGGCACAAAAGACATTGTTTTGGTCACGTGATGCGGCAATTACTTCATTCCTTAACTAAAATTGATACTGCCCTTGTCAGAACACAAAACACTACATTACACCTGTCACTAAAGCCGATCGCTGAGATGGGATATGGCGCGGGTCCTGTATGTGGGCGACGCGGGTGTGTATATACGACCATCAATCTTGTATGCAACAAGTTTACGCCTGTATAAATCTTCATTTCCTGCCTACAGCATTACACACCACACCACTTGCAGCCGTATTTACGCACACCTATAAAGCCTCGGCAGTACCCATAATACTTACTACACGCTATTCTACACCAATTCTTCCTTCGTCTGTTAGGTCGCAATGACTGAATATGAAGGTTTCACGCCAGAAGTGAGCGACCAAATTCTTCATTTGGCTCGTTCGTTCACTAACGCTTCAACAGCTTCCGGTACTAGCCGCCTTTCGCTAGTAAGAACAATCAGCCACATGTCCCAAGTCCCAGGAGAAAATCCTATGGAAGGAGTGGACCCTCGGTTGGACCCTAACTCTGAGCAGTTCGACCTGCGGTTTTGGGTGAAAAACATCCGCAAATTGGTCACTCTGGACCCAGATTACTACAAGCCAGCACAATTGGGGGTTGTGTTCAAGGATTTACGCGCCTACGGAGTCTCCACGGACGTAGACTACCAGGCCACGTTTGGCAATGTGTTGTTCAAGAAATTGCGCCAATTTGTGTTGCATTCCAATAAGAATTACGTGCAACGCAACCAATTCGACATTTTAAAACCTATGGACGGAATGTGCCTCCCAGGCGAGTTGACGGTCGTCTTGGGCCGCCCTGGTGCAGGCTGCCTGACTTTCTTGAAGACAATAGCCGCCCAGACCCACGGATTCCACGTGGACCCCGAATCTGTGGTGTCGTACGACGGACTCACCCAATCAGACATTGCCGCCCACTACCGCGGCGAGGTGGTCTACTGCGCCGAGACAGAGTTCCATTTCCCGCACTTGACCGTCGCCGACACTTTGGACTTTGCCGCCCGGCTCCGAACACCCAAAAACAGACCGCAAAACATCTCTAGAGAAGTCTACGCCCGCCACATGTCGGACGTGGCCATGGCCACCTACGGGTTGTTGCGTGCACGCGACACCAAGGTGGGGAACGACTTTGTGCGCGGAGTTTCGGGCGGAGAGCGCAAACGTGTGTCGATTGCCGAGGTTCACCTCTCTCAGGCTAGTCTCCAGTGCTGGGACAACTCCACGCGTGGTCTCGACCTGGCCACCGCATTGGAGTTCATCCGGGCGCTCAAAACAGCCGCCAGCATCACCCACGTGACGCCGTTGGTCGCCATCTATCAGTGCTCGCAGGATGCCTATGATCTTTTCGATAAAGTGGTGTTGTTCTACGAAGGGTACCAGATCTACAGCGGCAGCGCCCGAAAGGCCAAGGATTTTTTCGTGGACATGGGCTGGGCGTGTCCTGCTCGCCAGACCACCGCAGACTTCTTGACGTCCTTGACCAATCCGCTGCAGCGGACTGCTCGGCCTGGATTCGAGCAGAGCGTTCCCCGCACTGCTGCTGAGTTTTACCAGCGCTGGCAGGAGTCCGAGCAGCGTGCGGCGCTTGTTGCCGCCATCGACGCACACTTGGCCTCGCCCCATGTAGCTCAGAGCAGACAGGCGTTTGCTGAGCACCACCAGGCTGCACAGACGTCTAGAACGCCGGCTTCTTCGCCGTATACGGTGTCTTTCGACATGCAAGTGCGCAGTCTCATGTGGCGAAACGTGCTCCGGATGATGGGTAATCCTTCGATCTCGTTGTTCATCATCTTTGGCAATGTGGGCATAGCTATAATCATTTCCACGCAGTTTCTGAACTTGAAGTTCAACACCGCGTCATTCTACTACCGTATCACCGTGTTATTCTTTGCGGTGTTGTTCAACGCGTTCTGTTCGTTGCTCGAGGTGTTCCCGCTTTTCGAGGCCCGCCCTATTGTTCAGAAACATAAGACATACGGTCTCTACCGACCTGCAGCAGACGCTGTGGCATCGATCATCACGGAATTACCTGTGAAAATCTGCACGGCCATCGGCTTCAATGTGGTGCTCTACTTCATCGTACACCTCCGACGGACCCCAGGCAACTTCTTCTTCTTCTTGCTCATCAACTTCACCACCACACTCTGCATGTCCAACTTGTTCCGAAGCATCGCTTCGTGCTTCAAGTCGCTCCTGGAGGCCATGACCCCGGCGTCGCTTTTCTTGCTCGCATTGATCATCTTTACTGGTTTCGTCATTCCTCCACAAAACATGCACGGCTGGTGCCGCTGGATCAACTACTTGGACCCGGTGGCGTACGCGTTCGAGGCCTTGGTGGCCAACGAGTTCCACGGCTTGGACTACCCATGCTCAGCACGTGTTCCGACTGGAGGAGCTTACCCTACAGAAGGTCCGTACTTCGTGTGTAGCACAGTGGGCGCCATTCCTGGTGAAGTTTACGTCAACGGCGACCGCTATATCGAGCTCTCGTACCAGTACTACAGTAGCCACCGCTGGCGCAACTGGGGTATCATTATCGGCTTTACGGCGTTTCTTTTGGCCACGTACCTTCTCTTTGTTGAGCTCAACAAGGGTGCAGAGCAAAGCGGCGAGGTTTTGGTGTTCCAGCGCGCGGCGTTGAAGCGGGCCAAGCCACAGGTGAGAGATTTGGAGGCTCCGGCTGAAAAGATCTCGCCAGAGGAGAAGTTGGGTGAGAATTCGTCGCCCGAGGAGAGACTGGCGCAGGAGAAGTTGGCGCCATCGGCGTCCGAGTCGCCCCAGTCAAACAGCACGCTCCAGTTGTCGAGCTCGTCGGAGATCTTCCACTGGCGCAGCCTTCAGTATGAGGTACGCATCAAAACGGAAAACAGAGTCATCTTGAACGATATCTGCGGGTGGGTGCGTCCTGGTCAGGTCACTGCACTCATGGGAGCGTCTGGAGCCGGTAAAACCACCTTGTTGAATGCCTTGTCTGACCGGTTGACCTCAGGAAAGATCACCGACGGTACACGTATGGTGAACGGCCACTCTTTGGACGCGTCATTCCAGCGGTCTATCGGGTACGTCCAGCAGCAGGATCTCCACTTGGAGACATCCACAGTACGTGAGGCGTTGCGGTTTTCAGCCTACCTCAGACAGCCTGCGAAAGTGTCCCGAGCCGATAAGAACGCCTACGTGGAGTACATCATCCAGTTGTTGGAGATGGAAAAGTACGCCGCTGCTGTGGTGGGTGTGCCCGGAGAAGGGTTGAATGTGGAGCAGAGGAAACGCTTGACCATTGGTGTGGAGTTGGTGGCCAAGCCCGACTTGCTTCTCTTCTTGGACGAGCCTACGTCGGGTCTCGACTCCGAAACTGCGTGGTCCATCTGTAAGTTGATCCGCAAGTTGGCAGACAACGGCCAGGCCATCTTGTGCACGATCCACCAGCCGTCCGCCATCTTGATGCAGGAGTTCGACCGCCTTCTCTTTCTCCAGAAGGGAGGACAGATGGTGTACTTTGGCGATCTTGGCCAGAACTCTCAGACCATGATCGACTACTTTGAGAAGTATGGTGCGCCAAAGTGCCCACCGGACGCCAACCCGGCCGAGTGGATGTTGTCTGTAATTGGTGCAGCTCCCGGATCGGTGGCTGACCAGGACTACCACCAGGTGTGGCTCGATTCCGACGAGTACGCTTCAGTTCAGGACGAGCTAGACCAGATGGAGACAGACTTGGCGAAACTCCCACGTTCCAACGACCCAGAACGCCTTAAACTGTACGCTGCATCTTACTGGTGGCAGTACTTGTTAGTCACCCGTCGTGTGTTTGAGCAGTACTGGCGAACTCCCTCTTACACCATGTCCAAGGTTGTTTTGGGAGTGTTATCGGCCCTTTTCAACGGATTCTCGTTTTTCAAAGCCGACAAGTCGTTGCAGGGCTTGCAGGACCAGATGTTCTCGGTGTTCATGTTCTTGATTGTGTTTGTCACGTTGTCCCACCAGTATCTCCCGCACTACGTTGCGCAGAGATCGCTTTACGAGGTGCGTGAGCGTCCATCCAAGACGTTTTCATGGATGGCATTTATCACTGCCCAGATCACCGGTGAAGTGCCTTGGAACATTGTTTTGGGCACTGTGGCCTACTTCCTGTGGTACTACCCCATTGGAATGTACGTCAACGCCGAGGCTACTGATACTGTCCATCAGCGAGGCGCAACCATGTGGTTTGCAATTGTACTCTTCTATGTGTACACATCCACGTTGGCTCAGTTGTGTATTTCGTTCTTGGAACTTGCCGAGAACGCCGCCAACTTGGCCATCATCTTGTTTGCAGTGTGTTTGAACTTCTGCGGAGTGTTGGTTCCATATCACAACATCCCCCGCTTCTGGAAGTTCATGTACAGACTTAATCCGTTCACGTATTTGGTTTCGGTGATGCTTTCCACAGGTCTAGCCAATTCGGACGTCCAGTGCTCTCTGACTGAGTTGCTAGAGTTCATGCCCGCAGCCAATCTCACTTGCGGCCAGTACATGGCTCCATATATGGCTGTTGCAGGAGGATACTTGATCAATTCCACTGCCACTGATATTTGCTATTTCTGTACTGCCAACGATACAAATGTGTTTTTGAATCAGGTCAGTGCCAGCTATGCACACCGGTGGCGGGACATTGGTATTTTCATTGCGTTCATTGTCTTTGATGTGTTTGCTACTGTTTTCTTCTACTGGTTGACACGCATGCCCAAGGGCTCGAAACACAAGTTGGGGACGAAGCGGCTTGTTGGACGTATTGAGCGTCATAAGCGTCATGTGGAGCAGAGGAGACACCGAGAAGAGCCTGTGGTGGACGCAGAAGTTCCAGTGGTTCCACAAGCTGGGGAATAAGAAAGAGGAAGGGACGATGCAGAGAGAAATATAGGGAGAAAGGAGGAGAGAGGAATGACGTTCAGTGGATGTAATCGCTGTTAATAATGATGAAGGTTAAAGAGAGATAATGTGGAGAAGAAGCAGTTTGCTCTTAATAGGATGGATGTACCTTGGGTGACTGAACAGCGAGATGGCGGAAGACAATGAGAAGAATTGATATGAACAATTTTTGGGACTAGTTGGGGAGAGCAGGAAGAGTAATTGAGGAGACTTGAGAGTGAGTTGCTGCTGTGGTGAGGATCTAGGATGATATAACTAGAGCCAATATCATACTTCAGTACTTACAATAACTCTATTGAATCCTCTCGATACTCTGCTAATTTAATTACATAATGGCGGTTTTCAGTCAATTCGATTCAATTTCTCAGTATACTAATGCTGGTTATAAGAACGATCAACTCTACTCCTGTAAATTGTGTGAGCATACTGAGAGTAGAAGCCGAAAGAAAATTACAGTACAAATAGGGTGAATGTGGAGTCAATGTGGATATTAGAAAGCACTTACCAGAATGTAATGGGGCTGATTAATGCGATATGATGAGAGCACTCAGTCAGTAATGAGGGTATGTGATAAGAATGCAATACTCAGTGAACGCAAACACTCAGTTGTACAGTAAACTTTTATTTCGTTTTCCGTTTTCTTTCCATTTTCTACTTTCTTATCTATTTTCCTTTCTTTTTTACTTTCCTTTCCTTTCCTTTCTTTTCTGTGATCAGTGCTAATTGCTATCTATGCGCACCGCTCAATATCTGTCCACCTCACTTCACTTCACTTTCACTTCACTAATCAAAATTTCAATTTTTCACTTTTTTTTTTCTCTCCCTTTTCTCCTCCCTTTTCTCCTCCCTTTTCTCCATTCTATCTTTCTTCTTCATCACGTGCTAGGTACGCCCAACACCCGTGCAGGCCAGCCGTACCTGAAACACCCGGCCAGAACATCTCCGGTTCAACCACGCCCTGAGTAATGTGCCTTCCCGGGCCTGCAGAAACTGGTACGTCACCAGAATCTCAGGGGCTCAGGGGCAAAGGGAATTACAGAGCGAAATGAAGATGAAAAAATGGAAAAGGAAATGGAAATGAAAAATGAGAATGGCTGAGAATTGAAACGAATGTACATAAGCCAAAGTAAAACAAACACAAAACAGTGAACGATGAAAGGAAACGAAAAAATAAAATGAGCTTTCAAACTTTCAAACTTTCAACTTTTCAAATTTTCAATTCCTGAAAGCGCTCAAAACAGAAAAATGGTCTCATGGTCTCATGGTGTTCCACTCAAGTAATGCTCAGCGTGGCCGCCGGCGACTCGTATTGGCATTGCCCGTAATTCTCGTATATTTCATTTCAATCCCCATTTCTCGATATCTCTCAATTGGTCTATTTCCCATTTCTCTTCGAATTCCGTTTTCGTATCGTCTCCCCTGCTCGTATCCGTATGCTCACTCTGAAACCACTGAGGCCTCCTAACCAGAAAAAATCAGAGAAAAACAACCAAAAAAAAAAAACGGAAAACAAGAAAAACAAGAAAACAAGAAAACAAGAAAACAAAAATCAAGAAAATCTAAAATCAAATCAAAAATGAAAATCACTAAACTTTTCACTTCTTTTCCCTCTTTCACTTCTTTTCCTTCTCTTCTTCTTCTCTCCCTTCTCTTTTCTCCCTTCTCTTTTCTCCCGTTCAGTGCCTTTTTTGGTGCCTGGTGTGCCTGTGCTGTGTGCCGTCCCACCGGTGGCTATACCAATTTCAGTGCGCATGAACCGTTTCATCTAGAAATTGGCCTACGGAAACGCAAAAGCGACTTACTTCTCCAGCACGTACTTCCTGGTGTGCCTCCTTCTGTTTTGATGCGGCTCCGCACTGTGCACCAGACGCTCCTGCCTGAATCCTTTCCAAATCTTGATTTTCCGTCTGACCTGCCTGGTTGTGGTTGTTGAGAACACTGAAGCTTAACTGGTCGGTGCGGGCGTTCCTGTTGGCACTGACACGGTGATACTGCTGAATATTGTGTTACTTGCACTCCTGCCTCTTTGATCTGCTACTGTGTTACTTCTGAACTGTTGACTGCTGGTCGGTAAACTGCGTACCACTACTGCTGGTACTGTTATTGTACTGTTCTTATTACTGTACTGTTATTGTACTGAACTATTGTTGTACTGTACTGTTATTGTACTGCTACTGCGATTTCTGTTGACGGGCCTCTTCTCGTTGTTCCTGCTTCTGTATCTCTTGATACTGCTGTTTACTGGGTGCTGAAACTGTCAACTGCCTATTTTCTGTTATTTCTTAATCTGCTGCCACTGGAGACTCGCCTTGGCACTCCTGACGACATACTTTTTACTTCTTAGTTGTCATAGAAACTGTTGACACTGTTGAAAGTTGTGTTACTACTGACAACACCGAAGTTGTAACTACTGTGACAGTTCCTACTACTGAGCTTCTTCACCACTGTTAGCACTCAGACGCCTGTGGCTGTTGTTTTGCGTCTCTGCTCCTACTTTCGTCACTGTTGATTCATTCGTCACTGCTGACTTCTAAAACTTTACAAGTCTCCACATGCCGCTATTGTCAGCAGAGTCCCGGAGCCACGACTCCGCGTTCAAGCCGCCTAGCGCAGCATACGACTCGCAGGGCCTGCCCATCAGCCTGCTGGGCCTGATGAACTACCTGCCCAAGCATCTGCACAAGCCACTGAGTCTTCTGAGTCTGCGCAACCTCAACATGAAAAATCTCCATCTCAACTTGAGTCCAGACTCGCTGACCACGCTGCCGCCTCGTCGAGGCCGCCCCCTTACGTTATCCATACCTCCAGATATGGATACTCCGACCCAGGCCGGGTTTGACGTCACACGCGGCCGTTTCATGCATCTGCTGCCGACCTCCGGCTCCGACATCAGCCTGGACCAAATGGACAAGTTCGACCACTTGCTGAGCCCGTTTGTGCTGCAGGAGTACTTGGGTGAGCCAGATGTGCTGAATATTGCGTGTGCTGAAGTTCCACATCTTTCCAGAAACACACGCTTTGATATTACACTGTCGGACGGTTCTAGGCCCTTCCACGCCAGCTCCAGTCTGCGAGTGGTTGGTTCTGGAAGTCAAAATGGAAGCCAAAATGGAAGCCAAAATGGAAGCCAAAATGGAAGCCAAAATGGAAGCCAAAATGGGAGTCAAAATGGAAGCCGCACATCCAGCCAGTCAGGCCGCTCCAGATCAAAGTTCACGCTGCCGAGTGCTGAGAACGGTCACAACGTTGTTAATTCCAATTCTTCAAACGGTGCAAACGGTCTAAACGGTCTGAATGGGAGCCTACGCACTGGAAGTCTGAGTCTAGGTCTGAAAAGTGTGAGAACAGTTGGAAAACTGATTCCAGCAAAGTCACATCGCCTCACCGAAGGTCAGGAAAGTGTTTCTTCCCACTCTGAATGCTCGGGGGCCCCCACAGAAAGCCACGCTCCCTCTGAATGTTCAGGTGCATTCGTGCACGCCCAGAACTCGCCAGACGACGCGCTGAACACTTCTTCTTTGGGCCTAGCGGTGTATCCGCACTCCCACTCGGTCCACGTGCCTGAAGAGCTCCAGGAACAGACCAATCTCGACGCATACCCGAACGGCCCCGCCAACGTGCTCAACTCGGTGTTGTACTTGTTTTCAGACCCAAACGACGGCAACATCAACATCAACGACTACGACTTGGTCATCAACGTCGCACGCGAGTGTCCAAACTTGGCCTCCGGGTACGACTCCTCCGCAAGCCGCCAGTACTTGTATGTTCCGTGGTCTCACACGCTGTCCATACTGCGAGAGTTGCCTCGGCTCACGGCAGCAATAGCAGAGTACGATGTTCCAGGGAAGAAAATCCTTGTTCATTGCCAGTGTGGCGTGCTGCGGTCAGCCTGTGTGATTGTAGCATACTTCATGGTGAAGTTCGGCATTTCCGTCAACGAAGCGTACGAGTTGTTGAAGTCTGGCACGGCAAACACCCTGGAGCCATGTAACGTTGCTGTGGCAGCCATGGGACATACGGTGGATGCGTGTGACCGCATTTGCCCCAACATGAGTCTCATTTTCGAGCTCATGGACTTTGGCGAGCGCTTGGTTCTGTAGGTGCCAGTGCAGACGGCACGACTGTGGGTTTTGGGTTGTTTCACGCTTTTCTGCCTTGACAGTGGGCTGGATCTCAGTGCGATGTATGGAAAGAAATGAGAACTTACGATGCACTGTCCCCTGTGCATAGGTAGTGAGTTGAAATGCTGAGTGAAAATTGCTGAGTGAAATGTTTGGACGGAAATAGAACAGCTAATTATGACGGCATGACGACATCAATGCGGATCTGTAAGGTGTTATGGTTGTTCTAGATAGGGTGAAAAAGGTAATCAAGAGAAAGTCAGACAGAGGGACTTTTGTTTCGGGCGATATTGTAGTGGTGGAAGTTGTTCAGATTTCTCCATATCTTTCTTCTTTATTCTCTATTCTCTACTCTCCTTTCTCTATTCTCTATTCTCTATTCCCTACTTCTCTATCTCTCTATTGTCTGAAGTTTCTCATTCTTCTGACTCTTCCACCAGGTCACCTTCACGTTATGGTTACCAGATGAAGATGCGACTTAAAGAAACGAAAACAATGTCAGCCTAAAGTTTCTATTGGATCTGCCAGAGATTGTTCGTTTTTGAAATTGTCTCTCCAGACTGCTCTGGTGACGGGCCTACTGGTGATCTAGTGATCTAGTAGTAATTCTGTTTCTTGGGCAAACAGTGAAGAAAGAAGAGGTCATTCAGTTTAGAATTGTGAGTCTGAATAAAACTTTCCCTTTCAGGAAAATATTGTTCGCCCGTTCAGCTTATCAGTATATGGTGAACTGTGTGTTCTCCAACACCTGGAGCTCTAATCGATTTAGACTTCTATCCACTTTATGAGATCAAAAAGCTCTGCTTTTCTATCTTGCAGGTTTTTTTCCTTTTTTTCTTCTATCTTTTTGTTTGTTTGTTTCGATCTTTCTGTTCTGGCACTGCTTGGATTACCCACTATCTAGACCTATTGCCTGGCAACAATGAACGGTGAGCCCAACACATTTCATCAAAGCATAGAGAGCTTTTCAATAACATTTCCGACTTTTATTTTTTTTTTTTTTTTGAAAAAAAAAAGAATTAAGCCACTTAGACTTACCACGCATTACTGCCAACACTACTGGTCTCTCCTACTAGGGCCAGCTTGGGAACCACTTAGATATCACACCAAAGGAGTGACCGAAAAATCAGAGAACTATAATATGTTTTCTTTGCTCTTCTTTTCACTTCCTACCGATTCATAAATTCTTACTCACTTCTTTACTCACACTTACTCACTGGAGTTTTCCTCACTCACTACTTCGTTAGCTTATTCGCACTTGACTCACTACTGCTTTCGCACTTAGTCACTGTCACATTCTCACTCACTTTCCACGAAAAGGAAACAGAAAAACGAAAAACAAAAAACGAAAAACAAATGAAAATTCCAATTATCTATATCATGACTTCGATCCTCCATCAGAAACACCTTTTTTCATTTCCTCTCGTTAACTCACCTATACTGGTTTCTGGTCTCTCCTGCATGCACCCCTACCAGCAAATTTGTAACTCATCTAACTACAACTACTTACTGACATCAATGTCTTACAACGCCCAATACGGAGATGCCTCTCTGAAAGGCACTCCGGCAGGAAACAGCTCACGTGACCGTGACCGAGATAGGGATAGAACTTACCATGCCAGATATCCGGGCCAGAAGTATCCTCACAACTATGAACCCCTGAATACGAATTACCGCCGGGACAACAGGGACTACTATGGCTACAGAGGAAACTATCCGCGAGCAGGTGGTCCACAGAGCGGCCAGGCCCAGAACGGCAGCTCCAGGCGAAGAAATGCAGACAAGTACGACTCCTACCAGGGAAGTAAGTACAGACCGTCCTCCAAGGGCAAAAGCGGCAATTCGCCCCTGAACTCAAGCCAGCCCGCACAGAACAACTCAGGCCGTACAAACCCGGCCAGTGGCGGGAATCCACAGGCTTCTACAGGCGGAGACGCTGCACACCACTACTCGGGCCGAAAGGCGTCAGAAGACGCTCGCGACGACGACTTCAGCCGCGGTTTTGGCGATAGCAGGCGTCTGTCTGCGCGCAAAAACGACTGGGACTCTTCTCAGTACCTGAAACTGCGCCGAGGGTCCAGACAAGCGCGTGACCAGTATAAGCCGGATGGGCGGAGAAACAAGAAGCCAGACGCGCTGAAGTCCGAGAAGGAGGCGCTGGAGCATCCTCTGGACGAGAACAATGAGCGGGGCGAGAAGGAGAAGGAGAAGGAGAAGGAAAAAAGCGTGAATGTGAAAAGCGTGAAAGAGAAGACTGAAACTGAAAAGCGTGAGGATGATGATAAGACTGAGACCGAGAAGCCTGCAAATGAGAAGCCTAGGCATATCAATGGTCTGGGTCTGAAAGATTCAAATAATGCGGAAGATGTCGCAGAGGCAGATGCGAAGGGTGACTTGAAGAATGCCGACAGTGACGATAACTCCAATAATGAGAAGGAAAAAGCCGTCAAAAAAGAAACTACGCTCTCTCCCAACGACAAACTACTACATCTTTTTTCAGATACAGAGGAGGACGCAGACGGACAGAAACTGGCAGACAAAGAGCTGAAGGATACTGAGAAGACAGAGCCTTCCACGGCGCCAGAGCCCCACACTGACGAGAAACCTAAGTCCGTCTCTCCCGCTCCACAGCGAGCCGCTCCTGGATCACCTGCTGCTACAGCAGACACATCTGTTCTTTCACCGATTGCTACGCCTGTGTCCGACGCCCGAGTTATGCGCGAGTTGGGCGTAATTGATGAGCAGAGCCTGCCTGTCGGCAACGACGGCGATGTTTCCGATGCCGAGACCGTGGTGACAGACATGCCTGTTTCTGTGGAGAAAGCCAAGGGACTTTTGCGCAGGCGTCTGCCGGACGAGAAGCGCAGAAAGCTCAAGCGAAAAGTGATTCCCTCGTCAGACGAAGAAGAAGAGGAGGAGGAGGAGCAGGAGGAGCAGGAGGACGAATTCAACAGCGACGATTCTGTTTCGAGAGCTGCGAAGGAGGATGAGGACGAGGATGAGGACGACAATGAAGAGCACGCGCCAAAGCGCTCGAAAACCCGCTCACGGTCGCCCAAAGCTGCTCTCGGCAATGTCACCAGTGGCGCAAACTCCGATAACGTGGACTCAGATACAAGCAACGGGGAAAATGACGACCCCAGTGAAAAGCCCACTCGGCGCAGAGACTACAAGATCAAGCGCGACTCCACGGGCCGTTCCTTGTTGCAGAGAGCGTGCAAGAAAGGTGACTTGAGAGAAGTCAAAAGATTGATCGCACACGGTGCGGACGCCAACGAGAGCGACTTTGGTGGCTTCACGTGTCTCCATGAGGCTGCTCTTGCAGGGCACACCGACATTGCAGAGTACTTGATTGAGAATGGCGCCAACGTCAACAAACAGGCGCTTGAGTTTGGAGACTTCGAGACGCCGTTGATGGACGCTGCAGAGAACAAGCACATTGAAACGGTGAAACTACTTCTCAAGCACGGCGCCAACCCTGATATCTGTAACGCGGATGGCTTCTCGGCCTTGACGAAGTTGTATCACCTACAGAATGATGACGACTACGACGAAGTGATCAGGGTCTTGGACAGTGCGTCAGAGAAAGGTGCCAAGTCACAGGCAGTATCGCAGTCTCCCCGCAAGATTGTGGAGGATCCAACTGAGGGGTACTTCACAGATCTCGTCAAGAAGAAGTCGTCACCGGCAATCTTCAAGTACTTGGCGCTGGGCCAAAAGGAGTCTGCGGCAGGAGATTTTGTCACGCATGCCTATACTTTGCAGAAACAGCCGGATCTCTTGATCATTGCGGCAAGAAACGGACATGTCGAGTTGGTGGATATTCTCCTTGGGTTGAACCCGGGCACTTTCAACATCAACAAGAAGAACAGGGTCGGTGTTACGGTACTTTTGGCTACTGTTGGTCGGGGCCACTACGATGTGGTCAAGTTTTTGCTCTCCAAGGGTGCTGATCCAAGCATCCAGCGTGACCAGGATGGCATGAACTCTCTACAAGTTGCAAAGCACTCTGCGCAGCACGATCCTAGAGAGGTGATTCTCATCGAGCAGCATATGAATGGTGGAGGCTCGAAAGACTCGAAGGCGTCCATTGTGACTAAGGATGTTTCACACGCTGACGATATGGATGTTGATGATGCTGTCATTCCGTCTGAATCTTCTGAAAGAAAGAGGAAAGCCTCTGAAGACCGCGGCCGAAAGCATAAGAAGGCCAAGAGCAAGGAGGCCGAGGCGAAGAAGGACGATGCAGCGCATGAAACTGAGAAGATCGCCAGGAAACCCAAGTCGGAGTCTGCGGAGCCGGAGCCAAGAGATCACAAGTCTGAACACAAGTCTGAACATAAGTCTGAACCAAAATACGAATCGCCAGATCAGAAGATGGATCTCGCCGAAGACTTGCACAAGGATGCGCATGATCACGCTGAAGTGAAGAAGAAGCAGAAGAGCACTGCCTCTGTCTCGCCAGGGCCTCTCACGAAAGCACAGGAGGAGCAGAGGATTCGCGCAGCCGAGGAAGCCAAAATCTGGCAGGAGAAGGTGGAGTCCAAGAAAAGAGCGAGGCGCGAGATGTTCTTGCAGGCCGAGAAGGAGAGAGAGAAGAAGAGAAAGGAGGATGAGAAGAAGAAGTTGAAGGAAATGGAGCAGCAGAAGGAGAAGGAGATGGAGAAGAAGATTCGCGAAGCCCAGGAGGCCAAACGGCTTGCTCAGGAGGTGGAGAAGAAGAGGACGCTCATGGAGATCCATGCGATCTTGCGGAAGTACCCGATCGGATTGAGAGAAGCGTCGTTCAACGGCACCATTTCTGACGAGGACAGATTGAGATACACTCCGCTCTACGTGTTCCACCGCGACGGAGACAAGTGGGTGATCGACTTGCAGATTGCGCTTCTTTTGGCGGCGCCCGTGGTGGATATCCACAAGCACTGCGACATGGGAAGTGCGTCGGAGGTTGCAATGGAGGCCAAGGGGAAGTTGTGGCACCTTTTCTACTACATGGTGGGAGTATCCAAAAACGGCAGTGTGGACCGCGACGGGTTTTCCAAGTTCCGCAATTTGGAGTTACGGTATCTCCGCTTGAGTGACGTTGCGCTCTACGTGCGAGAATTCTACCCTGAAGTGGAGGAGTTGGTGTGGGAAAGCGACCGCATCACCAATGTGAACTTGGACATGCCGGAACAGACCAAGTCACACGGTGTTGTCCCTGCGAAAAGCGAAGCAAGCGGATTTGTTCCTCCGAAATGGAGACACCGTCTGGACGTGTTGCGCACGATCCGGTCTGCACACACGCCGTTGTGGTGAAGGTGGAGAGTTGAAGGTTAATTGTGATGAGTTACGAAGTGTATATTAGTCCATACATGCAGATGCGCAGTCATCGACCTGTGAAGTATCTGCTACCATCATGTCTTACAAAGTGTATGTATGAAACCAAAAGAAGGAAAAATCAAAATCATATTCTGAATTTTCTCTAACTTATAGTACGTCCCGCAAGGACCTATACGAGTCCGAAGAGTCCAGCTCCGACAATGAGGTCTACCTACCGAAGATGGAGTTTGAGATAGTGGAGGTGGAAAGTGCACATGGAGCCACCGACGACGTGGCGAGTGAGCCGGAAGAGTTTGCGTTTCCCCTTTTCGGAGACTCCGCCGCTGACAATGTCGTCACAGTGTCCATCAAGCCTGAAGAGGACGAGGTCGTGGTGAATGAGCGACCTGAGTTGTACTACAGAGCCATATACAGCGAAGAGGAGCATCGACAATTCAGAGACGCGGCGATAAGTGCGGACGACGTTTTTGCTGAGCTCGCGTTGCCTGTTGTGGACGCGTGGCCGTGGAAAGTGATGAGTTTGGAGGTCCACAATGCCAAAGTTGCACATGAAAAACTTCGACACCGCCGCCGCCGGCCCGGGATGAAAAAGCGGTTCAATGCGATTGCGTGCCGCGAGAGGCGCTCTGAGCGAGAGAAGGAGGTGCGCAAGGAGCAGAGGGAGGCACGGTCGAAGATGAAGCGCAAGATGTATAAGAAGGCGCCTCGGAAGGCCAGTGTGGTGGTCAGCAAGCCGAAGTACCGGACGGAGTAGAAGGAAAAAAAAACCATTAGGTTTTTTTCTTTTAAGATAGGGAGAAATGAGGTGTGGTTATTGGTGGTCTATTCTGAATGGTATGTGGTGGGTAGTCATCAGCACTGATGCAGATGGAACAAGGGCAATACAGAAGTAACAAAGAAATGTAGTAGAGTTCATTGAAATCGTGTGCTATTGAAAAGTAGTTTATTACTTGAAAGAAGTTTTTTCAAAGCAGGATACTGTTCAAGAAGTGTATTGGTGTGGGAGACACAGTAGGTAGATATCTCCTCTGGTGAACCGACTTCCGATTTGAAGCTCTTTCCTTCTGATTTGAATTCACATGAGCTTTACCTCTCAAAGCGGAGTTGAGTCTATGACTGCTGTTTAGGAATCTTTCGTAGACAGATCATCGAAAGCAGTTGGTCCGTGGTTCGCTATTCGACCTTCCACGATTCACCATTCAGGCTATCTTCAATTATTCGGCGTTAAACATCATATAAATACATGACGCATCGCTAGTTTAACAGATAAATCATTTTTATTCCATTTGTTCACCGATTCCACGCTACTGCTTATGCCCTTATGAGGTGTGAAAACTCTGGAACACTATCCATAAGAGACATCACTAATGAAAGCAACAACAGCTATATTGCCAAATATATTTCACACACTCAACCAAATGAAATAAATTCCACCTTTTATTATGCCACTCTCTGATTCTTTACGCTGGGTTGCTCTGACTGAATACCACTTCCAGATGTATTGGCTACGAACACTCCTACGCCTCCAGAACATGTCTGTGTTCATTTAGACAGATCGGCATGAAAGTGAAACTTTTGGAGTATTTGAATAAATTTCTCCCTTTGCCATAAATCAAAAATTGCTGACTGAAGGGGTGGTCTAAATGTCTACAGCATGAAGAGGCTATAACACCTACTGCGATACACACGCCATGACATGAAGCTTACTAAGTTTTCATGAAAACTCTTGCAAATACATTTTTCAAAAGCAATTTTCATACCTTCCTCTGCTCCAGTAATCTTTCCTAGTCTTATCTCAGTGCCTTCCTCCATGAGCTCCATGCCTTCCTCACTACAACACCTAATACAACACTGAAAAATCATTTGCAATCCGAAAATTCACAATCTAGCTTTCACAATCCGTCTTAATTCAAAAATAATCCCCTCATGCATCTACAAATTCACCCAATCCAGCCGTGATCTACATTACTGTTGGTGTTGGTGTTGGTGGTGGCCTGCATACATTACGGACACCTATAACCTCCTACTGTACTTCTTCATCCCAAACGTCCATGCTGGAACTCGAGGATTTCGACGCCTTTCTCGAGGATTCGTTCGATCCGCTCAAGTTTGCAGCGTCGCTCCTTGCAGCTACAAACGTCTCGGACGACTCCGAGCTCGATCTCGGCACTCCAGTTAAGAAACTCCAGTTTGATGCCCACGAGGTGGAAAAACGCATGGAAAAGATCGCTGCAGCAAACCACATGCTGTTGGTGGACAATTTCAGCAAGATTGAGTCCACACGCGCGCTCTTGGCCGCACACATCAACCCACTGACGCTCCGGGTGAAAAAAGCGTTCGAACGTATCCACACCGACGTCATCCAGCCCTACGACGACGCAGTCACACTCAATTCGGCATTGAAGCGTGTTCACGCGACGCTAGCGCTTCTTCGAGGCGCTGGCTTTTTTTTCGTTTTCGTTCAGCAGCTCCAGGAATGTGAAAAAGCAGTGGAATCTCTGTCTGACAATCGAGACATGGTTCGGTTGGCAAAACTCCACCAGCAGGTTGGCGATGTTTTTCAGAGCAGCCCAGATCTCTTGTCGTTGAAAGTTGTCCGGGACTACCAGCCGATTTTCCTGGCGAAAACCGCTCAGCTTGTGTCAGACGTTTCCACTAGTGTATTGAACGATTTGGGTCACCACTCAACTTTCGCCGCCGCCAACGAGCACCTACAGCACAACGTGGTGGCACTCTACATTCTCGACTCGTCCGAGCTCTACTCCGCGTTGGATAAGGGCGCCATGTCCAAGTCTATCCAGGTTGCGTTGACATCACTCACACGGTCGCTCCAGTCACCAAGAAACTTTGGCTCGGTGTTGGCCGAGGTCAACCAGTCGTCGGCGATGTTTGCCTCCACACTTGCAGACTTGTTGGACAACTGCCATATGCCCGAAGCTCCACGCACCTCTTTGCTACACGAGTTCGTGCAGTCACTAGAGGGCCCCTCCATCGAGAACGAGTACTGGGCACGTTTGGCGTACAAGTTCAAGAAAAACTTGGCCGCCACCATGGCTCGCGGTGGACCCATTGCCCGCAACTTGCGCTCGCATTACTCCAGCATGGTCGATTCCATCGAGAAGGGCCTTGAAGACCCTGCACGACTCGACATGTTGGATGCAGTGGCCCTCATCAACTCACACGCCGCATGACGCGAAACGATTCTGTAACATTACATCGCGGACACCAGATGGCGCCCCGACAATATACTTTTTTAGGCAGTCACCTTGCCCCGCAAAGCCGTCAAGAACTCCCTGTAGCCTTGCTCAAACTGCGACTTGTCCTCCACCAAACAGCTCAACGCCCACAACCGCAATGCCATCAAGTCACGCTGTTGCGTCATCTCGATCGGTTCGTTGGACGATCCGCCAATTATGATGTACAAACTCTTCCACACAATGGAGTCCTTCTGCTCACGGACCTTGCCGATAATCTGCCGCACCTTGTAGTTGAACTCCGACTCCTCGAACGAGAACTCGGGCAACTCAGTCTTGCCGGTCTGCACCGCATACAAGTTGTCTGTGCCAAACAAGTCATTCACAAGACCTGGCACAACATCTCCCGACACCCACAAGAACAATTCGGCGCCGTTGTCAATCAAGTACAAGCCGTAGTTCTCCCATGAAGCCTTGGTGTCGTTGATAGGATCAGGCAACAAAATCTCTGTGCTGGTGATAACCTCCTCTTCGCCAGTCTCCTCATTAACTTGGACAATCTCCTCAGGCAATCCACATTCGTCAGGCATGTTGTGCAACGAGTACACAGTAGGGTAGATCGACTTAACAAGCTGATGGATTGGGAACGAGCCCAAGTTGTTCAATGCAATAGCACGGTGGTCTGCAGGAACTCTCTGCTCTCTGAATCCCAAGTGCTTGGTCAACGAGAACAACAACAAAGGAAGCATTCTCAAGTTGGTCGAGATTTGCAATGATGAACCACCAGTGAAGTTTCCTGGGAACAAGTCCTTCTTGAAAACATTCAAAATATCGACAACAGACTTGGTCAAGTAATCCCTGCCGTCAGAAAGCGATCCGGCCAATGCCTTCTCGATTGCTCTGTGGGTGTAGTAGTTGGTGAGGGCCAACTGGTCTGCTGAAGCATAGATGTCCTCCAACTTGGAGGACGTTGGAATGGCCAAGTTCATAACTCTAATTCTTCTCTCACCGTAGCACGTGGAATGTAGCACGGCTGCCTGGAAAAACACAACAGGCTTTGGAATGTTCTCCTCAATGTTCACCTCAATGACATAACTCTGGTCCCTTGGAAACGTAGGGAACGAACACAAGTCAGAAGATCTGTTGAAGAAGTTTCCGAAGAAACCACTCATTCTGAAGCCAGTGGAACATCTCACACGCAAAACGGCCTCCAAGGCAATCTCCTGCGACAAGTGCTCGCTGACCTCCTTGGACAACTTGTTGACATCCTCGATCTTGGTGCACACCCACGATGGGTAGAAGTGAGTTTGACCTGCGGTGTATCTTGGCAAGTTGGATAAAGTGGCAACGTCCTGGTACTTTGCGCCCGTCAAGAACAAGTCGATGGTCACCTGCGCCGAGTTGCACTCCACAGCGAACGACTTGTAGAACTTGTCGGCTGGGTTTAACAACATCTGCGACTCCTTTGGCTTGCCCGAGTGGGCCGCCTCGTCTCTAACTGCTAATTTGCCCTCGCCGATGCTTGGCAAGGTGGCAGCAAACACAATCAACTTACCTCCGATGCTGGAGATCATCTTGTGGCCCGATCTCAACGCGGGACCCAAGGCAAAGTGCTTGTTGGCAGAGCCTTCAAAGTACGAAGGGAAGTCGAGCAACAACTTCTCGATGGACTTTCTGTTCTCGTCCAAGTTAATCAACAAGCCTTCAGGAGATGGCAAGAATGGCTCGTCGAGGTCAGACACGACTAACATCTCTGGGCCCTCCTCCAAGCCCTCCTTGAAGCGGAAGTAGTACAAGTTGGAGTCCACACCAATCACCGAGATCCGCGCGGTCTTGTTGCGGTTAGGGATGCGGTCCAAGCTCTCCAAGATGGTGCGAGCCACCGTGGAGGTCATGCCCGAGTTGACAGCGTCTGCAGACACGTCGATGATGAACGTGTACACGATAGGCTGAGGCGCACGGGCCATGTACTCCTTGGGCGCAACAAACTCGACCACGGAGTGATTCAACTCGGCACGGTCGTAACGGTTGGTGGGCCGCTGGGTCAAGTCATCGTAGTCGAACGCAGTGGGGATGTCGTTCTGCAAGCCACAGAAGTTACAGCGCCACCGCTTGCCGCCCTCGGTCAAGGAGATGAACGGGTTGATGTAACCACGGCACCGGCGGCACCGCGAGATGATGGTGTCCTTGGCCACCGGCACCTGCTCTGTCTCGTCGTGCAACGTGTTGTAAGGCCGCACCACGAGTGCCAACGGCAACTTGGACTTCTTCAAAAGCGAGTTGTTGGAAGGCACCACGTTCAAGGTTGACCGGAAGTACTCAGGCAGCGCGTTGGCGGTCTCAGACTGCGGGATAAGCTGCGTGGTCAGCGGCAAAATGATTGGTGGTGGCGGCAACGCCAAGTCGCTGATGGAAGGAGGAAGCTCCTTGGACAAGTCCGTCGTGTACAACTGGTTCAAAGGCAACGCCGCTGCACCGCCCTGTGCGCCTGCTCCGTACGCACCGGCTCCAGCAGCAGCCCCGCCCGTATACGCACCACTTGCAGCGCTACCAAAGGTGTTGGTGACGGGAGATGCAGCTGCGTAGGGGGCGCCCTGCGCGTACTGGCCGTTCTGGGCGTACTGGCCTCCAAACGGCTGGGCAGCACCACCCGCAGGCTGGCCGTATGCAGCATGACCTCCTGCAGCAGCAGCATCGGGCTGCATGGCTCCCTGGTTGGGCTGGACGCCCTGGTTGTTTTGGACGTTCATGGCCTGGAAGTTCTGGCCCAATTGGTCGACGCCATAGCCCTGGTTGAACGCAGGTGCTGCAGGCGGTTGCGACGTGGCGTACTGCGGCTGTGGGTAAGCTCTTCTTCTAGACATGGCCGAGTTCGCTGGTGCTGTTGTTGGAAGAAAACGTTGAGTTACGTGGCCGCGACCCGCCAACTGCAGTGTGCACTCCGTGGGCTTGTGGGCAATCACAAACGGAGCATGAGAAAAGGTAAACAAAGGAGAGAAAAAGAGAAAAGAGAGGGGGAAAAAGAGGAAAAAAGAAAAGTATGTGTGTGTGAGTTTTGGAGGGGGATCCTGCGGTATTTATAGTGGGAGGTGTCACTGTAGAGATGATGATGAACCGCGCATTGCATTGCATTTTTATAAATTATGGTTCAAGACCAAAAAGAGTAAAAACACGAAAAAGGCTACAAAAATTAGAAATAACCGGAAACGAGATAAGACTATTTTTCACAAGAGGAAACACACAAAAGAAGATCCTGGGCCGAGGATATCCAGTTTGGAGAAGTAGTAGCTTGCTTATTGCAGTTCTTGTGAATGTGGGATTAGGCAGGGTCCTATACCAAGACTGATCCACCTGAAACATGGAATCTGAAAAAAAAAAAAAGTATTATAGATTAAGATCTTGTTTCATCTATTTCTCAATATTTGACCTCTCTAGTTGTTTTGCAGTGTCTTCTCTTTATTGCTCTTCTGGTTCTGGACCAGCTGGTAGTTGGTCAATGAGGCGATCGAGGAAACACCAAAGCAGAACATTTTCTTACTTTGAGTGATGAAGGAGATGCCAGTGGAGATCAATACGAAATTTGTTTTTCTATAATTTTTTTTTTTGGTCGTTTCGTTTGGTTTCGTTGCTCTTCTGGTGAACAGGCCCATCCATTTGATAATGTAAAGAAAGTAGAAAAAAAAAAGTAATTGAAAAAAGGCAGATCAGCTAATCCAAATTCAGATTCATGTCAATACTTTCAATCTCTTTTCGACCTACTTTTTCTGTTTATCTTCCAAATGTTCCTCTCTTGTCTTATAATACTCATGTAAATGTGACTCCACTCCGTTGATTGAAAAGTTTGAATTGACTTCTCCTTTGGTAGAATTCACATATCTCACTATTGTTACATAGTGCAAATCACCCTTATATAGTGCAAATTACCCTTTTTCTCCAGTTGTCTCTCAGCAATGCCGTGAGTGATCACACCCTGAAGCTTGGAGATGAAAGAAACCTAGAGCAGAAAACCGAATTTCAGAATACTATAGTTCCGGTAGTCAAATCTGCAAATGGAGCTGGAAATGTTTCTCATGACATTTTCGAGCCGTAGCTGAATGATGCATTTGAATTACAACGACGAAACAGTAGCATTTCGGTAGTTCAGCAAAAGAAAAAAAAAAGAAAAAAAAAAACAGTTCTTTGACCACCAAAGCATACTGTCATCTGAGATTGCAAAGTAACTCTTTATTTACTTTTGAAGAGGATGACTGAAGCTGTATCCAGACACTTTTAAAGCACAGGCTACTACGAATAACAACTAACAACTAACACAGCTCAGAGTGAGCAATCCAAGCAGACAATTATGTATCAGACCACAAGAATTCACAAATATAGCCAAACAACCAAACTGATACTGGTCTCTTTAGTCTACAATGTGGACACTGTCTCATTATTTACTACCGATACATCCACAACCCAACAGAACATCCCCAATAAATTTACTCAAAAAACCCAAATATCTAACAAAGTAGTGTTACCATCTACATCCGATGTTCCTGAAAATTCTTCGTAAACTCTATTCTACGTCTGCCCTCCATTATCACATGTCCAGCCACTCTGCCCAACAAAGCACATGATGCCTATTTGAAAAAACTTTACTCTTTTCAATAGCAGCCCATTGTTATCTCCCTTTCTGACTCTTTTTTTCATTCTTTTTCCCGCTCTTTTTCCATTTTGACTAATTTGTTCCAACCACACTATGGCTTTATCGCAGCCTCCTGCACAGTTCCCAAATAGGAAGGAGTAGTTGGGGCACTAGGGCCAAGCAAACTCTGCGACCAGAAATGGAAATCCGACAGAAAAAACACAGTCAAAAACATGTACTCCTACATATAAGATTCATCTCATAAAATTCCTGAAAATTTGCGTTGTTCTCAACTTCCCGTTATCGGAGCATTTCGTTATCGCCTGCACACAACGCAGCGATCACTCACCCCCCTCACATAAACTTATCCGCCACTACTCCCTCTTTATCATGAGACTTTCGCTTTTGTTGCCTCTTTTGGCAACACACGCGGCTGCATTGGTGATTCCAAACTTGAACTTTTTCGATGTTGACTCTATTTTCGACTTGAAACAACAACCTCAGCAGATTTCTGACAAGCCTAAACCTGACCACCCTCAAGGGTCAACTGCTCCTGTGATCAAGGCAGGAAGCCCTGTGCCGGACAGATACATCGTTGTGTTGAAGAAGGACTACCTGGAAGCAGAATACGACGAACACAGAACCTGGGTGACTGCCCAGATGGCCATGGTGGCAAAACGGGATTTGGACCTTCTCCAGGGCATGAAAGACATGCTTTCTGGCGAGTTGGCGTTTTTCTCGATTGGCTCGCTTGTGGGCTACAGCGGGTTCTTGCCTCCTATGGTGATCGAGCAGGTGAGAAAGCACCACATGGTGGACTTTGTTGAGCAGGACTCTGTCATGCACATCAACGAGTTCGACGTGCAAAAAGAAGCTCCCTGGGGCTTGGCCCGCGTTTCACAGCGGGAGTTGAAGACCCCTGCAGTTGATTACCTTTACGATAACGACGGCGGTCTTGGAGTGACCGCGTACATTATCGACACGGGAATCAAGACAGAACACCCAGACTTTGAGGGCCGTGCGGCGTGGGGCGACGCCATTGCATTCCCCAAGCTTCGCGTAGATGCGCACGGCCACGGCAGTCACGTGGCTGGCACCATCGGGTCGAAGACGTACGGTATCGCCAAGAAGGTAGATTTGGTGGCTATTGGCGTGATGAACCTCTTGGGCTCGGGCACCACGTCCGACATCATCAAGGGCGTTGAGTTTGCCGTCAAGGAGCACCAGGCCAAGTTGGCTGCATCCACCAAGGGCTACAAGGGCGCCACAGTCAACATGCTGATTGGCGGTGGCATTTCCGAGGCCTTGGACCTCGCGGTGAACGCGGGAACCAACGCCGGCTTGCACATCGCGGTAGCCGCAGGTAACGAGGACCTGGATGCATGCGATGTGTCCCCCGCACGTGCTGGCGGCCCAATTACCGTCGGAGCCACCGATAACGCCGATAAGAAGGCTTCGTTCTCGAACTGGGGCTCGTGCGTCGACATCCAGGCACCCGGTGTAGACATCTTGTCTGTGGGCATCTGGTCCGACACCGCGACGATGTCGGGCACGTCGATGGCGACGCCCCACGTGACTGGCTTGTTGTCGTACTACTTGTCTTTGCAGCCTGGGCTCGGCTCGGAGTTTGCAGGCATGTCGCTTGTTACACCTGCTGAGTTGAAGCGCCGCCTCATCAAGTTCGGCACCGCCGGCGTGGTGCTGGGACTCGATCTGGAGCTGCCCAACGTGCTTGCCTTCAACGGCGCGGGCGGCAACATCACCGACTTCTGGAAGTAAAGCGCCACGGTAGGCTGGCCGACGGATTGAGTTTAGAGCCGAGATTATGGAACGGAACACCGGGAGCAGCAGCAATAGTGAGATGCGGAGTGAAATTGGCTGCACCGAGCGCCTTCCAGACTGGTTTAGTTAATGGATTGAATTACTGAGGGCGTGTGCCTTGAGCACCTCCACCAAAGCGTGCACCACGAGCCGATACTCCATCTGGGTAGTGTTGATGGCTGACGAGGTGGTCTGGGCCATTTGCGAATGGTCGTTGTAGTTGCTGAGAAGCCGTTCTGTAGACAGAAACACCCACTGGGGAAGCTTTTCGTTGCGGATGCGTAGAGGCCTTGTGGGAGTATGTTTTGGAGTTTCGGCTGGCTCCTTTAGGGTATATGGATTGACAAAACAGGCATCTGCTTGGTCTGGGTAGTTGGATAGCTGAGGACACGACTTGCTTTTTCTGAAGACCTCCAAAAGGCTGCGGTTCATGTTGAAGACAGTATTCCGGCGATAAGAATAGATATTGAATCATTTGTGTGGTACTAATCCAGGTACAATACATCACACTGACACAATACATCAACTGACTGAGTCGCACATAGTCAAGTCACACTTGTGTGGAAGAAGTACAGTGAAAAATGGAAGCAGAGAGACAAGACATACAGTGACCAGAAATTGTCGACCAAAGTTCAGAGTATTGTTTTGCAGAGTAGGGAACCAAAAGATTGGCTGTACTCTTTTCACTGTGTAGCATATCACCAAGAGCCTCCGTGCATTCTTCAATACGACTACCATTTTTCTAGTGCATCAAAATTCATATTCTGGAGTTCTCTAAAAAAAATCCAATTCTGTTCTTTGCACAATGAGTGTTCTTACAACAATGTTGCCATATCCCGAAGGCAATTCAAGGTAGACTCACCGCAACAGGATCGATCCCACAACCAGTTTCTGCTGGACTGACATTGTTTTTTTCAAATCTCTTTGTCTAGTTTGAGCTTCTTTCTTGTCTTGTTTTGAAGATTGAGGTCAGTGGTGAGTGGTCAACTTAGTGCTCACTGTTCAGAACAGCGATGGCGGAAGCTAGAACGTTTTATCACTCTAAGTCTTGTAGATGAAGTTTCATGATATAACAATAAGAGGATGTCTGTTTGTGAGTTTCAATTGAGGATACTAGAGATACTAGAGATACTGAGAAGGCTGAAAACTGTGAAACACTGGAAAGACTTCAATTCTACCGATTGAGTTCTTGATGGTCCTGCAACTTTCAATCAAGGCCAGTTTCCAGAAGTATGAGAAGAGGGCCATATGTTGGAGTTGGCATTCAATTGCACAAGTCATTTTATCAAGGTAAGCAGTTTTTTTTTCTTTTTTTCTTTTTCTTTTCACTTTCAATCGCCTTCTCTGCCTCTCAAATGCCTTGCCATATAATTATGCAGGTGGTTCAATCCACTGAAGGAGCCAAACAGTACACTTTCCTGCTACAGAACTTCTTGAGCTGAAATTTTTCAAAAACCAACGAAAAATCAGATTTTCCAATTTTTTCAATTCCACTTTCCTCTCAAAACTATCATGCTTATGGACCTGGCTAGCTCCGACCGGGTAACCCCACTGTTTTTTCTGCAGGAGCGATGCCCTTCGCGACTATATAAGGCGAAGAAATTCTCACTTGTAGCCACAAACCATCCGCCCTTTCTTACTTGGGCTTTTGGTGCTCAGCCACAACAATGCACACATGAATATGATGAATCTAAGTTTCTTCTTTCCCAGTCTGATTCGACTATGACGACAGGGTTGAAAACCGCTGCTACTACGTTCGGTTACTTTGCTAGTAACTGTAGTAGTGGCTTATACTTGCCAGTATTTAGCAGATCTGATTCATTTTCTTGTTGAGGCTGAGTTCTAGAAGCACGAGCAAGAGAGTGTGGATGTGTTTTGTTGCGCAGTGATGTGCAAGGTTGACTATATGATGAAATATCCCATAACATTCGCAGTTTCCTCGGTAGCATACATTGGAACCCAATCTAGTATGCCGGTGACCGCTTATCGACCTTCCATGGATGTCTGATTTTCAACCTTCACTCAAGCTGTATTGTAGACTGGGAATAGCAACAGGGCTACTAATTCCTCACTAGGGCCACCCTGATTAGGCGAAGGGCCCTAGTGAGGAATGGTCCGTGATTCCATTCAATGGACACTCCTCCCTACCTCCCTAAGGTGTCTGCTATCCTTTTTTCTAATCTCGGGCAGTAACATGGCCGCATAGTTGAGAACCATGACGTGCCACTATTGTACTGGTGAACTAGACCATAGTTGCACTAACAGGACAGAACACTTTGATACAACACATCATCACCAACTTGTTGAAATCACTGTTTTCACCTTTTGATGCCTTTCAGTCTTTCTCTTTCCTTCTACTCTGTCCTACACTTTTCTCCTGTGGGTTCATTACAGCAATCGTCAGTCGTCAGTCGGTCCTAGATCTTGCCCTTGACGTCCGGGCGAGTCAAGGGCCACTGGTAGGAGCCGTCGTCAGCAAACACATAGCCGTGCTTGGCCATGAACGGACGCAAGCCGCGCGGCCCCTTGGAGCCGTAGGCGTAGATCTCGGGCGCCGGAGCGTCTGCAGACTCGATATAGTTCAACAACGGCGTGAACAACTTCCACGACACGTCCAACTCGTCGTCACGCACAAAGTTGGCGTGGTTGCCCAAGTAGCAGTCGCGGATCAACGCCTCGTACGCCTCGGGAATCCAGAAATCCTCCGAGTACCGCTTGGAGTATGTCAAGTCCAACTCCGTCAACAGGGTCTCGGTGGAAATGCCCGGGATTTTCGAGTTGATCTTCAAGTATACGGCCTCATCAGGTTGCACGCGCATCACCAACTCGTTGCGGTGGATCTCCTTGAAAATCCCCTTGGCCACCTGCTTGAACTGAACCCGGATTTCCACTTTAGACTCGTCCAACGCTTTACCAGCACGCATGACAAACGGAACGCCGTCCCAGCGCTCATTCTGGATCTGCAACCCAATGGCTGCGTACGTCACACACTTGGAGTCGGGCTGCACAGTTTCGTCGTCCAAGTAACCAGGCTTGGAGCCGTCTTCTGACTTGCCGTACTGGCCCAAGAGCAAATCTGAAAAGTCCAAGTCGCCAAAAGCCTTGAGAACCTTGACTTTCTCGTCACGCACAGCCTCTGGGTCAAACAGAACAGGACGCTCCATGGTCAAAAGCGTCAACACTTGCAACAAGTGGTTCTGCATTACATCACGAACAATGCCAATCTCGTCAAAGTAGCCACCGCGGCCCTCGGTACCAAAGGCCTCCTTGAACAGAATCTGCACCAGCGCAATGTGCTTGCTGTTCCATACGCCCGACAACAACTCGTTACCAAAGCGCAACACCAACAAGTTCTTCACCATTTCTTTACCCAAGTAGTGGTCAATCCGGTACAATTCGTCTTCAGAGAACAAAGGCGCCAAGTCTGCTTGCAACTTGCGTGCGGAGGCCAAGTCGTGGCCAAAGGGTTTCTCCACCACGAGCCTAAGGCGTCCGTTTTCTGGGTAGCACCACTTCTTGATGTGAGCGCCCACCAGGGTGAACACGGAGGGTGGTAAAGCCAAGTAGAAAAGCCGCTCGGACAGCTTAACTCCGTGTTTGTGGTCATACTCCTCAATTGCTTCGTGGAGTTGCTGGTAGCCCTCCGGCTGGTCGTAAGGCCCTGAAATATAGGAGATCAAGGCCAAGAAGCCCTCAACTTTATCGCGAGCCTTTTGATCTTTCAACTTCAAGTGTTCCCGAATGCGTGAACGTAATTCATCTACTGACAATTTTGATCTGGCGTAACCAATGATGTTAACAGTGGATGGCAACTCACCCTCACGGTAGAGGCCAAACAATGCTGGGAAAGTTTTCTTTTTGGCAAGATCACCAGATGCACCAAACACCACGATTGATACATGGTTTCCAAAGGAGTCGGACAGCATGATACAAATGTGAAGAAAAAAAAAGAACCAAGAGTTTAAACAAAGAAAATTGTCAGGAGTAAAGGTTGATGGAAGTGCCCGTGAAGATTGCGACTCTATAGAGGACGGAAAAAATGGGCTTGACCGTTGGTGCGCCGCGCTATATATTGGGTCTGTTCACGTGCGGATGACAAATGGACAAATGGCCAAATGGCCGCGGCACGGGTTTTTGGCCGAGGTAGCCCCGATCTGGTACGGGCAGGTGGGAGTTTTTCCCAAGTTGTGGAAATTCCATGAATTTTCCAACAATTTTCCATAATTTTTCACGCGCTATTTCCGCTCTTGTCCACGCTTGGTGGGGTCTCGCATCAGTGCGGGCCGATACACCGGAGCGCGGACTTGCTGACATATCCGATATCTAGAATCCAGCAGCTGACTAAGGGAGAGGAAATATAAAAAAAAAGCAAGTTAGAAAGTTGCAATTGAATTGAATTGAATTGAGTTGAGCCCAATTTTCCATGGAGATAGGCTCAATTGGCGATAGACAATCTCCGGTGGGTGCAGTGTTTTGGGCCTGGGGCTACTTTTTCAGCCGTTCGGCCTTTAGCTTCCCTTCGTCCATGGGCGCCGGTGGCCCGAACACGGGTCGGTTTCCCCATTGGGCGTGAGGAGATCCAGAAAAGGCAGCCAATGCGGGCCAGACACACACGGGTTAATTCCGAGGAAGGCAGGCCGATATCGGCGTCGTGCACACGATGGCCGGAAAATAGTTTCACCGCGAGCAAGAGAGAGAAGGAAGAGAAGAAAGAAAGAAAAGAAGAAAAAAGAAGAGGAAGATTAAGAGTAAGAAGAACAAGAAGAATCGAAGAACGAAAAGAAGGAAAAGAAACTAAATGTTATGAATAGTTGAATGAGGGAAAGTGCTTCCAGGAATGCCTAACCAGATCGCAAGGCATGTGACCCGCACGCAATCACACATGAGAACAAGAAAACCAGTTAAAAAAAAAAAAGAAGAAAAAAGAAGAAAGAAGAAATACAGTTGAAGCAGTTAATTGAGCATTCTGAGCGCAATTGATCCAAACCCAGCAATCAATGCATTGGGTCAAACTAGAATTAGCTTCTTTTTTTTTTTTCCGCTCGCCCTGATAACGGACCTAAGTGCACTGTACCCCTAAGATCCAGAAAAGGAGGAAAAAAAGATAGAGAATAGAAATGGACAAAAGGAAATTGAGGAAATTGAGGAAATTGCTAAATCTAAATTTCTGAATTTTCAATTTTCTACTGTTAAAGAGCTGTTCAACTGCTGCTGACTCACCTGCTGGCATTAGGCTGGCCCTGCATCGCCTCCGCACAGCAACAACTGAATCCAGTTTTGTAATTGAGCCAATTTCGTTCTAATGAGATTGGAAAGTGGAAACGCTGAAACTGTCATTTTGCAAACTTCCACGATAATCGTAGTTCCAATTCCATATCGATGTGCCAAACTCCGCGGACTGCAGAATGGGTGATATTAGACTATCAGATCAGAGCCAATAATAGAAACCAGAAGAGTCATCGAGAGTTATTCAGTGAAGATCGTGTATAGAATTCTTGATTTCGTGATTTCATAATTTTCTAATTTCGTGTTATCTTTCTTTCAAACGACTGTAATCTTTTTCTTTTCTTTTCGTTGCTTTGCTCTCTCATGTCAATGAATGTCTCTTCATTGGGCCTCTCTATCACTGTAACGATGTTATCCATATTACAATTACTCTTTCCAAAACAATTAGCTATTTGAAAGTTGGAAATCTTCAATTCCAGAAGTGTACTCTGAGAATTTCAAAATTTCCAAACCTGATCGGGTTCCATTACTATAGCTGTCCACATTTCTGTCGGTAGTGAGTAGGTTGACTTTTCAACTATTCTGACTGAATGACTGAATGACTGAATGACTGAATGACTGAATAACACTTTTGACTGGTTTATCTGACTAAACTGTTTTGAAAATCTTTAGCACCTTTTAAACACTCTATGATAGCTGCTCCGGCTATTTCGTCTCGAAAGTTACATGAGTATACGATAACGCTCAACCAAGGACCTCATTTTATGTATTGCCTTGATTAGATTAAAGAAAGCCAATTCCACTTAAAGACAGCTGGTAAAATCACGAAACTACAATGACTGCAACACTCCCTTTTTTTTTGTACCAATTCGCAATAGCTGCTCCTCTTCTACCTTTATACCAACTTCATCTGGTCATATCGTCATTCCCTTTTCCGTAAACTCTCCACCTTCCGATTACTCACCCCACTTCCCATCTTCGCCATGCATTAGTGTCTATTTACCTTCCGCGGCTCCAGCGTTCTCGCTTGCTCCTGCCACGCTTGGGCCTCCCTCGGCACTTGACTCGCCTGCGCCATCTTCGCTTCCATTGCCACTTGGTCCGCTCTCTTTCCCGTTTCCTCCTGGTCCACTCTCGGCTTCTGTGCCCGCTTGGCCGGCACCCTGTTTCACCGACGCCCGATCCACGTCGTCCTCGTCGCCAATCTGGAACATGTCGTCGTCGTAGTCTGGCAACGACTCCGCGTTGAACTCGTCAAAAAGTCGCTCGCGGTCTGCGTCGGCCAGGTCGCGGAGGTCCATCAGATCTTCGCTGTCGCTGTAGTCCTCGCCGGGAATGATGTCAAACTCAAAGTCCTCTCTGCGCCGGCGCCGCGAGCTGCCGAGTGGCTTATGCCACTTCATAATGGCAATCACAACCAAAAACCCAACCACCGCCAACGCCATGAAGTACTGTCCGGCGTGGTCCGAGCTGTAGTGCTTGGTGGCTCCCTCATGGTCCTCGTCCTCACCCTCAGGGGAGGTTTCGTCGTCCACGGGTGCCAGCATAGCCGGAGCTGGCACCTTCGACTCGGTGTCGCTGGGTGCAACTGTGCTGATACTCGTTGCAGGCTCGGTCAGCAAATTTGCGCTGGATTCGGGCATTTTGGTAGATGCAACTGTCGAAGAGATGACTTGAGCCTCACTAGAGGCGACTTGGCCACTGCCAAGACGGTCCCGGCGCACGGCCGCGTAGTCCTTCTGCACGTCGTAGGTCTCTGCCTTGTCGGCGTCGATGCTCTCGCCAAAGAAGCGGAGCTGCCAGTCTTTAAATGTGAGCATGTTGTTGGGCCCGCTGTGGACCTCGAGCTTCCAATCTCCCACGCCGGCTTCGCCAAAGTGCGCCACGGACATGAACGTCCAGTCGTGGAGGTTGCTGTTAGACAGGTCCATGGGACGGTAGCGCGCTAAGTACGAGACGGTGCCTGTGGGTGATACCAAGCGTACGGCAATCTTGCCGCGGAACAGAGAGTCGATGTTAACCTTGACGGTGACGTGCTCCACGCGTTCGAGGTTCATCACACGCAAGTCGTCAGCGGAAATTGTGATGGTGCTGGAAAGTACGTCCGAGTCGGCGTTTTCAGGCGCTTTGACCGTCTGCCCCACCGTCTGCACGTCCAGGTAGTGCCAGGCCTGCGGCTTGACGTTGGTCCAGGACTTGGCGACCTCCACCAACTTCTCCGCGTCGAGCTTGCCGTAGCCGTACTTGTGTGAGTATTTCTGGCCCAAAGCACCCACCTGGTACTCTCCGTCGTCTTCGTTGACTGGCACCGCGGCCATGGCGCTCACGTACTGCAAGTCTCGCCACGTGAGGTTGGGGTTCGCCAGCAACACCAACGCGTAGATGCCTGCGGCCAAAGGTGCCGCGGCGGAGGTGCCGCCGTGGGTCGCCGAGCACTTTTTCTTGATGTCTGTGGTGTGGATGTGCTCCTTGGACCCGGAGCTGTAGGTGACCACCATTACAGCCAGACACGCCTCGGCATACAGCGGATGGAGCCCCCGGAAGTCGATGGCGCCCACGGTGATCGAGTAGATGGAGTTTGTGTACCCGTCGAAGTTGCACTGATCACCCACGCGGCCTCCGTTGCCGCTCGCGAAAACATATAACGCACCCTTGCCATCACGGCCATCCTGAATACCCTTGACCATGGCCTTCTTGACGACCATATCTGGGCCCGCCACGGTCATGCCGTTGTCGGTAGGCCCCCACGAGCACGAGTAGATGTCGTTGACGTCGAGTCCGTAGATCATGGCGGCGGCCTCTTCCTCTGAGGTAATGAGGCCTGACAAGATGCGGATGCCGGCCACCTGGGCCTTGTAGGCGACGCCTATGCCGCACACGTCATTTTTCACTGCGGCAATCTCGCCCGCGCACCGAGTCCCGTGGTAGTCGTCAAACAAGCGGGGCCGAGGCAAGTCGGTGTTATCGTTGAAGTCCCACAGTCCCTTGGCGTTGAAGTTGTCGGCCAAGTCCGGCAGCTCGTAGTCGAGGCCGTCGTCTATCACTGCAACCGTGACGTTCTGGCCCATGTTGCCGCTGTACCACACGTTCTTGACGTTGACATCGTTACCTGGGTTGATAGTGTTGATCAAATGCCACTGCTGCGAGAAGATCGGGTCGTCGATGCCAAGCTTCTCGCTAGCCTCCTTGAGGGGTAACATGCTCGAGTCGACTGCTACTATGCCGCGTGGGGCAAGCAGTTCTGGCTCGTTTTCGTTGTCGTCTTCATCGTCGTAGATCGGCACCGGCATGCGGCGCTCGAGCCGCTTGGGCGGCAACATGTGCACCAGGCGCAAGTGCGGGGATCCCACGAGCGCGTCGTACACGTGCTCGAGCCCCGGGGCGCGTTTCATGAGGTTGAAGTTGTTGGAGTTGTGATTACCCAACACCAGCGCGTGCGGGTGAGATTTGGCCACGCTGAACACGAAATGGTCGTCCAAGCCCCGCACCGGGTGCTCGAAGCGGAACGAGGTATTGTAGGCGACTATGAAATCATGTAAGGGGGCCGTAGCCGCTGAGGTGTCGATTTCCACAATGAAGTATTCTCGCGTGAGGAAATCACGAGGCGGCACTTTTGTTGCCATGGCTAGCGCCAGCAAAAGGTGTAGCAACACCCAGTGTGCGAGTCTCATTGGATGCCAAAGTGGTTGCACCTACAATGGGGGAAGAAGAAGTTGTAGGTGAAAACGAAAAGCAAAAAGTCGCACTCTGGGGAAGCGCGACATGGAAGGTATAGTAGGAGAGGGTAGTGATTAATAAGGGAGCAAAGAGTATTCTAATATTTATATTGTGTGTTTTGTAATTATGTTTTTGTGTTTTTGTGTATTTCTGTGTATTTATGAATTTCGTTGTTTTTTCTTTTTTTCTTTGAATTTCCATTGTGTTGGTCTATTGTTGTAGGCTTGGTTTCCTATCCAGGTGGTGCGGTTTCAGCGTGGGTGTTCGATGCCCCATGTGGCGAAAGATCAGCGTGATCTGCTCGAGAAACAGATTAACGTTGGCAGCTGATTTTGACGTTGTTTGAAAAAATGAAGAAAAAAAATGACGAAAAAAAAAGAAGAAAAAAAAGGAAGAAAAAGTGAATTTATCTTGAACTTCTTGTTGGCGTGGAAAGTGTCCACCTGGACCAAGTAGACCGAGGCTGAGGTGAGGCTGAGACACATTCTGCAAGAAAACCTCAGTCTGGGTATATTCATTTTATGATTAAGTATTAGCCATAGATTTGGCCTCAGCCTTGGTCTCAGTTTCGGTCTCAGTTTCAGTTTTGGTCTTATGTACTGGTTTCTTGATCTAACTGCTATGCTACGACATCAATACATGCTACTATAAGGAGTCAAGCTGTTACACAGGGCTGAGACGGAAATAGTATGTGAATTGCGTAGAGAAATCTAAAGAGGGTACTACATGGATATTTCAGGTGTAGTTTTCATGAGTACTCTAGACCCACATAGATATTCTTAGCAGATACTCACAGACACATTGAAATCCATAGAGAATTAGAACGCAGATATAGTAGGCTCTGACAAAGAGAAATCTGACAAAGAGAAATCTGAAAAAGAAGAATCTTACACAACAGATGCTAAAGAGTTATATTTTTGGGTGATATGCTCTCACTGGTGGGCCGTCACTTGCACTTCACTTAGTACCTTACAGGCGGTTGAATATAATTTTAAATAAGTGAACAACACCCAGTTATGACCATTTGAGGTTAGTATCCTCTCCAATGGATTTTGAGTTTTTCGGTGGAATTCTGTGAATTTTGGCGTTGAGAGTTACTCAAGTGAGTATGAGGCAAGTGGAGGAGAAACAACTGCCACCAAAAAAAAAAGGAAATTCCACTTTAGCTTTAATCTTGAAACCACATTTTCACGATTCTACTTAAGCTCTATTCGAGTTTTCATAACTCCAAATCAGCTAATCCAACAACACAGGCAGTTAGGTATCGAGAGCTAGAATGAGGAACTCACGATACTTACCTGAACACACTTACCAGCAAAAACCCCCAGAGCACAATAGAATATACTCATTAAGCACTTAACCTTTGTTTTCTTCTTTCTCTTTTTCACCCTACTGTTCTCTCTTGTATCAATGTCACATTAAACACCCGTCCCATATGCTCTATATACAAATGCAAATAAATAGAATGACTCTAGTTGCGGGTCCACACGTTCGCCAAGCGGCGCACCAGGCCCAAAACACTGCTTGTCTTCTCGCTGACATCGTGGATCACCTCGTGAGTCTTTTCACTCACATCATGCAACACTTCCTGTGTTTTATCGTTGACTTCGTCGATTTCCTTCAAGATCGTCGATCCCATGTCCATCACCGCCAAGTTGGACTCGTCCCATTTGTCGGAGAAAGTCTGTAGCACCGACTCAAACCCACGCTTGCCGATTTTGGCATTCTGGCCAAATCTCTCCACCGACCACTCTTCGATCTTGTTGCAAATTCCCTTCCACGAGGAAAAAGCAGTGATTTCTGCCTCCTGCTCGAAAAGTGTCCGCGAGTGTGGAAGTTCCGGGTCCGGCCGGTAGACCACAGTCTCGTTGACCAATAGAAGATGGCTCATTGTCATGTTAGCAGATTTCATGATAAGAGTACGAGAATTCAAATCCACTTCACTCAATTCTCTCACAAAAGAGTATTCATCGCCACCAACAATAGCACGTAACCATTTAGGAATGGCCTGTTTGCATGCAATCAAGCGTTCACTTTTCAAGACATTTCTAACTGGGTCAATTTCTCTGTTTAAAATATCTACACTAACAACATGAGTAGCTAGTTCATTTGGATATTTTTGCCAATTTGCCGCTGTGACTTGTTCCCAGTTGTAGTTGAAAAAATGCAGACTTTCAAATAACTTCATTGTGGATGAGATGTGGAGGGAAGTTTTTCGTCTTTTAACCTATTTTTCGCGCAAAAGAAACGGTATTATCTTATGGCCGGTGCAGGCGGATGACTCGGGAGTCACGAGAGATCTTGCCGGGAACACCCGGGAACGCCCGGGGTTATGGTAAGTACTTTCCTTAGCAATAAAACAGATAGATTCTATTCTTGAAAATTTGGATTTGTTTTTTTTGTGAAAAGTCAGATTGACGGGCGAATAAAATTTATGACATGTTTATATGCAGGTCTAAGGGCGATTTGTGGAGAATGAAGGAGACCAGAAAGGGAGAGAGAGATAGTAGAGAGAAACTTAGGGGCAGTGGAAAACATTGAGTCTTGTTGTGTTTTGTTTTTCGTATTTATTTTATAAGTTTAGTGTTTTTTTTTTTTTTGAGTATAGAAGTTTCTGGATTCTTGCTTTCGACAGGATGCCGAGGGCGACGTCCGAAAAAAGAAAACCTGGAGGCGAGCAAGATAACGGAACAACACGAAAAGGAGCACGAAAAATCAGAAACAGATGGAAATAGCACGAAAGTGGAGAATGTGGGAGACTGAAGGGTGGAAATTCAATTTTTCTAGTTTTACCCTGATTCCTGGAACGGACCACTGTTTTGGTGTTGCTAGTCCATTTGGCTAATTCGCACCGCAGATCGTCTGGTGACTCCATAGATCACACAATGAAAGAGAAAACAAAAAAGCTAAGTGGGTGAAAATGTATGAAAATGAATGAAAACGTATGAATACGAATGAATGAAAATGAATGAATATGAATGACATGGATCAATTCAGACCAGCATAGAGCATTTGAAAAGTCTGTTTCAATACGGATCAATTCTACTTCGTCTCTATGCGCATAGGGTCACATGGCGAGCCAATATACCCATACACAATCAATGAGAGCCAAAAAAAAAAAGAAAAAAACACAATGTGTAAAAGAGTGTCAAGAGAGAAAATAGCGCATGTAGCTACTGTAAGTATCTAGTCTGCATTAGAGACCGAGGTATGGCTACCAATACCAATATACCGTAGCAGTATAGCAGTATAGCAAAATAGCGGTATACCAACATACCAACATATCGAAGTAGTAGTATACCAATCTACTAATATACTTACAAGATCATAAGACAAAGAAATAGGTGGGTGCAACTGAGACCAATTCAACAATTGTAACAATTCATAGCAATTTATAACAATTCATAACAGTTCATGTCAAAGCATAACAGGCCATATCAATTTGTATAAATCCATAACAAAGCACATCCGCTCCGAATCATATCAATTTCACTACATATCAATTATATCAATCATGTCAGTTCAGGCTACTACTACCTCCTGCTCGGAACAAGCTCCTAGCTCATACCAATTCGTAGTTGTCAATTCTTGCCAATACATACGAAGGCCAACGTAACAAATTATTCAAAGCTTCTTTTTTTTTTTAAATAGCTAGCTTTACTGGAGCCCAGCTCTACCTTCGTTGTAGCAATATCAATACAAGGGGAGATCCAACACCACTGTGAAAGTACGCTTACCAATATTACATCAAAGTTCTTAAACCGTAAAATTATATCTCAACCTCTTGCCAATGTGTACTATCTTTGAACCGCGTTGTTTCGTGGTTACTTCTCACATAATACTAATACAGATCAACACCAGCACTTGCCAGCACCTATCAGCACAAATAAACACACAGGGCTCACGTTTCAGCATTTACATTCGAATATCATCTTATATCATAACATCAAAAACAGGGAATAGTAACTTCACCAAACCACTGCTTACTCATTATTGGCCTTCTGGGCCCATGCAATCCAACAATGCCACCAAACGAAAACAAAAGAAAAAATTGAAAAATTGGAAAAGAAACAGATATGAAGACAAAACAAAAATTGAAACAGGAAAAACAAAATTCTCCTCCCAGTCCATGTCTTTCGTCCGACTCTTCACTCGCACCACAGCTTTTCATCTCAATAAGGCACCAACATACCGACGAAGAACACACAAACAAGGAATTTCAGTCCAAATATCCTCATACAAATTGAAATCTTTAAATGAAATCCCCATTAACATGCTCTATATTTACTCTATATTCACTCTATATTCACTCACCTACTTCACCGGATCAAGTAGCTGCCTGCACCTGGCCCATCTCAGTCTTCTCCTACAACTAGAGGCAAAAGAACCACTGGACAGAACCGCTCAGCACGAACGGCTCAGACGAAAAAACCACTTAATTCTGGAAAAACACACATAAACTCACTTTCCATGTTCAGAGCAGCACGGTGGGCGCCTCGCCGGCTCTTGACGCTGGCGCCAGCTTACAAAACCACAGTTCTCCCCAACGGCTTGACTGTGGCCAGCGAGTTCATGCCAGGCACAAAAACGGCTACTGTGGGCATGTGGATCAACGCCGGGTCCCGTGCCGACAACCCGGCCAGCAGTGGCACTGCTCATTTCTTGGAGCACTTGGCGTTTAAAGGAACCGCCCTGCGGACTCAGTACGCGCTCGAGCTCGAGATCGAAGACTTGGGGTCGCAGATCAACGCGTACACGTCGCGCGAAAACACCGTCTACTACACGCGGTGCCTCTCGCAAGACTTGGAGCAGAACGTCGACATCTTGAGTGATTTGCTCACGAAGTCCAAACTCGAGCCCTCGGCGATCGAAAAGGAGCGCGCGGTGATTCTCCAGGAGAGCGACGAGGTCGACAAGATGTTTGACGAGGTTGTGTTCGACCACCTCCACGAGATTGCGTTCCCGGGCCAGGACTTGGGCCGCACCATCTTGGGCCCTCGTGAGAAGATCCGCACCATCAACCGCGACGACTTGGCCAACTACATCGGCACCAACTACAAGGGCGACCGCATGGCGCTCGTGGGTGTTGGATGTGTGGACCACGACGAGCTTGTTGAGAGTGCTAAGCGCCACTTTGGAAGCATCCAGGCCAGCGACGTGCCCTTCAAGGCGCACGAGGACGTGCCGGTGTTCACGGGCGCAGAGCGCCGCATCCACGACCCCGCATTGCCGGTCACGCACGTGGCGTTGGCCGTGGAGGGCGTGTCGTGGTCGGCGCCAGACTTTTTCACTTCGTCCGTGGCCAACGGCATGGTTGGGTCGTGGGACAGAGCCATTGGCATTGGGTCCGACTCGCCGTCGCCACTCACGGTGCTCGCGGCCATGGGCGGGCCCGACGGGGCGCCGCTTGCCAACTCGTACATGGCATACACTACATCGTACGCTGATACAGGGTTGATGGGTGTGTACTTCACCGCCGACAGCACGACCGACATGTCGCTTTTCGTCAACGCGGTGTTGGGCGAGTGGGCGCGCTTGAAGGCGGGCAAAATCTCCGACGAGGAGGTGGAGCGGTCCAAGGCGCAGCTCAAGGCGTCGTTGGTGTTGGCGCTCGACGACCTGTCGGCGATCGCCGAGGACATTGGCCGCCAGGTGGTCAACACGGGGTTCCGCCTTTCGCCCGAGGAGGTGTTTGAGCGCGTGGAGCGCATCACGCGCCAGGACGTGGTGGACTGGGCCAACTATCGCTTGCGCGACAAACCCATTGCGATGTGCGCGTTGGGCAACTGCTCGACGCTTCCTTCGCACCGGGAATTGGTGCGGGGGATGTCAAAGTGAGAGGGCGGGCCACAACTGTGCCGCTGCTCATAGACACCTAAGGGCAACGGACTATGGACGACGGACACCAATGTGCAATGTGCAATGGACAATGGACAATGGACAATGTAAATCTTTGGACACCTGTTGATGCGTTCACCAAAGTCTTTACATTTGTGGCTGTTTCTGTGTATGGATGTCTTTTTCTGTGATGTCTATATCTATGGATGTCTATATCTATGGATGTGTATATCTATGGATGTCCATAACTTTGCTTCCGAGTCTTTGAGTCCATCTAGGTGCATGAATGAGTCTATGGATTCTCTGCGGATACTTATGCCTGGTGGATGTCAGTGTCCATGGACGAGATGGTCCTGGTTTGTTCTGGACTTAAGAGTCCATCGATATCATTGATACCAGTGTCTATTGAGATCCGAGGACTGTAGTTCCTTGACGCAAAAATGCCCATGGATTCTTTGATGATTATTCTGTCGATGGTGAATGCTGGTACATCTATTGGTGACTCCCGATCATCTCTAACGATCGATGACATTGATGCATGTCAACACGGAATATAGTGCGTCGAACACGCCCTCATGATAGACTATTTATTACTAGAGGATGTTGTTGAAGGAAACTGTAGGCAGTAGTCAATAAGTCAGTATGAGCGACCAAGGAGTGCAGTCAGAATACTGTCCCTGGAATGAAACCTTTCCATGATTTCCATGATTTCCATGATTTCTTTAACTTTGACTTCTTTGATTCTTGATTTCTCTACTGTGCTGCTTCCTCCAGGGTCTTATATTACTTCTCGGCGATCCAACATCCGCACCGCAGTCCAACGAACAACACTATGTAACGCAAAGTTGACAGTGACCTATTCTAGGCCCATTTATCAGAAACAAAACAATCTGACTGCCATTGTTCTTTTCATCCTTACACTCATGGTTCCTCAGGTAGTCTATGCATCGACCTCCTGCTCGTCGCCGTTCACCACATCTTCCACTTCACCCTCCTCGTCGTCCGACGCAGCGTCGTTTTTGAAAATCAGCTCGCTCGGAATCCGCTTCATGAGTTCAGCAGGCTTGAAAAGCCGTCCGATATTGTCAATCCACCGCTTTCTCTTATCCAAAAGCGCACGCAACCCACTGTTGGCCGCCTGCTGCTGCGCAGTGGTAGGCACTTCCTGGGTCTTTTTCTTTTTGCTCTTGGCCTTGAGCCTCTTGATATACGCTGTGTCCACTTGCTTGTCCAAATCCTCCAATATGGTACAGTACTCCTGGTAGGCCAACTGCTCTTCTAGTATGGGAACCAAGAATTTTTTCCTCCGTCTGTTTTTAAGAACAGCCACCTTAAGTTCTTCTTGTAACTGCCGCATCTCCGTACACACCTCGTCATCTTCCCTGTCCAAGATCCACTCGTCAGTGTCAATGACAGTGCCTCTTTTGGGCTTGTCGTCGTCGTTGCTGCCCACATTCATGAAAATCCCAATATATTTCAACTCACGCTTGAGTCGTTCTTCCATGGAGTAGAAATCATTCACATCAGCTGTTTCCTTATACACATCTCCCGAGTCCAACTGCGTGGCAACATCTTCCGAGAATATGTGGTCGTCTAGCAGGTCTTCTTTCTTGATTTCGTCGTCGTTGTCGTCCTTCGCTTCGTGCACACTGAGTATAGCAGACAATAGTCTGTTCAGCAACGGACCACACGATACGTCCTCTGTGAGCAACTTCTCGTCCACCAAATTATCCACGTTTCCCTTGGGTTTGTAAGACTCCAACGGAGGCTTTTGAACTCCTGGAGATGACAATTTCGACCGTAACGCTGCATCTTCCTCGGCCCATACATCAGCATAGAACGCTCCCAATTTGGGGATGAGATACGGCGTCACCAACGGATCGTACAGGTCGTCAAACTCAGGAGGAATCACAAACTTCTCGTTGGAAAACGCAATATCGTCATTGGAGTACGGTCTGAAGAATGACTCAATGTACGACTGGAACGTCGAGAACTGTACCTGGTTGGATGGAGCTTTCGTCTTGGAAAAGTCCGTATCTGGGATTTCACCGGGAAGAAAGCTCTGGAGGTCATTTTCTGGGTACGATGCCACTCCGTACTTCTTTTTGAGGTACTCTTTGCCCTGGGTCTCAAGACCGTTGTTGTCCTCGGAAAAAAGACCAAGCTCCGCTATAGCGCTGGCCGAAAGCGTCTGCGACAGCACAAACTCCGATTTGGGGTTCTTTAGTCGCGTGTCGTTGTCGTGGGTGAACGATCCGGACTGCACTGGTGGAACTGGGTCATCGCTCGAGTTCACCTGCGATTTCGTTTCGCCAGTGGCATTGTCGGCATCCTCGTGCTCCAATTCGGCCGGCTGTTCGTCTGCAGCGGTAGCAAGGTCTGTTTCAGACTCTGCAGACTCGTCTTTCACGGGCTTCTTCCGTTTGGCAAGAGGAATGCTTTCGTCCTCCAAATCGTCCTCGTGCGGCCTCTTGGCTGTTTCTGCGTCTTCGTCTTCTTCTTCTTCGGCGTCGTTTTTGCCTAGAGCATCCAAATGCTCACTCACCACCACAAGAAGCGCTCTGTCTCCAGACTCAACATCATCCAAGTTCTTCGAGAGTTTCGTCAAGAGCTTGTTCAAGTTTTGCAATGTGTTTAGACTGGGGATCTCACGGATCGCCTTTCCATCCAAGAGACCCACCGACGAGTCGTATTTGAGCCTTAGTTCATCGATGATGTCGTCCAAAGTAGTAGTGGCTAGATGTTTAGCCATGGCGACGAGAATCGATTGCGGATTGACTTAGTAAAGAAGGAGGGCGGTCTAGAACGCCTGCAAACAACGCCGCTAACGGTCTGTAATGACTGGTGAACACAAGTTCTGAATCAATACACGGTGGTGTGTTGATGTCTGATAGTGTAGGAAAACTGATTAGTGTGGTGCACGGGTGTGTGCCATGAGAATATGGACCAGTAGGGAGGATATGGTCCACTGTAGAAATCGATTTTGGGGGAGAAAATTGAAAAAAAGTGTGAGATGTGAGTTTTCTAGAGATTTTGAGTATACTGACGAAATTTCAGATGTTTTGGAAGAGGGAAAGTGTGCTTTTGATGACACCAGTGTAGGAGTAGAGAAGAAGAGAGGAAGAGAGGACAAAGGAAGAAAGAAGGAAAGAGGAAGGAAGAAGAAAGAACAGAAAATCTGGAAATTTCATTAAAGTGTGGGTTTGGAATTTTTCAGATTTCAAGCTCACATCTTCTGATTAGTGATCTTGTTTGGTGACCTCTTGTTTGGTGATCTCTTGTTTGACTAATGTAGATGAAGCTGACGTGTAGACAGTTCTCTGTTTCTGAAAAAAAAAAAAAAACACTTACTTAAATTTCTGTGTTATTCCACAATATTCTTGGTGTGCTACCTCGTACGTGGATATATTACTGTGGGTATTAGCCAGTGGAGTATTGCTAATTCGCACCCACGCAGCAACTAAGAGGAATATGGAGATAGAGGGACTTAGCGTGTTTGAAGATTTCCAGTGAAAAATCAGGCTTCAAGGGCTTCATTTTCTGATTGCTTTCCTTATCAATTTTCTTTTTTTTTCTCCATTTATTCTTCCTTCTTATTTCTCTGTCTTGATCAGTCTCAACTACAGAGAACAATAAGTGGAAGAAAACGAAAAAAAATGAAGGCAAAAAAAGAAATAAAACAAGAAACATATTCAATACACCAAAAGTTCAACAAGCACACAACACACAAATAAAATTATAAACTCCTGCTAGTCCCAAACTCAACAGCCTTTATCACCTCCCACCGGACCCAGTTTTACGCGCACGCCGCGCCCAGCGTAACCCCTCGCACGCACAAATTTTTCTTCCACCATCCAACTTACTCCATAATGTCGGACCCAGCGCCAGTGCCCGATCTTACCAAGATTTCCGTGCCTACTCTTCCTAACTGGGCTCCGGAATTGCCCAAGCAAAATGGTCTTTGGTCGTCCAACCCAGTTTTTTCTTACCTTAACGATGTATACATCAATATCTCAGAACACAGACAACTGTTGGGATTAACTAACCCTGGAACCATCGAAAACATCACCAAAGAGGTGTCGAGAGATGTGTTTTTGAACCAGTACTTTTTCACCGGATTGCGTGCGGATTTAAACAAAGCATTCCTGTTGAATCCTGCTTTCCAGACTTCTCACACTTTGTCCATTGGTTCAAACGCTTTGCCGCCATATGCCTTTAGTGCTTTATACGCTAAAGAAGATTTCTTTGTTCAGGGTAACGTCGACAATGATTTCTCCTTCAGTGGCAAAATTAACTACGGTTGGGACGCTCACAACATCCTGAAGGTAACTTTGCAGATTGCCCACGGCCAGCAGGTCATGTGTCAGTTGGAGCAGGATTATCAGGCTTCGGACTTCTCCGTCAACTTCAAGACTTTGAATCCTTCGTACTTGGATGGCGGATTTACCGGTGTGGCGGTGGCTTCGTTGTTGCAGTCGTTGTCTCCTAAATTGTCTGTTGGTTTGGAGTCCATGTACTCCAGACAGGCGGTTTCTCTTCCTCCAGACAGTGCTGTCAACTATTTTGCACGCTACAACGCCGGCAACTGGATCGCTACCGCAACGTTGCAGGCCCAGGGTGCGTTGGTGGGTACTTTCTGGAGAAAGGTCACCGACAAAGTGGAGGCTGGTTTAGAGACTCAGTTGACTGCTTCTGCTAAGCCTATTGTGGATTCTATGATGGGAACTCCAATTGGCTACGAGCCTGTGGTGGAGGGCCAGACTACTATTGGTGCCAAGTATGAGTACCGTCAGTCTGTGTTCCGTGGACAGGTGGACTCCACTGGTAAAGTTGGAGTTTTCATGGAAAAGCGTGTTTTGCCCACGGTGCTGATTTTGTTTTCCGGCGAGATCGACCACGGCAAGAACGCTTCCAAGTTGGGTGTAGGCTTGCAGTTTGAGTCTGCTGGTAACGAGCAGTTGATGTTGATGCAGCAGGGTTTGGTGGATGCCAACGGCAACCCTGTTCCCGGCGCGCCTCAGTTGTGATGATGACCTTTGTATATACGAAAATTGTACATTGCTGTGCACGCAGCACGACGAGATGGTGTAGGAGAAAGAAGAGAGGGGGAAAGAGAGAAGTATTCATCAGACATGTGTCTGTTTGTATGTTCTTTGCGAGTACTTTTTGACCCCCAATTTTTTTCAGTTATTCACATTTCCAGTGCTATCTTCATTGAGTTCACATGTATCACCTACTGAGAGTGATGTGCTTGAGATAGGACGTCAGCTAGTTTACATACAGAAAAGAAATAGGCAGAGATGGGGAGTTAAAAGTAGATCAGCAGAAATGAAAAATTTACCGAAATCAATTAACTGAAGACAATCAATTCTTTAGAGCTAAGAGTAGAGTACATTGTTAAGGGAACCGATCCCTAGAGTTGATGAGAAACTCATGGGAAAGAAGCTTGAAAAATTGGTAGACAGAAAAAGTAGAGAGAGTATGACACTAAATTACATGGAAACATGCTGACCTGGAAATGTTCTTGGAACTAGATATATTTGGAAAATTACCAGATCTGACTTTTTTTTATTGGGAGATCTACGATCTGGATTCGTATTAGTACAAGCAGAATGGAATGACAGTCTGTCGTGCAATATTCAATACACAATCTACACAACGGCTACCTGATCTATTGTACATTGTTATAGTCATAAATACATAGCGTCACCACCCGAAGAAACGCCCCAACCCGCCCTGCTTCGGGCGCGCCTCTCGGCTGCTGATGAGCCGGTACACGTCGTTGGAACTGAGTCCGTCCTGCTGGCTCGGTGTCTTCCGCACGCTCCGCTCGCCGTTCTTGCGCTTCACCTGCTCCGTGTCGAGCAACTTCGAGTAGTACGGGCTCGCCGCTGCACGGCTCAGCGCAGGCTGGCTCGCCATTTTGGCCCGGTGGGACTCAGGGGCACCTGCTGCAATCAGCGACAAGTTATGCAGTGTGATGGAGCGGTAGATCTCACGGCACGTGTCATTGACCGTGGACGGGCGAGACGCACTGGCGCGACTGGCCAACGAGTGTGTGGACCGCGAGTGCGCGAGTTTGGGTACGCCTATGCCCGGCTCCATCCAGTTGCTCACCGAAGTGTACAACTCGCTGGGCGACGACCGGCGCGACCGCACGCTGCGCGTGTTCTGGCGCGTTCTGTTATATTGCAGAAGTGACGTGGTGGGGAATTCGTCCTCCTCTTCCTCCATGTTCTCCTCCACCGTGCCGTACTGTGAGCCCAAGTTGCTCATGCGGTCTGGAAGAAGATTCATCTTACCCCGCTGGTACTGGACCGCGGGCGGGTGAGCTGTGGACGTGACAGATACCCCGCGCGACTGTGGCCGCGACATGTTGAAGTTGATGGACTTGGTGGTTGAAATATTCTCCTCGTATTCGTCCAAGAGCGAGTCCATAGACGACAGGTCCGAGCGGCGGTCTGAAAACGCCAGGCCGTTCTGTCGGTATGGGTTGGCGTGCGTCACGGGCCGAGGGTGGTGGAGGTCGCGGCGCGTTGCGTCAGGCTTCCTTCTCGTCGGTGACATAGCATTCTGGAAGCTGGCGATCGCTGGTGGAACCGCATGGTTCGGCGTTTTGTTAGACACGCCGGGCCCGAGCGGCAGAAGCTGCAAGTTGTCACGTGCAAACAAGTCAAGGTTGCTGGGCGAAACAGGTGCTGACGGCGGCAGTTCGGGGATATCATGGAACAAAGGAGTGAAAGGCGTTTTGGCGCCTGGCGCGTCTGATGCCACCGCTGCCCCGGCTTGGGTCCCGTTCTGGGGCTCCGCAGGCGAGAGGTTGGTGTACTGGACGATTTTACTGAGCACAACCTCGAGCTTGCTGAGCACACGCACGTCGTCCGTATCTATGTGAATTTTCCAGTACCGTTGCGGGTTGACCAACGGTAGAATGAAGTGGTTCTTGTCGATGCGAAGCATTTTAAGCCGCGGTAAAAGTGGGTACACAAACGAGCGTCCGCACGCCAAGTAAGTCACGTCGCCGTTGTGTAGCTGGAAAATCTCAAACTCGCCGTGGCCGAGGAGAGTGCCGGACGAAGCCGAGGCTGTTGCATCGCCGAGCTGCTCGTGGTAAACCACAATCCGCGCAGCAGGGCATTTGAAGAGCAAGGCCTTGTCTTCTGTGTTCTGGGCAGATAATTCGAGCCGCACAACACCTTGTTCTAAAGTCTCGTGTCCCGCTGCGGCCGGCCGGCGGTGTTTTCTCAATTCTTTGACCTCGCTCAAGAAGAGCGGTTCGTCAATGGATGCATCTGACTTCTTGTGGCGCATAAGCGTCTGCTTGCGCGGACTCAACGGCGCTGCCATGTCACGGGCTGGTGCCGGTGGGGGCACCAATTGAGGAGCGCCAGGCTCCAAGGCCACGACGGCGGCTAGAGCATCTTTCTCTTTCTGTTTCTTCTTTAGTCTTCGTTTTTTCCGCTTGTCGGCAGGTCGCCCCTTTTTCGGCATACCGCCTCGGGCACTGTCTTCAGCCATCATGGAGAATTGCAAGCGCGCGGTTCGCCTGGGTGTGTGACTCGCAAAGCAGGTGAGTTGCTTTGTCTGGGGTTTGCATTGTGGGGACCACCATGCGGGAGGTACGGGTGCAAGAACGGTATGCAACAGGGCCCATTCTAGGCAAGCGAGGCATGCAAGGCATGTATGGCCAGAGGGGTACGGGCTTAGGAAGAAAAAGAGGATAAAATTATGAGAAATTGAGAATGCGGATTATGGGGCTTTTATAGTTTTCGTGGTTTTGGGCGGGGAACATAAATTGGCTGCAACATGCGTATAGAGAGAAGAAAAGAAGAGAAGAAATGAAGATAAGGAAGACAAAGAGAAAAAGAGAAAACGAAGAAGAAGAAGAAAAAAGAAGAAAAGAAGAAAAGGAGAAGAAAATGTATGGATGAAGAAATTTTGGGAAGTTTTGTTTGAAAAAAAGGGAGAAGAGAGAGAATCGGGTTGATCCAGAAGAGAAGACAGGAAAGGAAGAAGAACAGAAAGGTAGGTAGGGAAAAAGAGGGAAACAAAAAAAGGGGGATTCTGGAGAATTATGGCTTTCTATGAATAATTCCAATTGGAGAATTTCTTGAGAAATTAATTCAAGGGAGAAGGCAATCAATTACAGTGAGAAGGTATAGTGACAGAAGACAGTGAGCCAGTTGGGAGTGCTTTGAATGAAAGCAGAAGCAAATTGAAAAAGAGATCATCTATGAGATTTTCATTTTTAAAGCTTAACTACTCTTTCGATTTTTGGTCTGTTCTGTTCTGTTCTTACTCACAAGCGAATAACAGCCAACTTAGCTTGAAAAATGAGCAAACTCATATCTGAAGAACCTATTTGTATTATTTTATTAACTGTTTGAGTGGCATGCTCCATTGAAATCACCCACTCAGAGAAGTACCAGCAGTACCAGAAGTACCAGCAACACCGGTAACGTCATCAACATCAATACAGCATAACCAGGATTATTGGTAAATCCTCTTTTCCTCTTCCCCTTCATCACCCTTCCTTTTTCCCCTCTCTCTCTCTCTTCTCTCTCTTACGTTCCCAAGCGCCTCTCGAACGACTCGTATACCGGTGCGGGAGCCTCCGAAGCGTTCAGCTCCAAATCCGTGGAGAAGATCGGAACGTACGTCACGCCACGCTCGTCCACAGCGTTCTCCTCTGTCACGAAATCAACCAAGGTCTGCAACTTCTCAATTGGACGTGCCAATTTCTTCTCAATGAACAACACAACTTTCAGTGGAGGAAACAAGAAGTTGATCTTGTTGGTTGCTAACAAATAGCCAGTGCTGATGCCAGCCAAGTGGCCGAAAAAGGAACTCGAAGGCACCACCACGGCCACCAACACCAAATTGACAAAGGGGAAGTACAATGTAGGAATCAGCACTTCTCTCCCGTTGAACTTGAACGTGTACAACACAGGTCTGGACAAGTGCTCCTTATAACAGTAAAACATCAAAAACGAAAAACATTCACCCAGCAATCCGCCCGCTTTATGATTGGGATATAAGAGCATGCCCACCAAGCAGTACTGTAACGCAGTCACCACAGCAACAAGATTCAAGGTGATTCCCGTATAAACTGTGCCGTGGGACTTTTCATAGCGAGCCAAGAGCGGAAACAACGCAGCAAGGTTCAATGCCAAATGAACAATGTTCACATGGGGAAAGATGTAGAAGGAAAGCGCATTCAAGTTCAACTCCATAGGAGCCCATGGAGTGAGTAGAAGAGCATCTGAACCAGTAGGGTAGACCAAGAAGAACAACAAGGAAAACAAGATTATGCCCACGGAAAGTGCCGGAGTGGCTTTGAGTCTTTCCTTGAGCTGGTTCACTGTGGGGATACTGACACTAGACATTGTAGTAGAGAGACGCGAATATGGAGGAAAGTAGACACGAGTCAGAAAAAAAAAAAAAAAAAAAAGGGAAAAAGATGAAAAGAAGAAAAAAAGAAGGAAAGGAAGAGAGAGGAAAGAGCAAAAGAGGAAAGTGAGCGTATTTCATGAATATTGCTTCTGCTTTTTTCAATTGTATGTGAGCTATTGCTAATACCGAGGGACCTAAAGAAGTAAGCAATTCACCGTTGGAGCAACTGATTCAGCTTGGTTTTCAGGAAATACATAAAGTAGATGTCTGAGGAACGTTATGGAAAATAAGGAATAACTGTTCTTTTTCTTTTTTGTCTCTGATTAAGTAGATTGCTCTTACTTTGACATTTCGCTCGAAAGGCTAGCCTCCCACATATCGATACATCCTTTCATAGATGTTCCTCCCAACGAATAATACCACTTTTTTCTTTCTTTCTTTCTTTCTTGATCTATTTGGCTCCATACATTTCTATTGTTCTTCACTTGTCTGTTCACGACAGCTACAGAACAGCAAATTGTATCATTAACATTCCCTATATTCAATTAACTTCCCTCTTGTAGCCTCCATACTCTGTTTGAACTTTTCGTCTTCCTCAAAATCACTTGTTGTACATCAGTTATCCTTATCGGGGACATCCGAAGAGGATCCAAAGAGGATCCAAAGAGACACCAATAGTGAGCCAAATGGTTTTTTCACGAAATTTCACCTGATCGACTTGCTAGACCCTGTAATCTGAGAGGGATTCAAAAGGACATTTCCAATTTAAAATCATGCAAATCTGATTAACTCATGGGCATTTCACTGTTCGAGAGATATCAGATCGAAAGTCACGCCGATTGACAATCACAATGTAGATCTGAAAAAAAAAAAGATATATCCAGATACACAAAGAAAGTGATAATACGTCGTTAGTAACGCTCTTCAGACTCTAGGCAACTGAGGCTCTCTCTAAGAAGCTGAAGCTTCTGTCCATTCTCCACATCACAACCATAGGCCGGGTCAAACCCGCAGAACACCTCACAATTGTAAACAGTATCACTTTCAGGCCACATTCGGCCATTGAACACTCTGTTTCCTCAATTTGATCTCACATAACCCTATAGAATCGATCACCAGAGCACAAGCCACATTTCCTAGAAAGGCCATATCTTCTAAAACACACACTCCTCAAGTACTTCCATTATCTTTCTCCAAGTCTCGGAGCACCCGCTCACGAAACTGGGTCAAAAACTCCACCTTTTTCATGTTGCTCTGTCGGATCGTGCCGATTTTCGATTCCCGCTCGTCCACCGTCTCACAGATCCCGTCCACCTCCTGAAGGTACAGGCGGACATTTTTCGCCTTGAGCCGGATGTTACCTGCGTTGTTGTCGAAATCCTTGGGCTGAATGTCGCCCTTTTCTAGACTCTGGATAAGAGCAAAGAGGTCCGGAAGAAGCTCGATATCGCTGAGTTTCTGCAACGGATCTGGGTCTGCATCAACATCCATGTTCTGGACCAGCGGCGACTTTTGTAGTTGGTCGGTCCGAAGACTGTTTTCGGTTATTCCTAGCCCACTGTCGGTCATGGAGTAGTAGGTTGGATGGACACCCGTACACCGGGTTAACTTGCAAGAGGGAAAAGAAGGAAAGAAGGAAAAGAAGGAAAGAAGAGAGAAAGAGAAATGAAAAAAAAAGTGAAGCGTTACCTTTTCAGGAATATTTGTGAAATTTTGATTTGAATTTTCAAAGTTGGCCTAAAAGGCTATGTTACTCAGCGGCGTAGCTCTCACTATCGACTGCGAAGATGCTATAGCAGGTAGTTCAGGAATCAAGTAGTTCAGGTGATTTCAGCAATAATTGTTTTGAAAGAAGATTTCAGTTTTTTAGTCAGTTCACTTATTAGAATATATCAAGTTTTTCACATAATTGACTTTCAAAAATGACAAGCTGGTTCTGCTTTCCAGGGTGGATTCGATCAGTACACTGCGACAACTCGCCTGCTTACTCCAAACCGCATTTGAAGTGTCACTTTGATTTTGATTTTGATTTTCTATTTTCAGAGGTGGAAATCCACTTTTTTCATAATATGAGTTCCTGCTCAGATTTCACTGAGTTCTGTGTGATTGTCCAGTAGGTTGCTTCTATAAAGCATGGAACGACAGACTGTTCAATTCCTAGTGAAACTTAGGTTTTCTATTTGTTCAAACAATGAAACTAGCAGAAAGAAAGGAGATATTGTTGCCTAGTGGAAATTCTGGAAACACCAATATGTATGCTGAATGGTCATTTGAGACTTCTTTCATTTCAACTACTCAGCACTTTTCAGCTAGAAATCTTGGATCAACAGAAGATTAAAGTCTTATAACAGCAGAATTCAACGTGAGAATGCCTTCAAGAGCGTTTGCAAAAAAAAAAGAAGTCATTCTGCTCATGTCAATTTCCTGGAACTAGGTCATTTCTTTGATTTGTTTGATCTTCTTCGTTCAATTCATTCAATACTACTACTACTACTACTACTACTCACTCCTACTATATAGTACACAACACTTTCACACTAACACACTTCAAACTTTCCTTACCCTTATCCCTCTTTTTTTTTTTTTTTTTTTTTTTGATTTCCTCTTCTATTTCCACCTATCTACCTGATTCCCTTCTGACCTGCACACCACTCCATATACACCTACTACATGGACTTCCTACTACGCCTAGCCACAAAGTGCCTTCCGTGCTTCCCCGACCTCCTGCAGCCGGGCCTCACGCTCAATGGCACCCGGTATCGTATTGTGCGACTTTTGGGCGAAGGAGGGTTCTCGTACGTTTACTTGGTGTCGCAGAGAAACAACCCAGCGATTCTCTACGCTGTGAAGAAAATCAGGTGCCCGTATGGCAGCAGCGACGCCACATTTGGGAACGCTATGAGAGAGATTGCGTCGTACCACCGGTTTGCCGCGGTTCAAACACCGTATATTGTTCATACCATCGATGAAGCTGTGGTGTCAGAACCAGACGGATCCCGGACGTTTTACGTTGTTTTGCCCTACTTTGAGCGGCTGTTGCAGGACGTAATCAACGCAAACGTACTTGGAAACACTTCCATGGACGAAGCTGAAGTGCTACGTGTGTTTGTCGGTGTTTTGCGTGGAGTTCAAGCAATGCACAAATACAAAGGGGTGGGCGGCAACGAAAGTGACGACGCGTCCGATGCTGCAGCGGGAGACGCGTTGCTCGACTCTCTCGACGAGTCCGCGTTGCCTACCGAGCTTCTGGAACTCTGTCCGTACGCACACCACGACATTAAACCAGCCAATGTAATGCTTCTGGCCGAGGGACTCCCTGTGCTTGTGGACTTGGGGTCTTGCTCAAAGGCACGTGTCACGGTGCACACACGCCAGCAGGCGCTTGCACTCACGGATTTCGCCCAGGAACACTGCACGTTGCCGTACAGAGCGCCTGAACTCTTGGACGTGGCCACCAACGCGGAGATATCGGAGAAAACTGATATCTGGTCGCTCGGGTGTCTTTTGTATGCGTGCTGCTACGGATTTTCGCCGTTCGAGAAGCTCGAGATCGACCAAGGCGCGAATTTGAACGTGGCCATTGCTCAGGGTAGGTACGAGATTCCTGAAACGCCTGAATTTTCGCCTGAACTTTTGGATTTGGTGAAGTCGTGCCTTAAACTCGATCCGGCAGAGCGGCCCTCGGTCGACGAGCTCTTGGACTCGACTTTGGCGTTGCTTCTGTCTTAAGACACCGGTGCGTACTGCAGACAGGCCGCGGAATCACCAATTCTCCAACTCCTACCACTCCTCCTATAATTTCCATTCTTTTCTTTTGGAATTTTCTACACAATGACTCGCTTCCAGCGCGGCGAGTTGATGGAGGGCTGGAACGACTGTCCGCCGCTCTCACGTGACTCCAGCACTTCCAGTTTGAGCTCACGCTCGAAAAGACGCACTCCGCGGCCCTCAGGCATAGCTAGCCGCCCTGAGGCCGTGTCACGTGCTCCGTCCGAAGGTCCGCCACTAGTGCCGATGTTGCCGACTTCCAGTGGCGCGGAGAGTTCTGGAAGTGCCGAGAAGGGTAGTGCAATTGAGAGAGGCAGTTCTACTGAAAATGCTGGCACGACAGAGACCATGGAGGCCTCGCAGCAGACGGAAGTGGATGTTAGCGCCACGCCCGGGAAGCTCCGGGAGCTTTTGGCTCCATTGCCCGAAAAGGACGCGACGTTCTTGACAAAACGCTTAGTGGACACGTACGATGCGTTGGACGCGGCGCAGCAGCGTTTTCTCACGCGAATAGTGGACGGAATCACCGCGGGGCACACGAAATCAGAGCTCCGTGCCGACGTGGTCGCCTACATGAAGGACCACAGCGGGGTCAGCACTTGGTGCATGCCACTCAAGCGGTTGGTGGACCAGGCTGGGCAGGACTGAGAAGAGGGAACGAGAAGTCAGGAGAACTAAAGGGGAATCGGGAGAAAAAGGAGAAAAAAGGAGAACTCAGGAGAAATGGGGAAAATTCAGAGTGAATCGGATGAAGCTAGATACCGACATTGGCATACAGCTGGTGTACAGCTGGATGGTGATTATGCGATCAGAGCTTTTTAGGCCTACCTGTCTCTATGATTCGAATTTCTAATAAGAATCTCTGACTAGGTTTCCGATAAATCTTTCTGATAATTCTTTCTGACCCAGGTAGAGTGACTGAGCCAGACTGTTTCAGTGCATTCTGAATGGCGGTCTCCTTATCGATATTCGCTGTTATTCTCCTGAATGTTCCCGATGAAATCTGATTTTTCCGATAAGCCGGATTTTACTGGCACTTACATGGCGTTCTATCGCTATACGGATGATTATTACTATACAGACACGGCTGGGCCCGTGCAGCCTCGCGTTGCCTGAGCCCAAAGATGCAATAAATGAACATGTGCAGATGTCAAGAAAGTCCAGATCTGGAAAGCACCCGGACGAAAATGTAAGGAAGAACGTTGGCGGTGCCAGGATGGTGTTCTCGCTAAAGGCCACTTTGTCTAGGTAGACAGAAAGCACTGAAAAACCACATGTAGATGAAAAAGGAAGAGAAGAAAAAGGGAAAAGATAAGGAAAATAGAAGAGAAAGAAAGACAGAATGTAGAGAGTCGTGCCTGAGCATCAACACCAAGAACAGCAGAGCTGGTCAACAGGAGTCCCACTGTTCTGAAAAATTCACATAGAAAACTCACATCAACTATCTGCTGGAAGTAAGTTCTCCATTCTCCATCTTTCATTTTCTTTCCTCCATTCTTCTCACTCTTCTCACTCTTCTCACTCTTCTCACTCTTCTCACTCTTCTCACTCTTCTCACTCTTCTCACTCTTCTCACTCTTCTCACTCTCCTCACTCTTTCATTTTCTTTCCTCTTCCTCTTCCTCTTCCTCTTCCTCCCTGCACATCCGGCCATCTAGAGACTCGGCCACATGCTCCTTACACCCTCTTTCTGCGGCCGATCTGGGCCTGGAAACCGGTCTTGATGCTCGACACCGATCTGGTGGATCCACAGGCTTTACAACTCAAGAAATGCAAACGGTTGGCAGATTCACGCTTCAACTCCGTGTTCATGGACTTACACGTCTTGCACGTGACGTACTCCATGATGTAACGTCTCAACACAGACTCCATCTGCTTAGGTTGAAATTTACCCTTCAACACCAACCGTTTTTCTCCGTCAATAGATCCCGACGTTCCCAATTCGGCAAACAAAAACTGGATCAAGTGTTCTGGGTTCCGCTGCAATACAGTGGCGATGTCTTGCACATTGGCAAATAGCGTCTTCTTGGATCCTTCTCTTTGACAAATTGGTGGAGGAATCTTGAATTTTGGTCCCGACCGGTCGCCGGCCAATTCCGGGTTGTTCTGCTTCAAAATCGTGAAGAACCGCGACAACAAGAATTCGTATGGTAAGCCCAAATCGGTCTGTACTGACTCTTCTGCCTGAGGAGTTGGAGCAACATCATCTACACCAGCTTCTTCCAAAGCTTGGTCGAATTCCGAAGCTCCTGAAACTTTAGCGGATTTCTTCTTTTTCTTCTTCAATCCCAAGTCATCCAACGACGCAGACAAGTCGTCTACCGCAGGAGAAGCGGTAGAGTCGGCGTCGTCGGACTTCTTAGGCTTTTTCTTCTTTTTCAACCCGGAAAACATGTCATCCATGTCCGGAGCGGGCGTCGAAGCCGCACTAGGCGTCTCGTCTGTCTTTTTCGACTTCTTTTTCTTCTTCAAACTTGGATCGAATCCCAAATCACTCATGGCTATGTTGAAGAACGATTTTCTGACTTTTTTTTCCACCCCAGACACCTGGGGCGCGCACGACCGGGAGTAAGTAGTGCCACTGGGTATGAAATGGGAATAAAAGAGGGGAGGGAGGAAAATGGAAATTAGGCAAATGGAAAATTGAGAGGATTTTTGGAATAAATAAGTGTTGAAAATTTTTCTTTTCTTGTGTTTGGCAGAGTTTGCTGGGGCAGTTGTGCGATGTCATCAGCAGCAGAAAAGAGAAGGAAGAATAGAAAAAAAAGAAAGAAGGAAGAAAAAGAAAAAAGAAAAGAAAAGGAATAAGAAATAGAAGGGAGGAAAGAAACTTTTGAAGTTTTTGAAATTTTTGAAAACTTTGATACTTGTTTCTTTGGGTTCATGTGTGTTCTCCACTTCACTCTTCTTGAAACTGGGTAGGAGGAGATAGGCAGAACAAACAGAAGGCGAGGCAAGAAATTCATTTTGTAGGTTGATTTGAATTTTTAATAAGATTCTTCAACTCTAGTTCTTTCTCCTGATTATGTTTTTGTTCTTTCTGGTCAATCGTTCTCCAAGTGTGTAGTTATATCAGAGCATACATTGTCTAGCTAGACCAATGGAAGGTGAAAACTGGAGTAAAAGCTACTTACTACTTTATTTATAATCAATTTCTCCATTTTTGATCGCATCTCCATGATTAAACTTTTCAAAGGAGAATGCCATTGCGCCAGCCACAAGACTATAGCAATATTCACAGTGTATAGGTTCCAGAAGCTGACTCAAGTTGTTCCAACAGAGGAAGAGAGATGGAAATTTCCTTTGCTAAGCTGAAATTCAAGTGGTTTCTCACTCAATTTCAGTACTATCTCTCTTTCCCTTGTAATGTATCTGGTTTCTGTCCTTGTCGTCCATACGATTAGCAGACCGATTAGCTGACTGCTCGTATTCCAACACAGGCAAAAGTACGAACCGAAAAATTCAATTGAATTCCTGGCTTTCAACCCAAATTCAGAGAATTGTTTTTTTTTTTCGAATTGCATATCTATAAGTAGCATCTCTTCTCACTAGCCCATGGCTGCGAAAGTAGTAACCCACCAAGCAAATGTGTGGAAAAACAGAGAGAGGCGAGTATCAGTGAAGAAAAGGTGAAATTGGGGATTGGGCATTTCTCTCTATTCTTTTTCTTTTTTCAACCATGCTTGGTTTAGTGTGGACAAGTGTAGTACGCACAGAGGTATCAGCAAGAGACGAAGATGTGAACTGTAAATTTGGCAGAACCATAAAAACCAGAAATTTGATATAACCATAAAAAAAGGTGAATATATCTTTTTGTTCCTTCAATTCGGGAAGGACATTCATGGTTTCCAGCTCTCCGCGTATCTCAGAACATCACAGGCTCTTCCTCCATCAACACCGCCATCAAGAAAAAAAAAAGACAAACAAGATTAGGCTCAATCTGGAGAAATTAAAAGAAAATAGTGAAGTACCTACCGTTTTCTTCCCATGTCCATTTATTTTGTTATCTCACTCTCACCTCTCTCTCACCTCACTGTCCAGAACCACCTTTCTACAATCCAACATCTTCAACAATTTCTTTTCAAACACACTTTTATCCTGAAATATTGCCAAAGTACTATAGTTTATTTCTCTTTTTTCTCTTTTTTTTTTTTTTTTTCTTTTTCTCTCCCCGGATTCTGTATTGCCATATCTAGTACTCTCATAGAGCCAACTTCTCCGTGTGCTCCACCACCTCCTTCTCCCCCGCCAGCTTCTCTGCTGCCAACTTGCTTGCCGCCTCCGCCGCCTCCTCGTCCAAACGTTTGGACTCCGACCCCGGCGTGTATGTGATTTTTGTGTCTTCCCCCGCGTCTTCCACCTGGACATCGTCTTCAATGGCATACTTCAGCAAAAGCCAGTTTTCCACCTCTTCCTGGCTGCCGTTTTCGGCCTCGAAGATCGCATCGTGGCCCGCCATGTTCTTATCGAAAACATCCGCGCCGTACTTCTCAAGCAATGCCTTAACCACTGGCAAATGGCCATTGAATGCAGCCCAGTGCAACGGCGTGTTTCCCAAGTCGTTTTTCGCCCGAACCATCTGAGCAGCTTCTTCAGGCGTGACCAACGACAACAAAAAGTCCAAAACTTCCAAATGCCCGTTTCCCGCCGCCATATGGATCGGAGTACTTAGAGTGATATTGTCCTTGACCGTGGGGAGCAAATGACCGGGGATAATCGCGGGAAACGCCAGTTTTAGAAAGTCGAGGTCGCCCTCTCTGGCGTCGTAGAGTATAGCATCCATTTCCTCCTGGTTAAGCGAGGTTACAGTCATGGTGCTAGTAGTAACTCGAAAAAGTCTTGATGCGATGGCATCGCACCAGTACCTCCGCGCCAAAAGGCTACCCCAACTAGCGTTAGTAATACCCAGCGAGCGTTTAATTACGTAACATGAAAATTGAAGAGGAGGAAGGGCCAGTCAGGAAGAATCCATTTGCTCTGAAAAAGAAAACTACCGTCAGAAGAAACCGTGATGAAGTTTATCCCGAGCGGAAGGGCCTAAACAAGCCTGACTTCTTGGGGAACAGTCCGCTCGATGTTTTGTTTGCCAAACTCGAGAAGATTTTGGCTGCTAGTCTTGCTGAAACGCTGGTGGAGCTGTTGCACGAGAAACTTTTCCAGAAACCCGTTTCAGACTTGGAAAAGGCGAGATACTCCGTGGTCGACAGGCTACTTGACTACTTGGTGGAGATCCAGAAACACGCTATGGAGTCCAAGAGCGAAGACACAAAGAACCTCATTTCGATCTCGCTCCATGACATCAAAACTTTCGCCAAGTTGGTCAATGTGGTGATAATGGTGGGGATATACCCGGCGCTTTCGGCGTTCCAGATCGGCGTTCCGTTTGAGAAGCGCCGCCTCAACGACTTCGGGAAACCGGTGTACAAGCCGATCCCGATCGGGGCCATGGCGCCTATCAAAACCGCCCAGACCGTCACAGAGCGCTACGCGCCGCATTCGGCGCTCCTAGTGTTGATCTACACCAAGATGTTTGCTGTGTTCAACACGGAGTCCGATGTGCGGGATCTCTTGCTTAAGGGCCTGGGCTACTCGGACTTCCTCACCGTGGCCATTGCGCTTCTCACCGTTCCGTACTTTGGCCCAGACTGCCGCGCCGCTGTGGCGTACTCAGCGGTGGTGTCGTTCGCATCCACTTTCGAGTTGTACCAGGACTACACTCTACTTATCAACACCGGCTCTCCGTCGTATTTCAAACGTTTTGTCATGGAAAAGCTCCAGGCGCTTCCATATAGTGCACCCAAGGGAGACGGAGTACTCACAGTGATAGAGTTTGTGCTAGGCCTACGGGACCTGGAGGAGATCAACATCGAGAAACTCGACCACGCGGCCAATGTTTTGCTTCTGAAACCAAGATCCGTGTCCACGGTGGACTACTTCACGTCCGTGGGCACCCAGTGCTACGACATTCTTGTCAACATCAACAGACCCACCATCTGCACGGCAGTGTGCCACTTCATGGAAAAGTTGTGGGTGCGCAACGCCCGCGTGGTGCAAGACTTTTTCCTCCGGCGGATCTGGGACAACATCAACCCGGCGCTGCTGGACAAGATGGTTTTGGTGGGCGAAGCAGCGTTGAACAACAACATCAACGTTCTTATGTCTGTTACTCAAAGAGGCGTCACCAGCGACCTTCTCACGGCGATTTTCGACCCAGTGATTGTTCCGCTCTGGGAATACTATGCGTTTCTCCGCTCAGCCGATAAGCCCAGCGAGGTGGCCCAGAACATCATCGTGGGCTACTTGACGTTGGTTGACCCCGATACGGCGTTCCGCACCTTGGACACCGTGGCGAAAAACTTGGTGGTTCAGCAGAATTGGACATTCAGGCTCGGCCCGAACCTGTTGGTGGAGATCTGTCCTGCCCACGACACACTCACGTCGGAGCAGCGAGCGCTTGCGTTCATCAAAAGGCTCGACGCAAATTGCAAGCTGTATGTGGAGATGCTCAAGCAGGTCGACCACGAGGCCATTCTGCGTGTTTTCGCGAGTGTTCTCGCGCGCTGGCTCCACGACCAGTCGGACAGTGCCAACTTGGAGGACGAGAACCCGTTTGTCAAGTTGGTGGACTTGAGGCTCCTCGAGAGCATTGGCGGAGAGTTCAGCGACAAGCTCGCGCAGTCTCCGTACGAAACTTTGCGCCTTGTGTCGAGCATCTTGCGGTACGACGCTTCAGTGGAGGCAGACTCTGACGAGCAAGACTCCGACGACGAAGACGAGCACGAAACAAGCACCGAGGTTGTTTCGACAGTTTTGGAGCTCTTGTCGGCGATCATTCTGGAAACAGACCCGGCGGCGCTCGACGAGAACTGCCGGCAGAAATTGAAGGAGATCCACGCTCTGTTGAAGAGCAGGTACGCTGACTTGGCCACGGCGTCTGCTCTTGTTGAGCGAATCGGCGTTCTCCTCCACGGTGAAAAACCCGTCTCGGACGAAACAGAGGCCCAGCGCAGAATGTTGGCCCGTGCAATCACCAACCTCAACGACCCACTTGTCCCGATTCGGGCGCACGGGCTTTACATCTTGAGGCAGTTGGTCGAGGAGCGTAGTTCGGTGCTCACGGTGAGTTTCGTGGTGGAGTTGCACTTGATGCAGTTGAAGGACCCGGAGCCGTTCATCTACCTCAATGTGATCAAGGGCTTGGAGAGTTTGCTTGACTGGAACACCAAAGAGGTTCTCCCTGTTCTTTTGCTGGTTTACTCAGACAAGAAGGCTGACTTGGACGAGCGCTTGAGAATCGGCGAAGTGTTGCTTCGCTACGTCCAGCACCAGGACCAGGCTTTCTCTGGAGAAAACGCCCAGTTGTTGTTCAACTCGGGCCTTGCACTTATCAGACGGCCTGAAAACGATAAATACAAGGAAGATGACCGGTTACGCATGTCAGCGATGTCCATTCTTGGAGTGTGTTGCAGTGTGAACCCATTGGGCATTTTCCAGAGCTTAGAGTTAGCTCTAGACTGTGCGGTGGGCATTTTGGACCTCGAAACAGCTAAAGATAGTGCTATAATGCGCAGATCGGCGATTGTGCTCATCTACGACTTGGTTGCAGGCACTTCCAACACCGACAAGGTTCCATTTCCTCAACAGTACCGGCAAAAAGTGTTGACACTGTTGAATTACGCAGCTGAGCAAGATAACGATATGTTGGTTCGAGAACAGGCTCGTGATGTTCTCAACTACATACAAGAGCTCGTTCTGATAGCACTAGATACTTCCACCGCATAATGATAACGACTACAGTAAAGATTGTAAACCAAGATAAATTAAGGGTACCCTGACCTATATATATCAGCAATTAAAATACATGACTTCGTTTAATCAACCTCCTCCATGGCAGACTCCACAGTAGGCTCCTCAGTAGAAGAAGTGGTGGTGGTGGCCTCGGCCTCGGCCTCAGGCTCGTCATCCTCGATGTTCAAGCCCAAAGAAATCAATCTGTTGATTCTACCAGCAAACGAAGATGGCTCATCCAAGGAGAAACCAGAAGTAAGCAAAGCAGTCTCGTACAACAAGTTGGTCAAGTCCTTCACGGTCTTGTCCTCTGCACCGTCAGCTTCCACCTTCTTCTTCAACTCTCTGATGATAGCAGACTTTGGAGAGATCTCAAAGGTCTTCTTGGAAGACATGTAAGACGACATGGTGGTGTCTCTCAAAGCCTGAGCCTTCATGATTCTCTCCATGTTGGCAGACCAACCGAACTGGCCAGTTCTGATAGCAGCTGGAGCGTCAACCAACTTGTGAGAAACAACAACCTTCTCGACCTGGTCACCCAAGATCTCCTTCAAAGCCTTGGTCAAAGGCTCGAACTCTTCAATCTCCTTCTCTCTCTGCTTCTTCTCCTCCTCAGTCTCCTCCAACTCGAAGTCCTTGGTGATGTCCACCAACTTCTTGTCCTCGAACTCCTTCAACTGAGTCATGGCGTACTCGTCAATTGGGTCGACCAAGAACAAAACCTCAAAGTTCTTAGCCTTCAAGGCGTCCAAGAATGGAGACTTCTCCACAGCCTTAATAGATTCACCAGTGATGTAGTAGATGTTCTTCTGGTGCTCAGGCATACGGGTCACGTAGTCAGACAAAGAGGTGTTCTCCTCAGTAGACTTGGTGGAGTTGTATCTCAACAACTTAGCCAAAGCCTGTCTGTTCTGCTGGTCCTCGTGGATACCCAACTTGATGTTCTTGGAGAAAGCAGAGTAGAACTTCTCAAACTGCTCAGAGTCTTCAGCAATCTCATTGAAAGTCTCAATCAACTTCTTGACGATGTTCTTCTTGATAACCTTCATGATCTTGTTCTGCTGCAACATCTCTCTGGACAAGTTCAATGGCAAGTCCTCAGAGTCCACCACACCCTTAACGAAGGACAACCACTCAGGAATCAACTCCTCGGCGTCATCAGTGATGAAAACACGACGAACGTACAACTTGATGTTGTTCTTCTTCTTCTTGGACTCAAAAGCGTCGAAAGGAGCTCTCTTTGGAATGAACAAGATGGCTCTGAACTCCAACTGTCCCTCAACAGAGAAGTGCTTAACAGCCAATGGGTCTTCCCAGTCGTTGGAGATAGACTTGTAGAAAGCATTGTACTCTTCCTGAGTCACGTCCGAAGGGTTTCTAGTCCACAAAGGCTTGGTCTTGTTCAACTCTTCAGTCTCAGTGACCTCCTCGGTGATCTTTTTGGTCTTTTCCTTCTTCTCGCCCTCTTCCTCATCTTCAACTTCTTCCAACTTAGGCTTCTTGTCGTCTTCGCCTTCCTCCTTGGTCTCTTCCTCCTCTTCAACAGGAGCCTCCTTCTCGACCTCCTTGGTCACAACCAACTGGATTGGGTAAGCAACAAACTCAGAGTGTCTCTTGACAACCTCCTTGATTCTCTTCTCCTCCAAGTACTCCAACTGGTCATCCTTCAAGAACAATCTGATGATGGAACCACGGCCGATTCTCTCGTTGGTCTCGTCCAAAGTGACGGTGAATTTACCGCCAGCGTTAGACTCCCAAACGTACTGTTCATCGTCATTGTGCTTAGAGATCACCTGAACGTGGTCAGCAACCAAGAACAAAGAGTAGAAACCCACACCGAACTGACCAATCATGGACACGTCAGCACCGGCAGAAAGAGCCTCCATAAACGCCTTGGTACCGGATTTAGCGATAGTACCCAAGTTGTTAATTAAATCAGCTTTAGTCATACCAATACCAGAATCTCTAATTTCCAAAACTTTTTGATCTGGCTTAGGAGTAAGTCTGATGAACAATTCAGGCTCAGATTCCAACATAGAAGGGTCAGACAATGCTTCATATCTGATTTTATCTAAAGCATCCGAAGCGTTAGAGATCAATTCTCTCAAGAAAATTTCTTTGTTAGAGTAAACAGTGTTGATGATCAACGACATCAACTGAGAAATCTCAGCTGTGAATTCGTGCGTTTCAACCTTTTCGGACATTGTGAATTTCTGTTGGGTTGAGTGGTGCGAGGCGAGTGGTGAGAATTATATACTTGGAAGAATTGGCGAGTGTGCGTGGGGGAAGTTTCCATGGGCTTCCATGGTTTGGGCCGCGCACGACTTTGGAAGGGCGAAGAAAGTGAAAAATCTGAGTAAGCCCGATTTTCCAGTGTGGCGAGAATAGTGGGATGTGAGTTTTTTTTGCCTCGGATTTCCTGTTTGGAGTGGAGATAACGGTGGCTTTCTGGCTCTCCAGAATAGATTTCGCACCCATTGAAATGTGTTATTATGCACTCATATTAGGGCTCCGGCCACATACAATAGGCCTTCTGCACACACGGGGTATATTGAGTGAAAAATCGCTGTTTCGGGAAGATGAGGACTCAAGTGAAGGGTTTTAGGTTTGTGATTTGCCAAATTGGGCATGGCCCCGAAGCTTGGTTGAACAGTTGTGGAGGGTGTATGCAGGCCCAGATATCTTGCCACTAATTCAAAGAATGGTCCGACTGGAGGAAGGGAACGGAGAAGGAAGAGGAAGGAAAGATTGGGGTATTGGGAAAGAAAAGCTTATTTTTGGATTTTTTTTGGAGAAGTTGTGAAAAAATGTGTCTAAACCACAAGTGACAGCTACTGACTCAGCATTTATTAGCACATGGGCACCTTTATTAGAAGCTGTTGAGTTACAGCAGAAAGCTGAAGTAGTAGGAAATTCAATATTGTAGAGTGTTTCCACAAACTGTCATTGCACAAGTGAAAGAAAATCTTCACTTTCTTAATTACGTGCATCAATTTGGCACAATTGGCTTGGTCTTAGTTGAGGCTAGACCAAGCCACATTGCCATAAGAGTTACTAAATGTGTTCTAAAAAAACCTTCAATATCGAGTAGAAAAACTGTACTTTTTCCTCTTTCTTTCTTTCTTTCTTTCTTTCTTTCTTTCTTTCTTTCTCCTTCAGCCTGCTGTTCCATAATGACTTCAGTACCAAATAGCAACTGGAAATATAGAGAAACGAGTACAAACATGAAAATGTGAATAGATTTAGTTTGCTTGTGGCTTTTGAAATTTCTGTTTGTGACCAATTTCTGGCGCTAAGTGGGCCTAGTCACATGAGACCAGTGTGTAAAGCCATGAGAGCAGATAGTTTTCTGAAAATCATGGAAATAGAGTTGGAATTGTGATGACCAGTCTAAAAAGTTTTCTTAGCCAGAATTGATTGACCAGTTAGTATTATGGCTTTTTCTTGAGTGAATTTCAGCTAATAACACTCAACTCTGAATGGACTATAGACATCCACTTTCCTCTCTCTCTCAATATACGAAAACAGTTATCCAGTGCAAAATCTCCTAATCATATCTCAAAATACACTACTTTATGTCATATTCCAGCCCAGACTGAAACACTTCCAGAAGAAGATCATATCCTTCGCTATTATACATACATACTCCCTTCTGTTCTTCATTAGTTCATTTCCATACCCTTTAAGTCTATATCCTTTCCTGCTAGAAATTCTTTGACACGTATTCTTTGCTTCCGAATTTCGCTTTTCGTATTTCCTCCAGAGCACGTAGTCTGCTCATCAGTACGACTGGTCTCCTTGACAAGATCAACACTCATTGAGTGATTTCTTGAAGAGTCCTTTCTGATTCTTGTTGAAACAAAACTCTCCTGCTGTTGTTGCCAGTGACATTGCATCCATCCCTTTTCGATAAGAACGCAATCACTCAACATGAGTAACAGTCTTGGAATATCAGTAAAAGCTCTCTTAATCCCTAAAGAGCAAATACCCCACACTTCCAAGTTTCCTTCTCAACCAGCTGAAATTCTTTGTTGTTTTTTCTCTTGTTTCCCTGCTTTAGCCCACACGAGCTCACATCTCTATCTTGAGAAACAACAAAAAGCCCAAATCCTGGAATTTCCAGTTGTGCACCTCTGAATCTGTTTCACCTCAGTCAGCACAAGTTAGTGGTGACAATCAATTCCGCAGCATTCGCTACTTGGTATGAAGCCCCAAACCGACAATAAAGAATCCTTTCTATTGATTCCAGCCAATTTGACTGTCCACGTGTGAAACATTCAGTCAGCCATACACCAAACAGTCAAGTAACCACCATTAGTACACCGTTTCATCACCTAAAATCCAATTATACTCATATTCCATCTCAAAACCTCAAATTCCAGTTTCTCTGTGTCTCTGTGTCTCTGTCTCTCTGTCTCTGTGTCTCTGTCTCTATCTCTGTGTCTCTGTGTCTTTCTGAGTGTCACAGCCACTGTATGCTCATCCATCACTCCACCTTCCAACACCCTCAGATGATCACTTCTTCCGTCTCAATGCCACAGTCCGTACATCTCCGCTTCACCATTCGTTCTCCAATAGATAACGGCGCAGACCACAGGTGCACGTGCCGTTCGCCCAACGACTTTCCGTCTCGGAGTTTCCGCGTATACTCCTCTGCCCTTGTCTTTTTGCGCATTTCCTTCAATTTTTCACGGTACTTCTTGTCTTTTCTCTCGAGCCTGACGCGTTCTCGCCGTTCCCACTCCTTGTCTAGGCCCTCAGCTGACCCCCACTTCTTCCAGGCAAATCCCTCCACTTGAAAACGCAAAAAAAGTTGCATGCGCAGAAACCCGTGCGGGTTCGGCTTCTCTATGCGATGGAGTATCGACGTGTCCTTGAGTTCCGGCTCTGTGAGCAAGTAATCCTCCCGACACTCTGTTTTTGTCAAAAGTGAGTACTTGTCCTGGTTTTCCTTGATACACCGCCGGCAAACACGCACTTTGAAGTTCGTATACATGTTCGGGTCGACTTCCAACGAGTTGCACTCGAAACATCGCGGCGCATGCTCGAGATCAACCGGTGGAGGCAAGTCTTTCACCAAATGCTCTTGTTTCTGTTTCTCCTTCCAATCTTGGAGCGACTGAGGCTCTTCTTCGTGACCTTGGAGCCCAAACTTGTCCTTGTCCTCGAGAAATCCGCCTCGGCTGTCCTTCATCGTGGAGAAGTCGTACTCGATGTAGTCCTTTCTCTGGATAGACGGCCTGTTCTGGTCCATTTTGAAGCGCTTTCTGTCGGCCTCCGAGACTGGAGCCGCCGTGCTGTCGATGTGAGACGCGTCGCGACGCGTCCGCTCGCTCCTCCTCAACGCCTCTTCTCTGTTTTTCTGGATCCTGGCTCGTTGCTCTGGCGTGAGCTCTACACGCGGTAGTTGCGGTATAGACGGAGCCAGGTCTTGTGAAACAGATGCATTTTTCGTGTTTTGCACACCTGTACGATTTTGGTTTGTTCTGCTCTCGCCTGTGGCGCTCAGTCCAGTACTGGCTGACTGAGTAGATCTTGGTGGATTAGCATTCCGGCGCAGGTTCAACCGCTCGAGCGCTTTCCTCCTGTTTTCCTCCTTATGGTTAGTCTGGAAATTCGGCTCAACATATACACATACGATTCTCCGCTTCTGGTCCTCAGTAAGGACCCGCTGGGACATGTTAGTAATAGATGAGATCACCAGTGCAGGATCTGGGGCAGATAAGAGGGTGTTACTGTTGGAAATTCCACAGTTACATGTGTGAATTTGAATATACAGTTTGGAGTAATAAGAATAGTAAACTGTGTTGATCTTCGAAGTTCTCTGTTTGTGATTTTTCGGTGAATTGTTTCTGTATTGTCTGGACGCTCAGTGGGTTTATGAGTGAGGCCAGTTGACAATCGCAGTTAGAGTCAGCAAAGGTGTAATTGCCTTTTATGGAATTGTTTGTGTTTTTGTGTTTTATAATTTATTTCATTTCTCTTGATTTCATTTCTTTATTTCATTTTCTTTACTTCACTTTTTCTTTATGTTTTATGTTCCTCTTGTTTATGGTGGTAGACAGACAAACCCATACAACACAGTAAGTGAGGTGGCGGATCACGAAATAAAGGAGGTTGCTAAATCGTTTTAAATTGTACTTTAAGTCAAATTCCTTTCTTCAGCGGGTCTGGATTACTTGAGCCAGTTGGTTTACGGATGAGGTGCTGAACTGAGTAGAAGGAGAACTCAACTGCACCAGTAAACCTGTAGTGATCTGGTCTTTCTTTTTTTTTTTTTTTTTGATAAATCAATTAAATGGACCTTCTGAATAGCTATATCATGAAATCAAGGAGAATCAATGAATTTCATTGAGAATGAGATTTAGCAAGACTCAATGAGAACGAGAATCAATGACATCAGTCAATACAGAGGAACACCGAAAGAAGCTACTAATGGAAATGATATTAGTGACAGCCGATATCAATATAGCTGAATTACTACCGATCATTGAGCAACGGAAATTTGGCAGCTAAGGAGCCATTAATTAGTAAGGTATTATGATAGAGTCAATGAGTGAGAGTTCGATGAACATGATAAATCATTAAAACAAAAGAAAAAGAAAAAAATAATGAAGTGTTTGAAGTCATTGAAGTCGATTTGTCAATATGTCAATATGTCAATGAAATCAATGAAAAATCAGTATCCAATACCAATACCAATACCAATACCAATACCAATACCAATACCAATACCAACCAATATCTACTGACATTTCTGCTGACAGATCTGCTGAGGTTTCTACTGACATTCCTACTCACTACGCCTCTACATCTACAGCCCCGAACAAACAGGCGTGTTCCAGATGTCTGGCATCCCAGAATCCTGTCGCTACATATCCAAAGACCCCCAACCTGAAACGTAACATCATTAATCATCACAGCAGTGAGTGATGTCAGTCCTGGTTGTTCAAAATCTGGTCGGCCCACTGCGGCAACACAAAAGATGCCTCGTGAACACGCTTGTTGTAGTAGCGCAAGTTCTCTCCCACAAACTTGTCGTCCCACTCGAATCTGGCTGGTTTCTTGACGTTAGCATTTTCGTCCTTGCTGCACACCATGAATCCAATGGTTCCCGATGGGTAAGTAGGAATCGACGTGTATGCGTACTCGGCCACGGGGAAAATCAGCTTGCAGTCTTTTTTCAACTGCGAGATGATGTCCATGTGCAACCAAATGGACTCGGCCTGAGTGGTGATGACACCTTTTTCAGTCAAGGCGCCTTTCAACAACTCAAAGTACGGTTTCTGGAACAACGACTCGGCGGGGCCTTCTGGGTCGGACGAGTCGGTGATGATCACATCGAACGTGTTTTTGTAGTCGTCCAAGAACTTGAACCCGTCGCCAATGTGAACTTTGGTTCTTGGGTCCGAGTACGACTTGGACATTCCAGGCAAGTACTTCTTGGAAACCTCAATCACAGTCTCGTCGATGTCACACAACCACGCCTCCTCGATGGAAGAATGCTTCAAAATCTCTCTCAACACTCCTCCATCGCCACCACCAATCACCAAGGCCTTCTTAGGGTTTGGGTGCGAGTTCAAGGCCAAGTGAGCAATCATCTCCTGGTAAGAAAACTCGTCTCTCTCGGTGACCTGAATGCAGTTGTCCAACACCAACACATTGCCCCAATTGGTCGATTTGAACACCAAAACGTCCTGGTACTTGGACTTTCCAGCATACAAGACTTTTTCCACTTTCAACGACATGGCCGATCCGGGCCACATGGTGTCGGAGATTTCGGCGAACCAGCCGTCCTTGATCGAAGGGTGAGTCAATTCCTGAGACATTGCGATTTCAGAAGAGTAGTAGTTGGTTTGCTTGCAAAATTTTTTTTTCTGGTTGGACTATTGGCGGGGCGGTGCTCATAATCCGCAACAGAGACGATTTGGGCGGAAAGGGGTGAGAATGAGAAGAAGAGTCGGTTTTGCATTTTTGATAAGTTACTTAGAATTGCTTTTTTTGTTTTTTTTTCAGTTTTTTTTCAGTTTTGACTCTGTTGGCTCGACACTTCTCCACATCTGCTATCAACGATCTGCACTAATTTGATAGGTGCGACTCAGAGTCACGTGCGACGACTCCGATGAGCAAGTATTCCAATCCAGAGCAGCGGTGAAAAATTGTCAGTAATTGAAATGTAATTGTGTTTGTGATTGAAATTTGATTGTAGTTTGTGACTGTTTTTTTTATTTTTTTTCTTTGTTTCGGCTGAAGTGTGTGGTCTTAGTGAGTATCTATTTTGCTAAGCCAATTTGTCTAATTACAGGCCATGTGCATGCTCAGGCCACAATGCTGGAACAGGCTGAGCCATAGACAAAATAGCATCTGATTGGAAAATGGAGTTGTTTGTTGAACTTTTCCGGATCTGATCTCTTTGATTGGATTTGGGAATTTGTTTGGAGTTTTAGCAGTCGGTGAGGACGATAAGGCCTTAGTATGTTTGAAGTGGGTCACCAAGACTTTTGGGTATTTTCAGAAGTGAAAATTAATGAACTTCAGTATATTTCTGCAATTTTTCTTTTCGGAAGAGGCGCTTGAGAGGGTCGTGGTGCATGTCGTCCATTGACCTGACACTTCTGTATTGATAGCCACTTTTGTTGTTTTGCTCTTTCTTCTTTTTGTTTTGTTCTTTTTTTTTTTTTTTTGGTATTCTTCGTGTTCATATCTCAAGAAATACTGATATTTATTCAATTTCGACGATGAAAACCTGCTGTCGCCGCAGAAGAGTGGGCCTGGAGGATGTGACCAGTCAATCGAAGCACGACTCAGAAAAAGTATGAGCCTCAAGTTGATGACTGCTTGAACAAATCACTTGATCTCGAGAATTCACTGCTTATAATGAATTTTCCTTCTAGAGTTTTCTTTTGTCAATGGTATTTGATTATGTTTCCTCAACAGAGTTCGAGTGCATCCAATAGTGAAAGCAGAGCCTTCCTTTCAAAAGTTTCAAAACTAGTAGGAGAATTATTTCCATTACGTTTCTTTAATTATTTGTGCATCTCTTTGTTTGTCTCCCTTTCTGTATCTCTGGCCCTGTAGAAATTGAGTAGAGTCAGGACTCAATTCGTAACTCTTTAAAAAAATCTTGTGATTTCTCTAAATCGAGAATTTAATTTATAACAATTTGAAAAATGTGGTGCTGAACATGTCGCCCAGGAAGAATTTCCTCTCATAAGAAACTCGGAGTAAGTAACTTGTCAATCGCCAGATTTCCAGTAGCGCAGTACCAAAACAAGCCAGCTTCTCTTCACATGAATGATGAAGTTACACTCTCTTTTCCAAATTTCCTTCAATTGTCAAGTTCTCCTTCGCTCTCTATCTGACAATTTGCACCGTTTTCCTTTCCAAATGTTGATCTGACCTCATTGGTGGATGGGTGGGAAAGTTCCGTCTCCCGAACCCATATCTACATGAAAAATTAAATTCAAAAGGAAAAGCACAGTGCCATTTGTGGGCAGAAACTCTAGAACAATATCTCGATGAATAACAGAGTAACTCTAGCATTTATGTGTGGAGGAACAAAACTTTTATCAGCTGAAGCCTCCGACACGTGTAGTCGAGGTTTCTCGTACCTCGTATCTTTCTGCATTTCCTCTAGTTACTCTAAACTGGTTAGAATACGGATTTTATGGTTTTTTCTCCACTTAAAGGCAGAACATGAATTTCTTCCCAACGGCGCATTTCGCGCTTGGGGGGATTCTAAAATAGTTTGGCACATATCTGCCCTAATGAAGAACCCTTTTTGAAAGTTTTCATACCCTGAAATCATCCAAAGAGTTTAATTTCAGTGTTTTAATTCTACTCTAAGTCCTCATATACAAGCTAAAATATTTCTTTTGCAAGATTTGCCTGGCTAGCTCAATGGCTAGAGCGTGTGACTTTTAATCACAAGGTTGCGGGTTCGACCCCCGCGTCGGGCTTACTTTTTGCCATACAATTTTTGGAAAGAAACGTTTTTTATAAACGAATAGTCGAAGATTCAGTATTTTTGTTTCTTTTAGTCGAAAATTCATTACTACTTTCTTTGTTTTATTTGATTTTTATTGTTCAACATGTCTTTTAATCAGTTCTTTTCAACATAATCTGTTTCTACTTTCCCTACATTAACCAATCAATAAGCAATAAATTATAAGCGTTAAAGACTACGTAATGACGACTACTTAGCAGCCATCTTGTTCAAGGCCGAACCGTACTTGAACCACTCGATCTGCTCGGCGTTGTAAGTGTGCGACAACTCAGCATCCCAGGCAGGAGAACCGTCCTTAGGGTGCACTCTCAAGGTAACATTCTTACCAGGAGCAAGAGTAGTCAAGCCCAAAAGATCCACAGTGTCTTCAGGGTTGATCTTGTCGTAGTCAGCGACATTGACAAAGTTCAAAGGCAACAAACCTTGCTTCTTCAAGTTGGTCTCGTGAATACGAGCAAAAGACTTGGTAATGATGGCGAAACCACCCAAGTATCTTGGCTCCAAAGCAGCGTGCTCTCTGGAAGAACCTTCACCAAAGTTCTCATCACCAATGACAACCCAACGGTGACCAGAATCTCTGTAAGCAGCAGCAGTGTCAGGAACACCAGAGTAAACACCGGTGTAAAGGTTCTTGACATTGTTGGCCTCACCATTTTCAGCGTTAATAGCACCAATCATGTAGTTGTTAGAGATGTTCTGCAAGTGACCACGGTACTTCAACCAAGGACCGGCCATAGAAATGTGGTCAGTAGTGGTCTTACCCACAGCCTTGATCAAAATAGGCAATCCCTCGGCGTCCTTACCATCCCAAGGCTTGAAAGGAGTCAACTTCTGCAATCTGTCAGAGGTTGGCTCAATGACAACATTGACGGAGGCTCTGTCAGCAGGAGGAGCCTGGTAAGTGTTTTCACCTGGGTCGTAACCGTTCACAGGCAAACCAACTCCGTGAGGCTCCTTCAACTTGAACTCATTTCCGTCAGCATCCTTCAAAGTGTCAGTGATTGGGTTGAAGCCCAAGTCACCAGCAATGGCGTAAGCAGTAGTCATCTCAGGAGAGGCAACAAAAGCGTGAGTGGCAGGGTTACCGTCATTTCTGGCAGTAAAGTTTCTGTTGAAAGAAGAAACAATGGTGTTCTTCTCACCCTTCTTCACGTCCTGTCTGTCCCACTGACCAATGCAAGGGCCACAAGCGTTGGCCATCACCACACCACCAAAGTCTTCGAAAGTCTTCAATTGACCATCTCTGGCAATAGTAGCTCTCACCTGCTCGGAACCAGGAGAGACAGTGAAGATAGACTTGGCCTTCAAACCGTGAGAACCAGCATCAGTAATGATAGAAGCAGCTCTGGTCATGTCTTCGTAAGAAGAGTTGGTACAAGATCCAATAAGACCAACCTTCACTTCCAAAGGCCAGCCGTTAGCCTTAGCAGTCTCCTTCATCTTGGAGATTGGAGTGGCCAAATCTGGGGTGAAAGGACCGTTAACATGAGGCTCCAAAGTGTTCAAGTCGATCTCGATAACCTGGTCGTACTCAGCACCCTTGTCAGCACTCAAGAAGTCCTTCTGGTACAACTTGGCGAACTTGGCGATCTCGGATCTTCCAGTAGCATCCAAGTAGTCAACCATCAGGTTGTTGAATGGGAAAACGGAGGTAGTAGCACCGATTTCGGCACCCATGTTACAGATGGTACCCATACCAGTACAAGAGAAGGTGTCGATACCATCACCGAAGTATTCAACAATAGCACCAGTACCACCCTTAACAGTAGTAATACCAGCCAACTTCAAGATGATATCCTTTGGAGAAGTCCAACCAGACATTCTACCGGTCAATTTAACACCAATGATCTTTGGAGCCTTCAATTCCCAAGGAAGACCAGCCATAACATCCACGGCATCAGCACCACCCACACCAATAGCCAACTGACCCAAACCACCAGCGTTTGGAGTGTGAGAGTCGGTACCAATCAACAAAGCACCTGGGAAAGCGTAGTTTTCCAAGACAATCTGGTGGATAATACCCGAACCAGGCTTCCAGAAACCCAAGTTGTACTTTGCACAAGCAGATGCCAAAAAGTCGTAAACTTCCTTGTTCAAGTCAATGGCACGTGCCAAATCCTTGGCGCTACCAACTTGAGCCTGAATCAAATGGTCACAGTGAACAGTGGAAGGAGTGGCCACCTGAGGCATACCAGCACTCATAAACTGCAAAATAGCCATTTGAGCGGTAGCATCCTGACAAGCAACTCTGTCGGGTCTCAATTTCAAGTAAGAGACACCACGCTGAATATCTTGTCCGTGAGGGTCATCCAAGTGACCGTACAACAATTTCTCGGCGTAAGTCAAAGGACGGTTCAATCTTTCCTTGACAATGTTGACATTCTCCAAGTGTTTCTTGTACTGAATGTAAGAGAAGTCCTCCAACAAGTTCTGGTGGACTTTAGAGTCCAAAGTAAGACCAGAAGTAGCAAGTCCACGAATGGAACTTGGCACTTTGGCCATGGATCTTCTGGACGCAGACAACATAGTTGAGTAAAAAAAATTTGTGCTGGGGGCACTGGGGTATATATATAGTCTGGAGGGAGGAGGCCTGTAGCCAATAAACGCGAGGAAATTTGTAAGAAGTTCCGGGGGTGCGCCTGTCTGCAGGGGATTTGTGGGCAGTTTTAGAAGGTGAAAGTTTTTTCAAAGTTGGGATGAAATTGAGAGAGAATGGGGGTTGGAGCGGGGTACTGGATGCTTGAAAGTGGGGTAAAATGGTTTTTTTCAATTAGTGCAATATCAAAATTGTGCCTTGCTTTACTCCAGTTGGTTTATGATAATTTCTCGGATATGCCCTCGGATCTCGCCCTAGCTTCCATGTTTCCAACTCCGGCACCGCGAATTCGCGCGCTGTGATTGGCCCGTGCGCCTCGGAGCCGACGCTCGGACGCGTGCCCCACCCCCAAAAACAGAAGAAACAAAAAAAACAATTTGCCAAATCTAATTTACCTTCGTTTTTAAGGCCAGTCTTGCCACTTTAAGTATATTGGCTTTTTTTCTCTCGGACATGTCGGTATGGTACTGGCCTTTTCTGCAGGACACCCTCCCGGGTATGTCGCACTTCCCCAGATTTCACCTCAGCCAATCATTTTACACACGATGATCCGCTGATCGCCGGGTAAGCGGGTCACTTGCAAATTTACTGGCTGGTGCACGGGTTTTTCTGCAACAAGTCATTTTTTTCACTTTGGCTTCTTCGTAGGCGATGCGTAAAGTGTTTTTCGGCGAACATCGACTTCCGAACTGACAGTAAATATAACCGAGGGTCAGCTCAGTCACGTGGGTGAAAAGTCACGTGCAAGTCAGGTGGAAGGAAACTGAAAATTGTTATGATGTGTTTAAAATAATTGGTTATGTGGGAATGTAATATTGTGGCTGTCACTATGTATTTCCGTATTTCCGTATCGTGATTTTGTGTCTTTGTGTTGTTGTTGTGTTGCATGTTAGTGCTCGGTATGTTGTTTCGCACCCAGAAACAAGTGCAACCCAAACGGGACATACAATAACACCAGTAATAGTGAAAAATAGCTGATATCTTTGTTCCTGCCTTCTTCTCATATTCTGCTTCTTATACCTATATCATCTTTTTTTTTTGTTTCTTTTTCTATGTTTGCACATCTATTTCTTGCACTATACCTGCTGTACTTGTTATACTTGTTATACTAAACCTAAACAGAGGAACCGATCGGATGTACTTTAAATTATAGGAATTCTAAATAATGGAAATAATGGAAAGGTTAGAAAAGTAGATTTTGTATTCCTCTGATGCTTCTATTTCTTTTTTGAAACCTTTTTGAGTATGCTGTCACGAACAGTGTAGACTTATAGACTTCCAAACTTCTAAAGACTAAACTTCCAAAGACTAAACTTCCAAAGACTAAACTTCTAATCTTCTAATCTTCTAATTCTCTGAACTTCCAGACACATATCTTCTTTACTTCTTTCTTTACTTTACTTCTTATTTCTTTACTTCTTTCCTTTTTACTTCTTTCTTTACTTCCTTTTCTTTTTCTTTCTTCTTCCTTCTTCCTGTTGTGAATCACACAATGGCAGAAACGAATTGGGAAAGCTCATCAACATTAATACTCTCTCAAGGCATTTCCTATTGAGGAATATTGGTGAAGATGTAGCTTTCTTGTATCAAGCAGCCCTTCTTTTTTCTTTATTTATTTCTGTATTTCTTTATTTCTTTATTTCTTTATTTCTTTATTTCTTTATTTCTTTATCTCTTTATCTCTTTATTCCTTATTTCTTTATTTCTTCACCTCTTCATCTCTTTATCTCTTCATCTCTTTATTGTCTTAATGCACTTCATGAATCCTTCCATTGAATTGTTCTCTGCTTTTTGGATCTCCTTCATTGAATTTTTCACGTTGCTGGCAGAAACTTCGTCCACTATCTCAGCCAGAAGTTGGTTTGGTTAGTATCTTTTTCGTATATAGTTTTAACGTTGATCAATGGTAATTACATGTCCAAGTGCTCTCCTGTAGAACATACTCCTGCTTTTGATTCTGGTAGTTCGTGAGAAAGTGTACCTAAGGTGGACTCAGGCTTTCATGTTTCCAGTATGTACTCACCATACAGTGAGCAATGTATTTCCATTCTGTTGTGGAAAAGTGACCTTTGACCTCAAACAGGTGCTGCTGAATTCAATCAAGTGTGAATCCACAACAATGTCTCAATGGACTACAATAGGTAAATCTGTTGTGATCTTTACAGGAGTAAATCGTTGTTTTGAAAGCACTTGAGCTCTCTATATTGTATCACCGTTCGGTTATTCATAACCTACCACTCGATGCCGCTCTGGCCTCCAGACCCACAGTCCAACTTGTTGCAGAGCGCATCCAACTCCTTCACACTCTCGTTGAGCGCTCCTCCCAAGTACGCCGGGTTAATGGGTCCGCCCTTCTTCTCCTCGAGAGCAAAATGTTCTTTTACCATGTCACGCACCAAGCCTTGGTAGTACAAGACACCTTTCTCCTTGGTTGGGTGCAAATAGCCCGAGCCATAGATCCCCTGATTCAAGTTCTTCTGCGTCAACTGGCACAAGTTGAAGTCCTCCAACTCCACCAACTGCAAAAAGTCCACAAATTCCTTCTTCTCGGCATCACCTAAGCCCTTCTTGGTGTAAATGTCGTACTGCAACACCGTATGTGTTGCTGAAATGGGCAATACTCGGATAGAGTACCACGCTGGCAGGTAGCAGTTGACTCCATTGGATGGGTACAAGTAGACCCACAAGCCGTTGAATTCTCCGCCAGGGTTCTTTTTCTTCTCCATAACTTTTTCAGGTGCTTTCTTCTTGCCAAAACCAAACCAACTCGATTCCTCATCGGCGTCCTTGTTGTCCTCCTCGATAGCAACCTCCTCCTTCACGATTTCGGCGTAGTGGCGGCAGTATCTTGTCTTGGGCACTACTTTGTAAGTTTCCATCTTGAACGCAGAGTTCAATCCGGGGTGTGCCGTAGGGCAGTGGTAGCACTCCTGGTAGCCGTCCATCAAGGTTTTCCAGTTGAATTGGCCATCCAATTCATACGACATGTGGTACTCGTAGTCAGAGAAGTCGAACTCGTCCAACTCGGTGCTCAAACCGCCAAACCACTCGTCAAAGTCGACGAATTGTTCGGGATCATTACAAAAGTTAACAAACACCAAGCCTTGGCGTGTCACGTGCGTCCTGATAGGGAATAAGGAGTTTTCCTCCTTCTTGAATCCCTCCACGTTGTCGAAGTGGGGAGCCTTCGTCAATTTACCGTCGGTGTTGTAAGACCACCCGTGGTACTTGCATCCAACAATAATTGACAGGCCCTTTTCCTTGCGGATCACCGGGTAAGCTCTGTGGCGACACACGTTGTGGAAGGCGTTGATGTTCCCCTCTTTGTTCTTGATTATGAAGAAATTGATTCCTGTGAAGTTGAACGCATAGTAATCGCCAGCTTTCTTGAATCTGGAGCTATGGAGACAGAACAACCACGACTTGTTGAAAATAGCTCTCTTTTCCAATTCAAACACTTTTTCTGACGTCCACCACGAAGCTGGCAACGTGTGTTCACCAGGCAACATGGACTCCTTAGGGTCGTCAACAGGTGGAGGAGCTGGTTTGAGAGTAGCAGTAGTAGCCATGATGGAAAGTAAATGGAAAAGAAGTTGAACCAGTGCTCAAAGAATTCTCGCCATATTTATGCGACCATGTGGCACTTATCTAAAGTGGAGACGACCCCAGCCACGGCTGAAACGGGAAATCAAGTCCATGATACCGAGAGGCACGGGTGTGCTGACTGATTGCATCTGCCTGATTGGGTGTGATGTGCAGGCGATGTGCCCAAAAGGGCATTTGGATCCAGGAACCTGCTGCATAAAAGTGTCAATTGATAATAACGAAATTCCGATTATTCCGATCATTCCGTAGACACACTTTTTCATCCGTTCTGGGTGGTGGATCCTGGTTTAGCATAGCCTTTCAAGTAATCCGTGGAGCCGAACCACTTCCTGTGCAACATCTGGATCAATACTAGATGCAAGGAGTGTATTCAACACAAATTCACCTTCTGGTTGAACACGATAAAGATCGATTAATTTGGTGAAATGATCCGAAAGACCCTGTGCCTTATCTGGTGATAATTCTCCGGCCTCGATAGCTGACTTCAAAGTAGCCGCATTGGCCAAAAGTGAGTTGATAACAATCAATGCCTTGATGGCCACATATGATAATATCTTGTGCTCTGTAGTTGTGCGAGAAAACTTTACCGATTCCGTTATCAACGAAAAGGTGTTTTTCGTGAGGTTGAAAAGCACTTTCTGGATATTGCTTGTCAACCAGTACGTGGTTTCGCGAGTAAGACTGCCTTCAATTTCCTCCATTGGAATTAAATCGATCAACAATTTCACTCCAAAGAATGATTGCAAGACAGTAGAGGCCCGCAGAAACACAAACCGGGTGAACTCCACTCCGTTGATGGTGAACGGAATGCCACTCATCAAGAACTTGAACGCCCGAGAAAGCAAAATCCCCCGCTTCAACTTGTCGTTGTGGCCATTCAAATAAGCATTCAAGAGTTTCTTGGTCTCGTGGTGGTCCTGTGGCAATACAGTCACTGACCCTGCGCTTGGGTGGCTCGAAGTGCTCACCACATTCAAAGTGCCAAACAACACCGCCTGCAAGTATGCTCTGTTTTTTGGTTCACGTACCAAGAGTTTTGTAAACACATCAATTGCGTAGGGCAAGTAGGTATAGACCTCGAATGGGGCTGATGGAATCACATAGCGCATTGATGGGTCTTCCTCGTGCTCATCCAACTTGGGTCCAAATGCAGAAACCAAAAGAAACGCCAAAAATGCCTCCTCCAACGACTCAAGCTGCATCAGAAACGCGATACGGTCCAAGATTAAAAGACAGTCCTTCAACAAGCACAACTTCTTGCGCTCGAAGCAGAACACGCTCTGCTGGGTAGCAATGGCCCGCACAATGGAGAAAATGAACGCCTTCAATGGCTTGTGAGCCGACATCCGGCCTCGGAGCCCATCTGTGAAGGAAAGATTGCGCAACGTCATGGTCACGGTGATCAACATGTCCACGAGGAAAACAGACTCGTCCGTGGCGCTCTTGGTCTGAGTTTTGCTGAAATGGTGCTTGTTTTCTGCCCGGAACCGCTGCAACGCGGTCATGAAGTCTGGCATCACACACTCGGCCACGTCTTCGTCCTCCACGGGTGTCTCGGCGTGCTTCTGCGGTCTAGGCTCGGGCGAAAACACATCGTCGACCTCCATGTCGGACTCGTCGTCCTCAACAACCTCAGCTGTCAATGAATCCACCACCAATGTCACATCTTCACCTTTCATTGCTGTTCCATCCACGTACTTGGCAAACACCGTGTCGATGTTGCTTTTGGAGTCAAAACTGATTTCCAGGTAGTCTGATTTTTCTTGCTGTGGCGTGGTGATCTGGCGCAACACTTTTGCTCCCAAGTCAACCAACGTGTCCAAGAGCTCAGGAGCGTCAGAGACCTTGAAAGTGAAGTTACTGTCCGTTGTGGTGACCAATAAGGTGTTGAGAGCCGAAAACGCCTCGCCTGCGTTGTGTGGCGAGTAATTGCGCAACGACATGGTCAAAGCATGGATGTTGAGCGAGCCAAGCTCTGGAGCAAAGAGGTACACTGGTTTAGTGAGCTCGATCTCGTCTCCAAGGTCCGACACGGTTTTCAAGCTGACAGTGCCAAAAGTCTCTGCAATCTTCTTGATGGGCACGTACTTGGTGATGGTGTTGGGGTCGCCTGCAGGCACGTCGGGCTCATGAGCCAGCGGTGTAGAAGACGACTCGTGGCGGCCAAACCGCAGCAAGTTGACCGACAGCTGGCGGTGCACGCTTCCAGACCGCAGAACTGGCTGTTGCTGCATGTAAGGCAGGTTGACAGCAGATGTGTGGGCCGAGTTCGTCTGAGACATTTTGTGCGGGACCTGCGAGAGCTGTGGGCTCGGCTGGTTGCCTGGAGTGGGCATGAAACCGGTGTGCGGCAGCTGCGAGGGAACAGAGGGCGAAAACTGTACTTTCTGGCTGGGCGATCCGACCTGAAGACCCTGGCCCAAATTTTGCGAAAGGTTCTGGCCAATGCTCTGTGAGTGGTTCTGGCCCATGGTCTGCGCGAGGTTCTGGCCCACGCTTTGCGAGAGATTCTGGCCCATGTTTTGGCCCATGTTCTGCCCCATGTTCTGTCCCATGTTCGGAGATACGTTCTGGCCCATGTTCTGGGAAAGATTCTGCCCCATTCCCTGAGCGAGATTCTGGCCCATGTTCGGCTGGCCCTGTGTCTGAGGGGTCTGGCCCTGTCTCATCAGATTCTGCTGCAACCGCATCAACAACTGGCGCTGGAACTGGATTCGACGAGCCTGGATATCTTTTTGTCCTTCCTCTGTCAGTGTGTGCTGCTCATAAGGCAAGATGTTTTGCAAATAGCACAGTCCCAACTGTTTTTCGATCTGTTGCTTGGCTGCCATGTTCTGCAGGTCCACGCCTTCGAAAAGCCCCAATTTCTGACACACTTGCGTCCATTCTGTCACTTGAAGCAGCGGCTGGTTAAGCATCTGCAAAAGCTTGAGCACAACGGAAGCACCGCCGATTTTCCGCGTGAGAATGTGGAGAACCAAGAGACTTACGCGTTTGTTGTTGATCACCGGAACCTGCGTGATGGGCGTGCCTCGGCGCGTCATGAAGTCGCTGAGCGTCATCTGGAACAACTCATGCTGCAATTGTGCCACTTGCGTTTGTGTAAGCTTGCTCTGGGGAGCTCCAGCGGCTCCGTTGTTGGGTCGGGACCCGACGCCCGCTTGCATGCCTCCCTGCGCCGCCAGCATGCCGTTTTGCGCCCCGGGGACTCCCGGCAGCATTGCCAGAGCCATCCCCTGCATCATTCCGGCACCCGCCGGGCTGCGGCCTTGCAATTGCTGTTGTTGTTGGTTCTGGAGCATCTGGCGGCTCTGGGCGAGCTGCTGCGCCGTCTGAAGCGGCGTTCCCTGCATCTGCTGCGGGGTCTGGCCCGGCTGCATCGCATGCGGGGGTTGTGGGCTGTGCTGGGCGCCCAGGTTCGCCGTATTGGCCTGATTTGGTTGGTTCGGCTGGTTGGGTCCGTTGGGTCCGCCAGGCAGCGCCTGCTGCGCCTGTTGTCGCTGGACCATCTGCTGGTGGATGATCTGCTGGCGCATTTTCGCTAATTGGTCCTGTTTGGCCCGGTCAAGCCCACCTTGAGACATTTGCATTACATTCGGGTCCGACCGCATGTTTTCCGCCCGCGCAGCGTCTCCACGCATAAACAATTTATCTTCCGGTTTCTGGTAGCCGTACTGCAGGAAGTCTGCGCCGAAAAGACCGTCCATTTGCGGAGTTTGAGCTTGGGGCGGCTGATTTTGCTGTTGAGGCGTTTGGTGTTGAGGATTGGGGGTTCCTGCGTGCAGCGCCTGGTCGAGGTCATCAAATAACGACCCCATGGAGTCCCCGCCATTGTTCTGGTTGAATCCGTCGTCGTTGAACCAGAAGTTGGACATCGTGGGAGGAGGTAGTAGTAGTTGTAGTAGTTGTTGGTTTTTGATAATCGCTCGCGTGTGTGCAGGAGACTCCATAAGAAATGTAGTAGAGCTGAGTAAAGTAGAGCGGGGTGATATTTACGTATAATTTGAGTGTGTTGGTGGGTTTTCTGAGCTTGAAGTTTTGTGGTTTCTCACTTTTTTCGCCGTTTTTGCCCTGTTCTTGTCGCTTTTGGTAGGGGTAGTAGACGTACTTCTCGCACGTGAGGCCACTATCTATGTATGGAGTAAAGAGAGGCGAGAATACCCAGCACAAATGGGGAATTTGATTGGTTTTTTGAATGATTGAATTAGGTTTTTCTGGTTTTATGTGGTGTTTTTTTTTTTTTTTTGTTTTTTTTGTTTTTTTTTTGTTTCCTTCGGTTTTCTATGTCCTCCTATATGAGTAGGCTTGTGTGAGTAGGCTTATATGAGTAGCTCCTCGCTCATTGTGTGCTCTGCTTTGGTGAAAAGACCTAAAACTGCTTTTGCTTTGAAATTGTGTTTCCCTTCTGTTTTTCTTTTGATTTTATGAGTTTCTTTGTCGTCTTTGAATGTGCTGGTGATACGTATGCTGTGCACGTGACCAGTCGACAGAGACTGGAGCAGGTAAACCACGGAATGTGCTCTGTTTGAGGGTTTAATGTTCTATTGTGTTTCGTAATTTGTGTTTTTTTCGTTTTTCTTTTTTCCTTTGTTTCCTTTTTTTCTCTTTGGTTGGTCTATTCTATTGATCCTCAGCTAAAGTACATTCCATGAGAGTCTCCAGTTCTCTCTATGAATTTATTCGTTTTTTTTCTTTTCTTTTTTCTCTTCTTTCTTTTCTTGCCTCCTTCTGCTTTACTGTAGTTTTCTTCTTTTTTTGAAGACATGCTTCTGTGTGCTTTCACGGTCTCATGACACAGCACCAATACCCACAACACAATATTTAAATGTGTTTGAAAAAAAATCAGTCATGCACTCTTTTGAGTTTCGTTCACTTTTGCTTTCATTCACTTTCAATCTTTCAATCGACCAATCGTTCTCTTCTGCTCGGTTGTCTCTTTTCTCCTCTCACATTTCCCATCTCTGAATCTTTCAGTTATTTCATTTTTATCTCTTCACATCTTCAATCACTTACCTCTCCCTTTTGACTCCCTTAACTTCCATTTCTTCAGTTTCACTCCTCACTTCTCGCTTCCTTCAACTTAGTTTCTCTCCTTTCTCTTAAAAGAACTAACCTCATTCGTCCCTCTGTTCATCCACGTTTTGTCAATCTCTCTTTCCTTCTTTTCCATTCTATTTCTTTCTCCTTTTTCTTTTCTCTTTCTTTTCCTTTAGTCCTCTACATTCAACATCTTCCTTCCCACTCCGTGTATTCTCTCCTGTCTGCTCTATCATGCACCTGCGTTCACCCAGAAGTCACAGCCGAATCATCTGTTTTGCTCCCAAAAATCATCACTTCAGTGGCTCCGTATTATTTGTGTTCTGTCTGCCACTCGGTGTATGGCCACGACTTCAGTACATATTAGCAAATTGGCTATACTTGTGCCTCACATTGTCTGAGTCATCATAACTCAAGTCCCTCGTGAACCTTTCTTCATTTCCCCTCATTCGTTCTTCAACTTTTTATCTGTTTCTCATTTCATATCCCTTTCTTCACTTCCTTCTCTTTCTTCACTTCCTTCTCTTTCTTCACTTCCTTCTCTTTGTTCATTTCCTTCTCTTACTTCACTTCCTTCTGTTTCTTTCTCTCTTTCTTTCTTTCTTCTCCTCCTCTTCCTACCAGAGCCTCCACCACTTCTGGAGCTTCTTTGACAACGCCTTGTAGTGCTCCATCTCGCCCCAGCAGTCTCGCCCATACTCACATCCAGCCATGTTGATCACAAAATCGTGCTCCTGGTAGAAAAATTGCGGGTCGTCTGCCTGATCTGAACATGCACCTTGCGGAAAAGCATTAATCATCCGTAATGGCAAGAACGCAACACGCTCCCGGATCCACGACTGCGTCGAATAGAGTGTCTCCAACGCGTCCTGCTCCTTGTGTTCCCATTGCATGTGCATTTGCTCGTACATGGCTGGGTCCCACCAGATATCCAATAACATGTCTGTCCAAGCAGATCTGCGCATCAAAAACGAGCCCAAGTTGAACCCGCCACAGTCCTGCGTGACGATCATGTCGATCTGGCTCGTATAGTCCACATAGGGCAACTCGAGCGGGATGTTGAGTGGGTTAAAGTCTTCCAACCTTCTGTAGGTGGTGTTCTCCAATTTGCTCAAGAAATGGTCCTCCAACAGCAAATACGGGTCCATGATGTATGTGTGCAAGTCCAACCACCAGAACCACTCGGTGTGGGGGAACTGGCGCATGGCCTGTTTCATGATATCCACTTTTTCCCACGACTCTCTCCACTCGTGCGAGTAGCGCTTTTTGATGGTCATATCCTTGATGGTCAACCCATATCCGTGTCTTTTCGCGTACTGTTTCTTGTTGGTGATTGAAGAACGCTCCACAGACCATTCTTGTGGGCCTTTCCACTTGAACACGCCTCCACCTTCATTGGCGGCAAGAATGATCACCACTTTCGGGTCGCCGGAGCGGAAAATGTGCGGAACAAACGGAGCAGATGTGAATAGGGATAAGAACAACAACGTAATCAAGAGCAACAGCGTCTTTTTGTATGCTATCACCTGGTCCAGTATGTCTTCTGCCCAAAGCCCCAAAGCGCGTTTGACTGACGAAAACCAACCTCCGGACGCGGGTCTGTACTTCCGAAGGTAAGGACTTTCAATGGGTATTTCCGCTGAATGATGTCCGCCCATGTCTCTGGACTGTTCTAGAGGGAAGCCAAGGTTACTCATAGTGAAGATGCTTTGGTGGTGTGCAGGAAAACGTTTTTAAATAGATCAGGGAAGATGATGTGGAGGTGGAAATTTCAGAAAAAAAAAGGTATACCGGTTCCAACTCGGGAATCTTTGTTCATTAGCGTTTCTTGATTTTCCATTTTCCTTCCGTTTTGGCCTGTTTCGCCGCTGTGTTTATGGCCAAAACGTCGTTCCTGCAGATAACCTGCCCTGGTTGGTGCCTGGCGGAGTTGGATGAAGGAACAGAGGTTACGAGTGCATTGTTTGTGTTGTTTGTTGGGAACCCTGTTCTGGCCAAGCAGTGGAATCGAATCGGAATCAATCGGAATTGAATCTGGAACGAATGGTTTTATAGTGAAAAAACTTTTCAACTTATCGTCTTGTATGAGATCGCGATCCACCATGTCCACATCATATTATGAAGGGACGGAACTTTCTAAACTCGTCTTTGAGAATTAGAGAACCGTCTTCAGAGTTCTAGACCACGAAAATGTAAAAGGAACACCTCTTAGTGTAAAGAAACAGTGGCTTCTCTTTGGAAGCGTAGACATTATTACCCAAAGCATTGTGTAATCATTGATCCCCAATATTCTGAATGTTGCACTTTTCCACCATTACCTGTTCTGTGTTTCCAGAAACAGCATGAAAGGCGTGAATGTGCCAATCAGTAGTTGATAGGATTGCAATAGCCAACAAGATGCAACAGTCAATTTGTGAAATTCGTAAGCTTCGTCGCAGGATGTCCATCGCCCGTTCTCATACCAAGAAGTACCATTGCACTCTTCAAGTGATATTGCAGTATTGCACAGTCTGACCATGACGGTCTTATCTGTGTGAATTATATGGTTTCTCTGCCTCCATTGGATTGGTGAGACATAATCTGACCATCGATTGCGATCCAAGAAGCCATTTGAAAATAGGGTTCATATCCAGAGAAGACGTGATTGGTTCTGCTAACCATGACACACTTCTGTTTTGGCGCTTCAACCAAGGCCTAGAAGCAAGACCGAATAGGACTTGAAAAGATCCAATATGAAAAGATCCCATAATGAAAGGATATCTGTGCTGCTTCGAACTGAAAAGCACCTGTTAGATTGAAATACTCCAGCCCAATAGTGCCCATTAATTTTGTCCACGCCTCTTATTCCAGCGCTGCTCAAACACAGTCAAGCCACTTGCGTTCTATTCTTTTTTCAAAAAAAACACACAATCACCTCAAAGGAAGCAAGTTCTGCTCTAGACACAGCTGGCGACAGAGCGGACACTCTGGATGTTCTCTTACCCAGTCCACGATGCATTCCCAGCAGAACATGTGTCCACAGTTCGCTGCTGAAGGGTCCACCATTGGAGAGAGACAAAGCATGCAGCTTCTGGAGACTTCTGGAATGTACGGAAGCTGTGCTGGGTCAGACAAGTCGACAGACACTTTTCCGTGGAGTTTTTCATCGTTTTCAAGCTGCGTGTGCAAGTTCTTGAGCTGGTCCACCTTATAGAAAGTGTCGTGGGACTCAGACTTCTTCTGGAGCTCGAGTTTCTCCTCCAGTGACTTTGAGTCAGTTTCCTGTTTCACCCAGAGTAGAAACTTCACCAAAAACTGCAATAACATGATCCCTCCAAGCACTGCGTAGTTGCCTGCTCTCTGTAGTTTCTGAGGGTCCTTGTTGTGGCCAAACACATATCTCAAGCCGAAAATCCGTTTGGAAATAGAATAGAACAGACCTTGGAAGTAGAACAACGCAATGTGCACGTTCATCATGGTATCCAAGAGATTGGGGTAAGAGGTGAGCAACCTAGTGATCCAATCCTTGGATTCGTCGGATTTCGACTTGATCCGCCGGACAAATCGAGTCACCAAGTACGGTAGAACCACAAAGGAAACCGTGAACAACAGACGGGAAAGTAGCCGAGGAAATCGCTTCCCCAGGCGATTTACATACATCAAGTCCACATACTCTTCACCTAGCGTTCTTGCGCCAATAACTGTGGTGAGAAGATAATACAAAGTTTTCGCCGTTACTGCAATTTCTTCCGGATGCGTATTGACGAATTTCTGGCCCTTGAATATGTTGAACACATCCAGGATTCTGGACTGGAGCGACGAGGCAAAGTAGGCGTCTTTTTGGTTTGCTCTCACTGTAGTTAGTAGCGGTCCGAAAGAGGAAACCCGAGGTCACATACCTATGGTGGCCGCATCTGCAAACGGCAATGCGTTATCGTTTACCCTTGACATCTGTTCTGTTGGTTGGGGTAGATTGTGGAGAAGCCGAGGTCTGCTGGATGCAGGGTGGAGCAATAGACTAGTAGATCAGAACATGAAAAAAGAGAGAGAGAGAGAGAGAAAGAAAGAAGGAAAGGAGGGAAACATGATTCATGTGAGTTCGAGAAATGTTTGTAAGTTTTTCAAAGTTTGTGAGTTTTTCTAGAGTGTATTGGCGATCGGTGTGCTAGAAGTGACACTGAGAGGGAACTTTCAGGCACTGGGGAAGAAAATTTGAATTTTTTTCAAAGACAATCTATGATCAAAAGGTGCGTGTGAAGTAAATGTGGTGATTTTCTTTGGCGCTGTCTTCTTGGGCGATACTGATCTTTGAACTTTTCAGAGTGACAGTCTCATATTGAGAGGAGGTGTTAATTGAAAAAAAAAAAAAAAAAAAAGATAGGTGAATGGAATTCTGCTGGATTGTTCTTATTATCTTTTCTTTTTTCTTTTTTCTTTTTTCTTTCTTTTTGTTCTTTCTTTTCCTTTCTTTTTCTTTTTCCTCTTATCGTATTTCTGCTTCCTCTCTTATTCTCTGTATTAATGGCATTGGGGAAAGTTGCGTGAGCACTCGCCTGTTTCTTTACGTTGAAGAATAAGTTTCTTCTTTTCTTCTTTTCTTCTTTTTCCAGATTCCATGATGAATTGGTGAGGTATCAAGAAAATGTCCAGAAGAGTGCTGATAGAGACGGTAAGATATTCACCAGAGAAAGAATCTTTATCAAACATACTATATCATTCACCGTTCCTACACTCATTCAATATTCGTACACTCATTCATATTCATCTAGCTTTCATATTTTCAATCTAAACTGCAATCAGAGCATGGTAATGCATTCAGACAGGTATGGTCAAGATCAATGTCTGAAAAAAAGGAGGATACCTACGAGTTTGTGCATTAGACAAAGATCTATTTTGCATCATTTTGTGCTTTCTTTTTTTTTTTTTTCTTGTTTTGGTTTCACCTGAACTACTATGTACCCACTGTGTTGTGCTTAACTTTTCCCTAACTATTTCTTAGGAACACAATCTGTCAGAATTGAATTTCTAGAATACCAGCTCCTCTGATCTTTATACCTTTCCTGACCACCTTGTTCTTTCCTTCTTCAATTCTCCAGACAGTCAATGCCTCGTTAAATATTCTGTGACGTGCTCTTAGCACGGCAGCCACCTGCTCTGGGGGCCAAACAGTTTCCGTCCAAAGGTATTTCTCCTGATTTTCCGCTCAATTATGAAAAACCTTCCTGGAAATCTCGAAAGTCGCTCCCACCTACCCTCTCTGTTCCGTATTGAACGGCAACCGTGACTGACCCCTGGTGACAGCATTCTTTCTGTGCCTTTCTTCTCGATTTGGCGAAGTCTGGGCGCTTTCCTCGCCGTTCCCGTTCAATTTCTGCGACAACACCAATGCAACGTGGTAGTCCCTGTGCTCAAACACGTCGTCCACTGCAACGCTACATTGCGCACAGAACCGCTGCCGAATGAGCTCCTCGAGAAGATTGTCACTTCCCGTATTTGGCTCCGGCGTTCCCTCTTTCGGACTGCTGCTCCGCAGCACCTGAACCTGGGCCTGGGCCTCAGCCTTGCTTGTTTCGTAGTCTGCAAACATCTTCCTCGCATACTCGCCGTTATTTTTCAGTTTGGGCTTTTCCTGAACTTCCGCTCGGGCCACATTCTCGCTCTCAAAGTCCTCGAACAATTTCCGGATGTACGAGTTGCTGCGGACGAGCTTCTTCTTGGGCTCAGGTATCTCCTTCGGCACGTTGACCTCGTCGAAAAGCCTCTTGATCACCTCCTGCGTGGACCCGCCCTCGTTGTTCCCGTATGAGTCGATGAGGTTCTGGTCGGAGGTCTTGACGAAATTCGACACCACAAGGCACATGTTGGCCAACGGCGGGATCTTGACGGATTTCAAGTCGTCGGACGGCTTGAGGTCGCGGAACCTGACGCCCGGGTTCAATTCCGCCGCCTTGGTCTGCTCCATGATCTCGCAGAGAAGCCGGAACCCGGTGGCCTCCAACGCCGCCTTGAACTTGTCCAAGTTCTTCAACACCAGGAAATGCGTCTGTTTGGACGTGCGCGAGTACGTGGTGAACGTCACCTGGACGCTGACGGTGCGTGGACGGTAGATAAACCCTCTGTCGGCGGAGTTCTGCTGCAGCATAGAGAGATTCATGTTCTCGTCGTCAAGCTCAATAAGTCGCCCATACAAGTCGCCCAGGTACACTCTGATCCAGTCGTAGGCGTCGGCCAACGAGGCCACCGGGTGTCGCGACAAGAAGTTCTTGCGTGACATCATGGACTTGACGTCGGTGCGGAGCTTGAGCTTGAGCCTGTTGGTGCCTCGGACTAGCTGGAAAATCTTGTCTGCGAGCGGCTCTTCGTTCGGGTACTCCTTGCGGAGCGCGTCCAAGTCCCAGTTCTCCCTTATATACGTTATGGAGTGCGTGTCAGGAGGCACACCGAGCCTCTGCATGGCGATTTCGCCTGTTTTCCCTCCCATGAGCGTGAAGTCCGCCAACTCGAACTTGGTGAGGAACTGCTCCGTCAGACGCGGCCGAACAACCGTCTGCATGTCTGGCTTGATGAATCCGCCGGCGATTTTCGCCACAGGCTTGGAAGACGCCACTCCTCCTGATGTAGTGTACTGGAGCTGCTTGTACACTTCTCCCCGGATCCGATACATGATCTGGGACCCAATAAGGATGCAGAGATCGTCCCAGTCTGCTATTGGAGGAGCAGGTTTTTCAGTGTGGAGGTTCTCGTCTCCCATAGCCTCTCGCTCAATCTGCTCGTGTGCCTCTTTGGCAGTAGGCACGACTTCACCGACCCAGTACAAATCCGGCGGAAGTTCGCTTGGAACAGGCGGAAGCGGCACGTTCTCGTCCAAGTGAGCAAGACTCGGAAAGAGCTCAAGCACTCGCGAGTGCACCATGCGGCCAAAGTCCAAGTAGCACTCGTCCACGCTGGCTTTCTCCACCAAATCACACTCCTGCTTGAGGATCTTGATGATTTTCCGCAGCTCGCGCCGGTACGGGTCAAGAGACACCTTGTGGATTGCCTGGTCTGGTAGCAGGTTGAGGTACTGCCAATGGGACTGGCCCTTCTTGAAAACTGCGGCGTGGCCCACCACTAGCCCCGGGCACTTTTCCTGGGCGCTTTTCAAGCTGTCCATGCGGCTGATTCCGTACTTCCGGGCCGCGTAAGAGATCGCTATGAGCGACAGCCACTGGCAGCACACCACGGGGTCTGTGATGGCTTTCCCGAGGCGCAACTGCTCACACTGGGCGAAAAACGCGTTGAGATCAATGTGCGCGATCACCGCGAGCGGCAGGAGGTACGCGGTGTCTGGATCCGCTAGCATGGCTAGGTGTGTAGATGTGAACTGGGACGGTCCGCTCCTCACGCTGGGAGTAGTTCTAGGCGGTGGAGGGAGTGTATTAGACATGGCATGGGAGCTGGGTTTTGGATGAGAGCCGGCAGGAAGAAGTAGAAGAAAAGTGGAAGTAGTAGTAGGTCGTTGGTGATGCAGTTATGTGCAAGAGTGGAGATAGTGAAGGAGAAGATGAAAGAGTAGATGAAATAGTAAATGAAGGGTAGATAACGGACTCTTGGGTAGCTTCCCTTCATTATTTCTTTGTGCTTTCTCTGTTTTTCGCTGTTGTCTTCTGTTTCTCTTCTGGTGCCTATGCTAGACCGCCACCGACTTGGCCCGTGTTACTGTACGACTTGTGATCGTGAAAATTGAAAAAGATGAATTTCTTTGAATGTCAATGATTTGAATTTTTTTTTTTTTTGAGGAATGATTCAGCTTCGGCTGCCTATCTATAGCAGAGGGCATGTGTAGAAGGAACTTGATAAATGATCATTTGAAGAGAGAGATCTGTGTAATTTTTCAGGAGCAAAGTGAAATTCTTCACACTCCGTGTTGATGTCCCCTTCAGAGAAACTCCTGTTCATCAAGAACCTTACATGGTAAGGCACACTGCTACAGACATTGATTAACAGTCAAGATTTGGTTATTAGATTCCAAGCTCTTTCATTTCCATACATTGTATCGACACAAGCCAACCCCTGTTTTGGATCAAATTTTAATTGACTTTTCCAGTTTGAAGTCAGCTGGGATTTTTCTTTTGTCCAAGTAGTGGTCGCTCTGGACTATGCACAGTAGGAGATACTGCTAGAAATGAAAAATGTAATTAGAAGAATCTGAAAAAGAAGAATCTGAAAAACTGTTATTTTCATTTGGACTTTTGATTGAAATTGAAATAATCGTCAATTATTGTATTTTTTTTTTTTTTTTTCAAATAATCATATATTAAATTCTAATCGTGTGGGTTTCCCCTAGAATTCAACTTCATCTGTTTCTTCTTGAGTTTGTTGCGTAGCTATCATTACACATGGCTCTCACTTCATGCACTAAGCTTGCCTTCTCCGGGGAACGGAAGCCCTACCCCTTTGTTGGCTCCACAACAAACTCGCCTAGACTCAGACTAGTAATGGGTGGCAATGAAGTGCTGTCCTACTCTCATGAGCAGAAACAGGACTTAATTGTTCCCCATTATAGAAACAGGCTTTACGCCTCGTATACTCCTTCACCACTATTCGTAACAATCGATCTAACTTGCGGTATTGCTCGGCATCCGCAGGGGACGGAGCGAGCAAGCCGTCAAGACTCATTTCGCCTGGTAACTCAACCATCGACCACCATTGCTTCACACTTGTACAACTCTGGTACACATGAGATATCAAGGCTTTACAGCCTTCTTCAACGTTCTCAAGGCATAGCAAGCATTGCAGGGTAGCGCCTGCTCTCGTCCTAGGTGGTCTGGGGACATATGACCCATAGTTAAAGAGACGAAGCGCCTCCAACGAGTGTCCTCGTAACCATTCAAATGTGTACATATCTCTCCAAAAGGCCTTCCACCGCTTCACACGCAATGGGATGTATTTTTTTTTTGTATTTATTTTTGTCCTGGAAGTCAGGTATGTTTCTGAGATTTTGCATCCAGAGGGCAATATCGACAAATAGCAAAATGGGAAAAACGATACAAAAATTCAGAAATCGGGAAATACACACGAAACGGGGAAACAATGGGAATTCCTCTTACTCAGCCACACTATATTCTGTTTTCAGACTCTTATCTTGGTCCTTTCGAAAAATTAGGGCACACCACATGCTTGCGAACATACTAGGAGTGATATATCTATTCTATACAACTCATAGTACTATTTCCAAAAATTTCAATCTGGACAGTTACTGAGAGAGTGATGGAACGTAAATTAGTTTTGCCTTTCGTTTCGTACTTCAGATTGGAGAGCACGAGACACAATGTAGACAGCACAGCAATAGACTCTGAGGAAATTAGTGAATTTTTAGTAGGAAACTCAAAGAATCTTAGGAGAGAGCAGAGAAAATAAATATGAGCACATTTCTTGATCATTAGCTATGCTGATGAAAGACACTTCTTGACACTTTGTTGACACATGAAATCTCCACTGGTGTGCGCCAAAGCTAGCAGAAGTATTAGAAGAATGAAAAATTTGAATGTGAGTGTCAGACACAATTGACAAAACGTTCATTGAAGGCCAAGTTCAGGTTTAGTGGAGCTGAACTGGCCGGAAAGTGCTTACTCACAAATCGAGTTCCAACGAGCCAGCAACTAGCCAAAATTCCTAAAATGCATTTGAGCGAGTGAAAGGAACCTAAATAGGACCAAACAGAGCTGTTTCCAGCGATGTAGCTGCATGTACTCGTCATGTGAACTGCAGAAGTAGTATTGCCAGTTTTGGCAGAAAATAAGACGAAAAACTCAGCTGAAGAGGATTCCAGAGATACTCAATACTGTGAAATTCAATATTCAACCGAAATACTGATCGAAATTCTTATGAAAACGATGAATACTTTGGAAATGGAAATTTGTACCTGCATACAAACACACTAACACAATCTGATATGGAGAGCGGCGACCCTAACGCCTACGTACAGGATGCTCGTATGGCGCAGTGGTAGCGTAGCAGATTGCAAATCTGTTGGTCCTTAGTTCGAACCTGAGTGCGAGCTTCACTAATTTTTCTCGTATGGCGCAGTGGTAGCGTAGCAGATTGCAAATCTGTTGGTCCTTAGTTCGAACCTGAGTGCGAGCTTCACTAATTTTTCCTATTTTTTTCAAAGTCATTCTAAGTGTTCTGGATTGCATTGCCACTGGTCGTAATGGCGCATTTCAACTTTGTTTTTGGCGGTTTTAAACTGTACTGATTGGGTATTCCTCTAAGTTGGTACAACAACAATAGGGTCTAGATCCAGGACCGACGGAACAATACGGCCCCGGAATTTAATTTGCCTACTTCGGGACCGTGCGAAGTGAGACGTGTCTTTTCATGTCTTTTCAAAAAGAGTTGGGCCAGAAGGATTAGGTGGAACATCCAGACACCCAGGAACAACAGAACACACCAAGAGCGCCAATTTTCAATCGAAAAAAACAATGGAAAAGATGCTCAATTTGACCGAGGCGCTGGTCAATAGTAGGACTCATTGGGAGAGCCAGAATAGTAGGAGAAGTAATTGAAACCAAACTAAACAGGAAAAAAGAAAGAAGATTTTGTGAGATGTGGCACCGAGAAAAGTTTTCAGATTCTAGTTTATTCAGTAACAACAGCATTTCCACGACGACAAGCCAACCAGATTAGCTGATGCCGATCCCGCTAGCCAGGGTCGAAATTCCGTCGGCACAGTAATTCCAGTCACGCACAGCGGGTTATAAGGCACTGGTGGGAAAGCAGGAAATATTGGGATATTTTGCGCGAGCTATTTTAGACTGCCAAGGCAATTTGCGGAAAACGATCTCCGTAAAGTGGCCAGCCCGCCAACCACGGAATTCCGGAGTGATCTGTTAGTGGTTGTAGAGGGGTGGTTTTTGTAATTGAGCCTAGTTTGTGGGGTCTCGATCGAGGAAATAAGAGAAAATACAGAGAAAACACAGAGAAAACACAGGGAAAACACAGAGAAAATACTGGAAGAGAATGGTCGAGAAACAGTTCTTATGGTTGAGAAATGTTCAGAAATGCTGAGAAGTACTCCGAAATGGTATCAGAGAACGCGCTGATGTTTGCATTACTGGAATGCTCTAGAATGCTCTAGAATGCTATGTAATTCATACCTTTCCCTATCATCATTAAGTAGTCTTCTGACACTTATCGTACTCGAACACTCACAGTTCACTCGAAATCCTATGTTCGAAACACTTACAGTGTTCCCCTGCTATGAATCCCACAACCCATGTCTATCAGACCCAATGTATTTGTGCCTCAGAAATCGTACAACTCACTGAACATGTTGATGCCGTGCGCTCCAGACCACGCCTTCGCTTCGTTTATGAGTGACTGAGGCCCACACGCTACAAGCCACTTGTTGGCAGAATCGTCTGTTTCCGAAAAACCCCCGAAAATCTCGTCGAACTTCGGCCTGCCCTTGTGGAACGAAACTGTCTCTTCTGGGGACTTCGGAAGCGCATTTCCGTCCGAAAACGGGTCTGCTGTGCTCAGCTGAAGAGACTCCAATTCCAAAGTATCGGTTTCGTCTAGAAGACCAAAGTCCTCGTTGGTGCGAGCCTCCAGATCGAGAAACAACGTGGTGCGGTCGTCTCCTGTGACGAACACGTCTACGCCCGAAATGCCGAACTCGCCGAGAATGTATGCGTCGACGCGAGACGAAACACACCAGAAAAGGCGGGTTTTCACCGACGAGTTGTGCTTGAAGTAGCGGAAAAGCGGGATTCCAAGCGAAATGCCCGACCCTCCACAGATGATGTTGATATTCTCCGCTGTGGCGAAAAACGGCAGAGGAATCGACTCGTACGGACTGGATACAGTGTAGTCGACCGAAGTGAACACCTGGAAGCGCAAGCCTTTCTTCACCACCAAGTCCAAGGTCGAATTTTCAGGTGAACAGCACAACGTGTATGGGTGGGCCGGAAACAACCAGAAGCGGAAGTTTGTGCGGGCGTAGCCGAGCCGCACGTGTGACGCCGGAGTCCAGCCAGGGTAATTTGTCGGTTTCAGAAGCCGCACGATCTGGAGGGTGGACGTTTCCTTGTCTACTATAGACACTTTGTTGATTCCGTAAGTGTTCACCAACCGCAGGTACAACTGGAAGGCCAACATCACCAGAAGGAGAATGACAAAGTCGCCTACTCCCGGGCGGGCATGCAAAAGCACAAGCACCAAGAACGAGGCCACGGTGACATTGTGCCAGAGGTAGAAGTACCGGTATATGAGTCTGCGGAGCGGGCCCACCGACACTATAGTTAGCACAAGCGAAATTAGAGCCACAATGATCCCTAGCAAGTTATCTATCTTGAGCAGTTTTTTCCAGAATGCGCCTTCAATGAGCCACTTGACAAAATAGCCTCCTCCGTGAACAAACACACAGAGCATGATGAGACGCAGAATCCATTTGTGTAGCGGGATGCATGGCAAGTAAGAGTTCCCTAGAAGCGACGGACGGAGTGCTAGTGCCACATCCAAAGGCACAAGCGCATAGCCTAGCCTTCCTACTCTTTTGATCACTACGTTGTAGTTTTCGGCCAAATCTTCCACGTGAACAAAGCTCAACACTATCACTGTTATTGTCCATAGGACTATGTGTACCCAGAGCGGAATTGACCCAATCCGGGCGAATATTGATGTTTGTGATGGTTTTCCGTTGTTCCTCCATTGGCGAAGGTAGAAGTGGTTTGCAACCGCGAGAAAAAGCGCGTATAAAAGCGAAAGCCCAAGAATAATGTAGCCGTACTTTATGTTTATCGTATGGTGGCTACCGCCATGTCTGGCCTCGATATCCATACTAGGCTGAGTTTTAGTCATATTACTATACGAAGTGCGATTGGAGCCTGGGGGAGGTACGGGTGTTTTGAGTTTTCTTAAAATTTGAATATGATGGCACGGAGGTGCAAAAAAAAAGAGAGCGTCGGAATTGGTGTGGTATAACCCGTGGCGCCATGCATATTTGCACACATGCATATATTATCCATCTATGTTGTATCTAGCTATAAGTGAGTGCGTGCGTAGGTGTGCGTGTACGTATGCATGATGTATTTAGCTGTACTTGAGATGTAATCACGCACTAGTATCTGCATATGCAAACGTCACTTATTGCAGGTTGATCTTTTGAGTTTGAAAAGATAACGATAATACAAGATAACCGGAAATAATTCCCGAGTTATCCGGATCGCCGTTTCTCGCCACCCAGCAACTCCCTAGATGCATCGCCCATTTGTAACTTCAAACACAATAGATACATGCCATGCTGCAGGATGTCAGTGGATGCAAGAATCTGTATATGCGGAGGAACTCTCGGCGTCATGCAGGAGCACAGTTGAATTTGGAGTACAATAACGCCGTAGGGTCGTGGGGGGTGAGGCGCAAATGCCCAAAGAGGAAATACTTAGAGTGTTATCCCTTGTTCTGACGTAACCGCCGTGCGTCATGACGCCCGTCAACCAAGGTGCAAGATTTTCCGCACTTTCCTAAAACAATTATCCGCCGTCACTTGGCACATGCACCTCGCGGGTCACCTTCCGATTTTTTTCAGCCACATGCAGGGCGTGGAGGTGATTTCGGAACTATGCGGATACAAATTAATATGCTACCATTATGACCAAACCCGAAAGACAAAGAACAAGGGGGGTAAATTTCCAAGATCGCTTAATTCCCGAATATTCATTACACGTCAAGTTTTCTTACAATAACTGTCAAATTATCCTCACTCTAGTACTCACTCTATACATTTTGGGCCAAGTATTTCGACTCCGATCAATCAGGTGAAACAGCTGAAACGGATCAACCGGTCTACAGCCTATCCTGTGTATGTGAAGCACTGCCACCGATGAAACACCAAATCGATACTAGTAGTGAGCTTTGTAGGCATATTTTCAACCTCACTACTCCACTATCGACTACACAAATTTACTTCTTTCTTCCAAACACAGAATCCATTTCCTTTTCCCAACTTGCGCGTTCAAAATAGAATGATGCCCTGCAGTAGTGTACGGCGCCGTTGCAGCGTTCACTGCAAGTCCGAGACTAAGTGAGAAATTATTTACGCTGGCATCAGTGCCACCTTTATTTGAGGAGATCCGACTAAATGATGGCCAGAACTGAATCCCAGCGAGTGGGGAAATGCATAAGCCAAGAATAAGCGGGAATATACGAGGCAAGTGAGAACAAGAGGAAAACTAGCAGAATACGAGAGACAGACAGTACTACAGATCAAGACGAGGACATAGCACTAAGGCGAAAACACAGAAAAGAGCCGAAAAGAACATAGAATGAAAAATGGATATATAAAAAAAATTTACTAAAAAGTTTTCACTTAAACGATTTCTGGTCACCTGGCAGAAAAGCCTAGCGATGAGGTATACTGCTCCTGCTCAGATTCCCTCTCTGGAAACACAAACAAACAAAATCAGAAAACAAGAAACTAAAAAAAAAAGACAAAACGCATCTCTCAGTATTTTTCCAGACTCAGAAGTGAGGCCACCGGAACTCCGAGACACCACATTCAGATCCAGGCACGAAAAGCCACAAACAATAAAAAAATCAGACGATTTCCTGTCACCTCGGCCTCCACACTCACATATCGTGCCGATTTCGGCTTGCCGAACATCGACTAAAACCGGCGACGCCGTGCGTGCTAATATTAACATAGGCGGACTGCGTTTTCCCAAACTTCCAATATTTCGACATGTGGGAAAGGAGTATGCAGTGAGACACCATATTCCCCACTGTCAGCACCTCGAAAAAATTACCGTGATTGCGTTTGGTGGTGCAGAACACCTCCTTGGTAGTATTTATCGCAGATCCTGTGCATCACCACCTAGACAGTACTTACGCAATATCACCACTAACTATACAGGTGCCTGTATGGGTGTAGGAACCCCTCACCGAAAACGTACTAGCCTCGGCAGTTATGGCGCCGACAATACGAAATTGGGGGCAGCGACATTATTATCCAAATGTATTTTGGGGGTGAAATGTAACTAGTAACGGGTCTTAATGCATGGTGATGCGGGTAATTAATGCGAATTTTTGGTTTTGTGATCAATTTCGCACAAGGCCTTTAAGCCAAGACAGAGATGAGGAGACAAAAAAACAAAAAAAAAAAAAGAAGAAAAGAGGAAATGGCCTGGGCTCCTGCCAAACGTGGCGAGTATTTGATCCTTCTCTGGAACATCCTGTGGCGAGTTAATGTTCCTGCTTTGCCGCCAGGCACTTTTGACCCCGTTTTCCTTGCAAATTACATATGCATTGTTTAACTGATAATCGTTTTTTTACCCCGTTATCACCTGCACCATTCGGACGTCATTTTCCACTTGCATCAGATCGGTCAATAACACCCAATTATTTAAAACGTAAAATGCAAACTGCAACAAGATACTTTTCAAAAAATGCGCATGCAACTGCACGCGGAGGCAGTCCCGTGTTCTATTTTTTTCTTTTCTCACTCACCGTTACGTCATGCGGACAGGGTGGCGCCTCATGCACTACTGGATGCAGGCGTGGCAAGGGTCTCACTAGCCCCATGTGATGCATGTGGCCAGGCAAGTAGCACGGCGGTAAAATGCATGTGGCACATTACCGAGAACGCGAAATGAGCGTGTGAATCAGTATGTCCTTCATACTTACCGGGGTTATTCTTGGAGTTAATACTGACGCGCAATAATGTCCTACTGGTGGATATGGGCGCTATATACAGGAAACAGTGATTTCACCAGCCTCAGATGCCGTCTGGGCGACGTGTGATGATGTTGACCCACTTCGCACGAAACGTCTATTAAAATTGGTGAGACATTGCATGCCAGTATGCACTGGGACATCGAATGTATGTCTCAGACATGGCACCCGAGACATGCGTTTGGTTTCAGTATCTTAAAGACATTTTTGTGGGAGATAATCCGGAATTCCGGCTTAGCATATCACCTCTTTGGGTCACCTTCTGGGGATGTACTATCGGCTATCCAAGGCTAGGCATTGTTAAACCTAGCCACAACTGAGATGTCGGCAACATCCGGATATTATCGACAAGAGTATTTTTTTTCACAATACCTCGGTTATGCTGTAGCACTATCGTCACACTTACATTTTCGCATTGCAAACTCGGCACCATGGTGGGGCAATTCTAGAAGTGCAAAATGCCTGCGCCTGCATACCGCGCGGCATTCAGTAGTGACTTCACCTCACCAGCCTTCGCACTAGCCCAAGGGTTGGGATTTTTACCTTATGTGCATGCGAGACATGCCGGCATCATGTTGGGGGGATATTCTACTTTTGGATGGAATACAATTTGATACAAATAAAAAGTATACATCTATGTGGAACAAATACGCATGTGAACATGCATACGCATACTTCTGTCACCAACCGCAGGGTGCTTGACGCAGCTGCACGCATTCGATGACGCGGACGATCATGTCGATCCGCCCGTCGAATCGCCACCAAACTTCACTATCCTAAGAATGCGGCCACCTGCATGTCCTGCAGTAGCCGCCGTGCTGCATGCTTGACTCACTTCCATAACCTTCGCGGCCACTTCTAGGGGTTCCTGTGCATGCAGCCCCGCTGCCGTGCATGCATGCTTTCCTTGTTCCAGAAATGCTATTTAACGGGCCACTCATCCTGGTGAAAGCTCTCTAGTGTGGAATCTGTCAGAATTACCACTTTCTAACCTTCCTACTTTTACATATACTTTTCCATCATGGTCTACTCGACCGACGCTGCTAAGTGGAGGGCTTACCAGTTTCTGGACCCCTTCGCTGCTGGTTCTTTCTTTGTATGCAACCAAATGTCTAAATACTTTTGTCGTCCTGACTGTGACGCATATCCAATGACTGAATTAAGACTGGAAATCAAGTTTGTGTCCAGTGTTGGTGATGCTGTGGAGTTGGGTTACGTTCCATGTGACTCTTGTGATCCGATTCTGGTACCTCCTGTGGATGTTGACTTACTTGTGGCCACAGTCAGAGATATCAATCACACCATCGGATTTCTGCCTCCGGAAGAGGAGGAAGATAAGGACCGTGCAGACCCTTCACAGAGGAGGCTGCTGGTTCCTGCAATCGGCTACCACGGAGAAGTTTATGATCGCGACACGCATCATGCATCCAAAAATGATAGCGAACACTGCAAGTTAGTTGACTTGGCATGTCGCCACTTGGCATTGGCAGCTGCGCTGTCGATCTTCTCTGCTGCACTGGCTTCAAGCAGCCCCAAGCTGGATGCGAGCCCTGACGACAAGAAGAGCAGAAAGAGACGCGGTGGAGTGTTGGGCTTCAAAGAACTTGCAGCTAAGTCGAAGTTGTCGGCATGGCACTTTCATCGTGTGTTCAAAAGCGTGACAGGACTTACACCAAAGACGTATGGCGACCGCTGTTATGACTACCTTCAAAAGCGTCGTGATGAGGGACGTGCATCTGTAACCACATTTGCGTCTGCGCCTGCGTCTGCGCCTGCGTCTATATCTGCACCTGCTTCTGCATCTACCTCGACATCTGCACCCGCACCTGCTGCTGCTGCATCTTCTTCTTCAGCACCCGCATCTGTGTCTGCACCAGTCTCTGCAGCAGTGGCTGTGCCTGCAACTTCTGCGTCTGAAGGTGTTTCTGCACCAGCTCTATTTCCACATACAGCTGCATATGCATCCAGCACGTCAACATCAACAACTTCATCCGTCTCTGAAAAGTCAGACTTCAAACCATATTCCAGTCCGAGCCTGTGGATGACTTCACTGATGCTGCCTCAATTAGGTAGCAAACGTGTCAGAATGGATGATGAAATGCCTGCGTCGAAGCGTCTCTCAAAGCATGTGGCAACACCGGTGTTGACACCTTTCAACGAGTTTGCCACCTTTGAGGAAGACAACGCGTTTGGATTCGACCTGAGGGTCACTTCTGCACCAGACCTCACAGCTTACTCGGACAGAGCTCAGTCTTCGTTTGCAACAAAAGCAGCAGATTTCTATCCTGTTGCAGAACCAATTATGAGTGAGTTTATGCCACAGGCTCCCAATTTGATGGAGCCTTTGCTGCTTGAAGAGTTTGGAGGTGCAGGCTACTCCACAGATATGTTTGCAGTGGATGAATTTTCCGTGCCGGAGTATGATGTTACCGACACATTTACGTATGGGCTCCTGCCTGAGCTCTTGATGAACGCAGGGTTATGATGGATTGATTTTGGGGGATTAGCGTCGTAATAGAACATTTATGAGATACGATATCTGTAGAAGTTTGAAGGGGGTGAGAATTAGGACAAGCGGATATTGGGTGTTGCAAGGGCCAAAATCACATGGTGATCAACAACAATAGACACAAATAAACACAGAGACACATGAACTTTTTATCAGAGTATAATAATTTACATTGACGTAAATGTGCATTTGCTGCATGATCGTTTCTGCACTGGCGAATTCCCATGCTGCAATGGTGCATCGCAGATCAAATTGAGGAATGTAGATTAACGCAGAAAATATCACCCACCCTGTAGTGTGTGGAGAAAACTCCACAAAAGGGGTCAAAGATACAAAACCACGTAGAATCAAAAGATCAGTTGCAAATCTGGAAGCATCGAATTCGTGGAGCTGATTTGAAGAAATAGAAGCGTGCTGGAGAAATGGGAACTTGTGTTATTGAGGCGCAAAAAAGTGCTGGTTCAAATGGCCAGTTCCAAATGCCACAAACAGAGCTCAGTATGTCGAAATATTTGTAAAGGCATTAGATGACCAACAAAATGTATTATTTCGATTTTGGGCTAATTGAAAGCCCCGTAGAGACGACAATGGGTAACGTTTTGGGATTTCCACAAGGATGCCAAATGGAGACAATAGAACACACAGGACTCCCCCCAATTGACACCAAAAAAATTACCGTGTCAGCACTTTGAAGGAGGAAAATGAAAATTTATCTACTGCTTATCGTTATTTCCAGACTTTTCACTACGTGTCTCTTCATGAATATCTACTCAAGCCGTGCTAATATATAAGCACAGGAAAACTCGGTTTCTCAAATAGCGCCCAGGGACAGTATTTTCTTTTCCAAAACGTGCAGATTGGTAGGAAATATCTCTGCACCCCTACGCTCACTACAACTCTATGCCCTCTGCAGCATTCACCACACCGTTCACGCATTGCAATGCGTTCGAAAATACTACAATACTTCATTGGGTAAATGAGGAGAAGAGGAATTAAGTGACCGATGAATACATGAAGGACAGGAGGAAAGTTTAAAGCATCCAGACGTGAAAACGATCTGGAAACGGCCAATGTTCAACGATCCAAGTGACCAATTTGGGGAAAAACTTCAATTATTTCAATGAGATTATTATTACCAAAGTGTAGATATGAGTTGACAATGTAAGTTCCAACACCATACATTCAAATATTACGAAATAGTCAACCAGCATTTAGCAGGCTGGTTCTGAGCTTACGAGAAAGGCGAAAAACGTGGTGGTGTCCGGGTGTCCTGCACCTGGTGAGAAAATAGGATGCGCTTCTTATGCATTGATTGAGTGTCGGCCGAGGCGGGCATAATTTTGGCCGGTCAGACCCCTAACACTGCATGTTAAGTCAATGTGCGTGGATAGAGGGGAGAGGGGTTGGGGGGAAGTATGACCCCGACATTACGAGCGCAGGCCGCATGATGCATACGGCGTGCATGCACTCCGGCATATATGCAACGCATGTGGCTAGTGTACCTCCTCGCCGAGGAGACGGTTGAGAGATTCAGTCGATCGTTCTCAGAATGCGCAAGTTCTTTTGAAGACTTTTCGGAATTCCGGCGGAGCATCCTGCACCAAAAGCTCCACCCGCCACCGCCTTGTTTTATGTAGAGTCGATCGATTGTGTATGCACAGTGTCTTATGATATCTGGAGTTTCCCTTTTGGGCAAGCACTTCGGACACACACTTGCAAGTACATGCAGGGCACACCTCTACTCCATGCGGCTTGGTGCATGTGGCCTATTCTGAGACACCACCATATTGTACATTATATGCATGCTAATCATTCCCTTACAACTCAATACTGAAAGCCTATTACGAGCAGCGAGCCAAATAATTCTAGTTCCAGTACGTGATCTACCAAATATCCTACAATCTGATGGTGATTTTACATATATCACAATGTCCACTTACTCCTTGTAGTCCGCAACACGCTCCTTGTTCTCCTTCACAGTTTGAACCAACTGATGGAACGCACTAGTGGCGAGTTTCGACTTCTTCTCTTCCTCCACAGGTGCCTTAATGTTCGAAAGCAGCGCACATGACCCGTCCATAACACTGATCTCTTCAAGCGTCTGACTGAGCTTCTTCCACTGCAGAAGTGCCCCTTCCTTCACATTGTACTTGTTATCGGTCAGAGTATTGGTTTCCATCGCTGTTGGCACATCCGAGGGCAACCGAGACTCTGCAATAGGGCCTTCGTCACCGAAAAGATCAATCTCCAGCGGATCGTCGTCCTCGGATGTCTGAATCTCCTTGAGTTTCTTGATCTTGTTGGCCAACTTAACCATTTCGATTGCCTGGCGGAATTTCACCTTAGCATTGAAGTTCTGCTTGAAGTTAGGCAACAAATCTGCTTCACGGTGCTCGGCAGCAATACTCACAAGCCATGCATCCGACAAAAGCTCTTTAGCAGTAGCTCTTTTTGAAGGGTCAAACTGGAGTGCCTTAATTATGAAACGACGTGCATCTTTTGACACATCTTTCCAGTAATCTGCATGGAAAATCACTGCATTGTTGTGACGCACCTCTGCAATGAAGTCCTGGACATTTTCCAGCCGAAATGGCAGGTATCCACACAAAATAGTGTATGTGACTACTCCAAGAGACCAGATATCGCATGGTTTCCCGTGTCCGGTGCCCAAAATCACTTCTGGAGCTGCATATCCAAAAGAACCTGCGCTAGAATGAAGTTTCTCATTAGGCAGCTGCAACTTCTTTGCTATACCGAAATCTGCCAATACAATATTGGAGTCTGGCTCTTCAGTAAGGTACAAAACGTTTTCTGGCTTGATATCACGATGTACAATGTCTTGGTCGTGCAAATAGTCGATTGCCTCAAGCATCTGCACAATTACCATCAGAGCATCATGTTCAGTAAAGCGACCTTGTTGAACGATCCGTTCAAACAATTCTCCACCAGTAGCAAGCTGAGTGACAATGTAGAACTTATCACGAGACTCGAACCAGGCCCGGAACCCAACAATGTGAGGATGGTTAAGCAGCTGAAGGAGGTTCAACTCATCAATTACAAACTGCTCATTCCCTTTCAATGCTTTCTTCAAGATGATTTTCACGGCCACATCTTCTTGGGTGGCGGTGTCTCGAGCGTAGCGTACTATACCAAAAGATCCAGCACCCAACGTCCGACCAAAAGTGTAGTTTCCCTTGAGGTTATATGAGTCCGGTTGGCCGCTCAATTTGTTGATGAACTTCTTCAAGGTAGGTTTCGTTTCTGCCTCCATGACTGTGCGTTGACGCAGCGTACAGCTTTGGTGGGGGGTTGAGAAGTAAGTCTGTTATCGTCCCTGACCCCCTCCTGCATGTGATCCAGGCGAGGGTGGGTCATGGGAGAGGGTAATTATTGGTTTTGTGGTTTATTGTGTTTGTGGATTTGTACATTGTCTTGCATCATATCGCATAGCGTTACTTAAATAACGTGCATATGTAGAGTGGGGGGATGAGTTTTATTATGTGGACTTCTCACACTTTCCTGTTCTAGTGCATGCGTCCGCATGTTGGAGCATGGAGTTCGCCGTGCCTGTGGGTGGGCAAAGCGCGACCTGCAAGCAAGACCGTTTTGTGCACATAAACAGATAATATACAGAACTACGCTGTTCGTCCGTTACCCATTACCTCCGTGCCAAGGACCATCATCTACGATGCATGCACGAATGCGTGATGCACCAGTATAATAATTAAAAAAAAAGATAAATCACTGTTATCCTCGGTTGTTGTTACAACCCATGATGCAATGTCCCATTTTTGGTAATGTAGTGCATAAGTCCGTTGCAACCAATGGTATATGACAGATCAACGTGTATAGAAACGTAATGGAACATCAAATATGTTTCACCCATATTATCAGCCGTTGCAATTTTGTGCTAGCCCATGTTACATTCATCAGCTTTGGTTCCTACATTATGGCTTTGTATGCACTGTCATGCAGTGCCGATCCGCTTCCGCACAGTTACAACACGCTGGTACGGTATGTTCTTATGTCGGCAAACCCGCGCACCATTACTAATGTTGGCGACGGAACAGTCTGGTTGTGAGTAGATGTTCGCTTGGGTTATTGGCCCTGTTTCATCCGGTTATGCTGGAAGTTCCTGAATAAACAAATATGACGGATTTATGACGTAGTAATGCATTATTCAACGCATTTATCTGGAGTAAACGTAAACGAGGCTTAGCTGCTGTTTTTAGACACTGTGCCTGTACCGGCACCATACGTCACTCTGTGGAACTGAGAAATATTTCCTATGCACGATACTAGCCACTAAGAGGTTGTGTGAATTTGTGGCCTGACTATCTTCACGAACCCATTTTTAGTATGTTTTTGTTTCACACTTTGGAATGAAGGCTGTGGATCTAATTTTATTTTTTTTCTTTTCCTCACCTCTGTGGCAACTATTGCCAAGGTGAAAGTCGCACTCACTTTTTCACCACGACATCTCATTTGAAGAAACTCCAGTTCACACAGGATTGGAAAAAAGTGCCCAAATCATAATTTTCACACTGTCTATGCTATTTGTAAACTCTAGGAGGTCCAGATCTGGATCAGGACCAACTTTCGCTTTCCGCAGGAAAATGAGACGACGATCAGGAACCAGTCACTGTGCACCCTCAGGCATCGCTGTTTTAAGTCCTTTACAGAGAGACGAAAATATGTTTTGAAAAAAGCTGCATTATTCGGACGTACGTCGGGTGTACCGTACTGGAGTGCATCGACTATTTGTGTGTGAGAAGACTATGTTCCGATGAGATGATGAGGCGGAGTAGGCATTTAGAGTTCTAGACTTTCAACGTTCTATCGATCTGTAGATCAGTAGTGCTGTAGTGCTATAGTTCTATAGTTTTATAGTTCCATGTTCTATGACTATCATGTTCCGTGACTATTTTACAATTTCCGTTTGTACACACAATCTGCTGCTTCTCTACCGCAGCACATCTACTTCATCATATTCTGTTTGCGTACATTGTTTTCACTGAAACCGTACTTTGCTCAGAAAAGCGTTAAATGAATTCACTATGACTTCGATCTCATACCATTTTTTGGTGAGAAAGCCTTTCAGTATCAGTCAAGGAAAGCGACTATGTTCCGTCAGTATTCCTATATTCCTCCAGGAAATTATGCCTTTTGTAGATTTCCTTTACCAGATCACTCTAGTTGATATTTCCAATCAGATTCTCAACAGAGTCTCCCCTAAGAGTATACTTGCAAAGTGATGAAAGCACTGATGATATTAAAAGTACAAATGCCTTTTTTTTTTCACAGGATACTCAATGCACCTAAAATACGAGGTGAATGTCTTCATCTTTTCCTTTTATGGCACCTCAGCTGTCACAAATGTCTCGATTCTTTCAAAAGCACCGAGTTCTTACGTATTGAATCGATTTCTGTTCCTCTGAACAGAACCACTTTTACTTTGGAAACTCTGGACCTGCATTATCAGAAGTACATATTGTTTATTGCATATCATTCATTTTTCTAATTGGAGCTACTTGCCAATCAAATCAGCTAAGACTGCTTCCATCGACTAATCACCGCTGAAACATAGTCCCATATAGACATAATCATTCTTCATCAAATTTCAAAAACTTCAGTTTTCAACTCTTTTTATATCCGAACCTCATTAACCTCAGTTTACAGACACCGAATGTACCATGGATGATGACTCAGTGGATTAATTCTCCATAGAATCCACAGTCGAAATGACGGGCTGTGGTGACAAAATTGAATCACCTTGAAAAGACATTGAATGGTCTGAAGTGAGGTTTTCTACTCTTGTGACACAAATACGAAATACAGCTGTAAGCCTCTTCAATCCGGCTCTTAGAGTCCATTCTTTATTCGAGCAGTCTTTCATACTAACAGACTTGCCTATGTTGTATAAGGAAACATAAGAATCGTTTTCTAGTCAAATTATGATTTTGTAAAAGATCTCGAAGTCTTTAATGGGTTGACTCTCTATGTCTTGACTCAGACGGTCACTTTACTTCTACTGCTGGTACAAGCCTCAGGTTTGGGTGTAGTTGCCTATCTGTGTTTACTTTCAGTCTTAATTTTGACACTTTAACACTGACTAAAGAACGATTCTAAAGAAAGATTCTCGGTATTTTCCAGTGAATCATAGCTTCTACCTCATTTCGTGGTTGTGCATTTGCCCACTCATCGACTAATACTGGAGGGTGCTACATGGTCCTTCTACATACACAAAACACAAAATCAGAGTTACGATATTCGCAAATCAGCATACAAGTATTCCAATTTCCCATTTGTGACCACGCCTTTTCGGGATTTCTGTTCCGTTCCGCTTCGTCCATTACCTCTTCAATGGATCAGGCAAAATGCGCTATGGAGCACACGGTGCAGGACCGAGTGGCTGGACGACGTCTTATCACACCACAACCACCCCCGCAATGCAAATGCACCACGCACGTAGCTGCAAGCGGCAAAACGCATGTAATTCAGAAAATTTTCTATTGTATTTGACATGTACATATTGCAAACACATTACATGCTCAAGTTGCAAATTGGTGCGTTATGCAAAATCGGAATCGGTTTTCCTCTTCGGAATGCCCTGCCTAATCAGGACGCGATTTCGGGATTGCAGTCCCATTTCATCACCTATCGGCGGCTACCTGCAGGACAAACCGACAAGTATAAAGTGACCAGGTTCCATGTTTCCCCGATATACCACAATTTATGCTTAGAGCCCGTCAAACTGTAAGCACTCTCCTTCGTGCAAGACGTGCAGTGTCATCTGTCGCTGCCACATATTACCCTGCAGAGCCTGCAGCACCTAAATTGGTGACGGCAGAAGTGCCCGGCCCCAAGTCTGTGCAGATTAACGACGAATTGGGTAAAGTGTTTGACAACCGTGCATCCTATTTCGTCACTGACTACTACAATTCTGTTGGTAACTACATTTCTGATGCAGATGGAAACCAATTGTTGGATGTGTACTGTCAGATCTCGTCTATTGCGTTGGGTTACAACAACCCAGAACTTTTCAAAACTGCTCAATCCAAGGAAATGGCCAGTGCATTGATCAACAGACCTGCATTGGCATGCTTCCCACAGAAGGATTACGCACAGATTTTGGCCGAGGGAATCTTGGCTGCAGCTCCTCCAGGCACCAATAAGGTGTGGACTGCATTGTCGGGCTCCTGTGCTAACGAGACTGCGTTCAAAGCTGCATTCATGTACCAGGCTGCAGTGTTGAGAGGTTCTATGGACTTCACCGCTGAAGAATTGACATCTGTTATGGAAAACAAGGCTCCTGGTGCACCAGAAAGAGTGATTTTGTCTTTTGACAAGGGCTTCCACGGACGTCTTTTCGGTTCTTTGTCCACTACCCGTTCCAAGGCAATTCACAAGTTGGATATTCCTGCGTTCAACTGGCCTAAGGCACCTTTCCCAGCGTTGAAGTACCCATTGGACCAATATGCCAAGGAAAACGCCGATGAGGAAGAACGTTGTTTGGCAGCATTTGAGAAGATCGTCAAGTCTTACCCTCCAAACACCATTGCAGCCATTATTGTGGAGCCAGTGCAGTCCGAAGGTGGAGACAACCATGCGTCTGCAGCATTTTTCAACGGATTGCGTCAAATCACTTTGCAGAACGAAATCCTTATGATTGTGGATGAGGTGCAGACAGGTGTTGGAGCTTCTGGAAAGTTCTGGGCCCACGAGCACTGGAACTTGACTACTCCACCAGACATGGTGACATTTTCCAAGAAGTTCCAGGCTGCAGGCTTCTACTTCTCGAACCCTGACTTGCAGCCCAACCAGCCTTACAGACAGTTCAACACCTGGTGCGGTGACCCATCCAAGGCGCTTATTGCCAGAACCATCTACCAGGAGATCAAAAAGAACAACTTGGTGGAAAAGACTGCAGCTACTGGTGACTATTTGTATGGACAGTTGCAGAGCTTGTTTGAAAAACATAGCAAGAAGGTGTTCAACTTGCGTGGAGAGAAGTTTGGAACTTTTATTGCTTGGGACTTTGAGGATGCGTCTAAGAGAAATGCCTTCTTATTGAAGATGCGTGCTGCAGGTGTGAACATTGGAGGTTGCGGTGACCAATCGGTGAGATTGAGACCTACATTGGTATTTGAGGACAAGCATGCTGACTTATTGTTGGACGCGTTGGAGACGGTGTTGAAAAGTATGTAACATGTAATAGATAGCATTGATTAAATATCGGTATGCAAGCGCATGCACATGTGCATCCCAATGCAAATGCAAATGTATACGCACCTCACAAACCCAATTCACTTAAAGATTTACTTAATCAAGACGCATGCACGATTAAGCGGACATTTGACAATAGGAGAGCTCTGCGGGACATAGCTTTTGACGCCCAATGCACGCTTGACTGCAATTACCGGATTGCCCCGCGCTGTGTGCAGGCAAACACCGGATATTCGTGCATTCGTTTCAATTACCCCGGGTCTCACTACTTACCACTACTTACTACAACCCTTTACCTTCTCCTTCTCCTGTGTTGCGTTTTGCAAAGTCACGTGACACGCTTCGAGGGTTCTCTGCGTTGTTGGAGCAGGAAATGGAGTTCTAGAAAATGTTAGGTCGTCTATTTAAGCTGTCAACAGCTCCAAATTTAGGTTCACCGTCACAAAACCAACAACTACACTCTGCCGCCAATACTGCACCAAATACAACCACATATGATGACTCATACACAAGAGAGATCTTGTATGCATCACAATCACTATCTGCAAAGACCCCAGGACCAAATCCTAGGCGGTTCAGACTTGTAGTGTGCCAGGATGGAGGAAATCTTCGATCGAAACAGGTTTTGTTCGATCTGGCAGCAGAACTGGCGCCCGGACTGCCCGGAATGAGCCCCGGAGTGCCCGGGTCGCCTGTTTCTGCGTCGGCGCCGACAGAAGCTGCGTTTTTGGACAAGATGGCTGCTGTGTCGCTTTCTCGGACTCTGTCGTCCGCAAAACTCGCTGCTGGGCCCAAGAACATACTTCTGTCCAAACAGCTTTACAATGTCAACGACATAAACGACTATATGTTCGGTCGTGGCTTGCCTACCAACGAAAGTACATGTGCAACCAAAATCCACATTCTTCCGGTGGTCAACCTGGTGTACGGAGCATACCGGGCGGTTTTGGTGACTCGGTTGTTTCTGATTATCGACGAAAACAACTCATACACCGACTCTGTGAGTTGTGACCCGGAATGGCATCCGCAAGCGGCACTCCCGGTTAAAGATGCCTACTTCGGCCACTCCGGAGGCCCAGACAAGGATATGGGCGGACAAATGGCCGCCCGGTGGCTGTTCCATAGTCGATTTGCCCTCGGGATTGTAATTCCGCTTGAATCGCCCGACCAAACCGTGTCTGAAGTTCTTGGCAGCCACTGGGACGTGGTCAGCCAGTATCTTGTGATTCTTCTGAAAGTGGTGACCAAAAAACTCATTTTGGCACTCAAGTACTCTACAGTGAACCAAGTGTGTCCGTACATCACCAACCGGCGGATCCAGTTTCCTCCAAACATCTTAAGGGCTGATGCTGAGTTGGGCAACCAGTTGGGCAAGTTGGTCCGCTTGGTATACTTCAGTTCCAACGTTCCACGACTCATGAGCCTGAATCTGCTTATTCGGCACAGTATCAGTCATCCAGACTCGCGTTTCAAGGCACTACTACTCAGCTGGGCTTTGGAGGCAGTCAACTGGCTCGAATTCAAGGATGGGCGCACGTTCAAAGACAGGGATCTTTCAATGTCGAAGCAGACGCTCGCACGCACGTTTTTGGCCAATTTGCTAGCGCTTTTGGTGCCGCTCAAGCAACTGTTGGCTGTGAGTCCGGTGAGCCTCACCAACGGACACGAAGCGGGCCAAATGAACTCCCGAAACTGCGAAAAAGACACAGCGAACGCACATCGGGACGTCACACGTGTAGTGGTCATGACAGGCAACTCTGCTGTGGCGAAAAAGCTCATTTTCATCTTGAATGGTCTTATTCCTGATGCTGACCTCGTTTCCACCATGGAAACCCATAACTCCGACGACAGTTTGGAGTCAGAGTGTGCGGTGGACGATACAGATACAGAAACGCAACCCATTCCAATTGTGGCGCCGCCAAAGTTGCCGTTGGGTCCCCAGTCCGCTTCACACTCGCCTGAACACCCGGATTTCGCCGGTAGCAGTGCGGTGCCGCTCAGCAAGCCCATCCCGATCCGGAAAAACCCGCTTCCGGACTCTCCTGTCGAGTTGTCGTCGTCGGTGAGCTCCACGCGAGGCTGGGAGGTTCCTGTCAAGACTTCCACGAGTCTTTCGTTTTCGAGCGCCAAAAAACCATCTTTCACACGGGAAACTCAGGCGCAGCAGATACCAACGGTCGGCCGCTCGTCGGTGTCGAACTTGTCTATGGCGTACCTCTCGTCGTCGTTGAATTCGTCGCTCTCTTCCAGCGCATCTAACTATTCACTTTCCAAGCTTGGTGGCAGCTTTGTGGACAAGTGGAAACACTCTTTTGGTCACCCACAACCGCAGGAAAGTCTTGATATGGGCCCAGACTACCTCGGCAAAAGACCACAGGTGCTATCGCTTCGAACACCCTCGCCTGCGCTCGACCTGGACGAACCGCTCTGGGAAACGGGTGTAGACGCTCTGCTGCCACCAAGACTGAGAATCTCACGAACGCAGTCGATGCTAGACCTCTACCAGCACGGGATCCGGCGTCCGAACGGTGTAACGGCGGTGAGTGTTCAACGGACCATGTCGTCCGTATACGTTCCACTTCACGGAGAAAATGGCCCGCCTACTTCGGAGTCCAACTCCGGTGCCATCAAACGCAAGTGTGGTGCTATCATGCAAGCGCACGTCGAAGCGACGCCCGTTTCGGGCCTGGTTGTGGCCGTAGATCCCGTGATGCATGCGTCCTCGTCGGTCTTGGACCAGTCGACTCTCACGTCTCAGAAACACCTCACAGAACAAACCAGAATTTCCAGAAGATGCGTTTTGCCGCCAACAGTCGCGTTTGTGGAGGAGTTCCGCCCCGAATATGCCATACAGTCGTGTCCCGTGAGCAGCAAGCTCGAGCCACATGTGATGAACGCCATGAAGAACGACTTGCTCTTTTTCCAGAACAACTGCGGCTACGAGCGTGTCACATCACGCACGGTGTTCATCAGTTTGCGTGCACGTGAGATCAAACTAATAGAGATGAAGGTAGGCCACGATCGCTCCGTCAGTGCTACTCCTACACCTTCCACCTCGCCTGGATCATTTATGGATGCTCTGGAACGTCGCAGCAGCTACACTACGGTGATAAGGAAGATATTTACTCCAAAGAGTGTTTCGGGAAACAGGGAGGAGATCCTCTGGGTAGCGGAGCAGTTGGAAAAGTTGATCTCAGTGGTGACCAGTGTTAATAACGGAGGAGCGGTAACCACCCCACAGGAAAAGGAGCAGTACAACCGAGTTTTGTTCCAGACGGTGCTGGAGCTTCTTCTCTGATGATTTTTGAGCAATTTGGCGAGGAAACTGTTCCATGTTTTAGGACAGAATATGGAGATTCCATGGGCGACAGATCAGGGAAGATGTGCGTAATTTATAGAAAGAAAGCTAAGTATTGGTGTTATTACCATTCTCGTTAACATTCTCATTCACATTCATGTAATTCTTGTAATTCTTGTAATTCCTGTAATTCTTGTAATTCTTGTAATTCTTGTAATTCTTGTAATTCTTGTGATTCTTGACATTCTTAATTTCTTTTCCTACTTTTATATTCCCTTCAGCTTCTTCAAATTCTTCACATTACTCACAACTTTTCGATATTCCAACTTTCCCTTTCCTTCTCTCACTCTTTCCTCTTCTCCTACTTTATTGTTTTGCCCAGTGCGAAACACTTACAACACCCAAAACACAAAACACAAAATACAAAACACACACACCAATTGAAATCACGAAATAAACCAAAAAAAGCTTTTCAGATACCAAGCAACACAAACATAAAAAGAAAATTTTCACATCTTGCAAAATTGTAGTGATTCCCAGTATTCCAACATTTCGGGGTCTTCCTGCAGGAACAACAAAAATCACCACTAACTACCATTCTTCTGGTGGAGTCCACACTCACGTCTCGTTCGAAACATCTCGAACTTACTGCTACAGAAACACACCGAGCACGTGAAGCGACGCACGTGCAGCCACCAGAGCGGATACCAAATAACAATTAACCGTTAAGCGACTGTCAAACTACAAAACCATTACAAATCCCAAAACTGTGCGATCCACCATGTCTAAGGAGAGTACACCGGTTCTATTTGTGGACGCCCCTACGCGGACAAACGAGGCAAAACAGACGTTCACGGAGATTGTCGAATGCAGCTACCTTAATCGGCATTTAGGAGATTCAGGCCAAAAGGAAACAATGACGTGTGATTGTGTGGAGGACTGGCACGAGGTGGACGGTAACATGGCGTGCGGGGAAGACCTGAGCTGTATCAACAGATTGACGTCTGTGGAGTGCAATAATCGTAGTTGTACGTGTGGAAGAGACTGTCAAAACCAGCGGTTCCAGAAGCGGCAATATGCGTCTGTTCGAGTGATCCAAACAGAGAAAAAGGGGTACGGGCTTGTTGCAGCGTCCGATATCCTTGAAAATCTGTTTGTATACGAATATGTGGGTGAGGTTATAGACGAGAAAACGTTCCGTGCCCGAATGGTCGACTACGACCGGCGGAATCTCCGCCATTTCTACTTCATGATGCTTGCGAAAGATGCCTTTATTGATGCTACCGAAAAGGGCTCGCTTGCGCGGTTCTGCAACCATCTGTGTCTGCCCAATGCGTACGTAGACAAGTGGGTGGTTGGAGACAAGCTTCGGATGGGAATCTTTGCGAAAAGACGGATTCTGTGCGGCGAAGAAATCACTTTCGACTACAACGTGGACAGATACGGTGCACAAAGCCAGCAGTGCCACTGCGGTGAGAGTAACTGCATGGGATGGATCGGAGGAAAGACCCAGACCGACGCGGCGCTTCTTCTTCCGGACGGAATCTCCGAGGCGCTAGGTGCTACCAGGCAACAGGAGCGGTCGTGGATGAAGCAGTACCGGGCGAAAAATCAGGCTCGGAAAGGAAAGAGGGAGAGTAGTCATGATTTGGAAAGTGAAGCAGATTCGGAAGATTCTACCGCCACAGCGTTTGTCAAGTCGTTGCACGTGACTGCGCTCAGCGACGGCGACGTGGCGCGTGCCATGAGTGCATTGATGAAAGTGGACGACCGTGTGGTTGTGTCTAAGCTCATTGAACGGTTGTACTTGACAGAAGACCCAAAAATCCATGCGCAAGTGGTGAAACTTCACGGCTACAAAACGCTCTCGAAAGTGTTGAAGCAGCACCGTGAGGATGACACATTGACGTTCCGTGTGCTTCTGGTATTGCAGCGGTGGCCGTCCATGACTCGAAACAAGATCGAGCTGTCGCAGATCGAAGACGAGGTGCGTGCCATTGCCGAAACTCTGCCTCACGAGCGCACCACCGCGCTAGCGGCTCAATTGATTGCCGAATGGGGCCAGTTGGAGATGGCGTACCGGATTCCGAAAACTCGCGACGGGAAGCTGATGTCGCCGCTCCTCGGCCGGTCCGGCCGGTCCGAGCTGCCGGAGGATACCGGGATCAACATCGACGACGGTGACTCGCTTCCGGAAGGCTGGCAGAAAGCGCTCGACACAAGCACAAATACGGTGTACTACTACCATACTGGGCTTGGAATTTCCAAATGGGAGAAGCCCACGGCGGAGATTCCGCGCGGGCCTAAAGAGACCAAGGCACAGAAACCCGCCAAGTCCACCAAGGCGCCGAAAGCAGCGAAAAACGCCGCCAAACCCAAGCAGGCCAAGCGCCGCGACGACTTGGCGCTTTTGGAGGAGCAGAGACTCCAGCAAGCCAAAGAAGAACAGTTCCGTGAAGTCCAGGACAAGCAGAAACTTCTTCAGGAGCTCATAGTGGAGTCGCAGCGCGCGGAGGAGGAAAAGCGCCGGGCTGCCGAGCAGGCGAAGGCTGAGCGGATGGAAAAGCACCGGGAGCGGCGCAGAAAGAAGGAGGCCGCGTTCGAGGCGCGGGCGCGGGCGCGGAGCAGCGAAGTATCTCCCGAAGTGCTCTGGACGAAGGTGTTGGCACGGCATGTGCCCAATATGATCAAGAAGCACGAGGCAGAGATCGGACACGCCAACGTCAAGGGCTGTGCACGTGACGCGGTCAAGGCTGTTGCTGCCAAGGAGGCACGGCACGGCATGCCTCCCACAGAGCTTGACTCGGCGAAGATCGCGAAGCTACGTGTGTTTTGCGACGGGTTCATGGAGAAGTTTTTGGAGAAGTTCCGGGCGAAGCGGGCGCGGCACCACGGCGCAAACGGAGCGAACGGAACAAGTGAAGCAACTGGAACAAATGGGGCGTCGAATAGAGCGGAGGGTGACGTTGAAAGCTGACCGAGAGAAAATGGAAGAGAGGGAGAGAAAAGACAGGTTAAGTGAAAAGTGGAAGGAGAAAGAAGCGGTTGGCTGAAAAACTAATACAGAAAAAGAGATGGAGAGAGCGGAGAATTGCGGTATTAGATGAAGAGTGAGCGAGAATGTGCAATTGACTGCCTGCTGATGTTTGATCGTGGGCCGACAGTGCGTGATATTGGTTGATGATCGTTATACTGATTGATAGTCTGAGAAAGTTCAGCGGCGTTTTTGACGTTTTTGACGTTTTTCGGTATCAACGGTATCAACAGTGCTTACGGCTTTCGACGGTGATTGCTGTTCAATAGTGTGCGTGACTGACAGTAGCTGAAGACTGCTTAGTGGTGATGTTTTGAAATCTTCAAAATTTAAAAGTGGTGAGATGTCTGACTTGACGATAACTTGTTTGCCGCTGCTGCTTGTATCTAAACGTGGCTGTACTTGACGTTGTGTGAAAAAATCCGACAGATTGTTTGCTCAAGGTGTACATAATAACTGAGAGTGTTATTATATCGGCTGGCAGAGCCTGAAAATTTTTGTCAATACCCGATATGCCGTTCACTGATCTGAAATTGCCATTTACCTTAACACAAATCGTCATTCAGTCACTGACTGCAATGCATTTAGCACTGTTTCACCGTTTCCATGGCATTCGGCCCTGACAGTGTTTGATGTCATATTATTTAAATTTCATTCAAAAAGCATTGACACGGCTGTCGTAACATGACAATTTTGATCCACAAATGGTGCCATTGGGCAATGCTGAACTCACATATAGCAGTTTCCGGTGGGTGTAATAGGTGGATGGAGTGGCATAGAAGAAAAATGATAGAGCAGTTGAGTTGTGTGATGTAAAAGGCAGAGCGCTGACGGTCAAAACTCATGATATCTGAATAAGAACCAGAACGAATCTGTGTTTTGGTCTAAGGAGACATAACAGCGTTACATGAATTGACTCTATCGTTTATAGCAATAATAATAATATGCCACTCAGTGGCGGCCGGGCTCGTCGCAGTGGCAGAGCAGCAACCACGACAGAAGCCAAATGAACCTCCTCAGCGTCTGTTGTCAGGACCATTTTGTTTAATAATCGTCTTTTGGTCCTCTCGCAACGGCCCTCATCGTCTCTCAGCAGTCGGTACCTATCTTTCAACAACAGATCTTCACCTTAACAGTTCTCCAACAACAATGGCAAGTTCTCAATACTTTCACTGCCAAAAAGAATCTGGTACGTGGCCTCGAACAACGGGAACTCCGCGGTCTTGCCCACGCTCTTCAACAATTCGTGCACTTCGCGCGCAGTGATAATACCTTGCGACGACTGCCCGTTCAACAACTTCTTCTCGGCGGTCTCAGCGTCCTCGCCTGTCTCGGCCATATAACGACCCACCTTGACGTTACGCCCACCCGCGCACGTGGTGATCAAGTCCGCTACTCCTGCACTCTCCTTGGTGAAGGTGGACTGCTTCAGTTCTGGGAAAAACATCTGCGAGAACTTGATGATCTCCAACAACCCCGTGCGCATGATGGCAGCCTTGGCGTTGTCGCCCCAGCCCAAGCCCTCCACAAAGCCCACTGCCAACGCGACAATGTTCTTCAACGCGCCAGCAATCGATACGCCCGCCACGTCGTCCACCACATTCACGTGGAAGTACGGCCGGTGGAATGCGGCCTTCAACACAAAGTGGTCAATGTCCTCACCTGGGCCACGGAAATCGTCTGGGATCTTGTACGCGACCGTAGTCTCGGACCAGTTGCCGCGAGCAATCTCTGGAGCCAAGTTTGCACCCGAAAGCGCACCACAGGCCACGCCCAACTGCTCGGTGATCACACTGCTGAGCAATTTGACACCCTTCTCATTAACTTCCAAGCCCTTAAGGCACGAAATGGCACGGCAGTGAGGTTTGACGTGCCCACGCAACTGCTTGCAGATACGAGGCAAGAACTGGTGAGGCAAGTTGAACACCAACAAGTCCGCATCCAGCGCAACCTCCAAGATGTTGGGGTTGGCGCGCAAGTTACGGGGAAGCTTGACGCCCGGGAGGTACCGCACGTTCTCGTGGTCCTGGTTGATGATGTCGGTCAAGTTGCGCCCGTCCACCTTCTCCTCGAACACCCACATCAGAACGTGGTGACGAAAAAGATGAGGACGCGACAAGCAGTTCTCAGCCAAGATCTTGGCAACCGTGGTGCCCCAATTGCCGGATCCGATCACGGCAATACGAAAGGGGTGCAGTGGTTTCAACAGGCGAGATGCCACCGCGTCAGCGCCGGGTGCCACAATCTGGGCAATTTGCTGCAATCTTTCAAGAGCAGGCGACATTCTGCAGGCGTCGGAGATGTAGTTGCGCTGCGGGGAGATGTTCTCAATTGCAGTTGCAGTTGCAGTTGCACTTGATGGAGATGGAGTACCTGTCTGCAGGTCGTTTGCAGTCTTCTTGATAGCCGCTATTAGGAGACTATCAATCCACCTTTGTTAAGTCAGCAGATTACTGTTTGATAGAACGATAGCTGCTGGCAAATCTGCAGTATCTCTGATATTGCAAAGTTGATTATGTTGCAATTGACTTGGAATGTCCTTCGAGGTTGCAGTTGCTGTGTCTAGCACTACTATAGTTGCTTCCTTATTTGTGGTTGCAATATTAGCAGTAGATGCAACTTTGATCGAATTCTTGCCACACTTTTGTGTTCGGATTACCCGTTTTGTCGATTAACTCCGTGTTTGTGGCCTTTTTTTGTTCAGTAGCAAAGGTGTACAAACAAAAAGTGGTAACAGTTGGGACTGCGTGGATAGCCCAATCTTTATATTTCGCACACAAATGCGCATTGCCTAACCGAGGCTAGGTTGTTCCGTGCACAGGACAATTACCATTTGCCCGATACTAACACTTTACCTATTCTGATACTCTGAATAGGGGGAAACCCAACATCACACGAGGACCATGTTGGGAGGCTTGCTATCTACAGGACCCACCTTAAAGCCGGTGAGGAGACTCAGCTTGAATAAAATTTGGGGTAATTGGGGAGGTACGGGTGTACATATTTTGAGATGTACGGGTGCGAGGGGCTCAAAAAATTTTCGACTTCACGATCACATGGGATGGATTGCGCAGGACAAGGCACAAAACACATGACAGAGAAAACGCAAGTCAGAGAAAACACATGACAAAGAGAAAAAATCATGACAGGAGATGGTTATATGCAGATATCCAGATCACAAGACGATAAAGTTTGAGAGAGTGGATGATCGAAAATAATTGGATGAGGAAAAATAGGAGGAATGCTAAGAGGGACAAAGAGAAGGAGACAAAAGAGAAAGACTAGGAAGGAAAAACTATAACGAAACCCACAGAAATGAAAAATGAAAAAGGGGAGAAGAAAACAAATCACTAGACCAATTGCTGTTTTTGCTGGCTACTATTGTGTGTCTTCTGTTTGTCTATTCTTTGCAAGCATTCGCACTATTCCTATTGATCCCTATTGAGAGCTGTTCGGACAAAAATGCGACATTTATGATTTTGAATTGCTGGCCAATTACTTGCAGAAGTGGGGTCGGTTTTGTGGTTTGTCGTTTATTAGTGTATATCAGTCGTCCCTCGGGTGCCTTATCGCCTATCGGTATGACGGAAAAATTAGTGCACCATGCAGGATATCGACTGTCCATATCTGAAAGAACAGACAATCGTATTTGTGTTTTCGAATTTGAAATTTGAAGAAGAGAATAGGGGAAAATGGAGACGAGGAGAACTTTGAAAAATTGTTCGGAACCTAGAAACGCCGATGAAGGTTACCTTATTGAAAGGAGATTCGGGGAATTGATACAATGCAGTCGAGATATAGTGCTAAAAGTTCAGAGAACAACATGGAAAGGTCAGAAAGTTGGTCATTCAGTGATTTTTGAATCCACAGGCTGACTAAATTTTCAAGCTTTAGAAAGAATATGGAATGAAAAGAGAGTGTTCACCAGAGATTTCAGGTTTTACCATCTTCTGCTTTTCAAACTGGAAAGACTTGGGATTTTTGGTGACAATTGATTCCGAGAGTTGTCAGACAATATATCTGCAAAGAATTTCAATTGCCTTAAATCCTACTGCAGTGTTGTGTGATGCTTTTTCGATTTACCATATAGTGGAAGAACACATCTCAACATATCACCAGAGAGTCAGCTGATATGAGTCCGGCGTGAGAATCTTTCACATAGAGAACAAGAGGGTAAACGCGTCTTGAAATGGCCAAGCGTGGTAAGAAAGAACCACTATCGACAAATTTTCAGTTCTACTCCACTCGAGATTGTCATTACAAGCATACTCAAGTTGAAGAAAAGGGATATTTACATCATATCACATTCTTTAACTCTAGTGTGTTTTCAGAAAGTAGCTGAAAACACAATGTTGCACCATGTTACGTTGTCACAGGCCTTGCTACTGGTTGCATATGCATCCAGAGTGAGATAGTACCAAGTCGATTTCATTAAGTACGAGTCACAATAAAAATACAAAGCTCTGAAAACTTCCCCTAATTCGGGTCACATCTTTACTGACTTACCGTCACAGTCAATGGCTTCCAAATCTGTCTCCTAATCGAATATCCTGCATAACAAGATACACTTCCCCAACATTTACAAACATTTGGAGGGAAAAAACCGTTCGGACGCCCTCGGAAAGAACCATTAAAAAATTCTGTATTAGGCAATTGACTGAAATGCCCCGCAGTATTGTCTATTCAAATGATGACACAAAAACATGACACTTACTAGCCAGGTACGGCACATAGCACACATCATGAGCATTATTGCCTGAGCATTATCGTTGTCAAGACTCCTGTCGAAATAATCACGTGATATAATAGCACCATATCACTACTTCCGGTAGTCTTGAGCGGTGGTGTGTTGCCTTCATTAGCGAATATGCACTGTGTGGTGAGATGTTTGCAGATCATAAACAGTGGCACCATAAGTCGCGAAGCGTGCACATAACCAGCCGAAAGCAGCACTAGTCAATATTATGAAGCGTGCATACGTTCATATTTGCGACTCTGAATCACAAAACCAAAATGTGTTTATTTTCAATTAAGGCTATCTAAGCAGCATGAGCGAACAATATTCAGGTTCAGAAAAAGAAAAAAAAATGTGAAGAGAAGTGATTGTGTGAATGGAGTACCGATATCATTATACAATCAGAATATCCAAAGAGAGCCGGAATAATGAATGGTGGAAGAGTAAATTAGTTGTTTATTTGGATTGACTGTGACTACCAGATTCGGATATGTTCATGGTCGTAGATTCAAAACTCAGAACTCTCGGAATTCGAAAAAAATCACAAACGACGCCAGAACAGACGGAAAGCCACGTAATTGAGAATGGATCTTCAAATTGACCCAATGGCAGAGATATCTCAGCGTGGACAGAACCCAATGTAATTCCCAATGAGCCAGGCGGCCTGTCTTCATGCGAATTGTCTATGAGAGGCAATCTGTCCACAACCGAGTCCCAGACCATGGAAAAGTTCTTGAATATATTGATGTTGTAGGAGTCTGTGCCTTGACGATTTTTTTTTAGAAAAAAAAAAAACTTCTTGACGCCTGTTCTCCTATCCGAACAAGTTCCTCACTTGATCCTATGGTACACTTCTTTCGCAAGTCCTTTGAAGACAGAATTGAAACTTCATCGTCCCTCCGTATCTATATCTGGCAACACCCTCATCACCAGCCTGAAGATCCTCATGATCTTTCAAACTATTCATCTACCCCCGGCATCTGCGCCTGCCCGTCCCACCCGTTCTCCTTCAAGTACTGAAGGTTTTTGTGGTAGAGCTTCTTTTCAGCGTTTCGCTTGCAAGTCAAAGTACCCAAATGACGTTTCAACGCATCCTTGCGGGCAAATCCCTTACCGCACTGCGGGCAAATGTTGGCTGGGATGGTGAGATGCTGTTTTTCGTGCCGTTTGAGATCCAGCGACCGTCGGAACGACATCGAGCAGCTTGTGCATGGAAACTTGCGGTCCTGGCGGCGGTGCAGGCCAGAAGGGTCCAGGGCACCATCGGATGGCTCCGGGCTGACGTTATCTGACGGCAGCTTATTTAGGAGAAAGTTCCAGTCGGAATTATCTGAGCGTGCTGGGCTGTCGGCGCCGTTGAGGCCATCAGGTCCCACCAACCCTTGCGAGCTAGTGAAAATGTCGTTGCTCAAGTTCGGAAACACATTGTAGAAGTTCTGGATCATGAGTTGTCCATTCGCATTGGTGCGGATGTTTTCCAGACGCTTGATTGGGTTGCCATGTGGCGACAGCGCGTACTGAAGTCGCCGGAGAAGATCCTGGATGGTCGGATCCACCATTAGGTTGGACTCCTTGGATGTTGCCACAAGTGCATCATGTGCCAATCGAAGGAAATGTGCGTCTTCATCAGACTCACCGTCGGTGGAGGTGTTTAATGGCTGTCTGCGGTGATTGTCCGCGTGCCTCTCCCGACTTCGTCCACTATGACCTTCATCATGTTCTAAATCGGCACTCAGATTGTTCTGGGTTATTGTGTGCCGTCGGAGATCGGCCCGCTCTCCTTTGCCAGCCTGCTGGTCAGAACGGGTATAACTGACGTTTTGCTCAATTACCACCGGCAGATTGCGCTGTATAAATGGATACGACGGCAGTCGAGCGGCGCGTGGAGGCGAGTCGCCCCCAAAAGCAGAGAAATTCATGCTCTAGAACGGCAACACGGTGGCGTTTCGAGGGAAATCCAGACCTTGAGAGCCTGAGCGAAGAGTCAAGACGTAGCAATGAAACAAGCTAATGCAACGCAAATCAAAGGCCTTGCGCCAATGTAAACCAAAAAAGAAGAAAATTTCCTAGCACTCAATCAATTATTGATCAAATTTGGATGGTGTTGGAGTGCTTTATACACGTACAATGACCCCAAAGTGTGGCGCTTCCACGGCCAATGGCGTGCACAGAAGCCGGAAGCTTGAAGTTGATAGAACTTTGCAGCTTGCAGCTTGCAGATTGCAGCTTGCAGAAACAACTCAAAACGGCAAATATTCACCTTCTATACGTCACACGTTGACGTAGTAACGGCTGCAAAAGGCAAAATGCTGCAAATATGAAAAAGAGGGGGCTATGATGCTGCCTGTACTTGGGCGGCTAGTTCGTACACAAAAGCAACTTTCGTTTAATCTTTTCAAAAGAGTGTCAATGAGTTGGTGATGATGCCAGGTATCTAACGGCACGTGACATTTTGCAATCGTAGGTTGCAGGCGGCAAAGAAACCCGTACCCCAGAAAGAAGAGAAGTAGCAAAAAGTTTAGTCCGCGTAGAAGCCACACCTGATCACGTGCAGGATGGCATCGGTACTGCAGATACGCACATCTCCATCAATAAAGAGATACTACATCGATGCGAACCACAAGGAATTGGCAGGAAGTTGGAATTTGAAAATTGAGTAAATGTATTGCTAGTAACACTCTATACATTTTAGGATTGCTTCTTTCATCTTAAAGTTATGTTAGTGAATTGTTTTCTTGGTAAGTGTGGTTGGGCTCCCATTCCAATTGCCTGCAGTATATCACAAGGGTAATAAAGAAGAACGGCATTTGGGGCTTGAGATTGAATATTATTATTTTGGCTGGCAATTGATGCAATATGTGTGTATGTAGCCACTGATATTTGTAACTATAGCCGGGTTGTGTGTACAGAAAGCAGGGTGCTAATATGAGCCATCATTCCCCAATCTTTCACCATATGATGCCTTGTTTCGTTTCTAATTGTCAATAAAAAAAAAAAAAAAGGGAAGAACTCTAGGGACTACAATTGAGCAAGATAAAGTCCCATCTGAAATTAAATGTTTGTTTCCAATTGCAAGGAATCAACGAGACGGGACATATGCACTTACTTCGATACACACTTCCCAGTATCCCGATCCCCAAATTGAAATTGCAAATTATTCACTCGTAATACTCCCCTAATAAGGTGTATTCTGTACTCCACATAATTCGAAAATCTCTCGAAGTTCCATCTTCCCCTTCCCGAAGTGTGGCTGAGGGTCTACAATGAGCACGTAATCAAAATAGATTAGATTGGTCGAACGGCACTTTGGTACAGGCCAGGGTCCGCTGTGCATCCACAGTTGTTGAGTGTACTGGCATGAATAAGCGGGGAAGATAGTGGTATCTGGATTGTGTTTTTGTAAACCAAATTACTAAATTGTGGACATTTTGTGGGATATGGGGAGTCCACAGATGGTCCAAAGCAGAGCGCTAGGAGATAAGACAGTGCCGTAATTGAAAAAAAACAAAGTTACTAGCATCTTCGTTGGAGTATCAATTTACATACTTAGGTTTTCCTGGTATGGGTCGCTGGTGCACATGGGGCAAACTGGAGGAGGATCCCAATAGCCATGATTGAGTAGAAGAAAAGAGGAAAAGAAAAAAAAAAAGAAAGCTGCTTTGTTAAAAAGTCGTCCAAATACCTGGTCTCTCTTTATTTCACTGTGCCACTGAGATCAGACTCCTCCACTGTTCATACTTGGGCTTTCTGATATGATAGGGAGCACATACGGCCCAGACCGATGAGTGAAAGAAAAAGAGGAACAAAGACACAATTGGCTCACTTCTGAAAACACAATCACACCTTTTCATATCACAAATTCACTCTTGTTTGTGTATGCTGGGAATGACCAATAACACCAGATCTTCTCAACACCAGAGCTGTTCGTACTTGCAACATCGAAATCCACGGAACGAACTCGAATTATAAGAAAACACCAGTCATGCTTAATTTGGATAGCTGGACAATTTTCATTTTTCATTTTTCATTTTTCACTTTTCATTTTGATACTCTTTTCTCCTCCTCCAAACAATTCTGGTCCCTCTTCTATGGAGGTCCACTCCAGTATAGCCAAAACTGGTCTCGACAGAAATCCGCCAAAACCAGCCAGAGATTCCAAAATCCACAAACTCACTCAAATACCACGTGATTAATCATTCCAAATCGCACAACGCAAAAAGAAAGAGAATTCCGGCCTTTACATCGTCGTTGTCTAATTTCACATTACCTGCATATAACCCAAACTCCTACCTACACCTTCTCAACGTTACATTTACTACTCCCACTAATGCATACCGAACTTCCTGCGCGCCAAAAGTCACAGCGTCTAGTGAATAGACTCAAGGCCGACCAGCCGAACCAGTACTTCATGCAGTACCGCCTGCGTTCTGCTAACATTTCTCTGCCCACAGAACTCTTGCCAGGACTAAACGACATTCTGGATGCGTTCGAGGCACTCCCCATGGACTTGGTCAAGTATTTTACGCTACTTAAGGAGATCGATGCAAAATGTATCAACACCATACCTGTGATCAACCGGTCTGTTTCGTCGTACATTGACAAACTCCACGGGGAAGGCCATACGAAACAGGAGAAGGTAGAACAGCTTTCCCGGATCAAAAAACGCATTCACGATGTGATTCCGTGCCTAGAAGAAAAGATGCACGTGACGTCTGTGGCAGCCGACGTTTTGGCCAAGCATTTATACCGGTTGAACAACGACTACAAGGTGATTACTGCCAACAACGAAATCCCGGAGCTGGTGCGGATTGGATCGCTCAACCACCGCGCTATAGTGTTGGATCCTGCAGCGGCTAGCGACGCCACCAAGCTGACACAGCTGCAGCGCTCCGAGTCTCGCCGGGAGGCGTTGGCAGCCCGGAAGACAAATCGCGACGATGACGACGATAACGGCCGCCGCAGACGGCAGAAGGAGACACTGCCTTACGAGGGCAACCGCAAGCGTCGCCGCGATGACGAGAGACTGCTGGTTCCACCTCCAGGCGACCGGAAACGGCAGGCGAAGCCGAAGAAGGAGAGAGAAGACGATCTGGACCGGGCGCCGGGTCTGGAGCCTACGTACTGCTACTGTAACCAGGTTTCGTTCGGAGAGATGGTGGGATGTGACGGCGATACATGCAAGCGGGAGTGGTTCCATTTGCCATGTATTGGTTTCAAGAATCCACCTAAGGGCAAGTGGTACTGTGACGACTGTCTTGCGAAGATGAAGAAGGCGAAGCGGGTGTAAGGGAAGAAAGAAGAGGAAGAAAAAGAGAGAGACAATTGAGTGGCTGAAATGATTGGATTTTCTATGACAAATCGCTGATGCTTCAATAAGGTGAAGGAGATATATGAGTGTTTTCAGTTTTCAATTGAGGGTACTCTTCGGATTGGATTCTTTTGACAATATTCAGTTATTTTGTCTTCAGAATCAAATCGATTCTAGCACCAATCAGCTGATTGTTCGACATTCTACCATTTTCCCAATCACACTTTTCGCAATGGTGGACACGATAGGATATCTTCAGATTTTTCAATTACCCTGGATGTCTCTTCCACTCCGATTGATCGATTTGCGGATTTCTCAACTTTTCGATCATGATCTCGATTAATGTCGAACCGTCTGAGTTCTTTTATTTCCTGTTGTTACCTCCCGTTCAAGGCTTATTTTGAATCTCTTTTTGTTTCGTTCTTGCCGTGCACGATCTTTCAACTGAATCTGCTCCTCTTGATGCGCCATTCGGAGCCTGTTTGTCTCGCATCCAGGTGAATGCTGGAGCCGCATCCAATAACTTGAAGACGGATTCTGTGTGATCTGAGTTCTTTTGTGTCACATTGGAAATATGAGAGAGCGAAACTCTTACGGTTGCACAAATGTGAAGTGGAGAGGTATCAGAACTGTTGAGGACTTCACTCTTCTGTAAGTCTCTAACAGCAGAATGGTTCTAAATATGCATAATGGAATATTGTAATTGTAAATGCAATTGTATCATAATGGTTAAAGAATTCGGAATCAACACCTTACAAGTACATGTCTGTATGCTATGAATTGGACCCTTCAAGTTCCACTTGAAACACCCACTATAACTGCCGGTCGAGGAAGATGCAATTGGTCAATATTTTAGATAAACTTTGACTATAATTTGCCATGTATAACCTCTGTTAATGAAATTCAGATGAAAGGGGTAGACTCGGAATCGTGTCTCGGACATCCGATAAACACCGAGAACGGAGATAAACAACTGATGTAATGCTAGGCTAGCCCGATAATCTCAAACACAAAACCTCTTTTGAGTGGCTTTCAATTTCCATCCTGAAACCTGTCACGTAATTCAAAATGAACTCCTGGCTCATTTATGTCATAGAGAAGACATCAACAGTCGTGCATGTAGGGGTGCGGATGGATCAATTTAATCTCCGTTTTTGTGTCTGTTATTGTCTGTGTATAACTTCCGATTTATCTCCGTATGGAAGCGAATAGCACTGATAGAGTCCATAAGCGGGATAAAGAGCGCGGATTGGATTTGTCTAAATTTCCGCTTGAATTTGATGTCCGAAAAAAATAGAATTGGTCTTTGTGGCGACAAGCGAAGCTTCCGAAGTCAAGGTTTTGGCATTTGCAAACTTGTAGAGGTTAAGAAAAAAAAAAAAAAGGAACTCAATTATTTGCTTGCATCAGGAGTCATTAACGCGAGACGGAAAAACCCCTGACAAGGTTTTGAGGCTTCCTGCTAGCTCCGTATGGATTACAAAGCGGATGCGGCGATACGGCGTTAAGACGGCGTTAGAAGGCTGTAGCCGCTCCATGCACGATTGACAGCCTCTGGAGCATATACAGGTGAGATAGAGATGTATTATGTGCAGAACCTAGAGTGAAAAGGAGACGGTCATTAAGACGCCAGTTCAATGTTTTAGATTTTCTTGGAAGTTCTGATAGATCAGAAATGGCTCAATTAGTACATAGAAGAAGATTCGCTTTTTTCCCACTTCTGGGAGAGCTAAGCAATAGGATATGGACATGAGTGATTATTTAAGAGTCAGAGAGTTACCTGCAGTACACGATAAACATCTTGACAAATTTAAATTTGTAGAACGCTTTACTCAGCATTTTGCTAGGCAGTATGGTCTTAAAAGTAGCTTAATAGACTCCGAAGGTGAACCTTATCAGGGCATTCTTTCTAGTATTAGCAAATCGGGCTTATATTCGTTTTAATAGAAGAAGGTTATGGAAATGTGTCTTGAGACAACCGGAGATACATATGCAGGTGTCACAAAAATAGGAATAACGTCCAAATGACACAGAAAAACAGCAGAAGGGCCAGAAAAAAGTTGGCGGAACTCGGTGGGGATATAGAAGTGATGTACGGTACCAAGATATTCTATTTTTGACAGCTAGATGCGTCAATTTGACTTTGAAGTACGTGAATAAATGCGGGAAATCCTAACCGCCGCGCGGCGATGGCGTTTATGACGTGCAGGCCGAACATATGGCGCTGACCTCGTACATATATAAGAGGGGACACCCAGGCTGATTTCCCATTCTTCACAAATTTCCAATGGCTGACGCAAATTCACAACAGTCCAATCTGGAGCAGGCAATAGAGCCTGTGAAGCTGGAAAAGAAGTTCTTCGAGTCAGATGCCGGAGATGGAACCAAAAGAGAAGACCAATACCTTCACGGAAGAGACTTGTATCTATGTTTCTTGGCAGTGTTCTTCTGCTTGTTCTTGTTTTCGTTGGACCAGACCATTGTCGCAACTATCTTGAGTACTGTCGGTAACAAGTTCAATGCATTTAATAAGATCGGTTGGGTTTCATCTGGTTTCTTCATCTCCATGGCCGTATTGGTGGCTGTATGGGGAAAACTTGCTATTATTTTCGGCCGCAAATACACTATGATTGTTGCTGTCGTTTTATTTGAGGCAGGATCGTTGATGTGTGCTTTGGCAGACAATATGGACGTTTTGATTGGGGGAAGAGTATTGGCCGGTGTTGGAGGCGGAGGTATCCAGACATTGGTGTTTATCATCATAACTGAGGTTCTTCCCATCCACAAAAGACCTATGGGTATGGCTGCTGTGGCCAGTACGTTTGCCATTTCCTCTGTTCTTGGTCCTTTGATTGGAGGTGCATTCACCAGTAATGTTTCATGGAGATGGTGCTTCTACATCAACTTGCCCATTGGTGGCTTGGCGTTGGTCATGTTCACGTGGGCATTCAATCCTCCACGCCCCCAAGGAAATCTTGTGCAGAAGTTGAAGATGATCGACTACGCCGGAGTGCTTCTCTTGAGTGGAGGTCTTGTTGTTTTCCTTTTGGCGTTGACTTTCGGTGCCAGCGGACAGTATGCATGGAACTCCGCTGCAGTGATTGTCTGTTTTATCGTGGGAATTATCGTGACCATTTTGTTCTGGGCATGGAATGGCATTTACTCTAAGAACCCTATGATGCCATGGGCAGTGATCAAGATTCCTCAGACCACCGCTGCAGCTTTTGCTCTTTTCAACACTTTTGGCTACTTCATCTCCTCCATTTTGTATCTTGCCATTTACTTCCAGGTGATCCATGACGCCAGTGCGTGGAGATCTGGTGTGGACTTGTTGCCAGAGATTGTTTCGGTGGTGTTGAGTTCGATGATCAGTGCGGTTTTGGTGCGCAAAACCCGTTTTGTGAAACCATTTGCCGTTCTTGGTGGATGTATGGGCTTCATTGGATGCGGATTGCTCTGTTTGCTCACTGTGGACTCGCCTTCAGCACACAAAATCGGATTCTTGATTCCGCTCGGCATTGGTGTGGGTGTTCAGATGCAAGCTATCATTATTGGCGGTCAGATCACTGCCCCCAAGTTTGCAGGTGGAGTGATTCTCGCCACAAGTTGGATGAACTTCTTGCGTGCGTTTGGTGCTTCCCTTGCCGGAATCTTGGCCGATGCTGTGTACTCTGCAAGTTACACCAACCATGTCTCGGCTGCGTTGGCCCAGCAGCCTGAAGCGATCCAGGAGGAGCTCTCAAACTACGACTTGAGCTCGTTGATCAACTCTACTACTGCTCTTGCGAGCATGAGCACTTCTGCTCGTGCATTCATCAAAAGCCAAATCATGAACGCTATTCGTGACACTTTCTACATGAACTTGGGATTCGCTGCGTTGGCTATGATTGGCATTGCGTTTATGACCAACCACAGATTGCCTACTGGAGTGGCTCAGGAAAGAGACGAGGAGAAGAAGGAAGAGGGCGAGGAAAACAGCGATGATGCAGAAAACTCAATACTGGCTGCTGAAGACAACAGCTCGCCCAAACATAGTCATGAAGCTTCTGACTCGACCGAATCTGGTGCTGACTCTGCTGATCCAGGGACTACTGCAGATTAAGCGAGTTTTATGATCAAATGGGGAGTTTTGGGGGACTTACAGGTCTGTGATGTGGATGTACATAATCGATATGGAATGGGTGACGTGTCCCGTTTCTATTATGTTCCTTTGGTTTGGAATACGTGGCTCTGACACATTTTTAATTTTCCATGCAGCCTTACTTATTGGCCACATGCATGCGAGTGTTTGTGCATGAGAGCTTTCATGAATATATAAATATTACGACATTTCTTTGATTTTTGGAGTTGAGGCCGCAAAACAACTCGGCTTAACAGCTGACGCAAAGCAGGACGCATGATGTCACTGCAGGCGCAGTTGACGGGCTGGAACTCTTTGCGTACCTGCTGCATAGAGCATTCAGGGCCTCCATGTAGAACCGAGTAGAATTGAAAATGGACAATTTAGTTGGTAGAGCCGCAAATTGCGTCACGCAGCCCTGATTCGACATATTGATCCGTCAGGCAGTGTAGGAAAATAATAGCTACGAGACTGTACGCAACATGTATCCCGCCGTACCCTTTCTTAAGCGAAATTTGTTGAGACAGTTTGACGTGTTTGTGAACATCCCCAATCTGGAGAATTGAGATCCGAAAGTGGAAGAAAGCAAATTTCGGGTCTTGCAGCTGCTGCTTATTAATAGATATTGATCTCAAAACAACTCATATGCATAGCCGTACCGTCCACCTGTCATTATCAGCAGCGATGTCATACGCTATATACCGGAACAACATTGTTCTCTTCGATTTATGGGTATATCCGGCAACTTGAAGATTCCACTGGTAGTATTACAGGGTTAGATCAAATGGGAGAGGTTTCCAATTTATTTCGGTATATTCTGAGCCTCCAATGGCGCGTGTTTGTAGAGATTTATCTATTTCTGGAGCCATGAAAGTGAGTATTAGCGCTTCAGGTAATTCTGTCTTTCACGAAATATTTGTTTGAGTAGGAATTCACACTTTTTGCTCTTTTTTGCTCTTTTTGACTCACTGGAAATTTATGTCTGTTGGATTTTCGCCTACTAGGCCTAGACCTTGAAAGTTCGCGCGCTTACAAACAACAGGAGAGGATGCAAAAAATCCGGGCATTATTATTTCCATAAGCCATAAACAGTAATGGGGGGTTGCTTTTGTGTCAGTTCTGCTATTTCAACGACATTTGCCTAGACTTTTGAATAGTCTGTCGCGTGCCATTGGACGAAGGTGACAAGAATTTTTGACTAGTAGATAAGGAGTAGATAAGAGGTTGACAAGAAGCTAAGAACGAATTGGTGAGAGGGATTGAGGACAGTGAAGTAATACACAATCGCGATATTTCAATGGCGTGTGTCACAAAGTCAAATCTAGTAATTGACACTAGTTTCACCCATTCTATTCGTGTACTATCATTCTTCGTGGGATTTCTGTTGTTATCTGCACTTCCAGAGCAAGTGTTATCGCGGTAAGGCACGTTGCTCTCCTGTATACACACCCGATTGAAATCCAACAATAATCGCACCTCGGTAAGTTCCGTGAAACAATTATTGTCATATCCAACGGTATGCACATGCACAGCCCAAGGCATATTGAATGCGATGAGGTTGCATCCTGCACAGAGAACACATTGCATGAGGGCGCGTTCGACTATCGCACTTACAGAAAATACCCAAAAAATGGCGACAATGCTGCACTCACTGAATGCATGCCGACTTACCACCAATCAATCACATCCAAGTTTCCTGCAGAGATGCGCGGTTCCATCCTGGAATCAAATTCAATGTGTACACTTAAAACAGAATTGCAAGAGATAATGCTTAACTTTCATTAAAAAACTTTTCCTTATTGGGATATTTTACTCTCATACAAGGTTTCGCAAAAAACATTAAACTTTTATAATAGGCGTTGCGTGTCCCGTTCGCGCCCAGCTACGCATTGGGGCAGGACTCGAGACGGCGCCCTGGTTGCGAGCCCCGTGCGTCAATCCGACGCACCGCAACTGCACCGGGGAGAACCATCCGTGCACCACCGCCTCGCGTGCAGGAGGTGCACATCACCCAAGGCTCGGGCTGAAATTTCACTACCCCCAAATGTTGAAAGAATACAAGCTTGTCGTCGTTGGAGGCGGTGGTGTTGGTAAAAGTGCACTCACTATCCAGTTGATCCAGTCGCACTTTGTGGACGAATATGATCCAACCATTGAGGATTCGTATCGGAAGCAATGTACCGTTGACAATGAACAGGTAATGTTGGACATTTTGGATACTGCTGGCCAGGAAGAGTATCTGGCCATGCGTGAGCAGTATATGCGTACTGGAGAGGGATTCTTGCTTGTGTATGCCATTAACCTGAGAAACTCTTTGGATGAGTTACAAGTGTTCTATGAACAAATTCAACGAGTTAAGGATCTGGACAATGTACCAGTTTTGGTTGTTGGTAACAAATCTGATCTTGAAATTGAGAGACAAGTCAGCTTTGAGGAAGGTGCAGCGTTTGCAAAGCTGCTTGGGTGTCCATTTTTGGAGACTTCTGCCAAACAGCGCATCAATGTGGAAGAGGCCTTTTATGGATTGGTGCGTACTATAAACTCTATAGATGCGTCTCCCAATGCGGCAGAGACGCCCGCATCGCAGGATGCACCTGCAAAGAATGCAGAGACTTCTGCAGACAACGAGGTGACCGAACCACTGCAGGTTCCTCCACCAACTACTTCTGCAGCTGCAACTTCGCCACAGAAGGCAGCTGCGCAGAAGCGTACGCCGCAGAATGCGCCTGAAGCCAAAAGCAAGGGCGGATGCTGTGTTGTGATGTAGTGACGAATGTAAGAAGCAGGAGGCGATGTAGAGAAGGAATTGAAGGAAGAATGAGAAGAGGGGGTAATGAGAAAGAACGAGGGGATGGAATGATGTGGAAATGAATTGATTAGGAAATAGAAGATTTGAGGAGTAAATATATGAATTGAAGAACGAGGAAACGAGTTGATGTAGGTAGGATGAGTCGAAGAGGAGTAGTAAAGGAATTGGGAGCAATTGAGAGAAAGTAAGAGGAACTGAAAGGAATTGAGAAGGATTGATAAGAATTGAGAGCAATTGAGAAGAATCGAGAACAATTGAGAGGAACTGAGAGGAATTAAAGAGACAATCTCTCGCAGTTGAAAGGAAAGAGGGAACCAATTGAAGAAGTGGACGAGAAGTGATTGGAAGAGAAAACGAGAAGGACAAGAATCTCACGAGTCAAAGAAGCAACAACTGAAAGAGAAGTTGTAAGGAAGTTGAAACATCTCGGTTGTGAGTCTGACATCTTGTTTGGAATGCCAATGCCTTTGTGCCTTTCTTCCCTTCCTTGAATTTAGATGTGATTGTGCTTTATTGTAAAGCTTGTTACTACTTGTTCAGTCAGAATTCGGTCAATTGAACCTTAGTGAAAGGGTATACTTCTAATTGAGCATTTGTGATGGAGCTCTAGTCACTTGAGGGTTTGTTATGTGGCTAATCCAATTGATCATTCTCAACGGAACTTCGGTTGAAGGATATATCTACTTTCCCTAGAGCTCCCACAACTATTGACTTGCTATTGATTATTCTTTGTCAATTGGCTTGAAATATTCCTTTTGAGACACTTTTCTTTTCATTCACGATTATTGGAACCCAACTGACCAAGAACAATCAAGAGGAGCGATTGTTTTGGATTCAGTTAGAAAAGCTCACACTAGTAGGATGACTACTTTAATTCATAACATTGAATTTGAACCAAAATGCAAATTCAATTACAAACCCAATTGAAGTGTATCACCACAAGATCAGCTGTTAATGCACTGCAATCTATAGAACAGGTCTATATAGGGAAGGAGATGGCTCATGAACTAGATATACCATTGGATATGTAATGGAAGTGAGTGTAATAAGCTTTTAGGCCCCAAAGCTGGAATCAGTGATGTTCGTTTTTTTTTTTTGGGCGTCTTTCCATGACAAGTCATTACTGGGTAGTAAGAAGACGACTGTTCACACAAACACGAGTCCTGTCGAAATCCAAAGCAATAAATGCCGACAAAAACAGGTGTCTTCAACTCCCCAGTACATAGTTGTTGCTACACCGCATTACTCATATCAGCCTTGTTGTCCGTTTCCTCTAATTGATGAAATGGAACACTATGAAGTGCAAGATCAAACTCGCAAAGATGTACTCGCCAAGAGCACGTTCTGGCGACACAGCAGTCGCCTTCTGAGAACCGTACTGCAAACGCAAACTCACAGTCAACACAAACTGGCCCACGCACGAAATGAAACCTCCCAAGAATGCATTGAATGGAAAGTTGCCAATCAACAACACGTACACAAACTGCAACACACCCAAAAGCACCAAGAACACCAAGAACTGGTCGATCAACTTTGATCGTGGTGTCAACGACTTAATGTAATCAGCACGTGTAGATTCCACTGCAGAAACCACAGAAGATACTGTTTGAGAAAGCAGGCTCTTTTTGGTAGCTTTTTTCTGGTCCGTTTCGCTAGGAGTTTTAGACACTGCAGCTGCATGAGCCGCAGTTGCCTTTTTTATAGCTGCTTCCTTCTTTGGCATGGTACAAAAGGAGGATGTGACTATGTAAGTAGTAGTTGACGAGTGAACACGTCCAGTGTGCAGGTCTATTAGAGTATTGCAACGGGAAGCTGAACGAAGGAGGGGGAAGCGGGGCAGGGAATAGAAAATGAAGAGAATATTGGAGTTCGGAAGGAATTCGTAATTTGAAATTTTGATCTTTTTCTTTTTCGCAGGGAAATAGGAATCTGGTAAGAGCAAGTTCGCTGTGATACCACCTGAATGGCTCGAAAAAAAGAACAAAAGATAGAGAAGAAAAGAGAGGGATTTTGAGTTCAAAATTAAAATTTGTTCTACAATTGAAAGGTTTTTTTCTTTTGTAGATTGCTCAGCGTTGGTGTGGTTTGCTATGTCCAAAGCGGAAGAGCAATGGTAAAGAACGGTTGACTTATCGCAGTTACAAGCAGAAAATGGAAACTTGCTTCATTTCAGTCATTAAAAGAATTTCCAAATTTTTACTTTCGTTTCTTTGATTTTGTCACAAAGTCTCTTCGAATCAGATCTCGCAACTAAACAGAAGCTGCGATTGAACAGTTGTGATCAGGCAAGCAAAGAAGGCACAGTGAAGTACAAGAAGTAAACTAACAGTTCAATTCAATTTTCAAATATGTCCAAATCTTAGTTCGTGCAAAATCACACTAGTGGTCGTTCTCTCTTCCTTTCGCTTCGATTATCAGTCTTAGCACTTAGCCTTACAGGATTACCTTGATGTTCGTCAAATACTAAAAGAAAGTGATTTTGGTTTTCACAAACCCTCATTTCTCACTCAAAACTTTCCATTTTCAAAATCTTCATTTTCATAATCTATATGATCTCCGCTGTTCTGTTTGTCCTAATACACTGACTGCAGATTCAGCACTCCAGCAAATTGAAGTGTTTAGACTACTTTATCTTTACTGAAGTCTTCAGGCAAAACTGAAAGAGACTCATTTTCTGATTTTTTGATCCTCCGATTTGACTCATCTACAACGTGGAACACTGTTGTATGGCTACATGAACGGAAGAACACAGAGAAATCACACAAACACAAAATTGCCAATTTCAAGCAAATTAGTATCACTAACAAGCTTTTTGCCCCTTTAATTTCATGACTCATTTTCACATATTCCTCTCTGTCTATTATCTGCTGCAGATCACCACTGAACAGTCTCACATAGGCAACAGCAGACACACAGTTTTCCACCAACTAGAATGAAAAAAATCAAATTTCAGTCTGAATTTCGATTATCCCACTTTTCTAGAATTTCATTTTCCCTAACCTCCTTCCTTATCTCCCTCCATTTCCTTCTCTTCCTCCAGACCACGTGACCGCACTTCAACTACTACCACATGTCAAGAACACAGGCTGGGTCAATCGACCCCCTAGACACAAGGCCAAATTCTCACATCACAAAAGCGCCTTTTCTGCGGATAATTCCTCCGCTCAACTTTTGTCCCGTCGAAAAACAGCTTTATCGGTCCGGACAGCCGTCGCTCATCAACCAACAGTTTCTTCAGCAGTTGAACCTCAAAAACATCCTCTGGTTGGCCAGTGAGGAGCCCACGGAAGACTTCTTGGACTACTGCCTGGCCAGCAATATCAACATCGAGTTTGTGGGCATGATAAATGACTACAACTTCTCCAACATCAATCCGTGGGATTCGTTAGACGAACGGACCATCCAGAACGCGTTGGAGCTAATTTGCAACAAGGAGAACTATCCTCTTTTGGTCTGTTGTGGTATGGGGCGCCACAGAACAGGAGCAGTCATCGGATGCTTGCGCCGATTGCAGGGATGGAACTTGGCTAGTGTTTCGGAGGAATACCGCCGATTTGCCGGTGCACGTGGAGGCAGAATCTTGGTGGAGTTGCTTATAGAGAGTTTCGACGTGCTGACGGTGCAGGGCGACCCAGAAAAACTTCCAGACTTTCTTAAATGATGAGAGAAGAACGGGAGGTTTAAATGAGTGGTTTGTGGCAAAAAAGGGGACGATCAGAGTTTCTGAAAGGTTCTGAGTAGCTTGAATGGAAGTTTTCAGGCTACTTCTGGACTGAGTCTAGGCTATGTCACCTACTTTTTCAGTGTATCACCATACTCAATAAGAGAATGTGTGACAATGTGCTGGACCAGAGACTTGACATTTCGAAAGGAATTTCAAATTGTGTTCTTTTCATCCAGAAATTGAATGGTGAGTGTGCTTTCTGACTATATTCCTCCACGATCTGTTCTACAATGTTGTACAGTGTTGACTACAGATCTGAGTTCTGGTCTGCACTTTTCATCCATTCATTTTTCTTGACTGTATCAAGAACAACAGATATTGGAATACCGAGTCTCAAACAGAGAAATTGAAACAGAGAAATTGGCTAAATAAAAGATCAGTATCGATCTGCCAAGGATGGATACGCTCGATTCTGAAGTTGTACACAAATCTCTTAGATAAACACTCTTTTTCGAGAAGAGAAGATGACATAATGCACGGCGGTTAATGGAGAGGTACAAATCTCAGAACAGAGAGTTGGAAGAACCAGAACTGGTCACTTTGTTTTATCTGTGAAAGGTATAAACGCACTCCAAATGCCAGTCCACAAGTGGCAATTGCTACAGATACTGATTCTGAAGATTTTATTGAAAGTGGTCACCTGTTTTCAGACGGAGCATCGAAACATTCTGACATGTCATCGTTAAATAACTACTTTAGCGGCTGTATTCTGATAGTAACTCATCAAGAGCTTTCCTTAGGATGGTTAGAGGAAGTCAACTCGAGGATATCTGTTGAGCATTTGGCTTTTGAAAAATTCCTTGGAAATATCGTTAATGTGACTCGATTACAGAGCCAAGATTCCTTTTCCGGAATAGTGGTACTTTCAATTAACCTTGCCTGATCACGATCCAGTATTGGCAGTCACAGCATTGATATCTTGAGTGAGGTCTGAAAGAAGATTTTATCGTGTCACTTCTTTATCAAATTCTACACTTCCGACCTCCAAAGTCGATGGAAGTATTTCTGTGGCTTGAACGCATCTTATGCATATTCTGCGATTCTTCAGCATTGATGATACTACATTAAAAACTCCATAGCATACTTGATATAAAGAACAGTGGTAATATTTCGCTAATCACCGCAAACGCTTATAATTCTGCAATTTTGAAAATCCAGATTTAGAGCACCATCTGCTCTCGAAGATTTGAGCATGCAACGCAGTACGGGCAGACCTATAGACGACAGTACAAACCCAAAATTACAACAGAACTCTATATTTTCAATTTCAGTAGAACGAAAAATTCCATAAAATCATACGAATAAAATTCCCTGATCTCTGGCATTAGTGACTGCGAGTAATAACACGAATCTCGAATATCCACGGATGATCGATTTGAATGACTGGATCTTCGGAATTTCCTAATTAACACAAATGTCCACAAACACAAACTTAATCTCCATCATCCATGCATTTATTTTCAGAACAGTTCCAACTATTTTTTACGCCACTCACTATTACTCCACTCTGCTAATACTCACAATCTGCTACTTCTACTTTCACACATTCACCCAAAAGTTGGGTTTTCCATTTTTCACACTCCATCAATCATCCAGTTACACAAACACGTCCTCTGTAATTATAACAAAAAAACCCAATTCATTACACCCGGCCGCCATTTCCGCACTTCCCAATTCGCCATAATTGCTGCGATAATCCGACCCAGAGGCAAATGGGGACGCGCACCCGTACACCACGCGACCCTATCGCGAATTGTAGTGATCCCTATATCTACCACCATAGAGACTCCCCACATATCTGTTTCTGTGTCTGTTTCTGTGTCTGGGACTTCCTAAACTGGCCACAAATACTCTGCTCGATACTCCCGGACTGCACCCACCCGTCTGTCCTCTTTATCTTTTATTGAAATTTAAAAATGGGAACCTGTGTTAATGTCATCAAACTTGTGGGTTTCTCCCTGTTGGGATTGTTGTCTGCATCATTGACAATACAGTCATTCCGGACCATTCCGGATTTGATCACACGCTTGAACAACCAGGTGTCCATAACCGCTGCTTCCGCCACTGAAGTTGTAGATTCGGTGGTACGGACTTTAAGCGTCCTGAAGGTGCTGAACCTTTTGTTGGCGGCTGTTTCGTCCGGAATGTTCTACTTGGCCTACACGTACTCGCTGCCGCTGGAAAAGCACCCGTACCTCGTCTACTCGGGCTTGGGTGCTCCTTTGGCGCTTGTATCCTTGTATTGGAAGGGCGGCAAAGCTGATTGCAGCATCCACAAACGGGCGGTGTCTGCACGCACTCGCCGCGCCAAAAACGCCGGTGTTTCGGCCTCTGTGGCCCCTGAAACCGCCACCGCCACCGCCACCGCAGGAAAGACCGCCAAGGACGAAGACGACGCGTTGGGCAAGTCCTACATCCATGTTTCGGACGACCTGCTGTCATCGCTGACGCCTGCATCGTCTGTGCCCAGTTCCCCACAACACGGGGCTGCTGATGTTGCTCCTACAACTTCTTCAATTGAGGAGGAAGTTGAGGGCGCCATGAGCAAGAAGGAGTATGTGCATGACTTGGAGAAGTTGCAGGGTGCCTACTCGGTGGCGCTGGCTGTGTCTTTGGCTGGTGCAGCGGTGTGTGTGGTGGGGTTGGTGGGAGATATGTACTTCCTCTAGGTTTTTTTTTGTTTGATTTGGACTGCCGCCGGGCGGCGACTTGCCTGTAGCCAGGCCAATGCAATGACATGTTGGATGGTGTAGAAGCGGGGAATGAGAGAGGGCACGAGCATGTAATGATAAAGGGAGGAAGGTTGTCGAGAAGAGATCGCCGGTTGAAGATACTATCTGATTGAGGAACGTCTTTATGTTTTCAAAGACCTCTTTTGGTTTTGAGTAGTAGTACCAGAGGTGATTTAAATGATCTATAAGAGATGATATGAGAGTATTTGGACTGAATCGAGTACAGATTTTGGAATAAGGTCAATTTGGGGAACGGAACGAGGAACATGACATAGAAAACGTCACAGAACAGAGATCATTATTCTCAACAACCACAGAGAAACGAGAGAGATAGCCAAATCTGTATTTTATCTCTGAAAATGTCGGAATTCTATAAATCAGGCTAAGCAGCGTACATTGCTTAATCAGTTTTGAAACTGTTCGAGTCTTAAGGCGTCATTTCTCACGGGCACAAACTCAAAATGATACTATTTAGTTACAGTCTTCAGATGAACACCATCCGAGCTCTTTCTTCTTGATCTTACCTAGTTCAGCTTCAATGCAAGAGAAGCAAATTCGATTGGCCCACAACTGGAGTATGTTGAAATTGCTTGCTCAATTGAGTAGCCAAATTCACTTTCAATCATGTACTTAGTGTGCTAGAAATCTCTAATCATATACGAATGGGTCTCTTCCGTATTGGTGTTCCGATGAATCAATGGAGATACTCTAAATACCAAAACATCACCCTCCTTTAGGTATATGTCGCTCGCCGTTTAATATTCCAGATTGGTAGTCTGATTGTGATTTCAGAATGCAGAAAGTCCTCCTACAAAGACCTACTAAAATCTGACAGAACTACTTTTAGTCATTATGAACGGTCGGACACAAACAGACCAGTAAACATATTCGGATGTGCTTTAGAGAATCCCTACTAATGGCAGAAGTTCAGAACGACCAAGAAATAACTCAAAAATGCGCAAAATATCTATCCGATGTGCGCAATTAACAGATAGATCAGTAGTTGCCCTGGTCCGAACATCGGTTGGACTTGCAGATAACAGTTTATGGGCGTGAAATATTTTGGAAGTGGCCTGTCAATCGTAATAATTAGAACCGACCTAAACGCATGAAGACAGCTGCAAACTATAAAAATAAACCAATGCGCCTACAGTTCACCAAGAGGCAACTTACGAGGTATTGCTTTCTATTTTCATAAGAAATGTGTGTTACTGGCTGTGGGGTACATGAAAAACAGTACAGCAAGAGCTCCCCCACCACGGACATGAGTTCCCATGGAACCAAGAAATGTACTTTATAGTACTAAGTAGCATTTCGCAGTCTGGCTTCCGTGCCAAGACGCACAAAATATATTGAAATGTACTTTAACCCCCACTGCTGCCTGCATGGGAACCCGCAAATTATATGGGGTTTTTGTGACCATGCAGTCACCCCACCATTGACGGACATCTGTGGCCGGGAGTGTCTGCAGTACGGCCCTCTAAGCGCATAAATGTCATGAACCCAGGCTGGACCTTCCCCGGGAGAGATTTCCGATTGGAGAATAGGATGATTTGTGGAGTGGCTTTTCAAAACGGCAATTTAACCGACACAGACTATATATTTATCACAGTCCCACCTTCCAATATTCAACTTTAACTAAACATGAAATTGAACTCTGGATATGAAATGCCCCTCACTGGGTATGGTACTTGGAAAATCCCCCGCGATGTTTGTGCTGACAAAGTATACAATGCCATCAAGGCAGGCTACAGATTGTTTGACTGTGCGGAAGATTACGCCAATGAAAAAGAAGTTGGAGATGGATTGAAAAGAGCCATGGACGAAGGGCTCGTGACCAGAGAAGAGTTGTTTGTAACACTGAAGCTCTGGAACAGTTACCACCACCCAGACAATGTTGAAAAAGCACTTGACAGAACTTTGCAAGACTTGAAGCTTGACTACTTGGACTTGTTCTTGATGCACTTCCCAATTGCGTTCAAGTTTGTGCCGTTTGAGGAAAAGTACCCAGCAGAGAAGTACTGTGGAGATGGAGACAACATTGTGTTGGAGAAAGTGCCGATTTTGGACACATGGAAGGCCCTTGAGAAGATCGCCGCCAAGGGCAAAGTCCGGTCCATCGGGGTGTCGAACTTCAACGGTGCTACCTTGATGGACTTGCTTAGTGGTGCCACCATTCCACCAGCAGTGCTCCAGATCGAGCACCACCCATACTTGCAGCAGCCGATCTTGATTCAATGGACACAAGCCCAGGGCATTAAGGTCATTGCGTACTCGTCGTTCGGGCCTCAGTCATTCCTTGAGTTGAACAACCCTAAGGCGTTGGAGTGCACTCCGTTGTTTGCACAGGAGGACATTGTTGCGATTGCAAAGAAGCACGGAGCTACTTCAGCGCAGGTGCTTCTTCGTTGGTCGACCCAGAGCGGAATTGCGGTCATTCCAAAGGGCGACTTGCCTGAGCACTTGGAGCAGAACTTGAGCGCGGTGAATGTGGAGCTTCTGGAGGAGGATTTCGCCACGATCGCCAAGTTGGACAAAGGAATCCGTTTCAACGACGCGTGGGACTGGGCAGGCCTCCCTACGTTCTACTAGCTGCGCACGACTTGCTAGATCAATAGACTATGAGTAATGTAACGAGGAGCAGAAGAAAAACGGAAAAAAAAAGGAAAGATTGTAGTAAATATGTGTAATTAGTATAATTAGTGGTTTTAACGAGACTTCGAGTTTTTCTGAAGATTTGAAATGTTTTTGTTTGTGGTGCTTTGTGGTGCTGTGAGTTCTATTAATGGCACTACTTGCATAGACACTTCTTGTGTCTTAAGGGTAGTTGAAAGGAGAAACATTCTTTTCTTTCTGTCCTGAAATAGAAATACTCAAAATAGCTTTCTTCATTTTTCACTGTTAGATCAAACTTGTCCTCATTGTAGATTCCTCGAACGCACAGAACAATGTATGCCAAGCAACGGACCAACGTCGCCTTTCAGACGAAATAAGATGTTTTCACTCAAATCTTCGAAATATCATTGAAATTTCCTTTCCTGATTTTATTTGCTCGTCTCCCCAATTATGTCCAACCCAATGATTACCTTGCTATGAGCTACTAGACCTACTGAATACGATGCACACATAATTTTCCTCCCAGTAAGCGCATGAACCACAATAAACGCATCTCCATGTTATTTTCATGCATTTACGAGTTGGCTCCAAAGCACAGATGACAGTCGTCTCTAACGTCACCGCATAGGATATCACCACAATAATATTGGACCAAACAAACGACTTAAATGTCCCAACACAAAAACCAATTCTATCACTTATCTTCCTCTTATCTATCTATGTTCGCTGATCTGGATTTCTCTTTTGCCTCTTCTCTACTGGTTCTCAGAGTCCAGCATCAGCACCTGATTAAATTGGCCAATTACAGACAATAATCCAACAAACGAGAATCAAAACTATTTCTAATACATTTCAACACCAAAGAATTGAGAAAATCCACTCTTTTCTATTCTCGGGTGTAGTGTCTTTCTCCATCAAGCTGCTGGAGCTTCTCCGCAGCCTGCTCGCTGGTTAGATCCCTCTGAGCCTCGCCCAACATTTCAAAACCAACGCAGAACTTCTTTACCGAGGCAGATCTCAATAATGGAGGATAGAAGTGCATGTGGAACCAGCTGTGGCTCTTTTCTTCTTCTGTGGCATCTAACGGAGCCTGGTGGAGTCCCATTGAGTATGGGAACGAGGTATTGAAAAGATTGTCGTACTTTGTGGTCAATATCTTGAGAACTTCAGCCAATTCGGTTTTGTGTTTTTCAGTAAAGTCCTGCAACGATGAAAGGTGTGATTTTGCAACCACCAACGTCTCGAACGGCCATAGAGCCCAGAACGGAACAACCACTATGAACGACTCGTTTTGTGCAACAATTCTCTTCTTTTCTTCCATTTCAAGCTCCACGTAGTCTCCTAGTAAATGCGTGTGGTGTGTATCATGATACTTGGCCATATTGGCTACTTCATGACTCACCTCTGTAGGAACCACATCCAAACACCACGCCTGGCCATGTGGATGTGGATTGGAGCAGCCCATAGCCGATCCCTTGTTTTCAAAAATCTGAAGGTACTTGTAGGGGGCAACACCAGTCCTTCCTTCGGTCTGTACACGGTTGTAGAGTGTCTGCCATGTGGATATCACTCCGTAGATGGCGGATTTGTCCATGAGTGGAAGAGTTAGAGAATGGTTTGGACTAAAGCAGATGACAAAGCTTTTACCTTTCACTCCGCTGACCTTCATAAGTCTGCTTTTCGCAGAATCATCTTTGATGTTCTGTTCCAAATCAGGCTGGTCCAATTGCACCGCAGGAAAATCGTTGTCAAACACAAATGTCAGACTATAGTCTGGATTGACATCGCCGGTGATTCGTGTGTTTTTGGGACACAAATAGCATTTCGGGTCGTATTCTACGCCCTTTTCGGTACTCAAAGTCTCTTTGGCGCCTTGCCATGGTCTTTTGGCCCGATGCGGCGAACAAAGAACATATGTGTCGTTCAACGGGTTGTAGCGTCTGTGTGAATGATCAGAGAAATTAAAACTCATGTGGTTTGGGCAGGAATGGGTATGGTTTATATTAATTAATTAACGGAGTCCGATGCCCGGTCCTGCATGCACTAGCCGGAAACAGACGACCGTGCACCAATATAGGGCTCCAACGTGGACGAAAAGTGGATTTCATGTCTATGGCTGCTAAAGGAATATGATCAATATGATACTATTGTTACTTCAAGTGATTGCATGAATCAATTCAAGCTGGAATCAAATTAAACGTCCGAAGTCTTATCTTCGCATCCGTTATGAGTATTGTTCCCAGTACGATTACTTATTGTACGACAACAATGTTCAATTTTCTGCAGAGGAATTACTATATCAACTCGTCTTAGCTCAATCAAAAAATTATCAAAGAAGTGTTACGGTCTTTCTACTTTGGCTACTGTGATAGATAGAGTCTGCGGTGAAAAGGCTGGAGGCGTAGAATACAATTCAAGATTTTTTTTTTTTTTAATTTACAGAAGAGGTCGTGGTAACATAGTATAGCTTCTTCTATAGCTATAGTATGATCTTCTTGTATTATCCCTTTTGTACTAAGGTGCTACCACATATGTGAGTGTCATACTCGCAAACAACTTAAACACCTGACAATCTGCTTAAACAGGAAAAATGCCAATTTGCATGCTCTGAAAAGTCAGCCCAATACAATTAGAGATTAATGCCTTTCATCCCACGCGAAACTCTTGAATACCGACTTTGACCTCCATCGCCGCTGCTTGACTACTCCACATTCATCCTACAAAGTAAATCAATACACCAAACTCCTTAAGTCTAATATCATACCCAAACTCCTTAAGTCCAAAATCATTCTATCACATTAACTCCATTATATATTCCAATTACACTCTAGCATTATATTCCATTTTCACATCCCACTCTACTCACCCATCCTTCTCTCCAACTTCACAATTTCACAAGTTCACATAGTGGCACCAGTTTCCAAGTACCCTCCCTTCCTTTTTTTCCACTCTATTCTGCTCTTGTCGCACTTTTACATCGAGTCTGGCCAGAGCATCAGGTGGAGCTGCATCAACTGCGAGATCGGGTCCTCCTCCGGGGCCAACTTCGGAATCGAGTACGTCGCCGAGGCCTCCTCCACCACAGAAAGACACCCCGCGCCCACCTTGTTGATGAGCTCCAAGATCCGCAGCGCAGGCGGACAGATGGCCATGATCTTCAGGATGATGCCCTGGGCCATCACCACGTCGTTTCTCCACCGGTTGGCTTCCAACGAGAGCGGATCGTTGCGAAGACACACTAGAGGCATCATGACCGCGGGGATGAGGAAGTAGAGCGACAACCACGCGTCCATGCGGTGGTAGGTCGATTTCCCCGTCCAGAAATGCTCCATGCTTGCAATGGTGGCTCTGCACTCGTCCAAGCACACGATACTGGCTCTCCACTCGTAGTCGTTCTCGAGAACCTGGCCGTGGACTTGCCGGCGGAGCACGAAGAGCCGGTAGATGATGATGCGGAGGTTTCTGTACCTCCAGTGGATCACCGCGTGCGAAAGCCGGTATTCCAGGGGAACCTGGGCCTCTTCCACGTAGTAGTCTGGAATGTGCGACTTCCACCGCTGGAGGTAGTCTGTGTCCCACTGGAGAAGCGCCTGGGCGGACGGAAGCGGCTCGGAGATGATCCGCTCGTAGATTCCGTTGGTGAGAAGGTGGAAAAGCGCCTGCAACCGCAAGCTGGTGTAGATGGTCACCAGTTTTTCATCCTGCGGGGCCACCGTGGTGGAAGCGGTCATGCTGGAGTCCACGATGTTCATCGGGAGCGGAGCGTCCACTCCGTTGCACGAAAGACCCAACGGACGCCCGTAGGTAATGGTCTGCGAACAGTCAAACACATAGAGACACCACCACACGCGGCGGCGCACTTCCTGGTCGAAAAGCGACACGCTGGACTCGGCCATGTCTTTGTGGAAGCCTAGCCCCATGGCCATACGCACTGCTATGCCCAGGTAGTTGTAGCCCGAGTTGGGTCTGTCTCGGAGCTGGAGATACGACGCCATGAGCGCAAGAGTCTGGACCAACGTGAGATTTCCAGTTTCCCAGTCCTCCATGGAGAGGTTCAGCTTAGCTCTGTCGAAGAGAATGAGGTCTGCGTGGTCGTCAGCAGACGTGGCAGCCATGAATGACCCGATAGCAGCCACGATGTTGAGGAGACTTTTCCAGCACGGCGGAGGCGGCACGATCTCGTTGAAGTAGGCCAAGAAGAGCGCGCGGTGCACGATCGGGTACGACACGTGGTATGTGTCGAAGTACTTGTTGATGTTTCCTTCGAGAATCTTTCTTTCGGGGAACCGGAGAAACTCCAGCTCCATGAGACTCGGCTGGATCGGGTTGAGAAAGTAGCCCACGCCTACTAGACTGAGTAGTGCTGCGCTGGACGTCAGTCCGAGGTAGCTGTTGGAGACCGTGGTGGCCATGCCGTCGATTATGGTTGGTCTGCTGTCGTGTCGGAGCAGTTTGCGCTCGTCCCAGTCGTACGACCGTGCTGGCGAGGCAGCAAACGGAGAGTTTTCTCGGGTGTGTTCCTTGTGTGCGTACGGCTGTTTCAAGTACACGGCCGGAGGAAGAAACTGGGGGATTTGAAGATACAGCCATTCCGAGGCGTTAGTGCCGTTGGAGTCCGGCCGAGGCCTGGGAACCATGCCTGAATGGTTCAAAACAGACAGAATACGTGCTTCTGGCTTCACTTGCGGCAGGCCAGACGTGTCGGTGCTGTTTTCCGTTGGAGATATGAGACCAGCGTCGATCCGGGATTCGGAGTGGCCATTGAGCACCTGGTCGACCGTACGGCCATTTTGAAGATCCACAAACGCAGATTCCACGTCCAAATCAGGGTAGCAGTGTTGGAGAAGAACTTTGGCTTGCAGAAGCTCTCGTTCGATCTCTGTTAGGTATTTCCGAGTTAACGGAGTCTTCTGTGGCATGTCATAGCTGCAATCTCGCTGGTACCGAGAACACATCGTGCACACCGGGAGTTCCCGGGAGCATTTGACTTTTCGGCGCTGGCATTCCTTGCATGCCACCTTATTCAACTGTTGCAGCATAAGCTGGAAGTATTAGTTTGATGATAATGCGCAGGAGCAGAGTTGGCCGGAAATGAGCCGGACCTCGAGACTGGAATTTCGAGAAAAACAAAGAGAGAGAGAGAGAGAGAGATCTTAAAGAGTGATTTGTCTGTGAATTTGGACAATTGGTGTTTCTGCCAATTGTGTCAAAATTTTAAATTGACGCATATGTCAAATGCAACCTATTACGCCCCGCATACTTTTCGACAAAGCCACCGTCGGACAAGTCGGACTGAAAAAGTAGAATACTGGAATGGAAAAAATGCCACTTCTGGCTAATTTCCTCGGCTCCTACTCTTTTGAAATTTCTCCGAAACCGTGTGTTCAGAATAGAAAGGGTCCGAGTGAGAAGTGTGTAATTGACAGCATTGTATCAGAGTGCAGTAAAGTTGATCTGATATTGTTTTTTTTTTCCAACAATTTTCACTGTCAGAACCGGGGCTAATTTTCAAATCTGGACATAACACGAGAATTGGAATGCTAGCTATTGATCTGCTAAGTATTGGTGTTAGTATCATGGGAAGCTCGGTGAGAGCAACAAAGCGAGCTTACTGACTCTTCCAGGAAGATGAAGTATATCCTTGTTTCAAAAAACAGAAGACAAAATAAGTGTTCGACTTTTCAGTTTTTGCTAGCACTTAGTGGTGCTTGCTGGGACCTGTCAGGGGTAACTAGTGAGTAGAGAGTAGAGAATGAAGAGAGAAGAGTATTGTCTTCAGCGATAGAAATGACGAGGAATTATAAAATTCATCTAGGAAAGGTGGTCTTGAAAGTGGAATAAGTGGTGGAAATGAAATGGAAAAGTCTGCTTCGCCATAGAAGAAGCCTTAGTATGCATTTGCCAAGAATCAGGGTGTTTACTTTCAATTTTCCAATCCTCTTACGTTCGTTCCTTGTCAATCTCTCGGCTGCCGATCTTTCCCTGTCGATCCTCAACGGCCGTTCTTGTCTAATGCCACCAAATGATAGTTGGTAGAGTCACAGAACATCCAAAAGTTTTTCACTGAATATCTCAATTCCGGGCATTGTTTCTGTGATTTCTGATCAACAAAACTTTCAAACCTGAATTTTCAAAGCTATTTTTTTATTTTATTTTATTTTATTTTATTTTTTTTATTAAAGTGCCATTCGCAGCAATCTGCTAGAACCACACCAATCCAGCTCTTCAGCCACAAACGCAAATTTCAAAACTGATGCACATGCAAGCCAGCTACGTCATGCATGCCAAAACGCACTTGCAAACGCAATTTCTGCATATTTCGTCTTTGTGTACGACTACAGAGTGAACTTCATTAACTGGCCATGAACCGAGGAACAAGGTAGCACAAGGAAAAACTGAAAAATCAAGAAAATCCAAAACAAAGACCAATCATGAATTTTCAATAAAAACCAAATTTTCACCTCTTCCCTCCGCTAATACATCCTTTGCCACTCTAACTACTATTGGTTGCCCATCACTCTGTTGCCCGTGATTGGAGACCAAACAGCCTGCACACAGCCGCCTCATCATAAGTTTAAGTAGCTCCCACTTGCACATTCTCACCAACCAGTTATGTCCTTTTACGAGCTTACCCCCAAAGACGCCAAGAACGAGCCCTTCCCCTTTTCGGAATTGAAAGGGAAAGTGGTGTTGATTGTCAATGTGGCTTCCAAGTGCGGTTTCACTCCTCAGTACAAGAGTTTGGAGGAGTTGAACAAGAAGTACGCCGACAAGGGCTTGCAGATTATTGGTTTCCCCTGCAACCAGTTCGGTCACCAGGAGCCCGGAAACGCTGACGAGATCAGCTCGTTTTGCCTGTTGAACTACGGCGTCACTTTCCCTGTGTTGCTGAAGATCGATGTTAACGGAGACAACACCGATCCCGTGTACAAGTTCTTGAAGGAGCTGAAGTCGGGGTTGTTGGGACTCAACCGGATCAAGTGGAACTTTGAGAAGTTTTTGGTTGACAAGAAGGGCAATGTTGTGGAGAGGTACTCTTCGTTCACGAAGCCACAGAGCTTGGAGAGCAAGATCGAGGAATTGTTGAAGTAGTTAATGTGACAAGCAGTGATCAGAAGTAGGGAAGAAGAAGAGAGGAGGAAGGAGAGAGAAGAGAGAAAACTCAAAAATAGAGAACGTAACGTAAGAACGTAACGTAAGAGCGTAAGAACTAAGAACACAAAGCTTTAGAGTCTACAACCTAAGAGACCGAGAGTTCAGAGGCGGTTTGCCAACAAGTGAAGAGTTGGATTGATATTTGAAGGAGTAACGTTGGATGGTACGCTTTGAGAATTTAGGAAGTGGCAATGAACTTGAGAGCAGCAAGTAAAAGCCAAGAATTAAGAGCAAAGTAGAAATTCAGATAATCAGAGTAACTGAAGATTGGAATTTGAAATTGAGAAAAAAAAAAAAAAACAGAGCAAAATGATCAAGAAGAAGAGTACCGAAGAAGAGGAGGATTGGAGCTACTACCCTAGAATGTGAGAACACAAGTTATGGGAACACAAGTTATGAGAACATGAGTATATGGGAACATAAGGATATGAGAGACGAGAACCCGAGAAGTTCAACGATGCCAACTGATACTGCCAAAGAATTAGAACATGGGATCTTGAATTGAAGAACCTGGACAGATTTACAAGCACATAATCAGAAAAACAGGGCCACCAGAGCATGATAATGTGAACCAAATAAAAGTGAAAAACCAAAACAAAACATTAAATCGTACAGTTTCACATATTTACTAGGTCTCTCAAGATCAGCCACACTAGGGTTCTTCCACACTAGGGTTCATCCACACACCCGTGCACCAATAGCACTAAATCCGAAAATGGAGTTTGCTAGCTTTTCCCAACAAGTGGCGGAGTGACACCCGTACACCAGGAAATTCCATAGGAAATCCAACAAATCCAGGAAAATGCGCAGTAATTCCGTAAACCCGTACACCAAACATCATGATCTACTATTGGTGTTCGTCCCAAAAGGGAAAGTGAGCCGCGAGTGCCGCTTACTCCCATACAGGAAATCCCCCTATCAGCGCACCGTGTGCAGGCGTCACGTGATGTGAGACTATGACTCCTCTTTCACATTCCAAATGGTTCCACAACTACTATTCTCCTTCTTTTCTTCATTCTGATTTCTTCTTTTTATTTGAACCTCCGGTGAGTATACACTCCGTGGTAGGACCACTTTTTGGTTTTTCTGCTTGGCCAGATTCAGTCTGATTTTCATTTTAAAGTCTCAATAATGATGTTGGCGTCTAGTATCCCTTTACAACCCAACAAAACTGGCCCTATGCCTAGACCTTCCGAGTACCACGCTTATGAGTCTGGACTCGGCTTGTTGAAGAATACCTACCGGTATCTTGGTCAAATCCAAAAGGGTTCATTTGGTCAAGTGACCCTTGCAATTAATGTGAATACAAATACCAAGGTTGCAATGAAAGCCATGCACAAAGTACGCGAGGTTGCACCAATGGCACGTCATGAGATCCGCGTGCTCCGGAAATTAGGCCACGGCAACGACCATATTTGCCAGTTGGTGGACAATTTTGAAACTGAAGAGTTCATCGTGTTGGTTTTGGAATACTGTGCCAACGGCGACATGTATGACATCATCCACTCTGGGAACGTCGGCCCATCGGCTGTGGACGTTTTGAACTTGGCTCGCGAGTTGCACCTGGGTCTTACGTATGCCCATTCGCTTGGTATTTACCACCGTGATATCAAGCCTGAGAACATCTTGTTCACAGAAACGGGACGCGTCAAGATCTGTGACTGGGGCTTGGCAACGTACACGCGCCACGCGTCCGACTTCAACGTCGGTACTGAAAAGTATATGGCGCCAGAGTGCTTTCTCAACAGTCCGGTGAATTCCGGGGTAAATCCCTCCGGCCCGGGCTCCAAGTCTACAGACAGCTTGACCGCCACCTACGACTGCAAGTACGCCGACTATTGGTCTGTTGGTGTGACGTTGTTGACTGCTGTGTTCGGACTGGCTCCGTTTAAGCCTGTGCGTGCTCACGAGACGTCAGGCGACGACTTCCGCCGCAAGAACCGCTCGGTCAAAAAGTCTTTGGAGTCGGACTGCAACTTCCGCAATTTTGTCTTGTACAACATGCCTGAGGTGTTGTACGACATTTATCCAACCATGAACGCCAACTGCTTCCGGATCTTCATGAATGTCTTGCAAGTTGGTGGTGTGGAGGATGACCTTGCAAGTTACACGCGCAAGATCCAGCTGAGATCTTTGGATAAGCTCGTGGCGGACTTGGAGGCCAACTGGAAGTTTGGGTTGACGGTTTGGGAAGAGGAAGAGATGGACGCAGGTGACGACACTATCAACCACGACTCAGTGTTTGACATGGATGACTTTGACAGACATGAGATGCACCTGAGCGAGAAGAACGAGAAGAACAAACACGACGAGAAGAAGGATGTGAAGGAGACGCACGATGAGCATGATGAAATCCATGAGAGAGATGGACACGACGTTTACGACAAGGATAAGAAGGACAACAGAACTGCACTCCCAGACAAGTTCCAAGCCGGCCACAGCATTCCGGTTCCGTCGCTCGTGGAGTCGACGGGCCCAGCGAAATCGTGGTACGACTTGCAAGACGACTTGGATGACGCGGAGTTTACGAAGTTGTTCCATAGCTTGAGCTTCCGCAACGCGGCGCCGGTCAAGTTCGACGCGCCAAAGGCGGCCAACAGCAACATCCACATTGTGGAAAAGGAGCTTGTGGAGGGGCTTAGCTGGAGCGACTATTAACGACAGCATATAGACGAAATGGGATAACGAACGGGGGAGAGTGTAGGCGAGATAAGAAAAGGGAAAGATGGTAAAGAAGCAACAAGCCCTGAAGGTATATGAAGCACTAAACGCAGGCAATAACCATGTGATATTCATTAGTAGATCTGTGTTCTGACGGGAATTTGATGAAAACTTTCTATGAATCTCAGTTAGTGTATGTGTTATTCCAGTATACCAATTTAGTCCAATTGAGCCTGCTCTGTGGCCTGAGTGTCCTTCCTGGTTTACCTATCTTCATCACACTAGACCAAGATCTGAGTGGAAATTACAGCAAAACCTGAATTGTATTGAGTTGCGGGGTTGACTTGCCTTCACATTGTATGGCAAAACCAGTTTCTATATGAGTTTTTCATTTCGTATCACTGAGCTCTGTAGCCTAGAGCAGAGACCTGGAACTCAGATTGGCCATAACCGGATTTGAAGGAAAAGAGGAGTACAGAAAAAGAGGTTCCATCTATTTGTTTGGATCTTTTATTTCAAACAAGTTTACTGATTTGTTGAGCATTTTCAGTTGTAAATCATATGAGTTCATTCACTAGTCGTTCTGAAGCTTGAAATGGATAACTGCAGTCGTAGCAGTGTTCACAAACTCAAACCAGTATAAATAAATTGAATAGACTAAATGAAAAACACAAGACTCGCTGAAAACCCGAATTCTCCCTTCAGAGCTGGTTGGTATAGAAAGGTGGTGTTTGCAGATTTCCGTATCACTACTCCAGTGGGGGAGTAACCAATTGCTATGAATGGTAGTTCAAAAAAAAAAAAAGAAAGGGAAAAAACGGATTTAGTGAACTTTCTACCGGATGACTCTTGTAGTATTACTATGAGCAATTAGGTTATGGTTTCTGGAGCTAGTTCCTGCTGAGCTGATAGTCACCTACTAAGTTCATTATTTCTGGATAAAGGCAATTCAAACGCAGCAATAAGATTTTTAAAACACATTCAGAATCAGATCTGTTTGTGGTTTTGTTTCAGTTACATCTCTTTTGTTTCTCTTTCTTGTCACTTGCATCATCCATCTCCACTATTGGTTCCAGCAGTTCCTACATCTTTCAAACACAGATGAAAAAACTGGAGTTTTCTTACTCAGCCACAGTATAGCAAGGTGGCCTCCTTCAAATTTCACCAGTACAGCCCCACTTCTTTGAGCCAGCTAATTGGCTCTGTCATTTCAGCACGCAATGGCAATTGAAAGACACCAGAACAGAAAAATCTTCCAGTTGAAAAAAAAAAAAACAACCCAATCATATTCGTAAGATAATTTTTCATTTCGTAGTCTGGCTCTCTATGAATTGTTCTCTTCAGATCTGGGCTCATTCCAGTTCACTCTACCTTGTAATCACAGTCTCTGATGAGCTGATCTCTTTTGTGGAATTTTCTCAATTTTCAGATCTTTGTCTATTTTGAGTCTTACAACTTTAAAAAAGTTGAAATTCTCTGTTCCGCCCTGTTTCTACATCTTCACGCCTTTCCAGATCAACAGTGCTTATCAGAGATGACGACTTATGGATGTTTGAGACAAAAAAATGGATGATACTGAAAAAAAAAAGAATTCAATCCTGTTATTAATTTCTTTATATTTCCACCATTTTGGACTTTCTCCTTGTTCACCCTTCTATATTCACCTATCCTTCTACTCCTTTTCAACTTCTATTAACCCAGCCCGTACCTGCACTACAAGAGGAAGCCTTTAGCCCGAAAATTAAAATGTCGGGTGTACGGGTGCGACAATGTCCCGCTTACCCCAGGACGTTTACCCCCTCTGAAAAAAGATGAAAAGGAGTGGGGGAGCTCTGGAAAATCGGAGAAAGAGTGAGGGTTTGATCATGACTCTTCCGGTGGTTTTAGAATTTCGATACGGCTACCAATTCCCGAGATATTCATTGGTTTAGAATTGGTTATCACATATACTGCATATACTCACCGACGACAAAAGAACAGTGAAAAAGCCACACCGGAGACCAAAAAAGCCAAGAAAAACAAATTGACAAATTGATGTAACACGATTGAACAGCTTTTTTCAATTTTTCATCAAATAATACGGCTATGAGGTACCGAGGGGTGACTCACCACGTCACGTGACGCGTCACGTGACGTGCCCCACTTCTATCAAATCCGCCAAATCACCTCCCCTCCATCGCCGAAGGGCACAACCTAACCAAATCCCCTCTCTAGACGTCACACACTGATTCTAACTTTGTGATTCTGCCCCACCTACCCCGCTCCATATCTTTCTTTTCTAATTTCCCTCCTGCACAGATCCGGCCCTGCACCGGCCAAGTGGACAAATTTTCACATTTTTTACATATATATATAGGCCTCCCCCCCAGATTTTTCTCACCACCTTTTCTCATGTCGTACAGATCTGCCTCTATCCGTATGGCGCGCCAGGCCTCGGCCTCTGCTGCCAAGCAAATCGCCGCTAAAAGAGCTCTTTCTGCTCTTGCTTCTAGACCAGTTGCTCGTAAATTGGCATCTTCTGCTCCTTTGGCTACTAGAGGTGTTAAGACCATCAACTTTGGTGGTACTGAAGAAATTGTTCACGAGCGTCAGGACTGGCCTCGGGAGAGACTTCTTGAATACTTCAAGAACGACACTTTGGCTCTTATTGGTTACGGATCTCAGGGTTACGGTCAAGGTTTGAACTTGCGTGACAATGGATTGAATGTGATCATTGGAGTTCGTAAGAACGGAGCTTCTTGGAAAGCTGCCATTGAAGATGGTTGGGTTCCTGGTGAAAACTTGTTTGACGTTACTGAGGCCATTGAAAAGGGTACTTACGTGATGAACTTGTTGTCGGATGCTGCGCAGTCCGAGACCTGGTCTACCATCAAGCCTTTGATCACCAAGGGCAAGACTCTTTACTTCTCGCACGGTTTCTCGCCTGTTTTCAAGGACTTGACCCACGTGGAGCCTCCTACCGACGTGGATGTGATTTTGGCTGCTCCAAAGGGTTCTGGTAGAACCGTGAGATCTTTGTTCTTGGAGGGCAGAGGTATCAACTCTTCTTACGCCGTCTGGAACGATGTCACCGGTAAGGCCGAAGAGAAAGCCATTGCCTTGGCTGTGGCCATTGGTTCCGGTTATGTTTACCAGACCACTTTCGAGCGTGAAGTCAACTCTGACTTGTACGGAGAGAGAGGATGTTTGATGGGAGGTATTCACGGTATGTTCTTGGCTCAGTACGAGGTTTTGCGTGAAAACGGCCACACTCCATCTGAGGCTTTCAACGAAACCGTTGAGGAGGCCACACAGTCTCTTTACCCATTGATTGGTAAGTACGGTATGGACTACATGTACGACGCCTGCTCTACTACTGCTAGAAGAGGTGCTTTGGACTGGTACCCAAGATTCAAGGACGCTTTGAAGCCAGTTTTCAACGACTTGTACGAGTCTGTTAAGAACGGTTCCGAGACCCAGAGATCCTTGGACTTCAACCTGCAGCCTGACTACAGAGAGAAGTTGGAGAAGGAGTTGGAGACCATCAGAAACATGGAGATCTGGAGAGTTGGTAAGGAGGTGAGAAAGTTGCGTCCTGAGAACCAGTAAGTACTGAAGGCATAGTCTGGCCACGGAAGGGCCGCTGCGCAGAAGTGTTGTAACATATAGCATAGGGCAAGTTTGTCGAATAAACAGTCCTCGAGAGAGGTGTAGAGAAGAGGGGGAGAGAATTGTCATTGTTGGATTATCGAGATCACTGCCATTGGGGTTGATTTGGTCAAAATCCATACTGGCAGTCACTCACAGTCACGTGACCAGGGTTAAGCCCTAATCAAACGCACGTGATCGAAAATATGGCATATAGCAAAATATTTCACTCACGTGACTCAAATCTTTTTCGGCTCACGTGACCAACACCACTTCCTCAGCTCAGCAAAATTTTCAAAACCTAACTATGGCTGTTGGCAAGAACAAGAGATTGTCGAAAGGCAAGAAAGGATTGAAGAAGAAGGCTGTTGACCCATTTTCCAGAAAAGAATGGTTTGACATCAAGGCCCCATCCACGTTCGAACACACCAACGTTGGAAAAACCTTGATTAACAAGTCTACCGGATTGAAAAACGCCGCTGACGGATTGAAAGGCCGTGTTGTTGAAGTGAACTTGGCTGATCTTCAAGGCTCCGAAGACCACTCTTACAGAAAAATCAAGTTGAGAGTGGATGAAGTTCAAGGTAAGAACTTGTTGACCAACTTCCACGGATTGGACTTCACGTCTGACAAGTTGAGATCTTTGGTGAGAAAATGGCAGTCTTTGGTCGAGGCCAACGTCACTGTCAAGACCGCTGACGACTATGTGTTGAGAGTTTTCGCCATTGCTTTCACCAAGAGACAGGCTAACCAGGTGAAAAAGACCACTTACGCTCAGTCTTCCAAGTTGAGAGAAGTGAGAAAGAAGATGATCGAGATCATGCAGAGAGAAGTTGCCAACGTGACCTTGGCTCAGTTGGTTTCCAAGTTGATTCCTGAGGTGATTGGCCGTGAGATTGAGAAGTCTACTCAGTCGATCTTGCCATTGCAGAACATCCACATCAGAAAGGTCAAGTTGTTGAAGCAGCCAAAGTTCGACTTGGGCTCTTTGTTGGCCTTGCACGGTGCAGGTACCGAGGAGAAGGGCAAGAAGGTGTCGCTGGGTTTCAAGGATGTTGTGTTGGAGTCTGTATAGATAGAATTACGATAATGAAGCAGAAAGGGAAGCAGGTGTAGAGAGAGTTGGGATCAGCTTAGGGATGCAATAGAAGCATTTTTCAGACACCTGTAATTGGATGGGAAGGGTGGAGATGTTTGTATGGGTAGGTGTAACTATTCACTGATACATGTTCTCAGGATAGAGTGGGCATTGTGAAAAGTTGTAGAAGTCATCATTAGTGGTGAGTAGATATTCGGCTGGTATCGGGATCCTGGAAATGATCAACACAGTAATTAGGGGTGAGACCAGTACAATTCAGAAGAAGTACGGCCAGCCTGTTGATGGTGATCCAAACAACTGCCATACTGGTCCTGGCAGGTAGGTCTTCTCTGCATCTACTGTCGGTTTTTCATCACTTTGACCTTCAATGGCTGGCTTGTAGAGCTTTGGACATAGACAGGAAATTATGGTTAAAAAAATGATTAGCCTTATACTCATGGCTGGATACGTTTCATAGAGATGTTAGAGAACATACCTGAGAATAGGATTTAATGAAGATGGCTCAAAATAGCGGAGATGTGAAAATCTCGTAATTTTTCATTTTTTTTTTCAACCACATTTATTTGTTTTCTCATCTATTTTCCAGAACACTGTCACTTATTACTGCAGCATCTCTTGATTATAGGTGGAGACACAACGGGAATACAATTTTCAAAGGAACGTATAGGAGAGAGAAGAAAAAGGAGATGTTTTAGCGTTTTTTTTCCCTTTTTCCTTTTTCCTTTTTTTTTTTCAAACAATTCTTTCAATTCACTCAGCGTTCTCCTGTTCGGCCTCTGCTTGGTTGCTCAGTAAAGCAAAGGAAGGAAAGAGAAAAGCTCACCCACTTTCAGACCCAAGCACATTTTCTAGTGAAATGATCAAATTTTCAATCATTCTCCATTATTAAGATCCCCGTTCTTTTTTTTTTTTTTTCACTCTACTTATCCCAACTCGGTCTGTGCACCTCGTCTAAGGAAGCCAAACACCTCGAAAACAAAAAAAAAAGAGGGTTGAAAAATTTCAAAACCCACTTTCACTTCTGAAAATTCTGGATTTTCACTCTTTCATCTATTTTTTCCCCTTCCCTCTGTCTTTATCACCCACATTCGTTATCTTGCTCTGGCGTCCTGCAGAATGTCCCAGATCACCAATCTCTACTCCAGAAGCAATATTGCATTTCCAGCTCTTCACACACACAGAACCGGAACAACACAGAAACCTGGCCCACTATGGAGAACGACGAAGACGCTTGGTCGTACTCTTTTCCCCCGTCGTCCGAGCTGCTCCACGAGAACCACGCGTCGCAAACAACTTTGGACCAAGTTTCGTCTTCTCTTCGCCACAACACCGTCTTGATGCCTGCAGACTCCGAGGACTCGGACTCCAGTATCAGCGACTCAGAGCTAGTGTCGCTGCCGCCTGCTCTGGCGGCTCCTGGGGCTGCAATAGTGTCACAAATAGAAACACACAGTTTGGCGCCGTCAGCAACGCTCCTCGAGAAAAACGGGCTGACGGCGCTCTTGGGCACGTCTTCGGGGCTGCTCCAGCCGGTCTTGATGCAGAAATCCGCGATCGCAGACCCGCAAACCACAAAGCCAGAGGTCAGTTCCATAATGCTGAAGGAGAGCGTGACCAACGCGCTAGCGGCCGGAACAGCACTTGACGACAGCCGCGCGATGTCGCCGCCCTTGACGCCATCGAACAAGAGCGAATTCCGCGACTCTGTGCGCATCTGGCAGCTGCAGACCGCCGAGCCTGAAACAAAAGCAGACGAGTCCACGCCCGTCGCCGACGACGCGCTGTTTTTGCGCAAAACGTTTGGCACGTTGGCTGCGTCGCCGCTCTTCACCACGGCATCGGGCGAAATCCGCGAGGAGTCCGTGGCGTCGCCCAAGATCATCACTTACAGGAAAACCAACCACCAACGCACAGAATCCGAGTCGTACGACCTGCAACTTCGGCAGGAGCGGTTCGACCCCAAGCTCTACGTGGAGGAGAAGTTTGGCGGCACGTGCTACCGGTACGCGACCATGAAGCGCAATGTGGACTTCCACCAGCTATTCCGAAGTATCGACCTCACAGACCGGCTTTTGGACGACTTTGCGTGTGCTTTGAGCCGCGAGATTCTTCTCCAGGGCCGTTTGTACATCACCGAGCACAGTCTCTGCTTCAACCTGAACTTGTTGGGGTGGGTGACCAGTCTTGTTGTTCCGTTCACTGAAATAGTACGTATCGACAAGAAGCTGACCGCTGGGCTTTTTCCCAACGGCATTGCCGTCGAGACACGTGACTCCAAGCACAACTTCGCCAGTTTCTTGCTGCGTGACTCCACGTACGACTTCATTCGGGCGATCTGGCTGGAGGCCACTGGGAAGAAGCTAGAGGAGCTTGATCGGATGGCTCCGGAGCCCACGGTGGAGAGTCCGCTGCAGAACGAGCGCAACATCTCGAACTACATCCTTCTGATCGACGGCGACGACGTGAACTCGGACTCCGGCTCGGTGGACTTGGACGAGGACGATACCAGTGAGAGTTACAGTGATACAGACAGTGAGAGCAAGGGCGACGGAGATAACGGAGAAACCGCCAAAGAGGCAGAGGCGCGTGCCAGCACAGACTCGTCTGCGGCGCCGAAAGTGCGCACTGGCCTGTTGCTGGCGGTGGGAAGCCATCTTCGGCAGCTCAAGCCAGAACTGCCGTACAAGAACCTTGGGCCCGAAGTCCACGCACCCACGACCGTTTCGCAGGAGTTCAGCGACTCGGAGAACGAAACGGAGATCTGCAAAGAGGTGTTCGACGCGCCCATGGGGATCGTGTTCGACGTGATGTTCGGCACCAACACCGAGTTCCAGCGGCGGTTTTTGGCGGACCACGACGCGTCGGAGATCGACGCGTACGACGCGTTCCACCCCGTCGAAGACGCGCCCACCCAGTTGGAGCGCACGTACACATACAGAAGAGCGTTGGGGTACCTGATCGGGCCCAAGTCCACCAAGTGCGAGGTGCGCGAGGTGATTGAGCACCTCAACTACGCCGACTACATTGTGGTGCTCAACACCACGGCCACGCCCGACGTTCCGTCTGGCGGCTCGTTTCTCGTGCGAACTCGCTACTACTTCACGTGGGACTCCGCCAACTCCACCCAGGTGCGTGTGGCGTACTACGTGAAGTGGAGCGGGCGCTCGTGGATCAAGAACGTCGTGGAGAAGCTGACGCTCGCGGCGCAGACCGCGGTGATGGCCGACATGGTCAAGGAGGTGCGTGCCGAGATTGAAAAACACACTACGCTCGTGAGAGGGCCCGCGGACGTGACGCAGGCGCCTGTGGTGGAGAAGGCGAAGAAGAAGCGGCGGAAGACGAAGAAAGCGGCGCCGGAGCCGGCGCGCTGGCCTGCCTCGAGCGGCTTTGGCGCATCGGGCGTGGTGCTTGCGTTGGTACTCCTTCTTGTGTTGGTGATGCAGCTCCGGTTGGCCCAGCAACTCGCGGCGACTCAGGACTTGGTCGCGCGCCAGGCGCTCCTCACTACACGGCTTCTTGAGGCAGTCGGGGCAAATGTGGATCTTGGAGGAAAGAGCTCCAAGCAAGAGCGGGCCTCTTACTGGGCGCAGCAGGCCATGCACCTTCTAGAGAACGGGGGACGGGAGTGAGAAACAATAAGAGATGGTGAGAAACAATAAGAGACAGTGAGACAGTGAGAGAACTGATTACCAGCGATTTGTGAATCAGTTTCCTGGTGCTCCTAGTTCTTCAGCTCGCTGGACCTTAGTTCGCTGGTCTATAGCTCATTTGCTGGTTGGCTAACTGTCCTTGGTTCAGTTGGTGCGGGCCTGCTCATGGTCATTTATGGGTAGCGGCGGCGGAATTGATGAATTACGAATGGGTGGGTGAATAGGTTGAATTAGGTGCTTTCGAGGAGATGTAGGAGTGAAATGGATCGTGAGAAGCACATATACAGACGAGTCGAAAAAAAAAAGAAAATGGAAAAAACATTTCTCTTGGGGATGACGAGTGGGTTTTACAGATATTCCATTATGATTTTCTTCTTTTTCCACACATTCATTGAATGGTGTAGATACCCAGTGCTATGAGATGCGATGTCTGCTAGTCACTTTGACTGATCAATAGGAAGAAAAAAAAAGCAGGTCCTGATCTGATTTAGAGTGATTTGCACTGATTTCTGAAATGCTGCATTCTGGCCACTGCTGGTTTTCACACTTTCTGTGTATGTTGTAGATGTAATCTGTAGTAGTAGGTGCACCAAAAGAGCTCTACTATTGATATTCTTTTTTCTTTTTTTTTTTTGAAAAAATTAGTGTGAAATTTTCCTTTTTCCAACTCTCTTTCATGAACTTTCTTTTGTAGTTCTGATTTTAATAATGAGATTGACTATCCGAGCAGTGCTCATTTGCCAGCTGCGTAGTCTGGACCAGAAGACCCACCTACTGCTGAAAACGTTCCGAAAATTAATTCCATGGAAAAAACGATAATTTTCATCAAACACTCACACTATCCAATTTGGCCACATTGATACACACTCTATTCGATGTTTCCATTCTGAGTTACAGCAGCCTTCTTTCCTTACTTCCACTTCCTCCTCCTCCTCCTCCTCCTCCTCCTCTTCTTCTTCTTCTTCTTCCCATTACTTCATTCCGTGTCTATATACATGTTCAGCACACCCGAAGCTTCTCCGCCCGCTGCTCGTCTCGTCTTTCCGCAACAATCATGTCCTCAATGGTATGGACTAAAACCTGCGAGTTGTCTGGACTGAGCTCAAACACAAACACGCCCAGCACCACTCTTTCGAGCTGCGTGTCGTCTTTTTTCAACCCAATGAGCGATTTGGTCAAGTCCGCCAATGAAGATGCTACCGATGTGTCCACCAGCCTTGGGTCGAACCCAGACCATTGGTGCAGGCCCAACTTGGCCCGTGCTGTGGCTGGAGCATCGCCGGGCGTGTTGCCGTTTTCAGCACCATCTGTTTGTGCATCTGTATCTGTGTTTTCCACGCTCCTACCTCCATTTTCGTCTTCAATCTCCGAACTTCGCCTCTCGGCTCCCTCGCCCTCACTACTGAGATGCACACACCCCTCAGGGCACGTGCTCCACCGCATATACACTTTCGTCGCGTTGGAGTACACGTTGTTCGGCTCAGGGAAGTTGGACGTCCGAACAGACAGAATGTGCAACTGGACACGCGGATTGAGAATCACCGACGTCACAATGAGCTGGAGCGCCTTGCATGTGGTGTAGTAGGACACGTGGCCCTTGATGGTGGGAAGAATCAGATTGAGCAGCTCGAAATGCGTGGGGCTAACGCGAAGAACTATATCCGGCAGCAAAATGGATTTTGGAAGCAGTTTGCGGAGAATGTGAGGCACCAACTCCTTGAGCGTTTCGATCGTGGCGCCTAGATTGGCCAACTTCTCTTGCTGGTCGAGGTCTGGGCCCTCTGGGTCCTCAGGTCCCTCAGTAAGTAGCGTAGAGTAGGTTAATGGACTATTCGCTCCAACTTCACGAAAAACAGCCATTGGCTGCGCGTTAGCATGTTTTTCAAATCCCTTATTCGTCAGAATCCCCACACTATCCTTCCCGCGCCCCAGACTGCGCCCCAGTTCCCAGCGGCTCCGGCTATCTAGGCTGTACATCCAGTTCAGGCCAAACACGCCTCGGTTGTCGGATTCAGACCGCACTTGGACGCTGGAAATCCGCCTGGACGCCCAAGACCGACCAACGGCGCCTCTGCATCGCGAAGCTTGGTTCCTGCGCAAGCAGGGTATCATAGTTGGAAGGAAAGTGGTAGGCGATTTGTGTGCCTGCAGGGAGTCTGTTAATACGGGGATAGGAGATAGAGAGAGATAGAGATAGGGAATGTTGGAGGATGCTGGAGGGAAACTGTATGATGTGGATTGAAATTGATTATGGAATTTTCCTTTTTTTTTTTTGAAAAATTCGGGGCTTGAATGGTAGATTGACAGAGGGTATGGAGTCGTATAGTAATGCAGGAGTCATATACTTAGTAGACTTCGATAATGCAAAAAAAAAAAAAAAAAGAGAGATATAGAGTTAGTCCTGACTTATCACTAATAGGAATTTTCTGGGGTTTTGAATTATAGTGGTGTGCTGCTGGTGAATCGCGTTTGCCACTAGCCTTCCACTAATACCCTCAGTAGAATTAGATATGCTGAAGAGTTCAGAAAGCCAGGTTCAGTAAATTGACAGTTTTCTTTTTTTTTTTTGGTGAAATAGGCTGATATTAATGGATAGACTTTTTTTCAATTTTGATCGTTCGCTGATAGCTGTGTTGGTACTGAGAGCCAAACCACAAGTGTTCCAAATGTAAGCCGTAATATAGAGAAGAGTGATAAGCTTCTTAATTCCGTTTTGGTGTTTTCTTTGTTTCTTCTTGTTTTTTTTTTTTTTTTCATTTCCTAAGAGTCCATTCAATATGACCAACTCTCTACTGTACTATACCAGCACCAGCCCCAGCCTTGAGACAGAATGCTCATAATTAAATGATTGAATGAGAATTCTCGACTTAAGCTCTCTTTATAGTTTCTCATTTCAACCAGTTAGCTCTTCTTGAACTTTATTTGTCTCTTGTTCCCGGCCCGTTCTTCCTTCTCACACAAGGACATCACCGACTGGATCCCACCAACCTGTTGTGAAATTTAAAAAGGCATTCAGCTCAAAACGCTTACAGTTGTTTTTTTAATTTCACACTTCCCACTTTTCACTGCTCCAGTTTCCCTCCCTGTTCTTTCCTTCCACAGCCACCTCTAAAGGAAAGAACACCAGCATAGTCAAAAAAAAAACTAAATAAAACAAAAATGTCACACTCAACCCAAACCCAACTACCTCTAAATCTCGACATGTCTGAACAGAAAGAGAAAGCAATTCCCGACCAGGAAGAGAAAGTCACCTACAGCACCACCGCCCAACAGCCCTACTCTGAGATTCCACCAAGGCGAAGAACGCTCTTGGTCTGGATCGTCTCCGTTGCCGGGTTCTTGGGCCCTGTGGCCGGAAACATCTACATCCCGCTTCTCCCCCTCTACGAAGATGTGTTTGGGGTGTCTACCACTACTATCAACGGCACAGTGTCGGTGTTCATGTTTGCATTTGGCGTTTTCCCTCTTTTGTGGGCGTCGTTCGCTGACAAGGAAGGACGAAGACCGCTCTACCTTATCAGTTTACCCTTCTACATTGTTTCAGCGATTTTGCTTGCGGCCGTTCCTCCGCAGATTGCGGTGCTCTATGTGTTGCGAGTGTTCCAGGCCTTCGGGGCGTCCAGCTTGGTTTCCATCGGCGCAGCGAGCATTTCCGACGTGGTCGAGCCAAAGAATCGTGGAAAAGCCATTTCGGTTTTTTTGTTAGGCCCGCAGCTCGGCCCGATGTTGGGCCTGGTGCTCAGCTTGGTCGGGGCCGGAGGAAACTGGCGCTGGACGTTTGGCATTCTCGCCATCTTGGCTGGAGCGGTCTACTTTGCCATTTTCTTCCTTCTCCCGGAAACGCTGCGGTCGTTGGTGGAAAATGGCGCCTGCTACAGGGACAAAGGGTACGTAGTGCCATTCAGAGAGCTCTTGACCTTTGGCCACGTTCCGCAGCACAAGCACAAAGGAATCCCTGGAATCATCTTTTCCGTGATGAAGTACGTCCTGATCATGTGGTGCTCGGTGATCGGCGCGTTCTTGTTTGCGTCGTTCTATGCTCTCTTGGTGACGTTCGCTCTGGTGCTCAAGAACGACTACAACTACACCCAGGCGCACGTGAGCGTGGCTTACCTCTGTCCGAGCTTTGCCCTCATCTGCGGCTCTCTCTTGACAGGAAAAATTTCAGACGTGCTCCAGGTGAAAGGGCTCAACCCAGACAAGTCGCCGCACCACCCAGAGCGACGCTTGATGATCCAGAGCGTTGGCTTGGTGGTCTGTATTGGCGGGCTCTGTTGTTACGGATGGGCCATTGAGCACCACTGGAGCGTTGTCTCCGTTTTCGTGTTCACGTTCATGATTTCCATCGGCACGAGCTCGGTCTCGGTGGTCAACATGACTTACATGACTGAGTGTCCTACTGGGTACGTATCCACGAATGTTGCTGTGGGAAACATGGCGCGGAACTTAGCAGCGGGCGTGTGCTCTTTGATAATTGCAAAACTCGTCAGGGCAATGGGCTACGGGTGGTGTTTCTCCGGGTTGGCGGTGCTCAACGTGATGAGTCTTGGAATGAGCATGGTGATCTCCAAGTACGGCGCGGGGTGGAATCGAAAGAGGAGGGAGAGAGAAAAGGGAGGGGAGAGGGAAAAGTAAGAGAAAGAAGAAAAAATGGAAAGAAGAATTAAGGGAAAGAGGTGGAGGTGGAGTTGGAGGTGCTGATGCTGACTAGGACAGTTATGAAGGAGAAGTAGGAAGCTGTTTTGAACATCGCCCGCGCAAAGCTATGCGATTCGAAGAGTTATTATACATCATCAAGGCTGTTGATTTTTATTACAATTACAGCTGAGAGGCCGGGCCGGACGCATGTATTGGCTCCAGAACTGCTAGGCACATGCCCATTAGCAAGGTGGTATCAAACAAATGTGTTTGAAAAAAAAAAAAACAATCAACGATAACTGATTCAATGAGCCATTCGCAGTTTTACTATAATCTACCTAGACATGCATGGCTTTCTTTGAGACAAGCGTATGGCTACTGCCAGATAACTGTTGCTAGTGGATCATTGCTGCGTAGCCCACAGATTCGCTTCCACGCCGGAATCCACAGCAGGCGGGTCTCGGTCGTATTGGAAGGGTCTGTGAGGCCCCAGCTAGTTCGTTGAAGTGGCATGATAGTGCTTTTCCACACATAGAATGGTAAATTCCTCAAGAGATAGCAAATGATATGAATAGCTAGTTAAGAGAATGGAATATATGGGGAATGCAGTAGGTACAATTCCCTCAAAACTGTCACTGATATACAGCTTGTGTATTTATTTGCGAAAGGAAACAAAGTCAATTGCGGTGCTTACTTCTCGGATTTAATCTAGTGTTGATTGAATTACAAGGACTCTTAATCTGTCTTTTGAGGCATTGTATTCTTGGTGCTCATCTGTAAAGATCAACCTGCTTTATTGAAGAACCTGGCAATTGATAAGCTATATTCATTCATTTTTTTCTCACTAGAAAGTTTTTCAAGGACTTTTGTCCTTTTTGCATTCGATAAACCCTATTGGGTGTATACATGTGTTGAAAAAAAATTAGATTTATTATAAACGTGTTTGAAAAAACTATACTGTTTATTTGTAAAAAAAAACTGTGGTAAGGAATTGAGCTGTCGAGCAACACACTCTTTCTATTGTTAGTGATAGAAGAGAGTGAATTTGTTGTGAGTGACAGTTCATTGCTCGTCTTGACGAGTCGAGGCGAGACTGATGATAGTGCGATAAAAGAATAAATGTGAATGAAAAAAAAAAAAAAAAGAAGTGGTGTAAGATAAGAGATGAAAAATGTAGGCTTTAAGATAGTAGGAGGTGGATGATGTGAGGTGGATCATAGTGAGTGGGTAGGTGGTTGTTCGCACCGAAAGCTATAAAGTCAATGTAAATTTGGCCCCAATAGTTATGTCCCAATTCCAATACCGTTCCCAACAGAAGAGAAACCAAAAACAATTAACGGAAACATAATAATGAATCTACAACGCACAAGCCCGAAGTTACCAATAGGAAGTCGCAGCCAACTACCAACACTGGAGGAATGTTACTGGAGTGACAAATAGCAGTAAAAAAAAAAAGGCAGTTGGGAATGGGGAGAGATGTAAATTGACAGACTGTTCTTGAAATCATTAATGTCGCTTTGGTGTTCTTGCTTTGTCCTGTCTGTTCATGCTTGGAAGTAAGGAACCACTGAAGTGCGGTGAGGCCGAACTAATAGATATATGAACTGGAGATTAATGGGCGGAAGTAGGATGTTGAGCCGATTGAAAAGAATGAAAGAATAGAGCTTATTGAGCTAATTGGGCCAATTGAACTGATTAAAAGAATAGAGCTGGTTGGGCTGATTTAGGTGAATTTAGTGAATTTAGTGAATTTAGTGAATTTAGTGAATTTAGTGATTTTACTGGTTTTACTGGTTTTACTGATTTACTGATTTACTGATCGTACTGATTGTACTGACTGAGCAGATCTACAATGAACAGGAATGAGACTGACAATATCACCAACCGATCTAGCTACTCAACGGGACAGGACAGATGAACACATCTGGAATTGCAAATTCAAATTATAATAGTCCTTTTTATGGTAATTTGCCAATCGCTCAGCAAGAGAACAAGAGAACACAATATCAGCAATTGCCTCTCAGATTCTGCCTGTTTCTGCCATTTTTCAATTCACCTCTACACTATACTACAACTCAGCTCCAATACACTGTTCTTATTCTCTTCATTGTATCATATTACGACCCTACTTGTTCTCGTTGATGTCCAAAGGCGTCAAGCGCAAGTATGGCTTGATGATTCTGAACTTGGGGAACAAGGTCTTGGCCTCCTCGTTGCTCACCGAAGGGTGCACAATCACATCGTCGCCAGGAACCCAGTTGATCGGAGTGGTCACTCTGTGCTTGTCGCCAGTCTGCAACGAGTCCAACACTCTCAACACCTCCGCCGTGTTTCTACCAGTAGAAGCAGGGTAGGCCAAGATCAATCTGATCTTCTTGTTTGGGTCGATGATGAACACGGATCTGATGGTGAACTGCACGCCCTTGTCGTCCACGTTGGTGGCGTCTTGGTAGTCGATCATGTCGTACAAGTGAGCGACCTTTCTCTGAGGGTCGGCCACAATGGGGAACGACAATTTGGAGCCGGTGATTTCGTCAATGTCCTTGATCCAGGCCTTGTGCGACTCGGTGCCGTTGGCAGACAAGCCAATGAGCTTTGTGTTTCTCTTTTCAAACTCAGGCTGCAACTTGGCAAAAGCACCCAATTCGGTGGTGCACACTGGAGTGAAGTCGTCTGGGTGGGAGAACAAAATCACCCAGGAGTCGCCAATGTAGTCGTGGAAAGAGATTGGTCCGTTGGAAGTTTCGGACTGGAAGTCTGGGGCAGTAGAGCCCAATCTCAATGTTCCCGATGGTGTAGACATTGGTGAATTGTTGGAGGTAGATGGGCCTTGACCAGGCTATATATGCCCGAATGCGATGACAACTTCTCACGTGCCATGACTCTACGCTGGTTGGCCACGTCCGGAACAGGCAGGAGGCGCTGTGCAGGGCGCTGCAGTGTGGCTCTATTTGCAGGTGTGGCGGGAATTATTAGAAATTATGGAGATTATGGAGATTAAGGAAATTATGGAAATTAGATGGAGATGGAAAGTGAGGGAAAATGGACCACCATAGGAATGGTAACTTGAAAAAAAAAAAAAAGAAAAAGAAAAGAAATAAGAAGAAGTTTTGAAAGTGTCTAAGGTGTTTTTGTAAGTGCTTTTATAAGTGTTTTTTTTTTTTTTTTAGTGTTGTGCTCATGCTCTTTCTTTTTATGAGAAGGCCAATGATTATAGAGGAGAATAGGAAATCAGACAGTATTAGAATCCATTTCGGGGAAATGTCTGAAAGTCGCCAACAGGACCTTACGTTTCTCTTTTTTTTTCAAACACATTTATTGAGACTCAGACCTATTGTCATCAAGTCCCGCTATAATAACCTAATAGTTTCTGTAAGATACGCTGCCTTCATCATTAGAGCTCTCGCCATCCAACTAGGCACTCCGCCTAAGACCGGCTATGGAGATCTCCACCGGTCAATAGGCTCTATCACATATCACAGATTTCTGAGTTTTAAGTAGTGGTAGTAATTGGTGATCTGCCAACTGCTAGTTGATTTGAGCATTGGTTCAATGAATTGCACAATGCTTCATTCTTTTCCAATCTGACTCTGATCTATTCTATTCTTTTCTGTTTTGATTCTATTCTATTCTGTTCTTTTCTAATTTTTTTTTTTTTCAAACACATGTATTGGGACTCGGACGTATTGTCATAGAGTCCCGCTATAATTATGCTTCTTCTCTTTCAGTCTTTTTTTTTATCATGGATTCTTACAATTGTTCTCAGTAGAGCCATTTTGTCGCAACAAAAGCCAATATCTCCAATTATGTTCTTTCTTCTAATTCACTAACTATCAATTCTTGTTCTCTTTTCTTGTTGCTTGCATTTAGATCCGTTCTTTTCTCCTCTTGCTGGTGTTAATTCCAGATGATCATGAGTGTTCTGTCAGAACTTCGTCAGTCTCATTCAATAAAAAGAAGAAAAAAGTAGGCACTCCTTTTGGAGAAGAGAATAATAAAAAATCTTGAATGGTCTAATTGACCGTAAGTTCAGTTGGGAATTTAAGCCCAGGTAAATGTTTTTTTCTTCTCTTTCGATCATTTTGAAGTTCCTCATGGAGGTCTGATGGGTCTGCAACTACAATTGAGTGATTCCAAAATTCAGCAATTCGGTAATTCAGCAATTCCGTAACTCTGTAACTCTGTAACTCTGTAACTCTGTAACTCTGTAATTATGTAACTCCTTTTTTTTAACACATTTATTGCGACCAGTGCTCTTTTCTGAGTCTCTCCGTCTGTAACTATTGGTTTCTGTTGGAAAACTGCCTAGACCACTACCATGGAATCTCTCTACTATAAGCTATTACTTCTGTAGAATAAGATGCCTTTGTACTTGAAGCTGACAGTATCCTTTGTATGTATTCAATGTATTCAATGTTCAATGTTCAATGTTCAATGTTCAATGTTCAATGTTTCTATGCTTTCTCTACTTTCTCTACTTTCTCTACTTTCTCTACTTTCTATCCTTTCCACGCTTTCACTATTTCATACTTACACCAACCTGGTCCCGTTCCTTACATTCTCATCTATATGCCACTAATGTTCCACCATTTCCCTCTCTCCTTTCCTCTCTTCTTCTCTTTTCTTTCCTTCTCTCTTCTTTTCACTTCTCCAAACCCCCCTCCTCGTCGGCGTCCATGTCCACGCCGTAGTCCGTGAGCGTCTCGCCCATGTCGTTCACCCACTCGGCCCGCAACACATGGCTCCGTGGATCCAAATGCTTTCTCACCAACAGAAGGTCGTGCAACTGCCGGAGCTCGTCGTCGCTCAACTGCCGAGGCTCAAACTCGACGTCTCCGCCGTCGGGAGGCCACGGCAACCCCAATTGGTCGTCGTCTTCGGTGGTGGTGTACTCGTATCCGTTTCCCTTGGCACTTCCCCATGGTAGGAGCCAGCACCAGGGGCTGCCCAACGCGTTGGTGATGTTTTTCCACATCCCCAAGTCGTACGGGAAGACGAGGTCGTCTGGTGTGAACGTAAGAGGCACAACGCCGTTATCCTGGAGAACGCCGCTTTCTGAAGTTGTATCTGAAACCATACTGTCTTGAAGTCCGTTTTCACTCTCCTCCAACTCCACTAGCTCCTCGTACTGCCTGGTGGTGAGGTTCCACGAGGTGAGCTTGGGCATGTCCTTCCCGTGCACTTCCCTGTAGTTGTGTCTGATTTTCAACCAGAGCCGCTCGGTGTGGAACTGCAGCTCGATGCGCTCCATTTCCCACGTCTCGATCTGCGTTTTCCCAGAGCAAATGTGCATCATACACTTGATGAAGAGCACCACGATGGAAGCCAACACAAACAAGTCCAACGGCAAGCACACAATCACCGTGGCCATCTCGGACTTCCTCACGAGGTACGCAGGAAGACTGCTGTTGGAGTAGTAGTCAAGAACGCGCTTCAGCAACTCAACAAGCGTAAGCCCAGTAGTGAACATCACCCACACCAAAAACCGGATGAAGTGCGGCGTGTTGCCGTGGCCAACGCAGTTGTTCGTCCACGGACAGTGGTGGTCCATCTGCAACACGCAAGTGTCGCACTTGCGGCAGTGGTGGGCCCGTTCAGGCTTGTAGTTTTCACACTTCTTGCACCATTTCTTCCAGTGGTGCTTGGGCACTTTGTACTCTGGCGGCGGCGATCCTGGCGACACGACGATGGCCAAGTAGTAGGAGATCCACACCATGGTCACGTAGATCTGGAACCTGATCTGGGCGGCTGGGTCCATGTGGTGTCGAAACACGTAGTAGTGGCACGGGTATGCTATGCCTGCGATCAAGAGACAGGGGATCTGGAGTTAGTGGAGAGTTTTGAAATTTGAAATTGGAGTTTACATACCAAGATGCCGACCCAGGGCCATTTGAACTCCCACATGGTGCTGTGGTCTTAGGTGAGTGGAGTAAGTGCAGGGAAAGAGAGAAGAAGGAAGAGAAAGAGAAGAAAAATCAAAAGAAGAAGAAAATGAAGAAAATGAAAGTGAAAAAGAAGAAATGATTGGAATTCTGAATTGTTTTCGAAATTTGGGTTGCCTGCTTTCTTTTCTGATTCTCTGTTTGGCACTTAGAAGGCCATAGTGCTAATAGTTGGTAGTGTTGATAGTGTTGATAGTGTTGAACTTTCGTCTTTTCAAGAAAATTCAGTTTTTGAACAATTGGATTCGTGTCTGAATTTCTCTGTTCATTTTTTTCTTTTATGTTCTTTTTCACTATTTGGCTGTGTTCTATTAAATCATGCGAATCTAATTGTATAGGACTTATAGTGGAGAATTCCAGAACCAACCAACACTCACAAAATGCAAGAAAAGTCAATTCAAAGGGAAGATAAGCCAATGGAAAAATGGAAAAATCAGGGTTTCTTTTCCTCGTTACTAAAAATTTAAAAGATTTAAAAGATCTAATTGGAACCTGCTGGTGAGTGCTTAACAGTGACACTGATAAGACCGTGAAAATTGGCAAAAGTGAAGATTCATTTAACAAGACGAAGTAGAATAGATACTTTCATTGCCTTTTTAATTAGATCTCTTCATTTTATCTATTCTTTATTCTCAGCAGATATCTTCTACGGGAAGCACTCTCACCAGCCAAGAAGCGATAAAAGACTTGTTAATGAAAATCTAGAAAATGAAAAGTACTTCTCAAATAAAGGTCTGGATACGAGATTAGGACTCTCTAAGAACTCTTCCCTATTGAAGCATCAATATTGTCTAATGCTCTCAGTCTCTCAACTTTCATATACACCCCCAATAGAGACCTTGAAAAGACAGAACTAACAAAGAGGAAAAGAGGAAAAGAAAAAAGAGGAAAAGAGAAGATGAAAAAAGATACAATTTTCACAACCACTCAATCCATCACAGTAATTGTAGTAATTCCTCTAACCAATCCTTATGTAGTTGTGAACTCACAGCAAGACCATCCAACCTCCTCCCAAAATTTCAGCCAATTTCTATTCTCAAAACCTGTTCATCTTTCTTTTTTTCTCTTTCTCTTTTTTTTTTTTCTCTTCCTTCTCTCTTTTCTTCTCCACTTGGTTATCTACTACTGGGCACTGCACACACACCAGTGGCGTTCAACATCACCTACACCTCCTCATAAATGGTACGTCAAACCCTGCAATTCCGCCCTCCATACTAACCTCCAGACTTCTATAGGTACTGGCTACGACTTATCCAACAGTGTCTTCTCACCAGGTACGTAAAACCGTGAAAAACCACCAAGTTTCACATCTTCTCATGTGCTCATATACTAACCCCCAGACGGCAGAAACTTCCAGGTGGAGTATGCCATGAAGGCCGTGGAGAACGGGGGCACTTCGGTCGGCATCAAGTGCAAAGACGGCGTTGTTTTGGCCGTGGAAAAGATCGTCAACTCCAAATTGCTTGTGCCAGGGAAAAACAAGCGCATCCAGACGGTAGACAGACACATTGGGGTGGCGTACTCCGGGTTATTGCCCGACGGGCGCCATTTTGTCAACAGGGGCCGAGACGAGGCGCAGCTGTTCCGCTCTACGTACAAAACTCCAGTGAGTGTTCCACATCTTATGGACAGATTGGGGCTCTATGTCCAGAACTACACGTGTTACAACTCTGTTCGCCCCTTTGGCATCGTGTCGATTGTTGCTGGCATGGACGACAATGGTCCTCACTTATACATGATTGAGCCTAGTGGAGCATACTGGGGCTACAGTGGAGCAGCCACTGGAAAGGGCAGGCAAACAGCGAAATCGGAGTTGGAAAAATTGGATTTTGATGAGTTGACGGTGCGCGAGGCAGTCAAGCAGGCGGCACGAATCATCCACCAGGCCCACGAGGACAACAAGGACAAGGACTACGAGTTGGAGATCTCGTGGATTTCGCTGGAGGAAACAGGCGGGCGCCACGAGTTTGTGCCGGAGGAGTTGTTGCAGGAGGCGATCAAGTATGCTGAGGAGGACGACGAGGAGGACGAGGACGAGGACGCGGAGATGAGCTAGATAGGAGAATAAAGAAGAAAGAAAGAGAAGAAGGAAGAAGAAGAAGGAAGAAGAGAATGAGAATGAGAATGAGAATGAGAATGAGAAAGGAAGAAGAAAGAAGGAAGAGGAACAACATGGTGGATTGGAATGTATATTTTGATTCTCTCATTGTTTCCAAAAGGTGTGCTCAACGAAGTATAATTTGTGGTTCTACTTTCTCCTTAAAGTGGACTCTTTTGTTGTCGGGATGAGTTGATCTTTCTTTTTCTCTTCGAGTGGAAAACTTCTAGGGTATTTTGACTTGGCTACAGCTACTCTTCCTCAGGTGTAATGAACGAGAGAACAGAGAACAGAGCTCTTCGACAGAGTGATTTCTACTAATAAGTGAATCGAACTCTCCTGAATTTTACTGTCATCTTCACGAAATTTCACTCAGTCCGTGTTTTCCAGAGATCACACTGTAGACATGGTCTGCTGAGAATTAGTTCCACCACGAGTGAGCCAAAAAGAAGAAAAGAGAAGAAGAAAAGAAAAAAGATACTTCTGGTTCTCAAAGAATTCTTTTTCTTTTTTTTTTTAATTTTCAAGAAATGTCTTCATTGATACAAGGCTGAAGTTTGAAGTCACCTTGTCACCTGTCCAGCATTTGGCAGTTCCACCTATATACTTGTGAGGTTTCCCTGTAATATTTGCCCTAGTGTTGTAAGTGAAAAATGCTTTAGAGTTCATATTTTTTCATTTTTCAAACAAATTTATGTCTATATTTCTTGTGGTTCCAGTTTGAATGCTCAGTCAAGCACTAATTGTCTGTAGCCATACACCGAGCAATGCTCCAAGAAGAGCCAGTTCCGCTTTAAATCTTTTTTGAATTATTTGCCAATTTTACTACTAACAGAAAACAATTGATTATGTCAATCTGCTGGACTTTCTTCAAATCGATATTCAATTCAATATTGGCTTCTGGGAAGAGGCCAGAGCAATAGTTGGTCCTGGCAAAGTCTCATTCAGCAATTATAGAGAAAAATGTACTCAAGTGAGAAGAAATGAAGAAAAACTGAAGCAAAGTTGTGTCTAATTAAAAAAATTGTGACCTCCTATCTCTGTTCATCCCCAGTCTTCGGCTGCTTCCTCTTGCTCACTGTAGTGAGTTAGCTGAATTAGATTCACAATACAGACTCAATTTCAGAACAAGGAACTCATTGAAAAAGACATTTTCATTTTGAGATAAATTGCGTATTTCTCATTACGTATTACTCTCTTTTTCTTTTTCTTTTCTTTTTAATTCTTTACTCTTTTGTTCTCTCTTTCTTTCTCTCTTTCTCCTCTGCTCTGATTCGCACCCAACTGCTAATGACACCGCTTCGTTTGACAGAAAGTCTTTAAACCAATGAATTTTTCACCAACACCACCAAAACAACTCATCCCAACTTCAATAGATCCAACCAATTCCTCTTTCATTGAAACCTCCAATACTCACTCACTATTCTATTCATCTCGCGCGAATGTAAACACACCTACATCTAACTCGAACACACCCTAAACACACCCCAGACATGTCTGGCTCTCTATCTGGCACGGCGCTAGCACGCTCCAACTCAGGAGCACTAGCGCATTCTGGAACATTCTCTACTGTTCCCGAAAGCGATACCGTGGTGTACGGAAAAAGAAGCCACCTAGATCTGTCCAACGCCTCGAGTCTGTTCATCTCAGACCCTTCGTGCCTGCCGCCGTTTGTTCCCGACGACCTCGAGTTCGACAACTCCAGCGTGAGCGACCCGAGCCTGAGTGCTGATTCTGGAGCGTCGCCGCCTCGCCAGAGCATCAACACTAAGGCCAGAACTGCCATCTACTCTCCGTTGGCGTCTCCGCCCCCTACAGCAGACGGCGACTCGGCAGACGCCACCGACTTCCAGGACTCGTCGTTCATCAACAACTCGCGCGCGCAGTTCGACTTGGACATCAGCATCGACGAGAACAAGGTGGTGGACGGAAACATCCGCCTTTCTCCTTGGAGGAAGTTCACAGCCAACCAGGGGCCCGTGAGAAACTCCAGCGTGCTTGGCAAGCGAATTTTCACGCTGGCCAGCCAGGGCGAGCCGCTGCAGAGCAAGAAGTTGGACGAAGTGACCAAACAACTCACCAACTGCAAGATCCAGCTCAAACTCTACGAGCGGTTTCTCCAGGACCTCATCGACCGGCACCAGATCGACGCGGGCGAGCTCTCGGGGCTCGGAACGAATTTGCAGGCCAGATCCGTCTCCACGCTCGAGCAAGAGCACGCCGATATGTGTAGTTTGGTGGAGGACTTGTATGCGAGCGTGGAAGAGTTCCAGGGGAAGTGGCGCGACGCCGACAAGCGCATGTTGGACTTGGACCACACGTTGCACGAGTTGGCCTTCGAAGTTGCTGATATGCTTGGCCAATTGGGCAGCAGAGTCGATGCAGACCCCGGAGCCACGCCGAGAGCGTTTTTGGAGGCTGCGTTGCCTCGACTTCGAGAGGTGATCGAGTCGTTGAGTGAAAATACACACGAGGACCACATCAACACGATTCTGCGGCTCCAGAGAGAGCACGAGGCGACCAAAAGCGATAATGCCAACTCAGAGAAGATGTTGAGGGCACAGCTCCATGAGATCGCTCAGTGGAAAAGCAAATACAACGAGCTCAGGCGAGAGTACGAAATGCTTGAAAATAAAGCGGAGAGCTCCGAGTTTGAAAAGCTCCAGACGGAGAACAGCCGGCTCTCGTCGTTGAACAAGGTGGTGGACGACAAACTCCACAACTACCAGATGATGATCAGCCAGCTCCAAAAAGAGGTCAACGAGTTCCGGGACCTGAGCAGGAAAGGCTCGCTCTCGGACGTTTCGGACTCCTCTACGTACACTGGCCTGAGGGACCGCGAGAAGTACCTTCTCCTACAGCGAGACTTTGACAACTTGCAAAGATTGCACGACAACATGGCTGGCGAGTTTGAGCGGTTCAAAGAGACTTCAGCAAGCACGATCTCGTCACTCACCAACCAGCTCAACAACAGAAAGAGAGAGCTTCTCAGTCTACGGGCCGAGCACACCAGTCTCGACAACATCCAGCACGATTTGGAAGTTTCACTCGAAAAACAGCGCGTTCTCAACTCAGAGAAAATGAAGCTCGCGTGGCAGGTCGAGTCGCTCACCAAGGACAAGGCAGCATTGCAGGCGTCGGTCGACCAGATGACAGAGAAACTCGGCAAGGGAGAAGACAGCCGGAGACTCCAAGACACGAAACAGCAGCTCGAGGCGTTGGTGCGGCTCGACGTGTGGGAGTTCCAGCGGCTCTTCGAGTCCTTCAACAAGATCGCCGACGACTCTTCTCTCGAGAGTCCGAAGGAGAAAATCGGAGTTCTTGCGAGTGCCATAGCGGAAAACGGCCAGGACGTCGAGTTTGGCTCGCTCAAGGACTACCACAAGTCGGTGTTTGACTACTTTGCGCGTGCGGTCGAGACCATCGTGAACGACCACATCCGGCTTCTTCTCAAGGAGAGCGAAGGCAGTGACAACGAGGACCAAGTGAAGAAATTGGAGAAGAAAGTCGCGTCGTTGGAGAGGCAGCTCCAGGCGCACGGCCCCGGGTCGAAGTTGCGCATTGAGGAGCTCACCAACCGGTGGAAAGTGGAGCGAGAAGCACGGGTGCACGACAATGAGCAGGCCAAGAAGCGGCTCCAGCAGTTGGAGGACGAGAACGAGCAGCTCAGGCAGGGGAAGGCCTGAGTTGGTGGATCGGACCACGGAGAAGGAAGACAGCAAGTGAATACACGGGAATGGGAGGAAAAAGTAAAGAAGAGGGAGAGAGAGAGGGAGAGAAAGAGAAAGGAGGAAAAGAAAGAAAAGGAAGAAATTGTTAAAAGTAGGAAATGGAAAAGAAGGAGGAGGAGTGAGTTGCTATTCGCATCAGAAACAAGAGGAGGAGGAAGAAAGGGAAAAGAAGAGAAAAGAAAGAGAGAAGAGAAAGAGAAAAAAGAGAAACGTAGAGAAGAAGGAATAATGGATAAACTCTTTCTTTTTCTTTTTTTTTTTTTTGAATTTCCTGAGTGGATTTACTATTGGTTCCATTCTCTGGTGGTGACTCCTAATACACCAGATGAGACAAGCAGGAGCCAGAACAAAGAAACGACACAGAAAATAGGTGAAAAAAAGTGAAAATCAAAAGATTATCGTCAATTGAGAAAAATGAATTTAATTCTTTCTTTTAAAAAAGAAGTCTACTATTAGCATCAGGTGCTATTCTACATTCGCAGTCTACCAGTCATAAGACAGTCCTGAGTACCAAGTAAGTTCTCACCAATAGTATTCTCCAGGCGAGCCCAGAACCTTTCAATTCATTTAGTTTTCACCTTAATTTTTTGAATTTCACTTACACTTTCACATTCACGTTCACATTCTTCATTTTTCCTTTTCTTTCTTCATTTTCACTTTCTTTTTTTTTTTTTTTCACTTTCTCTCATTTTCTCTCTTGTCTCATTTTCTCTCTCTCACTCTTTCCTGCGCGACGAAAATTTTTCTCAACATGTCTGACCCTTCGTACGCCCAGCTCGAGAAGGAAGTCTCGTTGGACGATATCGACTTCTCCGACTTGGAGGCCAAGTATGCGGTGGACGCGGACTTTGGGCTTGAAAACTACGTCGTCGTGGACGGCGCACCAAAAGCGCCGCTGTCCAAAGCTCCCCTCTTGGAGAAAGTCTTGCGCAAGTTCTTGAGCAAAGCCGGTGAAGTCGTGGAAGGCGAGGCCGGCGTGTATCTCCCCGTGGAGGACAACATGACCAAGGGATACCTTTTCGTCCAGTACAAAACGGCGGAAATGGCCACCGCAGCAGTGCAGCAGTTGAACGGCAAGCCGTTAGACGCCAAGCACAGATTGTTTGTTAACCGGTTCTCCGACATCGAGAAGTACTGTACGGACGGCAACGTGCCAGCGACTTTTGTCGAGCCCGAAGTGCCCGAAGTGCAGAATCACGGCTACTTGCGCTCGTGGTTGCAGGACGAGGCAGGCCGCGACCAGATGGCCTTGCACTTCTCCGACACCGTCGGCGTGTACTGGTGCAACAAGAAGAACGACCCGAAGGCGGTCACGGAGCCCAGAAAGGGCTTCACGTCGAAGTACGCCAAGTTCTCTCCCAAGGGCACCTACTTGTTTTCCATCCACCCCCAGGGCGTGCAGTCGTGGGGCGGCGCCAACTTCGAGCGCATCGCCAAGTTCGTGCATCCGCAAGTGCGTTTGATTGATTTTTCGCCCAGCGAAAAGTACATGGTGACGTTGTCGCCCACTGCCATTGAAACGCCTACTGCGGCGGCGGATTTGGCGTCTTTCCCGTTCGGACAAGAGTCCGTGGGCCACAAGTTGGTGATCTGGGACTTGGCCACCGGCGAGCCCGCGAGAACTTTCGCGTTGCCTCCTCATTTGGAAGGCCAGAAGGAGATGCCTTGGCCCTTGGTGAAATGGTCCTTCGACGACAAATACTGCTGTCGCCAGGGCCCCGACGCGTTGGCCATCTACGAAACGCTGACTTTCCAGTTGTTGGACAAGAAATTGGTGAAGATCGACGGCGTGGTCGACTTTGAGTGGGCTCCAGCTGGTGTGCACCTTGCCGGGTCTCGCTCTGAAGAAGGTGAGCACGTTTTGTCGTACTGGACACCCGAGAGCTCCAACCAGACCGCCAGAGTGGCGTTGATGCAGATCCCATCGCGTGAAGTGATCCGGACCATCAACTTGTTCCAGGTCAGTGACTGTAAGATGCACTGGCAAGACGAAGGATCGATGTTGTGTGTGAAGGTGGACCGCCACACCAAGTCCAAGAAGACGTTTTTCTCCAACTTGGAGTTCTTCCGCACCACCGAGAAGGCCATCCCGGTGGAGAAGTTGGAGTTGAAGGACGTGTGTGTGAACTTCGCCTGGGAGCCCAAGTCCGACCGGTTTGTCACCATCAGTCGCTTGGACGACGGCCACAACAACCCTGCGATTCCAAGAAACACCGTGCGGTTCTACCAGCCCGAGCAGTCGGCGAAGAAGGCCAACAAGTTCAAGGTGGTGGCCCAGGTGGAAGGAAAACACTCCAACACGCTTTTCTGGTCGCCACGCGGTAAGTACATTGTGGTGGCCACCATTGCGAAGTCGTCGGGCGAGTTGGAGTTCTACGACACGCAGTTTGAGGACGACAAGAACCCGAAGAAGACCGAGGTCAAGTTGTTGAAGACTGAAAAGTTCGGAGGCATGACCAACATCTCGTGGGACCCTTCGGGCCGGTTTGTCGCTGCGTGGTCGTCGTCGTGGGTGCACACCATCGAGAACGGATACAAGTTGTACGAGTTCACTGGAACGGTGTTGCGTGATGACCAGACCGACCAATTCAAGGAGCTTATCTGGAGACCTAGACCGCAGTCGTTGCTCACGGCGGAAGACCGCAAGAAGATCAAGAAGCAGTTGCGTGAGTACAGCGCGCAGTTTGACGAGATCGACGCCATGGAGGCCGATGCGGCGACACGCGAGGCGATTTTGTTGCGTCGTCGTTTGTTGGAGGAGTGGAAGGAGTACCGGTCGAAGCACGTGGGTGTGCGGACGGAGGCGCACGACGTGGAGGCGGAGATTGTGGAGGAGATCAAGGAGGAGATCATCGAGGAGAAGGAGGAGGTGGTGGAGTAGAATACACGTGGTTTTCTGGGGGGTGTAGAGGAAGAAGAAGGGAAGAAAGAAAGAAAGAAAGAAAGAAAGAAAGAAAGAAAGAAAGAAAGAAAGAAAGAAAGAAAGAAAGAAAGAAAGAAAGAAAGAAAGAAAGAAAGAAAGAAGGGGAAGACAGTATGGTGGTATTGTATGACTGTGATGACTATAACGACTATAAGACCTGTACTGACTATATGACTTTGATTATTGTTTCTTAACAATTATTGGACATTTCTCAAAATTGGTTTCCTGATAAATCTATCGATGGCTATAACGCATGTAACAACTTATGTTTCTTATGTCTCATAGTTTCTCAGTTTCTAGTGTTTCTAGTGTTTCTAGTGTTTCCAAATTCCTACTGTCTCCACTTTCTCATATTTGTCTTCCTAATTTCTCTCTCCTTTTTTTCTTTTTTTTTTTTTCTTTTTTCTTGACTCTACTCATGCCTATACATGCTTCTCTGGCTGTTCTCGATTCACTTTAGTCTCACCTGAAGATCATAATCTGAAGAAATTCACAGGGTTTCACTTGCTCTACAAGTCTCAGAGATCTCAAGAGTTGCTTCTCTATATTAGCCTCACCTTTCATATAAACTGCTCTGGTCACAACCTGTGACGTCTTCATTATTTCATTCACCAGCAATTTCATTCTAGGCCATTTCAGTGTTCTCCAGGATTTGGCTGATCTCATCCAAGTAGATACATTAATACCTGCAATATTCAACAGTCCTTTCTAGATGTGACTCCAAAGAACTTTAAGCGTACATGATCTTGTTCCCTGCTCAGTAGATCATCCCAGCCTCAAGCCACTCACAGACCACCAGAACCAGATCACCAAGGCCAAGCCACTGAACCAGACCAGATCACCGAAGCCACCCAGAACCAGACCAGACCAGAACAGTCTTTGTTCTCCCAACTTTTCATTCACCGCCTCTTTCACGCGATTCTGCCCTGCCGTCTCGCTATATACATCAGCCAGCCTTCGTGCTCAACTGGAGCCCATGCCACTTGGCAATCTCGTCCTTCAACACCTCGTTCACCAAGCGGTGCTGCTTGATCATCGGAATGCCCTTGAACTGCGGGCTTTCCACCGTAATGGCAAACATCGACCCACAGCCTCCGGAAACATCGCGCACCGCCAAGTTGGACGGCTGGAAATGTTTTTCAAGAATGTTGTAGATCTTCTGCTCGTACTGCTCCATGGGCGGAGCCGACAATCGGCGGACGCCGCGAGGAATCGTGCGGGCTAGCGATGCAAACATGTGGAGTAGGAAAAGATGGTTAGTAATAGGAGTGTATCCAGCGAGATGCCGGGAAGAGTTGTGGTGGAAATAAAAAGTGTTAGTGATGGAGATTTAAAGTGTTAGTGATGGAGACTTTTAGTTGGAGAGGAGAGTTAAATGTGGAGGTAAGAGATACCAGGTATTTATTGAGTTTTGCTGTGAGTGAATGAGGCAGTAGGGCACTCTTGTACTGAGAAGTGAGTAGATCTGTATTACTGTGAATGAAAAAAAAAAAAAAAGATGAAAAATGAGAGATTGGTATATTGGCTTATGACAGATGAATTGAATATGATTTTTCTTCTTTTTCCATTTCCTATTTCCTTTTCTCGCAGCCTTTGCTCGAGGAGTGGGTATCAGGAGAGCAGGCAGAACTGTTAGATAAGTGGTCCTCAACTACCAGTCAAAGTTGTCTTCAAATAGCAGAACCCTAAATTTGTCATTTCTTCAGTGCTAATCTAGTTGTCACTTTCATACAAATCTGGCCTTTCTTCAATGATTCTCTTTGACTCATCTGCCAAGTATACTGGCTGAGCAACACGAACAGCTGGAAAGCAGAGAATCAGCAATCGCAACAATAGAGCTTGTATGGAAATGAACAACATCCAAGAGGTTTTCATCTTTTTTTTTTTCAAAGCACATCTGAGGAGATTGTGTAAAGCCTGCTTCCATATCGACCACAGCAATATCTAGTGAATCCTTGAGTATATCAGCACTTACTCTCTTATAATCTTCAGTCAGTTCACGCTTCCTTTTGGCATTTTTGTTTCTTTCCCTTTTCAGCTACTTTGCATTTTGTCTTCAGATTGTCAACTCTTACCACTCTGATCTATCATACCAGGAACTTACAATAAGGATCCAATGGAAATAGTGCTGAATTTCAAAATGTGGTTAAAAACAACTTCAAACCATATTTCAGCACTTCTCCTAATATGACCACTCACCATTTTTTTTCCTCCTCAGATCATTCTCCCACCTTCTCGTCATTCTTTCAGTGCTTCCATACCAATTCATTAATAGATGTGTTTGAAAAAAAAAAGACGTTTAACAACCCTCTTCCCATTGCTAAATCGGTAAATCTATCTTTTTTGTTCTTTTGCTTATTCTTTTGCTTCTTTTTTTTTTTTTTTCCTTTTCCCTTCTCCTTCCACATCTTCTATCATTCACGTCATTCTCCATGCTCTTCAAACTCATCTGCTCCAGGATTCTGCGTTCACAATCGAAGTTCTTCATTTTTTCAAATTGCCTCACATTTCCTAGTTTCAAAGACATTATCCTCTTTTTCTCCTTCCTCCTCTGAATTTCATATCCACGTTCAATCTCAGCTAATATCAACTCCACAGTCCAGATTACAACTCCACAAGCAACTCCCTTTTAATGTTCTTCCCTCCTATTTCTATTTCTATTTCTATTTCTACTTCTACTTCTTTGTATCCTTTATTCCATTCTTTTTTTATCACTTCTTCTGTTTATCTTTTCTTCTCTTCTCAAACCTCTTGATAGGCCTCCAATTCAATCTCTCTCACAGATCAACCTCCCACGTAAACTCCACTTCCACACTTCTTTCTCGGTACCAAGAACTTTCCCCTTTTTCATTTCTCTCATCTTTTCACTTCCAATAAACCTTCCCATTCCGCCGATTTTCCCCAAGCTCTTTTTTTCATTCCACTTCCTGCCCTCTTATCACCTATATATTTCCACACCAAGTCTGCTTCTCCCACCCCCAAATTCTCAAAATGCCATTCAACTCGAAAGAAAAACCATTTCAGATTCTTCTAGTTCTTCTTCAACTTTATTCTGTTCTGTTTTTTTTTTTTTTTTTCCAATTCTTTCCAACTTCCCTTACCTCTCTCACTGCGAGACTATACTCTACACCCCCAACAATTTTCACCCAACCTGCTCCTTTATCTCCTTTTTCACTTCCTCAACTCTTTCTTTCCCTTCATTTCCTTTCCTTTCTCCTTCTTGTTTTTTTCACGTCTTCTTCTTCTTCCTCTTCCTTCCCTCTCTCTACTTCTCCCCACATCCTGCATCTTCCACACCATGTCTACCTCTCTACGAATCGTCATCTGTGGCGACGACTCCGTAGGCAAGTCGACGCTTCTAGCCTCATTCGTCAAGGGCGAGTTCGTGCCGAGTCTTCAACGCGTGGTGCCTACCGTGACGATTTCTCGCCTGGACTACTCGAAAGACCCAACCGCCGACGACTCAGACTCTGACACTATCAGAGTGTCTCAGTACGTCCCAAACACTACAGTCATCGTCGACACGCTTGCCTCCGACCATGCTACCGTGAATAAGGAACTCAAACGCTCAGATGTGATCTTGCTTGTGTATCTGGACCACTACACTTACGAGCGCGTATCACTCTACTGGATGCCGATGTTCCGGGCCCAGGGGGTCAATTTACCCGTTGTTGTGTGTGCCACCAAGTCGGACGCCACGAAAACGCCGTTCAAGCAGCAGAACACCGAAGAGTTCATCCCGCTCATCAACGAGTTCAAGGAGATCGAAGCGTGTGTTCGGTGCAGCGCCAAAACAAACACAAACGTCGTGGAAGCGTTCTACCTCTGCCAGCGTGCCGTGACGCACCCTGTGTCGCCGATTTTCGACTCCAAGGAGGGCCATCTCCGGCCTGCGGCGGTGGCGGCGTTGAAGCGGATCTTCTTCCTCTGCGACTCGGGCCAGGATGGCTACTTGGGCCACGCCGAGCTTTCTGCGTTGCACAGCAAGTGTTTTGGTGAAAAGCTCTCGGAGGAGGACTATGAGATGATTTTGCGGAACGTAGCAGCGGAGACATTGAGGGAGAAGGCGTCGCCGAAGAGAATGGACTCGCGGAGCCGGCTTGGGAGCCGAGAAATCAGCCACAAGGGCTCGCTCAGCCATTTTGAGAAGGCCAGGCGGCCCGAGAGCCGATTGGGGCTGGTGAGTGGTGCCAATGGGGAGGGCACGAAGCAGAATGGAGAGAGAGAGAATGGAACTTCCCAACAGAATGGTACTTCCCAACAGAGTGGAACTTCCAATGAAAACTCTCACGAGAATTCAAACGGAGACTCCTTCACCTGGGAAGGCGTGACGGACGCTGCAGCCTTGAGACTAGGTGGTGACACTGGCTGGAGCATCGGAGGCAGCACGCACGAAAACAGCAGCACAAACCTCAGCGACCAACGAAGAGGCGCCAAGGCGTCCGTGTCGTCGCTCGACTCGCTCCTAGGCACCATGTCGCCCGAAAACGCGCCAGGCCTCTCGGAGTCCGACTTCCTCCTCCTCAACAAGATGTACGCCGAACAAGGCCGCCACGAGACCATCTGGGGCATTCTCCGCGCGTTCCACTACACGAACTCGCTCTCGCTCCAGGACAAGTTTCTCTATCCCAAGCTCGAGGTGTCGCGCGACTCGTCGGTGGAGTTGTCTCCGTCTGGGTTCCGGTTCTTCGTGGACTTGTTCGTGAAGTTCGACCGCGACAACGACGGCGGACTCAACGACGCAGAATTGGCCCAGTTGTTCTCGCCCACGCCGGGGATCCCGCGGCTCTGGCAGGACTGCCGGTTCCCCGAGTCGATTGTGCGCAACGACGAAGGGTTCGTGTCGCTCCAGGGCTGGCTCGCCCAGTGGACGTTGACCACGTTTCTCCACTACAAAACAACGCTCGAGTACTTGGCGTACCTTGGTTTCGACGAAGGGAATTCCGTCAAGGCTGTCCGAGTGACCAAACCTCGCAAACATCGCCAGAAACAGGGGAAACAGTACCGAGGCAGCGTCAACGACCGCAACGTGTTCAGCTGTCTTGTTTTGGGCGCGCCGCGCTCGGGGAAAACGTCCCTTCTCGAGCTGTTCATCCGCGGGTCGTACCTGGAAATGTATCTGCCTACGATTCGGCCTCGAATCTGTGTGAAAGATGTGGAGCTACGCGGAGGGAAACAGTGCTACCTCATTTTAGAGGAACTTGGCGAGTTGGAGCCGGCCGTTCTAGACAACCCGGTGCGGTTGAACCTGTGTGATGTGCTCTGCTACACTTACGACCTGGCCGACCCAGAACTGTTTCAGTACTTGGTGGAGCTTCGCCAGAAACATGCGCGGGTTTTGGACGACATTCCTTCTGTGTTTGTGGCGCTAAAAGCCGATTTGGACAAGCAGCAGCAGCGTGCAGACACCCAGCCGGAAAATTATACGCGGGACTTGTTTCTCAGTCTGCCTCTCCACATTCTGAGTGAATGGACTACGCTGTTGCATGAACTTTTCATTCAGTTAGTTGACGCAGCCAAGGCACCTGCCACCGCGACGCCAGGGCTCGAAACGCAGCCGCTGCCTGAATTGGACAGCTGGAAGCACGTGTTGGTTGGTGGAGGCGCTATCGCCGTTATGGCCGTAGTGACTGTGTGGATCTGGCGTGGAGCTCGTCAGTAAAAAACCTGTTTTGTTTGGTTATGTGCCGCGCACGACCCGAAAAAGTGCGATGCGCATCGCCAACTCAACTGATAAACTACACCAATGGAATCCAAAAGCGTCTCGGTGGAGAAACCGATCCCAAACACATACGACCTCGGCAACTTGGCCACGTTCGATCCAAATCCGTTGGAAAATGCCAAACTCGCCGGCCCTGAAAAAGAGGAGTACTTGGCTCTGGTGACTCGCGACAACCTCCAGCTTCTCATCAACCAGGTGTTGTCGTTGCCTATCAAGACCACCACGGACTCGCACGGCTCTTCCGGACACGACTCGACCATGACGCTCATCCAGTTGCCTGATCCAGCGACGCCGTTGCCTCGTGAAAAGGCCATTCCTAAAGCGAAGCCTCTCACCAAATGGGAGCAGTTTGCAGCGCGCAAGGGCATCAAGGCCAAGGCCAAGGATGGAAAAATGGTTTACGACGAGGCCACGGGCGAGTGGGTGCCCAAGTGGGGCTACAAGGGCAAGAACAAGGCGCTTGACGACCAGTGGTTGGTGGAGATTGAAGACAAGGCCGATGCTCTGGATGAGTTGGTGGACCCACGCAAGTTGGCGCGTGCGGAGCGCAAGCGGTTGGTGAAGAAGAACGAGGCGCAGCACAAGCGCAACTTGCGGGGGCAGTAAGGAGAAGAAGGAAGAAAGTCTGAGAGAGAAAAAGAGAAAAAGAGAGAGAAAGAAAGAAAGGAAGGAAGAATGGAAGAATGGAAGTTTAAAAGAGTCTGGAAGAGAGATGGAAGGCATAATGTTTTGTTGGAGAACCGCTGATGGAGGGGTTCCTACAGGGACATTGAAAATAAGGTGAGACGGATGACTAGAGTCTCAGATTAAAGCTGCAATTGTGGTGCCAGGAGGAGACAATGTGAGAGTAGTGAAAATAATTTAACCTAGAAGGAGGTTTTCTTCTCCACTACGCATTCAATTTGCGATGGTTGCTTCCACCAGGTGAAACTTCTGTGAAGTCTCGGATTTACATTGGCGAGGAAATGAACAACAAACGGAAATGCGTGTAGAGACCAAATGTCTAATATAGTGAAAATCGGTTGAAAATGGTGTGTCGCCAGCTGCTTTGGTGTGCATTCCCATGTCAAACAGTAACAGTAGATAAAGAGTAGGTATACCGAAATGGAGGTATTTTCCAACCATAGAGAGTGAAAATTTCCTTCAGATCGTTTCCAGATGTCTTTTCTTTGTCTTTTTTCTTTCTTTTGTTTTTTTCAATTTTCAACTTTCAATGCTTTCGTAGTTGTGTATCAACTGCATGCTCTTCAAGGTACTTATACATCTCCCAGAGTGACTTACTACCAGAGTGACTTTCCAGGTTCTTTCCACCAACCACTAGAATTTTCCAAATTCCCTCAAATCTTTTCAAAAATCAATTCCAATACGAAACAGAGAACACTGTAGTATTGTCACTACCATACTTCCACTGCCATACTTCCACTGCCATACTTCCACTGCCATACTTGCTAATATCTACATAACAGTTACTAAAACAACATTCTTTTGAAATCTGAAATTCTTGATTTTTCAGTTCTCTTCAAGTACTTCTTTCCTTTCTTCTCTCTCTTTCTTCTTTTCTTTTCTTCTCTTCCCTCTTCCTTCTCCTCTCTTCCCTTCTCTCTACTTGCTTCGTGTCGCACTCACTGTGTCGCAGTGTCGCAATACCATACCAAACCGTACCAGCACTACCGACTACCGCCTAAACATACAAGAAGTTCTTTTGGACTTTTGCAAACTGCTCGGTCAACTCGCCTAACCCACCTCGATTGTCTCTGTCTGTTTCTTTATCGCACCGGTGGCTGTTCCTGTACTTTTCCTCCACTTACTCCTCTAAACATGGCCGACTACGACCCGTCCAGCTACCGACCCATGATCGATGTATGTTTGACTTGTGTTTTTTTTTTTTTCAGCACTACTAACGTCAGGCGATTCTCAGTGTGGCCGATCTCGAGAAGATTACCGTGAAACGTATCCGCAATGCGCTTCTGGAGCTCTTTGGCATAGATCTCCTTCCTCACAAAGTATGTATGATTGAGTCACTCTATTGAGTTCTCAGAGCTATTTTGAGCTCCCCGTGAAACTTTCTCTCTGCTGTGCTAACTTTCTAGAAAGAAATGAACGACATCATATTGGAGCGTTACTACAAGATGGTGGACGAGCGCAACAGCCCCAAGGCCGCCACCAAGTCCAAGGAGGAGATGGAGCGCCAGGACAAGCTCATGGCGATCCGGCTCCTGAAATCCGGCCTTCTGGGGCCCGTCACACGCGGCGGGGGCGCCTCGAAAGTGGTGAAGAAGAAAACACGCAAATCCACGCCGAATTCCGCGTTCAACGCCGAGCACGCGCTCTCGCCACAGCTCCAGGCAGTGGTGGGAGGCGCCAAGATGAGCAGACCCCAAGTGGTGAAGCAGATCTGGGCGTACATCAAGCTGAATGGTCTACAAGACCCAAACGACAAGAGGAAGCTCCGATGCGACGCCAAGTTGCAGGCGCTTTTCAAGAAGCTGGTGGTGGGAATGTTTGAGATGAACAAGCTTCTTGGGAAGCACTTGTACAAGGATGAGGACTTGGTGGACGAAAATAGCGTGGGTAATAATGTGGAGGAAGATCACGCGAAAAGCCTGGCCAGCAACGGGCTGAATAATGCGCTGGAGAGCAGGGTTGACGTGAGTCGAAGCGGGAAAGGCAAGAAGATCAAGACGGAGGATATGGTGAAGCCGGAGGACGACGAGAGCGACATGAGCGACGTGGATGAGTAAGGTGATGTCAAAGCATTGAGTGGAATGAAGATTTGAAATGAGGTGGAATGAAGGTGGCAAGAAGTTCCGAAGCTATAGAGCTTCAAAGGCATCTCTCAGTATTCGTATAAGTGGAGGCTCTTTGTCCTGCTTCCCCACCAATCCATTCTGGGAAGAGGATAAATTGTTTTGGTTTGTTTATTCTTCCAAGTCACTTTTGGAGCACGCGTTTCATGAAAATCACCTGGCGAATGTGGCTAGTGCCGTTGCATTGACATAGGTCTCATCGACCAAGTGAGCGCATCAGAGCTGGCTGGTAAACTACCTTCACAACTTTCATTTCCTTCTGAAAATCTTTCACTGGCTCTTAAAAGTTCCTGTCCTTCGCTAACTAGTCACATCTATTGCCATGCTTCTACTACAACATACTCATCTTAAGATTGAGAAAATGCAATTTGGTGAATGGATGGAAATCGACAATCAACTCCAGACCAGTCATACTGGAGCATACAATGGAGCGATAATCAACAGTCTAGTGATAAGCGGATAGAGAGTTCGCCAATGTTTCACCTGATTGCAGTGCCCCACGCTCCAGTATCCACACCCAACTGTCTCTAAAGGTCTGTCTGTATTTTAAATCTGGTTTGATTATCTTCAGTGGTCTGACTATCTTCTTCGATGGTTTTCCTGGCTCTCTTGATTATCTCAACTATCTCTTCTTTGGGTTTGGTGTTTTCAGCTTCTGGTCATTGGCCCTTTTACTGTTTCTGTTTTTTTTTTTTTTTGCTTTGCATTTGGATTTGGTGTGTTTGGTCTGTTTCGCCCGCTGGTGTCTGTTTTATTTGTCTATTTGCTGCTGCTCTGCCAATACGATGGAGTCTTCTACATGTACGATAATGTGATATATCTTGAACCTCGAACACTGATAGCGTAGGTTACTGACACCGGAAATAGTAACCAGAGCTGTAAATTGTCAAAATCACTAATAGTGAAAAATCACAATTGTGAAAAATCTCATGGAAATATCTCTTTTCACCGTTGCATAACTCTGGTTACTGGACCTTCTGCTTAGGGAACTTACCACTTTACTGACTAACAGATTTCAACAGAGAAAGTTTCAGTTTAGTTGTCTAGAACACGGACTTTTCATTTTCCTTTTTCATTTTTCTGTTTTCTTCTTTTTGATTTCCCTACTGCCAGTGTTGATCTATCGCACTATAGCCAAATTGGGACACACTAAAACATAGACCAGATCCATTGGCACGGCCACACATTATTTTTCACTTTTCATCCTTATAAAACGGCAATTTCCTCTTTTCGTGTTTCATCACTTTTTTTTTCTTTTTTTCACTTTACTTTTTCCTTTTCCTTTGTTCTCTTTACTCCAGATCTATATCTCCAGCCCTGCACATGCATACTACTCATGTCCAACCCACCTGCCCCAACCAACAGGACACTAAGCGAGCTAAAGGCTTCTAGAACACACAGCCTCAGCTCCGCTATCTCCGAGGACAAGCTGTACAATGTTGATCTTTCCAAAGTGTACATTGCCGTGCTTAAAGTGCTCCTTCTTGACTACGTCTCGGAAGTCCGCTTCCACACTCCGATCCGGGACCCGCTACCTCCGCAGCCGGAAGCACGGAAGTCGCGAATGTCCCGAATAGAGGACGCGCTGCTCCCGCCGACGTTGGTGCTGGATTTGAAGGCCAAGCTCAACAGTGTGGCCATGACGAAAACATCATACGACGACCTCACCCGGCGGCTGTTGCTCCGGTTCTATGGCGAGATGCTCGACCCGGCGTTCTCCGGCGAGATCCAGCGCGCAAACTCCATCGACATCTTGGTGATGAAGTTTGTTCTGGCGGCAAACAAGGAGGTGGTCAAGCTTGGGCTGATTGCGCACGAGAAAGTGCCGCTGGAGGTTTTCCGCCAGGCCCAGTCGTTTGTCCAGATCATGATCCAGGCCGTGCAGAAGGAGCGCAACCGCGACGTGCTCGTGGCGAAGCTCAACGACCACATGGCGTCGCTCCGGCCGGCCGGAACTGGTCTGCCCACACGGAGCCCGAACAGGAGGTCTGTTGGTTCTGGAATGGTTGGTGCGATTTCAGAAAGACCGCTCAGGTACTCCAAGCCCAGTTTCAGCGTCGCAGACATGGACCAGGGCCAAGTATCGCTCGTTCAGCAGCTCTTCAGTGTGGACAGCGACCAGATGCAGCAGGACATCAACACGTGGAAACACGTGGTCACGCACGCTGCGATCAACAAGGACGTTGACCAGGTGATGTTCTACTTGGGCAAAGACATCGGGCGGCTCTCGCGAGAGAAGTTTGAGTCCGAGCAGGCGTACAACCTGTGGAAGCAGCGAGAAACGGCGTTTTGCGAGCAGCTCAAGCGGAAATACGCGGTTCCGGCCCACCTCCAGCACGTGCCTGTTCCTGCCATGCCTGCGGGCGACGAGTTCTACGTGATGCCGCCCAGCTCGTTGCTCCAGCCGTTTTTCGTCGCTCTAGTGAAGCTCAGCTTGCTCCAGCACCGCCAGGAGCTCGACTTGGGCTTCCAGACTCCGGCCGACGTGCCGCTCTTCTCCAACAGACTGCGCGAGTTGCTCCTATTATGCGGCCGCGTGTGGAGAATCGACTACCCTACCAGAGCAGTGTGTGTGTTGAGTGCAGCGCACATGGCGGGCCTCATGGTGGACCCGCTTTTCGCCGGGCCGGACTTGGCGCCGCTCGACTTGAACACCGCCGTGAGCGTGTTTGAGACGTGTCGCCGCGCCGTGGAAGACGGTGGGGAAGTCTCCTGGGCCGACAGAGCGTTGTGGTGCGTTCGAGACAAGCAAGAGTGGGCGAAAAACTTGGGCTACACATACAGCGAGGCGTTCCACAGCATCAAGGAGTGCTTGAGTTCTGTGCTCCACAAGACGCGGCCCAAGTTCGGGCCGTACCTCGAGTTTCTCGCTGAGTACGTGGAAGGCGACCCGTTGTTCTCTATGGTGGACAATACGCTTGCGGCGAAGTGGGAGCGGAAACTCACACGCACGCTCATGCGCACGGCGGAGTCGTCGTACGCGGAGTTGTTGTCGAAGCTCCCGCGTGACGACACCTTGAGCATAGTACACATCTTGGGGACGTCGGACGCGCTCGTACAAAACATCCAGTTGCTCCAGAAACGGTACAAGACGCCGCTCCTCGGCTTTCTCAACGTCGGCCGCACCTACGCCGCCGTGGTCACAGGCATGTTTGCTGCAGATGCTCGCAACATCTTGAAACACATTGCAGCGCACGCCGAGGCCCGCCACGAGTTCCTCAACTACGCAGACACCATCGAGGCGTACAAGTCGCTTTCGGAAATCCGCAACATCCACCAGCAGGTTTCGCCCGGCTCTACGTTTGCGTTTGACCTCGAGAAGTTCTTCTATCCGTACCTCGAGGCGTGGGTGGGCGAAAGCACGGAGAAAATCAAGTCGTACGTGATCAAAGCGGTCGAGGAGGACAACTTCGAGCCCATGGACATCGACGACGACGCCAAGAAGTACAGCTCTTCTGTCCATGATATCTTCAGTCTCATCCGGCACTACCTTGCCATTCTCCAGGACTTGGGCCCGCAGGACAGTTTCGAGCTCGCCAAGATCTACACCATGTTGATCAAGAGCATCAGCGAGTCGAGTCTTTTCTACGCGAGCGAGATGTGCAACATCGTCGCCGACGACCTCAACGAGAGCGACCAGAAACCCGGAGTGAAAGTCCCGGCCCAGAGCGGGTGGCTCGCCGAGGTCAAGTCCATGGTATCTAACATCCACACTACAGACAAGCAGCCTGCGGAGGCGTTCAACTTCACCCGCAGAACGTGTATTGGGCTCAACAACCTCAACGCAGTGTCTACACACTTGAGCTCGATGGAAAACAGGTTGAACCCGGAGAGAGTGTCGAGCACCGTGGCGCGGTACGACCCGGCGTCGCTCCACTCGTACACCAGCCACGTGTTCTCGATCCGCGTGGTCAAGGCCGAGAATCTCCGGTCGTCGTCCGACACGGCGTCGTTGCGGCCGTACTTGACGCTCATCGACACACTGGCGCGGAAAACCGTCGCCAAAACCCAGACGTTGGACTCGGACAACCCGGAGTGGGACGAGGAGTTCGAGCTCACGCTCGCAGCGAACGCCACCATGACGTTGTCGGCCACCGTGTGGGAGGAGAAGTTCGGCACCCACGCGGTGTGTGGGCGTGCGTTGGTGCAGTTGCAGCCTCGCAAGTTCAAGCACGACGGTATTCCGCAAGAAATCTACCTTGATCTCGACACTCAGGGCCGTATTCTTGTGGAGATTGCCGTGGAGAGTGAGCGTGACGACGCCATGTTTGCTATGGGCAGAGCACACCGGTCGCTCAAGCGAACACAGCAGCGGATCACCAAGTTGATTGTGGGCAAGTTCTCGCAATATATCCGTCTCTGTGTGTCGCGCCAGACGTTGAAAGCGGTGTGTGGAAGCAGTGGGAACATCAAGCCTACACGAGAACAGATCGATGCGGCCATGACGCCGCTCTACAACTATCTCAACATGAACTTGCTGGTTTTGGCGCAGTACTTGACCAAGGACTTGCTTTTGCAGGTGATGCTCGAGGCGTGGAACGTGGTGGTGGCCAGTGCAGACGAGCTCTTGCTTCCCAAACTCGCCAGTGTACGAATAACTCGCAACCTGGCCATTCGCGGGAAGAACGGATGGCAGAGCGCCGTGACCTCTGCTGTGGCCAACGTGACCAGCTCGATGAACTACCTTGGCTTTGGCAAGACATTGACCAACAACGAGATCGAGACGGTGATTGCGTGGTTGAACTTCCTCTGTGTGGATTTCTTCCACAACCAGGGCAACGGCCCGCCGCTCCACGACTTGAAAAACGAAAAGTACCAGTCGCTCCTTTTGATCCCGGTCTACTACGACCGCGACCCACCGTTCCTCATGCACGAGGTGGAAATGCTCGCGCCGGCGTTTCTCCAGACTCTCAGAAACAAAAACAACGTGTACATTCATCCAGACGCAGACACTGCCAGTCTTCGGAGCCGGGCCGGGTCCATTGCTCGCAGCCTGACTATTCGGGCCAATGCTACTGCTAAGGCTCGGGCCGCTGCTGCTCGTGAAGCTAAAGAACTACTGTCGGACCCACTAGTGGCCCAGACTTCCGCGGAAAACATCATTCTACGCTTGCTTCTAGTGAAGAACGAGAAGCAGTTTGTGGCGAAAAGAATGGAGCAACGCGAGCTCTTGGCTCATACTATAGCCACCGAGCGGCTTGCTAAAGCTGCTGCTGAGGGCACGTTGTTCCGCTAGCATAGAAACTTAGACTCACGTTAATCGTACATAATTAATCAAAACGGTGATCAGTTTTTGTCGCCCACCGACTCGGCCGGCTCCGACGCCGCGGTCTGTGACTCGGCCCCGGCGCTGCTCTCGGGGATCGACCCTTCTTCCATCGTGGTGTCGTTGGCCTCTTGCTGGATCGTGGTGTCGTTGTGCTCGTTGACAACCGTCGCGTCAGCATCGACAGTCACGTCCGACGCCGCAGTGACGGCCTTTGCGCTCTTGCCCGTCGCTTTCGAGACACTTTCGCCAACATTTCCTCCGGCAAATGACTTGTATGCTGCGTCGCCCAGCTCCAAAAGCGTCTGGAACTTGGCATCCATCGCCTCCCGGGCCTCATCGCCCACCTGCGCACGCCAGCCTGCTTCGTTGTCATTTAGACTCTCCTTGAGCTGCTCTAGCCTCTCGTCCTTGGACTTTGGCGCCTCTTTCTGCTTGGAGTAAACCGAGTTCGCAGTGAACTCGTCATGTGCATTGGCTTCGAAGAACAACCGGTACGAGTTCTCGCAGATGGAAACCTTGAGCCCGGCCGTGGCCTTGCCCTCGCATTGCTCTTCCTCTACGGCCTCGAGGAAGCTCTTGTTGAACGGCATGTTGATCTTGTTGGCAGGAACGCCCTCTGTAGGATGCGACATGACGTACGACGTCACATAGTAGTTGTAGCTCTCCTCGCTGCTCGCATGGTCGTTGATGGTCAAGTCGTCCAAACTCACAAACTGGATGGTCACAGAGTTGTCCGACTGCTTGAACGCAATCTTGAACATGTTCTCGTCGTTGCTCATCAACGCCCTCACTTGCATTCTGTACAAGATCTGGTCTTTGGCAGTAGACGACGGACTGTGTCTATCCTGCTCGAACAACACAACCATCTCGGATGTTTTGGAGTCAGTCACCATCGAATGCATGTGTTTGACCAAGGACTGGACAACCTTGTCCAAAGTGTAGCACTTGTATGCCTTGTTTCTGTACGCTTGGCGCAAGCTCTCTTCAAACCATTGATGCTCGATTTCGCCGTCTAAGAGGCGCTCTGCCAACGAAAGAACTTGTTTGTAGCAGTCCTTCGTTCCGTCAATTTCAACACCCATGTCCTCAAGCTGATGCGATATCAAATTGAGATCCTTGGCAAATTGTGGCACTTGGCGTGAACGGATCTCGGCTCCGACTTGTTCGTTCATGCTCTTAACCTCTTCAAGACGATCGTAGAGTGTGCGGAAATGACGGAAAAACACATAGATGGTCGTGTTGCAGAAGAAGTTGAACTGATCACGCTTCTCCTCGCGGCCCACATCGCTCACCGAGAACTTAGTAGACGTTGTCCGGATCCACAACTCGCCAGACTTGTCCACTTCTTCGGAGAGGTCCGGCTCGTCACTCTCGCTGGCGGGCGAGTCATCGGGTTCCTCTTTTCTAGACTTTGTTTGCCTCTTCAACACATCACGCAACAAATCGGTCTCACGATGACGCTTCTTGGAAATGGTAGGCTCAGCTGAGCCGTTGGCGTCTGCAGTCTGCAGAGGGTCGTCCAGCTTTGATTCTTCAGAGTTGGCATCAGCAGAACGTGAAGCAAGTGCAGCCTCTACTGCATCTCTTGAAACACCAAAGAACAAGCCCACAAAGTGCTTGAAAAATGCGCCTAACTTCTCTCTGTCGTTGGCGGAGTAGTTGGAAGAGTGGAAGATGTAGAACTCCGCAAGACGCATGATGTCAAACACAACATCGTTATCGGCGAATGCGTAGTTCAACTGCTCCTGTGGTTTGGGTGTCAATGGGTGCACACGCTTGTTCTGCTGCTCAACCTTGACGGTGGAGATCTCACTGACCAACTGTTTGGCTGTCAACAACTTCTTGTCGGCTTGCTTGAACGTCAAGCCCAAGTGATCCAACGACTTGTAAAACACCTTCTGCTCCATCTCACGCCACACCTTGTTCCACTCACGCTGAGCGCGTTTCCACTCCTCGTCCTTCTGCTTGAGACGTTTCAAGATCACAGGCACAGCCACGGCGGGGTTCTCGTGCAACGCATCAATCACCTCAAACCCTCTGTCCTTGTCGTAGATCTTGCGGATCACCTTCTTGTAGATGGTCTGCGAGGTGTGACCCAATCCCGGCGGGAGCTTGAACACTGCCTTTTGCTCAGGCGTCATGTTGGCGATTCTGTTGGCGATGGTCTCCAATGTCTGGATGGTGCGCAAGTTGGCCTCCATGTGGTAGTCGAACTCCAAGCGCTCCTCTTCGATCTTGAAGAGAATTTCCTCGTACTGGTTCTTGCGGTGAGAAATGAAGCCCAGGTCCTCAGACGCCCATGTAGGGTGGCCCACCCACTCGTCGTTCAATACCTCCCAGCACATCTCGTCACGGCCCGAGCAAGGCATGTATGTCTCGACCTTGGGAAGCTGGCGGTATGAGGGGCCGTAGGCTTTACACAACGAAAGCTCCAATTGGTGCTTCTTGAAAGTGATGTCCTCGATATGCTGAGTCTTCTCCTCCCACCCGACAAACTGCTTGAACCAGCTGAGCAAGTCGGGGTGGTTGTCGCCAAGAAACGAGTCTACGCGCTCCACCAACGTATCCTTGTCGATGATGTCTTGCGAGTACAAGTTCAACATCTTCAAGAACTCGTTGTAGGTTTGCTTGTTGCCAATGGCACGCTTGACCTTGTCGAAGAAGCCAAGCTCTTCCAGAAGCGAGCTGGTAGGCCCTGCTACACTAGGTGGAACAGGCTCTGGCACACCTGGAACCAACGTTGCGCTCACTTTGGCGCCCGGTTTGGCGCCAGTTGCGTAAACAGGAGTCCCGGCCTTTGGCTTGGTCACAGCCACAGGCTGTGGACCGCCACGCACGCTGGAAAACTGTGCCTCGTCGTTGTAGGCTGTCTCGTACGCGTACGCATCTGGTTTTTTCCCGTTGGCAGCCAACTGTGGCACCTCAGGAGGCGCAACCGCGTAACCACGGTAGTGTGGGTCCGGAGTGGGCTGGAAGTTGCCCAACGGAGGAAGCTGAGCCTGCTCGGAGTAGAACGGCTTGTCGTGTGGAGGCGGCAAGTGTGGGTCGTCAGCGCGTGGTGGGATGTAGGGCTGGGCGCCGCTGTCAGGCAAGAACTGCTTGAAGTCGTTGAGAAGATCGGGCAGATTGGCAAACAACTGCGTCACCTGCTCGTACACTTCGCCAATAGGCTTCTGCTCACGCTGGTACGTCTGCAAGATCTCCAAGAACTGCTTGTAGATGTCAGGCTGGTTAGCAAAGCGCGTCTTGATCTTGTTCACGTAGGAGATGGCGTGGTTGAACTCGATCTGGCCTCCTGCGCCCTGTGGCGCCTCACCGAACGGCTGCTGTTCAGGCCACGCCGTGCCGTACGCGCCACCCATATCAGGGCGCGTGGTGGTACCAGTAGGAGTGGTCACGCGGATCGGATTTGGATCGGATGGATCCAACAGGCACTCGATGCGGTAACCCGGAGGCAAAAACGTGTTGAAGCCCTGGATCAAGTTCGGGTGGCCGCGGAAAAGCGTGGACACTCTGTCGATGACTCCAGGTGTATCGATACTCTGGGACTTGAAGTCCTTCATGATGTCCAAGAAATTGTTGTACACGTCGGCCTGGTTGTAGAACTGGATCTTGACCTGGTCGAGGTACGACAACGCGTCCTTGACGTTCAACGGACGGTACGCGCTGGCGGTGGTGCTGCGATTCATCACG